>OY829326.1:17334933-18547207 GCA_963691655.1 Toxonevra muliebris
GTTGACGTTTGTTTGTTTGTGAAAATGAGTGCTGTTTAAAAAATTACTTAATAATTTCTATAAAAACATGGTAATTCAATGGCCAAGTAACAAAGAGACGGAGTGTTTTTAATAGTTCGCAAATTTTAAAGATTATTTTTTTGCGTTTTTCATATATAAAAGCAATATTTTTTGTATAATTTGTTGCTATTTCCACCAACATTATCTCATATTGTCATTATAATTATTTTTCATCCGATTTCATTCCAATTGTTGAATTTTCATTCACTCCAAAATACAATAAAATACTTTTTAGTTGGAAAAACATAGTTGCAGATAAAAGTATTAAAAAATAACATTCAGCAAAAAACTGATAGTATAACAGGGCATCAAACAAAACGATGAAAAGAGAATAAAAACAAAAAACATTGACAGCAAAACATTGACCGTGTAACATCAGCCTAAGTAGAAAGTCTTTGGTTGGAATTTATTGACAACTGGCGCGTGACACACTCACGCACTCGCATCGCACTCTCGTGCTATTTTACCCCATTCTATAGATGCCAAAGTTGCGAAATATCGTAAACTAGTGTGGAGAATCGTCGAAATTAATAAAAAACTTGCACACTATAAACACTTTAATTGAACTAATATATATTGTCTAATATGCAAAACTTCAAAAAAGGCAGAGCATAAATTACACAAGGATTACAAGGAAACATGGGAGATATGGTTTCCATTTCAATTGAGTTTTCTTCAAAATAATGATGCAAGTTGACAATAAGTGGATTGTATACATGCAGCGTCATCGTCGTAAGTTGCCTTTGCTATAATTCTTGGTTGCAAAGGTTATATCAGACATTATACCTCACTGGAAAACTTAAGGATAACTGTAAGGATTAAGAGTCTTGAATATATATTTTTTCAAATTTATTTTAATATTTGCATAGAATTTAAAAAAAACTCAACCAGATTTTGAGAAAAAACTCCGGGTTGAAAGGGTGGAAGTTAAATCGAAAACCTCTGTAATTCATAAAAAAAAATTGCTGGTCCCTTGCGTTTACGAATTATTGGAATTCTACTGTATTTATTTCCCTGTAGTTTGGGGAAGATTTCACGAGCTTTATAATAAATTGTAGCATGTGTGCATAAAAAAAGAATGTGCAACTCTGCATGAAGTATCCACTGAACACAGCTAATTGCACAGTTGGTTTACCACAGAGAATATATAATCTGGTTTACAATACATTTAAAACAAGAGCCGAAGTCAAGAATTATTATTATTAGTAAATAATGAGTGAATTGAGTTGTTGCTGTTAATACTTGAAAAATTAATTTTTAAATACCTAAAAATGCTCTAAAATGTCTATATTTAATAAAAATCCTCTGTTATGGCGCGTAATTTTACCCCAAAGCCATAACATGCAACCCTGTTTTTGGTGCATTACATAAAAACAGTCTATGCTTTCGCTCTCTTTTGGTATTCTTTAGTGTGGAAGAACTGTAAGATTTTTGTTAATTATCATAAAAATATTAATTGGAAACAATTTAAGATATTGCTAAACTAAAAGTTATTGCTCAAATTATGGTTTGCCACAGAAATTGAATGTCTTCCAACGAGATAAATCGGAAATAAATACATTTGAAAAAGCTCGCCTGTGAGACAATACAATTGTGCGCCATTTTGTATTTTGCTTGGTTTTTTTTTTATTTCAGCGAACATCGAAATTTGTGAAGTATATATATTTTTTATATAAAAAAAAAACAAAAACGATGTTAAAATTTCTACAATCTAAAATAAATGTATATTGAAAAAATAGTTTTAAAATCATTTTTGTAAGAAACCAAAAAATACAGTGGCTAAAAAACATTTAAGAAATACGTGCAAATGACGTCATTAGAATAGAATATTCAAGGTCTGGTCTCAAACCACATCAAGAAGCTATTAAATTTCGTTACGTAGCTATTGTTTTCTTTTTATCTAAATAAAAGTTTGCTGCTTTACAGTGTTGGTGAGCAATAGTGTTGTAAATTTGTGTTGGTGACAACTACTACTTTCACATACAAAATTAACCAAATTGCTAATAACGTAATTTTATAGGAATAAGGAATATTTTTATCTTAGAATCGCTAATTTCCAAATAAAATTTATTCTTATGTAGTTATGATTACAGAAATGTGAAACTCTTGGCAAAAACACGAATATTTCAAAGAAGAAACACAACTTTGTATCATTAGAATTAGTAAAGGAACAGTGTACTATACATAAAGGTGTTTATACAAAGAAAGAAACCTCTAAAAAGTGCAGAAGTAGAAGTATATTGGCGTTTACGGTGAGCCACGACGGCTGCGGCTGTGTAGTGTGAGTGAACGAAGGCGAAAAGTGGGAGAGGGCATTAACATTTAAGATGTCTGTACAGCAGTTTTGTCTGCGTTGGAATAACCACCAGCCGAATTTCATTTCGGTGTGCTCGTCATTGCTACACAATGGAACACTAGTCGATGTTACATTGGCGGCAGAGGGCAGACAATTGCAAGCTCACAAAATTGTACTATCTGCATGCAGTTCATATTTTCAAGTGAGTGTAATGTACGATTTAATGATATGTAGCATATTTTAAAATAAAATTTTTGTTTATGCAGACACTCTTTACAACGAATCCGTGTCAACATCCTATAGTCATTCTAAAGGATGTTCAATATGATGACCTCAAGACAATGGTCGACTTTATGTACTATGGCGAGGTGAATGTGTCACAAGAACAATTGCCACACATTCTCAAAACGGCAGAGATGCTTAAAATTAAAGGGCTTGCTGAAATGCCCACCGATCCTGCCAACTTAACTAAATCCGATAGCAAGTCATCGAATGAACCAACCGAGCTGGTTGGTAGCGGCGGTGGTAATGGGCAAAGTGGTGGAGGTGGTGGCAGCAGTGGTGGCCTTGGTAGCAGTACTGGTGGCAGTATGAGTGATTCAATTTGGGGCAGTACAGGAGAAGTACAATTTCAACAAGTAACTTAGAAATAAATACATTTAAAATGCATAACTAGTAGCCTACAATATTTTTTATTATTGACAGCAACAGCAGCATCATCACCACCAACAACAACAGCAGCAGCATCATCAACAACAACAACAACAGAACAGTCAAACGCAAACCACACAACATCACCAGTTAAGGCGAACACCATCTCCATTGGGAGCTGGCGCATCTCCGGCTACAAGGCGAAAACGATTGCGTAAATCATCAAATAATGGTACGCTAGTAATCGCATATTTTACATATTATCTATTTTCTATGTGTAATCTATTTACTTATAGGGTCGGGCGATCGAAATAACTCTGAAGATCCGCACAATACCTCGTTAGATACTAGCAATGCGGCTGGCAATATAAGTCTCTCACAAATGAGTCAAATGTCATTCGGTGCTGGTGCAGGTTCTTTGGGCGGTCTTGCCGGACATTCATTACACACCGCTAAATTACTCAAGGAGTCTACGAGCACTGATGTGGAACCACATCCACAAGATTCGGATAGCTTAGATGATGGCCAAGGACACGTACACATGCAAATTGTAATTTCAAATTTAAAACTAATACTAAATTTAATTTAATTTAATATTTTTATTTATATATTTCCTTTGTTTCTTTTAGAAACCTGAAGTTGATATAAGCGGCGTTCAACAAACAATTCCATTGGATATATCTGGAACAACTACACCATCTGAGCATGACGCACCCAACTCACAATCTTCGCATTCAGGTATGTTTCATTTAATTTTTTGTTCGTTTTTCTTTAGTCTTAGTCTCAATGTGATCGCTTTTTGTATTATTTTTGTGCATTCCACACACTCTTCAGTAGTCCCAATTTTGACTATATTATAGTAAATTAAGTATTTTATGTGAATATAATATAATTTATTGAATAATTTTGTTGTTCTGTATTTTTAATTATTTCGCGTTGGTAGTAATAATTAATATATTTATTAAGATAATATGTAAGACTTAGAGCTATTAAGATTCTTACCTGTAAATATTCAATTCAGCAAATGAAAGTTCTAAACTACGATCTGACGGTGATACATAACGCTCGTATCTTTTTTCGGACCAAAAACTGTATATTTCTTACAAAAATGTTTGAAAAACTAAATCGATTTCAAAAAAACTATATTTCGCGGTATCAATTTTTTAAATGAAAATTAACAAGGAAAGCAATTTATCCATCATCTAAATCGTCTTCGTTCTCCATTTTCATATCTCCTTCTGTAGTATTGAATTTGTGCTTTGAAGAAATTTGACGAAGCGATTTCGGCTTTGCTATTATAGAAATCAACGCATGGATATTTGACGACAAGAATCGCCTTAAATGTTTCCACTTTTTTCAAAAGTATACTCACAACGAGTTGCCATTGTTCTTTCAGACGTTTTGCATTGCGATTGATAAATTTGAATTTCGTAGCGCTAAAAATTTTATATTTTTTTTTTAGTATAAACGCGGTATTTTGGTAAAAAAAAAGGCGGTATGCGGTTTTGAAGTTCAAAAAGCGGTATACTACCGCGGAAAACTGTACAGATACGAGCGTTAGTGATACATCATTTTCACCTTAATAAATTTGATTATGCGACATTAAATATAAATTAATTCTTGTTTAAAACTCGAAGCAAACTCAAAATAAAAGCATGCGAAGAAATACAAACTATAAAGATTTAAAGTAATGTATAACAGGCTAAATGAACGTATGTAATCATCCCATCAGTGTGTATAGGGAGGGGCAAAGTAGACGGGCCGTTTCGGAATCCACCACGATTCCTCATCAGTGATCTTAGTGATAGTTCTTAGTCCTTCAACATTCTATATTTTAAATCGTATTACAGATTTGAAGATTTAGTTGTCATTTTTTGAACAATTGTTTATATTAACTACTGGGTTAGGTTAAAAGTGATGGCGACTACCTCACATAGACCAACACGGTTTATTGTGTTACCACAACTCTCAGCCTCCAGCACTTTCGATTACTGAAAGTGGATTATTAGAAACTTTGCAATGATAAGATGTTAGAGAACGCTGCCTCGCAAGTTCGTTCGCTAATTCATTTCCTATTAAAACAGAATGTCCTGGAATCAGGCAAAAGTTGTCGAGGAGTTTAAAAGATTTTCGATATTAGTGCTGTGCACAAAAACGCTGATATCTACGCCATCTACCATTTTTGAGCATTGGTTATTTACTAGGTGACCAGACTATAAAAACTTAAAAATTAAAAAAAAAAAAACATTTCACCAAGTGGCAAGGAAATATATATTCGAAATTGTCAATGCTACCATGCCGAAACGAACCAAACTTGAAACTATTTAATTCAACTATTCCATACAGTAAGATTGATCCTATTATAAAAGTGTATTTAGGACTTAAAATCCATTCAGGACTAAATATCCTTTTATAAGAGTATTATCTATGCGTTTTAATATGTTCGAAATTTTTTGGTTTCCAACTAAAATTGCTATTGAAGATAGCACCTCAAAATTTTGTCTGTTTTGCCAAGTTATAGTTTTCTCAGTTCAGATAAAAGCTATTTTTTGTTTTTATTTTTTTGGTGTACTGAAAAACTGGAAATCCACAATGGTTTCTTTCATAAGTTGCAACTTTTTTCGGCAGTATGTGCTGCATGATCATTATTTTCTAATGCAGAAATTTGAATATTTTCTTTTTTGATATCTTATATATTTACTATTTCCTTTTTGTCCAGTAGTAACAAGACAGAAGAGGATATAATGTATTACTGAAGAGTATATTGCATAAATCCAAAAGTTTCGGGAGAAAAGTATGAATAAACTATTTTACTTTCAAATAAAATTGATGTAGTTGTTTGTGAAACATATTAAAAAAAAAAATACAAATAATGCCACAAGGAGGAATATTTTGTTTGGCTTAAAGTTGCATTACTTTTGCTTTTTTTTTCTTTCCTCTTATTAATTTTATATTTTGTTTCCGAAAACAATGGTCGTGTTGTGTGTTATTCCCAAAGATGTTGCCATTGATTGAATCGTTCATTATACTTATTTGCTATAGCGCCACGTCTCATATTTCTTTTGCTACGTACATCATTCATTAAGATTAAGATACATTTATGTATATATCAAATTTGTTTGTATTAATCTGAAGAAGAAAAAACAAAGGATGAATGCTAAAGCTAAATATACTTACAAGCAGTAAAATTAAAAGTGCATATATTGAAGTAATTGATATTTGGTTAAAAAAGAAAAATTGATTAAGAACTAAACTACGAAAACGTGAACGGAATCAAGCTTCTACGAATATTCGTAATTTTCAACACCATTCTTTGCTGTACTTGGGAAACAGGAGAGAGCAATAGCACAGAGTCTGTACTATTAAATTTGAGTATTTCCTTTTAATTTGTTTGAAATAATTGCAAAAAAAAACTAAAATAAATTTAAAATTCAGAGAAAATACATTTAGTTGATGTAAAGTAATGAATCGTGATTTTTTTTTTTTTTTTGAGATTATCCTTTGAACTATTTTTTGTTTTAATATTTTCAGTAATGTAATAACAACATTAAGAATAAGAGTAACACTTTGATAATTTAGCATTAGCAACAATCCTTCTAACTCTCTCTCTTTCTCTTTCTTTCTCTCTGATCAAGTAGAAACCGATAGAAAATTTTATTTTCTTTGTCTCTTTTTTAATGTAAATTAAAGAAATCATAAAAAAAGTAAAAACAAAGTAGTTCATATTTAAAAACAACTAATTATGGCTCTCTTATACTCAACTCTCTCACACACTCTCTTATCTCTCTCTCCCCTTCCCAGGTCTGCAATGGACGGTCGTTGATTCGAATTATTCACGATTTTCGCTGTCATCTTGTCAGGCAAATTTAATTGGTAATGGCGGCGGTGGCGGCAATCAAAGTGCAAATCCCAACAACGGTAATGATCAGCAGCAGCAACATCAGCAACAACAGCAGCAGCAGCAGCAGCAACAACAGCAGCGTCATCAACAACAGCAAGATTCACAAAACGTTACCAGCCATCAACAGCAACAGCAACAACAACAGCAGCAACAACAACATCTTCAACAATTACACTATCAACAACAACAACAACAGCAGCAGCAGCAACAACAGGCGGCAACCTATTCACCACAAATCATAACCGTCAATAGCCTAGTCAGCGGCTACGCAACGGCGGCAGCAGCACAAAATCTTTCGCCCACCTCACCCAACGAATCGAGTATGGTGCAGTCAGTATATAGTCAAGGACCTACACCCACCCAATCGCCAGTGCATGCTGGAGGTGGTGTAGCCAGCGCTTCTAGTGGAGGCGGCGGGGGTAGCAGTAGCAATATTTCTAATGCAAACACTGCTAGCACAAGCTCAGGCGGTGCCAGCGGGGGCAGTGGTGGTGGTGTTGGTGGAAATCTAGTGGTTAAACGCAAACGTTCCGTTAATCCACAAGGTGACGAGAACTTTATACGTGCTTTGGAAGCAGTTCGTTCAGGTGGAATTGGTTTTTGTAAAGCGGCACGTTTGTACGGCGTCAATAATCGTACACTTTGGCTGGAATATAAGAAACGTGGATATCCTGTATCACGACCGAGTATCAAGTCGCGCATTGTGAAACAAGAGCCGAATCTCTCGCCCTCACCTACACCGCCCATCAATACCGCCGACGATACCACCAATGAGAATTACGAGCATATGGCTGCTGTGGCAGCTGCGCAAACTGCTGCTTTAAATATGCAAATACCGCCTCCTTCGGATACGCCAACACCATCACTCATGTGTACGCCACACCATGCAGGTAGCGCTGGTAGTGCGGGCACACATCCCGCCATGGGTGTTATGAGTTTCCTCGATACACGACATATGGACTTCCCCACCAGTTTGCATACCATGTCTCGTCAGCGGTACATCGATGCGACAGGCGCCGGTCCCGGCGGCGGTTCTGGCGCAGGCACAATTAACGTTAATCCGGCAGCTGCAATGAATTTACAAAGTATTAACTTCAATTCAATATAGAATTCAATTTCGAGTTCCTCCACTTCCGCGACTATTTCTATGCAAATTGCGCCGCTGAATCAGGAACCATCATCTTCGTCAACGTCATCAGCATCGGTAGCAGCAGCAGCAATACAGTCAGAAGTAAGCACCATTGCAACAACAGCAGCAGGAGCAGTATCGTCATTACCACCAACATCGTCAGCAATACTGCAGTCGGTGTCAACCCAAAGTTGCGCTGCTATAGTAGCTGCCAGTAGTGGCGGCCATGTAGGAGCAGTAGCGAACGATGCTATTCCTGCTACACATGCAACTCATATCCATAATAGTAATGGTGGTGCGCTCTTTATAAATAACTTTGTTACAGTTGCACCATTAAATGCGGCAACAACACCAATTTCTAGCCATAACATAGTTGGAAATGATCAATATTTAACAAAGACATGAACGTGAACTCAACAATAACCACTTGATACAGGAATTCAAACAAATTCCATCAACAAAAAACAACAAATATATAACAGCACACCACTATCTCCACGAACACCACCACCAACACTACACTTCTTAACACATCAATCAGCATCCAAAACTCGAAATTCTATAAAATAATTGAGGATGACAAAATATTTAAGCATATATATAAATATGCTTTAAACTCACATGGCATATAACCTACCTATCCATATATATTAAATACGTTAGAGTGGCTAGATCTGGGGAATTTTTAAAAAATTATGCCCAAAGAGAGTCAAAGTTACGAAAATGAGGTAAAAATTTCGTGACTTTCATCAAAAATTTTCTAACTTCTTATAATTTTGATGCTTGTAAAAATTCTTAGATCTAGCCACTCTATTACACCATGCGACATTGGTTTGCATACGTAAGAAAATCAAAAACAGAACGTAAACGAGCTGATATGATACATCAGTGAAATCATGATGAAACATTTCGATTTTCTTGTTCAATTTTGTCGTATGGTGTTTTACATAAAGTAACAGTTGTATGTACAGATAAAACAAATACTATTTTACATATTTTTCTTTGTTTGAAAATTTTTAATGAATGATAATATTGGTAGCTATTATTGCAATAAAATTGCAAGAAACAAAAAAAAAAAAAAAAAAAAAACCACAGTGTCAATGAAAAATTTTAATTCTCTTTTTTAAATTTTTTGTATTTTATATAAACTTTAAATAATAAGAATTTGTACAGTAAAGTATATAAAAAAAAAGTATGTGAAGTATAAAGAGAAGGATTAAATATACAAATAACTACATTTCAGTTGGCCATTTTGAACAGAATTTTATAATAATCAAGTTTTATTTTTCTACATTACATTTTTTTATTTAAAAACTATATTAATGTCTAAATTATATAATAATATTCTTAATTTAAATAAGTGTGTGAAATACATAAAAATAAAATATAATTAAAATAGAATAAAGAAATCAATAAAGTACTCAAGAAATGTACATTATTAATTTATTATCTTTTTCTTATTATTTGCTCAAGAATTTTAACTTTGCATCACTATTTCTTTAATTTAAATTTGTCAAAAGTTCTATGCTTTGATTGCGAAATTGTTTTTTTTTTTTTTATAAATAACTTATTACCGGTGACTCTAGCTCGGCGAGAGAAAATCATTAAGGTTTTTTTTGTATTATTTTTTTATACCAAATCAGCAGCTGCTGAATCGAGTTATTTCTTCAATGCGATATATAGGATTAAGTGACAAAAATTAAAACTGCTGCTCTTTTGGCACATTCAAATCATTGGCAGTTGGCATATCGATGGGTCACAAGAACAATTATATACTAGAATATAATTATGTAAAAGTCAATATTTATTAAGTGGGTCCGTATGTGTTGCTTAAAATTTCCTGCCTCTAATTTCTCCAAGTTCGAAATTTTCGGAGGAATTCTCGCTATAAATTAAACTTATAATCTTACAAGTTCGCAAAGCTGATTGGATTTTTACGTGGATATATATTTTATTTTAAATAAGATATATAAAAATAAAAAGATTTTTCTCAAATCTTCGCAGGGCTTCCAACCGCGTAATAGGACAGCTCTGTGTTTTGTTGTACGCTCAGATATTTAAACTGAAATCATTTACAGAGCAAAACAGTTATCACTCATTACTGATCTCATTTATTACACATTATACTATATAAGTTTAGTATGGGTAAAATTTCGGTGATATACCAGGGTAATATTTTATATTGAATAGTATTTTTAACTTCAATAAAATATTAAATACTCTTAATTATATTGAAATCTTTGTTATAAATATTTATATCCACTATCCATTGTTATATTATCCAGAGTTAAAGGACTAAGCACAGGGATCTGAAATGGAACAAAAGGAAAAAAATAGTCCCGGAAGAAACATTCCGAGTTAAGAAAAAACAATATTCTTCCGAGACATGTGTTCCGGATTCCAATTTTTCTAGTCCTTAACTTGTTAAGTTTTGCAAAGAAATTGGAATTAAATATGATGGAATGTAGAAGTAACGTCCTTGTACTCGGTCCAGTTAGTTTCAAATGGAGCAAAATGTTAAAATATTTGAATTTTTTGTTTTCATAAGAACCGATTGAACCCATTCTCATTTCGTTGCGCACCATGTTTTTAGACATTTCATTAATTTATGCATTTTCGATTTACTATTTACTTTGTGCATCAAGAATAAACTTTTTTCAGATGGGGAATTCAAGAAATGTTCAAGATTAATTTTGGTAATCTGTGATCAAAACTTTTACAGCACCTCGTATTTTGAAAAACATTCGCTTAAAAACAAAAACATTCAAAAATAATATTAATTCCAAACATTGTATTTGAGAAAAAGTGATTTGTTATGAAAATCTGAAAATTTTGTACCTCTTCATCACTAACCACCTTTGCCCTCATTGCGGTGAAACGACTGAGAAAAGTATATACAACATTTGAGGGATACTCAAACCAACTGAATTGTCTTAGCCCCGCCATTTAGAAATAACCCGCTACAAATGTAGAAATTCGCCTTTAGGTTAGGTTGGAATGGCTGTCGAGAGACACACTTAGGCCTGAACGGCTCATTGTGATATCACATAGTTGGACCTACAGTTCCGAACGGCGGTGTGGCAATTTTTTATCGGCTTGGTGGTTTCGCCATTACCAACCAATGTGTGAACTTGTACACTATCTTATAATTCTCATACACTTCATATTGACAGTGAATATAAGAAAGTAATGAAAATTAACCACCAGACGAAGACGGGAATCGAACCCGAACATCCCAGATGAAAGTCTAGTGCACTATCCACTAGGCTATCGAGGTCGTCAAATTCGCCTTTAATATCTCTATAAATTTCGAAACTAAAATATATTTAAAAGTAATTATTTGGATTATTCCAGTTCTTTTTATCACTTATCACTTTCCCCTAATTTTTGGGTTTTTCGTGTCTATTCACACGGGCGCAAGCATGAACGCCTGTCTGAAAGGGAGTGGCAGAAGAAATAGATATAAACTCAAATATCTTTTTTTAACTACCTATTTTCTCTACCTCTCTCGTTCAGAGAGGCGTTCACAGCTTCTGAAAGTCAGAAATAAATTTATATATATATATATATATATATATATATATATATATATATAAATAAATTTCACCTGTTGCTCACTATTTTTATTATTGATAAACCATTATTTCATTTGAGTAAAAACATTTTTTTTTAAATCCATTGCGATATGCATAACCGCTAATTTATGTTTTGAACTCTTCTAAATTCTTATCTCTTTTAGTTTCTAGATATTACGGAAATGAGTTCTAGTAATTCCAATTCGAAATAATTCTAATACATGAACTAAGTCATTACTAATTTTTTTAACAGTGACTTAGTTCATGTATTTTATTCAGTGAACAGCTCAATAAACGATATTATATTTTTCAAAGTAGCACAATGCATATATAGTAAGTCAAGCAAATCAGACGGCCGTTTCGAAATTCGCCTTAATTCCTTAACATTGATTTTAGGGATGATTCCCATTAATATTTAAGCACCTTTTCTACACAGCAAGTTTTCTTGTTGCTAAGTTTTCAATTCTCTTTTGGACTTGACACTTACTTTTCTACACAGCAAGATTTCTTGGGCAATTCTGGTTTTTTTTTTTTTTGTCTATCGTTCATGTTTTAAAAAACTTTTTATTCAAATTTGGTTGAATAAAAATAAATTAATGAAAAGTGATAAAGAAAAAAAAATTGAAACTTCAATTGAAAAATGTTTTTTTTTTCCAATAAGAAGCCAAAATCAGTGCGCATCCATCTTAAATTGACAAAAAGGAATTAAAAGAAACATCAAAAAACGAACAGCACAAAAGAAAACTTGCTGGAACAAGTAAGTCTGTACCCATTCCCTCTCGTCTTTCTTCCTTCGTCTATAAACCCGACAAGCCAACAAGAAAACTTGCCGTGTGGAAAAGAGGACTAATATCTGAAAATATAACCGAGAATTACCAGGTTTTAGTTTCTTTAACCTGACCTGAAGAAGAGTAGTTCCTCAGTAAATTAATATTATTTAATATAACGCGTACAGCGTTGATTTTTCAAGTTTTATTCATTTTATTTTAGGGAAACTTGGAACTTCAGTGAATTTTCTACATCTAAATTATAGATAATTAGATAGATAAAAATTGGTATAGTGCATTTAACCCATAATAAAACCTTATAACCGTTCAGACAGGCCAATCTCAGTGTGGATTTCGTTTATTTTTTTCTGATGTGGTCGTTTTTAAATTTTTATATTTTGGTTTCGTATTAGCTTTACAATGGGATCTGTTACTAAAAAATTTTCAGAAAAAATAATTATTGTACTCTTGAAATGATCCGATCAGCTTGTGAGCTCTTCCACTTTATTTTATAAATCTTTATTACAGAGAACGAGTTAAAAAAATAAAAAATATTTTCAAAATTAAAGACTTTAATTGAGAGCATATTGCCCTTTGGGTTATATAGCCATAAAATATCAATGTTTTTTTGTTTATGTACGAAGAGAACGCACAATACATTCTTAAATTTGAAATTTAGTTTACTAAAATTCATTTATATATATTTTTGAATACTTAACTGTGTTAATACCAATTAGAATAGAAAGTGATTTAACTCTTTATATCATGCTATACTATGGCCCTACTGTAGCTGTAGTTGTATGTATCTTCTTCTATTGTAAATTACTAGTTGTTTAAAAGAATAGAACAAACAAAAATTAAAAAAACTAATCGTAAAGAAACTATCATTAACAAATCCTTTTTTGTAAACATTTAATAAATAAGCATTTTTATATATATACATACATTCTTCTTGAAATAAAATGCAATAAAATTGTTTTTAAATGTATTTTATACGTAAACGTAAAATGTAAAATACATTAATTGAAGAAAAAAAAAAAAACAGAAAGAAAAAGCAACAATAGAAAACATAATACACCAAACCAGTGAACTATGTATATCCTTGAAGAGATTAAGAATGAAGGGTTTTTTCAATTCACGTCTCATAAACTTTGTCAGATGTTCAAGTATGTATGTTGAAATGTGAAATATTGAAATATTCAGAGTTTTCAATAGTGAAATGAGTCTCTTTATTAACTTGCAATTAATACAGTCCTAACACAATGGTAGATATATTTACTCACTTTACTATTAAAAATGTATAATATATATATATATATATATATATATATATAACGTACAGATTCCTAACAAAAGAAGTAAAAATAAATACACAAATGACGAATACAACCAACTATATGTAGTAGAATGATGCAGTTATAACATTTAAAATAAGATATGCATTTACATTCTCATATGAACGATGAATTCTAACTCTACCTAAACTAAAAAGAAGAAAAAAGAAGTAAAAATAGTTTGTAGTTTTCAATGTGGAAATATTGCAAAAATAAATGATGATAACAAAAAAAAAAAAAATATTTAATCAAAAACAAATTCTATTTCTCTTATTTTTCTAAAAAAAAATTTTAGAGAGCATATCTACAAATGATGCAAATATTTCTAGTCACATTAACAAACATCCAAATCGATTTAGCTAGTGTTAAACTATAATATTTGAAACTGAAAGATTAGTCAGATGAATTCATATAATACTTGATTCAAATTTAATGTTGAGGAAGAATGTTCTGAAATTTCTAAAACAGATATTTATTTGGTACAGATTGAGGAGCATAACCGAAATGTGCTTATAAATCTATTAATGCGCGACTTGGTAAAAGAGAACGATCTGAACACTCAGTCCAACAAATTAAAGTTTAAAGATTACCCAACAGGGTAATCATGGATTACTATTGAAAAAGAATATTGTGCTGAATATTTTTGCTGAAGAATTATAAATTTTAGCCCAGCACGCCATAGTTTTTCTCTATATACATTTCAAGGTTAAAAGGAAGTAGAAAAGACCATGCAGATAAATTTTAAGTTCTAGAGATTTTATGTCTGAGACAAATTTGTTTCTAATAAAATTATAAAAAATTTTGTTGTGCTTATATCAATCTATAGCATATACATTTTTGATATATTTAAAAAAAAAGTTTTTAAATTCTTTACCCAGTATGGAAATTTTTTTTATGAAATATACTAAAAGTCCCTAAAAATGAAAATAAAAAGGGAGGTGCACACCTTTAAAGACATAACAGAAAAAAATGTTTTTAGATATAATCATAAAAAATATCTTTGTCTCAGCCATTAATCAAACCTCCAAACCTAACTATGACATGCTGGATTGTAATTTTCAACATTCTCTTCCGGTTTTACCTAACGGTTACTTAGTTTCAAAAACACTATTATATTTGAGATGGGGATATATAATTCAAGTGTACTGCCAAATTAAATTCACTTTCTTATTTCTCTACATTTCAGATCCAACGACATCGTCATCATCAGGCGCAACTGCAACATATCCAAGCGATGCAACAGTACGTGCCGTCAATATATCGTCCATTACTGTCGCCACCTCTTCTATAAGCTTACAGCAGCATCAGCAGCAACAACAACAAATGGGCACTAAACGCAATAGAGTACTTACGCGACAACCGCGTGTAAAACGCGACAGCGACAGTCTTTCAACTAATCAAATCTCCCCAGATCCGTCAACAACATGTTTAGATTTTGATCCTTTCAATACTAATGCAACGGCGGCAACGGGAACGACGGGAGGACCCGCCTCAGCAGCCGCTAGCAGTAGTTCACATTCAGCGGGCTATACACCACCTGTTGGTACTCATCATCACCACCACCATCATCATCATCATTTGTTAAGTGTGCCACCACGAATTGAGCGACATGCCTCTGAGCCAGCACCATCGCTAAAACCATCATCACCGCATTTATTGTCGGTGCCGCCGAGTACACCGTACTTAATAAAGCAACACTCTGATCCACTACTGCCCAGCCAGCATCATTTTAGTGGTGGTATTAGTATTGGCACTGGTGGTGGTGGTGGTAGTGGCACTAATCCGTTTGCCCCACTTCACCGCCAATACTCACACCCGTTGCCAGGTAGTGGTAGCATCACTAGTGGCAGTAGCGGCAGTAGTCATCATCATGTTCAACCAGCCCCACTGCATCACATATCATTGCCAGAATCTATTTATGCGTCTGGTTCACCGCCACCTGCTGGTTCATCACAATATTTAGTACCACAACAGCAAGCAGCATCAGCGGCAGCTACAAGCTCAACTGGAGGTGGTGGAGCCATGGATGTCAGCAGTGATACACCATCTACAGTTACATCAGCGCTCTCATCATCCGCCTCAACGTCTGCATTATCCACCGTAAATATAACAATGAACCCAACAAAAGCGCTTAGTTTGCCACAATTTACAACAACTTATGTGGGTGGTGATAGTGGTGCCAGAGGTGGTGGTGATCGTTCGAGTTCGCCGCTTTCAGTTGAACGTTCAATTTCCGTGTCCGAAGCGGAAAGTCATCACCATCTGCATCATCACACCGTTGCAGTCAACAAATTCCGTAGTTCAAAATCTGCTTCAGGTATTTTGCTTTCAGACACTCGTGCTAGCAGTAGTGGTAGTAGTTTACATCCTGGTCCTATCGCTGCACCACAGAGCAGTTCATTTGAACATATACCAACGCTGCGAGTCAAAAACGAGGAACTTCAGCGATCGGTGTCATCTCCACAAGTAAGATTGAGATATGGGTGTGAGAGTTTAAAGGTTATACTTATTTTCATTTGGATATGTATCTATTTTCAGACCTCACGGGAGATCATAACTTTAGATAATCCACGTTCTAGTCATTGTCCCGTCATACGACCCGGCCCTGCTCTGGGTTGTAACTTCTGTTGGAATACCATCGATGGGCATGGTAGAATTTTGCGACGCAAAACCAAATACCACTGTCCCGAATGCCAAACGAATTTATGTATTGTGCCATGCTTTCAAGAGTATCATGAGCGCTTGAATAATGAAGCTGCCTCTTCAACAGCGTCTAGCAATGATAACAGCAAGAATTTCGCTTCAAGTGCGGGAAGTGCTGGAAGTGGTGGCAATGCCGCACGACACTACACGAAAACGGAATCAATTTAAACTGTCCATAATGAATTTGTCTTTTTTGTAGAAGGGGACGGCCGTACCAATTTAGTATGTTTGTCTTTAGTTTTGTGAATGATGAAAAACACAATTTGTTTTTCCATACAGTGGAAGAAAATATGTAAAATTTTGTTGCATGTTCACAAAAGTACAAAATTACTTACATACATGCATATGTCCTCGGTACAATAATTACTATTTTTGCTATTGTACATCGATTGAACATAAACACTACATACCACCACCTACATATACTTACTCTAGAAAGTTTGATTTATGGTGGTGTCAAAGTAAACCGAAATTTTGTTAATTGGAATTGGTTTTAACGTTTTCACATTTTTATGCATTTAAAATTTTAATTTAAATGCTGCCTGAAAACGTAAACCAAAGAAACTTTTTTGTGAAATGCATTGATTGCATTTCACTTTTATACTATAAATACATACTGTTTAAAATTATTGATAGGATTTAGACGGATTCCTTGAAATTGTAAGAGGAAACAAAAAATTAATTTAGAACTATGAGTTTAGCAAGAAAATGAAGCAACAACAAGAAAAACGTTATTATGACATACAAAAACTCACTAGTTAAAATTAGATGGGATTATTTGTTTTTGTTTTTCTTAGTTTTTAATTTAATTGTATGAAAATGTTTAAAAACTTGATGTTAATTGTTGATTTTATAAGCGTTTAAAGTGGTTAAAAAAATGCATACATACATAGGTTTTTTTAAAAAAATAAAAAAAACTGTCGAAATTGGAATGCTTTGATTTCAACTTCAACGGAAAGTAGATTTCTAAAAGTACTTGGAGGTTAATTTATTTTCAAACGCTTATGGTATCAACAAATAGAAACGCAAAAATATTGTAGGTATATAAGAAATTCATTTTAAATGTGTTTTTAAAGCTCAAAATATTCTCTCACTCATTGTACATTTTACAATCAATTAAATTGTTTGAAACAATGAAAAAGAAATGCCCAACAAAATGCAATTAAAATCAGTGTAATCATTATCCCCGAATATTTTTTTTGTAGGTATGCATATTTTTCTTCAAAGCAAAAGTTTATTTTACACATGCTTGGAGAACGAAAACTATTAAAGTTTTTCATTAATAATTTTTTCTTTTTTATATATAAATCTTCCAACACTTACACTCGCTTCTCTTATCAAGCAAAATTTATCTACTTAAGCTAAAAAGTTACAAATCTAAATTACACCAAGCAGGACATTTTATTTTATTTTCAATATTTACAGCAAACATTAATTCTGCTCTACAGAAAAAGAACAGTAGAAAAATGTATGAAGAAAGTTATTTGCTATTACAACGGACCGAATTGGTTTAAGTGTTTGTTGTTGAAGCAAGAGCTATTTTAACCTATTTCACCACTATTGTTTTTTTAAGTTTTTACCTTCACACTTTTCAAATCTAAAGCATTTTTATAGCATACGTTTCTTAAATCCACTTTGTTTTTAAAGTTTCTATGCTTAATTTATATTTTATTATTAACCTTATATTTTGTTTTTTGTCTGACTTGCAATTTCTTTAAACACTTAAAAGCTACAGCATCAATTGGGTACTTTGTATAATTATTTGGGTAACAAATTTAATATGTAAAATAATAAAAAAAAAAATAGACAACAATAATATTGTATAACAATAAAACTTATAGACGTGCTCAAAAGAATAAGAACAGTTCCAAAACAAGTAGAAAATAGTTCAAATTATTTTTTTTCACCGAATTTCATGTGGTTCTTTTTTAATATGTGAATGAAGATTCTTTAAAAAACGAAAGCAATTATTTATAAGATGTTTCGATTTTGAAAACTGGCAACAATGTTGCGTCAATTGAGGTTTTTGCTGTTTGATAAAGAACACGAAAAGAAAACCAAAATATATTAACAACGAAACGTTCCTTTTCATTTTGTTCTTTCTTCCAAAGGTACGTGAAACTAAACTAGTGATGAGCAAAACCGTGATTTTTCAAAAACGGTAACAGGAGTGATAGTGATTTTACATAGTGGCTGTGATCACTGTTCCCTTACATCAGCGCGTTCTCTTTTTTTCACTATTTTATATAATTGCCATTGGCAAGATTAAATCAGGGTCAATTTGGTTTTTAAGTACAATTCTTATCTTTTTATTTAAATTGTTTGTCTCTCAGCCACTAATACTACTACAGTAATAGAGAATAAAAATTCACTATTGAATGAATATGAAAAGAAACAATAAGAAAATAATTGTGAACTTGATAAAAACTGAAATCACAGTCACTACACTAAACAATTTAAATACCGAGAAATCGGAAAATAACAAAATGGAAAGCGCCAAAGTGGGAGATTATTCCATTATGGTCCACATTCTTGAGGAGGATAGCGATTTATGGTTTCTCTTCGTGTATTATGCTTTTTTATTTACAAATGTCAAAGTCACTATAGATAAAACGCCATTTTGCGGAGCATCTTCCGAAAGAATGACTTGTGGAACCTTTAAGCTTGCGCTCTCTAACATTGTTAGGTTTTGTGTATAGTTTATGGTTTTAATTATAAACGTGGAAGTAAACTAATTTAATTAATTTTAAACTGCTGTAGAGGCTTGGAATCAATACTTTTTATTCAAACGGTTAAAAGTTTTTAATACTGTTTTACTTTTTTTTATCCCTGGCTAAACTCAAGCTCTTACATTTTGCTGCTTTCTGAGTCATTAACCTTTGCATATGATATCGAACATTCACATGATTGTTCTAATTTTAACGAACATTTAAGATCGCGATAGACGCAACTTTATTGCTAGTATAAAAAATGTAAAATAATTTATAAATTTTTTGTATCGTTTTTAAAAAATGCTATTAAAAATTTGCGATTCACGCATTAAATTAAGAATGTAAATATTTATATGAAATTTCCCATTTTATTTCGGACTACTCTTATTTTTTCCTACACGTCTGTTTATAAAATACCAAAATGTACACAAAACTTTTAAAAAATTGAATGATTGATTTGCGATAGTAAAGTTAAACAAAATAAAAATTCTTAAGGTAATCGATTGTTATTTATGCAAAACTGAATATTTGTGTAGTTTCTATTATTATTACTTCAATATATGCTATATATACATATATTTATATATATAAAACAATAAAATTTTAATTTACTTTTATCTTAAAGTACCTGAAATCAAAGATATATTTTTAAATTTTGTAATGGTGAAAATAGAAAACAGAAAGGTATGATATTTGTCAAAGATGTGCTATTTAAACTAAAGAAAAAGAAGCTCCCAACTCTGCCCTCTCCTCCTATTCCCACTTTACATACACAATATTCAATAATAAACTAAAATTTAAAAATAACATTCCTTTTTGTGTAATTTCATTGATTTATTCATATTCGCTAGCAAAATCGCACGCTCTTAACTATTTAACAAATTAAATAAGACTCAGCAATTCTCAGTTTCAATTAATATTTCAAATTTTATGCTATGCAATCATTTATTTTTTGACATCTTTTTTGGTGTCTATAACTTCTGAGGCTACAGGTGCATTGCGGAAGTTTGGAAATTGTTCCCATGGTGCAGACAAATCGAATTTCCGGAATTCCTGTGCTAATTCTAATGGTTCACAGACAACGCGTTTTTTCTCGTCATCATATCGGAGCTGCAAGAAACTCGGTTATTTTGAAAACAAACTATTAAATTTTCGTTAAATCATACGCAAATACCTCAACATATCCGGACAATGGGAAATCACGACGTTGTGGATGCCCTTCAAACCCGTAATCGGTTAGAATGCGACGTAAATCTGGATGGTTTGCAAAGAACACGCCATACATGTCCCAGATTTCACGCTCATACCAATTGGCTGCCTTGTATACTTCGTTTGCAGAGTCCAGTGGCGTTAATTCATCAGTGTAGGTTTTAACACGAATGCGTGAATTGTAACGCAACGAAAGTATATTGTAAATTACCTCGAAACGATGTTTGCGACTGGGCACATCCATACCAGCTATATCTACCAAATTACTAAATTGTGCCTGATGGTGGTCCTTCAGAAACTGCAGTACTGGGACTACACCTTCTGGTGCAATCAACACCTCAAGTTCATCCCCAGCTGTCAATTGAACTTTTTGCACATACTTGGGCATACATTCGGCTACATATTTACCAAAATCTATAAGAGTGGAACGAGTAGCCTCGTTTGATTTGCGTACAGTAGCTGTAGAAGAATTTTTTTGTTTCCAGTAATTCGAACCATTAAAGGGAATTGATTAACTTACGTTTATCAGCAGGCTTTGCATCAGCGGCAGTAGTGCTGGCCAATCTCAGTGCGGTCACAGCTGTTGGTACTGCTACAGCTACAATTCAATATTGGAAGATATAATTTATGTGTCATTCCCGAAATTATATTTACCATTTTTGGCAGCGAATCCGGTAACCAATTTAACACCAAGACTCCTAATTAACGCTGCCATTTCGCCAGTAAACGATGAGACAAATTTTTAATTTTTCTTAATATTTTTGACGTTTATGTAACTAGAATGTCAACGTGGTGCTGCCATACACGTTAATAATCTAATTCAAAATATAACTTAAAAAATGGTGCTACTCATATTAGAACGAATTGGAAATGCAAAATAGAAAAACGTTCAATTATATTTTCCATCAATTTATGATAATGTTTTATTGTTCGCACATAAATCTTTTGTGATTTAAAAATATGGCAGCTTTGTGTTTAAATGAACACTACGAAAAGGAACAGCATGAAATGAAAAATGCAGCTTGCAGAGTTGTAGTCAAATGGTTAGATTTTTATAGTGTGCATTATTGATACATTATATAGTTAAAGGACTTCCAGCATTATGCTGCATTTACTCGCTCGTTATTTTATATCCATTGTTTGTTGTTGCACGTTTGTGATTCAACGAAGATATAACAAAAATAGTGGCAATGCATCAACAATGAATCATCAACGGAAAGTAATCAAGTGTGCTTATTTTTTCCAAAGATAGCTAAGTTTTTCATCTCCAAGTTGGTATTCATATGGAACGCTACATACTCCAGCAAGAAAACTGAAAACCCTTTTTTCCTACGAGAGCGTGCTCAGCAAACTCATTGGCACATTATAAAAACTTAATTAAGCAAACGTAAAGTTGAAATCTATTTAAGAGTTATATTGTTATACTTGCTTGCACTGCCGGTATCAATGGATCTATATAGATACTTTGATCACATCAACATATTTAATTTCACACATGAGATTCAGAAATTACAATGTGTGTATGTGTTCACAAAATCTATGCACAAAAAAACAGCAACAAAACTTCTTTGACATTTCCAAAGGATTTTTGTTTTTATGTTCAATTTCATTCGGAATCGACAATAGATTTTGATATTTTTCTATCAATAACAATTTCGTCACCAAATTTGATGAAAATTAAGTAACGCGAAATTTGGAACTACTTATAGTGCTTATTTTTGCAACCCTGTACCCCTTATGAATTTTTCCACATTTCATTTTCGAAACGTAGCGTCGAGGAATTATTGAGCTTGCAGAACGAAATTTCAATTCAATCAAAAGCGGCAGTGAAATTAAAACAAAACATAAACAAGCATCCATTTCTCAAAAAGTGTACTTTGGTTTATAACATAAAAATGAATCATTTGAAATGGATGGGTCATTCGACCACTATCTTCGACATACAGAGAAATCTGCGCAACGATCCGCATAGTTGTGAAGTCACATTAGTCGCAAAGGGACATTCTGTGCGCGCTCATCGGTTTGTGCTCTCCTCATGCTCCGATTTATTGAGAAATCTCCTTGTAGAGGTCCCAATTGGACAGGAGGCAACTATAGTTGTGCCCGATATAAAAGGCACACTGCTTGACAGTGTGCTGGCATTCATTTATATGGGAGAGACAAGTCTAACTTCGAGCAACTTATCCGAATTTCTAGAAGCTATTAACATCTTGGGCATAAAGTCTGCCATAAGTTTTGAATGCAATACAGCAACTTTATCTGGTGGTATGACAACAGGAAATTTGGCCGGAAAAGCAATAACTGAAATTCAAATGGGACAAGAAGAATTAATAGAACAGGATAACTTGACTGAACAAAAGATTGAGGTAGGTGAAGTCCGTGCTCTGTAATAAGTTCTTTTGTAAAGAATATTTCTTGCTTTTGTTTTTCATAGCAACCGCCAGACATTATTACGGAGCAGCAATCAAATACGCGTGAATTGGAGTTCCTAGATGTCTACAATGACACGCCACATCATAAGATAACCTACTCTATTGAACATATGCCTGTAAACAGTTCAGCTAATGAGTTTATTTTAACGGAGAACTCTGGCACATTCACCCTTACACAAAACCCCAAACTTGAGAATGCTGCTTCTAGTTCTGATTCGGAGAAAATTTGTGAAATGGATGACAATGACGATACTCATATAATTGAGGAATATAGCAGTGGTGCTGAACCAATTATTGAAATCGATAATACCGTCGCCAATACGAGTACATCCAGTGCAATAGCAACCACTGCCACACATAGTACAGCGGCAGTTTTAGAAATAAAACCCAAAATTAGGGCAGTAAAACTAAAATCATCTGCATCGAATATGGTGGCCGCGGCACAGCAGCAACACCAGCAACAAGAAATGGAAGAACCAATAGACATCAAACTCGATACATCTGCAGCCGATCCAATTTCAGTGCTAAAGTCGGAATCTTTTCCTTTTAACGATTCCAGTGAAACTTCGTTGGACTTGTCTGTAAATGCGGTTATAAATGAGGGTATGAGTTTGCAGAAAGCTGCACAAAAATTTGTTATCTCTAAGACTGTGCTATGGCGGCGAGTACGCAAACATCCAAACTACATGAAGACATCTCGTGAAAATCCTGTTCTCTCCTTGGCTTACGAACGCCTCAAAAATGGTGAATCGTTGAAGAACATAAGCCGCGAATTAGATATACCCATGTCAACGCTTCATCGTCACAAAGTGAGATTGGCGCAACAAGGACGCCTACCGGAAAGTGTGACATTTAAGAGACGTGATTCGAATACAAAAGATGAATTGAAAGTGAAACTTGGGAAAGCAGTTCACGCTTGCGTCCACGAAGGCATGTCACAAAATCATGCTGCTAATTTGTTTGATATACCGAAGAGTACGTTGTGGCGTCATCTCCAGAAACGTGTAGCTGAAGCGGAGCTTTCAGAACGTATGGAAAAGGATAATATAAAGGAAGAAATAATACTATCGTAAAGCATTATTATTGTAATTTACAATTTTTTGTTGCTAATAAAGTAAAATAACTATTCGTATAACAAGTGTAGTCTTGATCGTCATTCCCATTGAAAATTTTAGCTTTGATATTTTAAATAATCATCGATTTTTGCAGCTCAAAAACCAAAGCAGTTATAACAACCGAGCTAATAAATTTTAACCCTTAAATAATAATTATGAATTTTGTTTAATTATTATTAGTAATAAAATCAAGTTTTATTTTAGTTTCAAAGTCAAAAAACATTTATATATACAATTAGTAAATCAGTCATTCGAACAGAATCAACTCTTTGAACTTGGACCCACCTCTATTTGTTGGCTGTTTCGGGTGCAAGAGAATTTTAAACGAACATCCTCAAAGCGCAAATGATAAACTACCAAAACAAAAATAAAAAATACTCAAAACGTAAAGAAAACACAAAATTCCGAAAATTGACTAACCTTTATTGTTTGAAGCTCCAGCTACAGTAAAACATTATTTTCTGAATTAAAATTTGTATTGTCCGATATCATTTGATAGACAGTACATGAGCGACAGAGCTCCGCAAACAAAACATTTTGTTAGTCCATAATAATTTATTTTTGGCAACTGTGGGGCCGTGTGGGCTAGAATACTAAAGAACAAAAAAATAACTAAAAAAATCTGACCACATTGCCCACCTACACTCTAGCCAGTGGGCTATTTAGGTGATTTCTGTGGCGAAATTACCAATCATATTGCGCGGCAAAACAAGTTGGTTGCTTTGTGCAGGAAAGCGTTTCTCAATTTTTCTGCTATCCATTGGAACACACGACCATTTTTGTCCACGAAGATCTGCAATGTGGCCCCCCACACTTGAATTATTGCATTCTCAAATAGGAGAGACCATTTGAATCTTTTGATTCTACTTTGTTTTTTGTTGTCTATTTAATTTCAAAATTAGTAATTTGTTTTTCAATTTCTTTCATTTGTTTTTATGTTTTGATTTTGTTTTTGGATTGCCAAATTTTAGGTTTGTTTTCTTGGATGTGAAATTTTAGGTTTGTTTGCTTCAAAATTAGGTGTGTGCAATAGACAAAACAGCTTTTTTGCATAAAGCTTTTAAATGCAATCCTGCGTCGAACGTGTTTTTCTTCGTGTTAAATGATTTAAATTGTTTTGCTCATTTGACTTGTTTAAGCTCATTTGACATGTTTAAGTCTGAACATAGTATTAAATTTCCACTGGTCACTGTAGTGACTTCAGCTGTTTGTATAATTATAGTAATTTTTAGGTATGTGATGAAAACAAATAATTGATTTTAAAAATCATTGCACATGTATTTCAATTTTTTCTCTACATAATGCTACAGGGGACAATTCAATAAATCCAAATTACGGCATCTTCAATTTATTTCAAAACTCGTAGAACAAACTCTGTTCGGAATTACAACTATTACCTCTAAATGTTTTTTTTTAGTTTGAATTGGACGTAGTTACGTTTAAGCGTTAAATAAACTAGTTAATGTTTTATTGGTATTATAACCTTTTGCTTCACGAGGACAAAAGATCTTATAGGTTGCAGTACCTGACTTTCGGGCTCCATTTTCCGATATCTGCTAATCTCAGTATTTGATTTTAAAATGACGACGTTAATTTTTCAGTAGAGTTTTAATCTAAAATGCTGTTGAATTTTAGTCGAATCACAAAATATTAACAATTGGTGATATTATATATGCACCAGATCGTGTACTCCATTTATATATTTTTTCAGGATAATGGTTAAGAAAAAATATTGTTGAATGCGATTATCTCAAAACCATAGTTTTTCATATACAGTAGAATTGCAATAATTCCTACCCCGTTAATTCAAAAATCTAAATAATTCGCAACCAGCTTTTGGTCCCTTGGCAAAATGGCTTTAATTCGGAAAAAAATCCATACATTTTGGTCCCCTCACTAATTCGTATTTTTTTTTCAATACAAGGTCTACTTAATCTCTTATAAATCGTAATTGATTGTTGATAACCTCTTTAAAGTAATTTAGTTTAAGGTACCCTATTTTCGATTTACACAGTTGGCCACTGTAGTAATCTGTGGGGATTATCAGGAAAACAAATTAATATATATGTCCAATAATTTTTAACCCTTAAATACATATCATACCAGATATGGTACATGACTTTATTCATACGACAATCTAGTCAATTAAACTGAAGCGTAATACCATACACTTTAAATTGAAACAGTCTAAATTAGCCTTCATATAAATAGCGTTACAGCTCGCTTACGAGCTTGTTTTAGTTGTCAGTAAGCTGCTGAAGTGGTGTTATGCCCTTTTTGCACACAATTCCAAAAAAATTGATAATATTTGTTATTCGTGTGGTAATAAGTATTAGTGAGTACATTGGGCTTTCTTTTAGCTAAATATAATGAATCTTGATCAAATTTGATATCATAAAATAGTTTTTTTTCCAATTTTTTTATGTACCACATATGGTACTCTATGCATCTGCGCATATGACTATATTTGATTGTTTATTTAGAGATGGATGGCGCTGATGAGGTGGCGGACATGCTTTATGATGATGACGATGACGAAGTGGAGGGCAGCCCTAACAATGGTGATCTACCAGATGATGAAAAAGAGTAGCTAGATGAAGGGTCGGATGAATTGATTGGTGAAACTCAAATTCCGCGAAATCTTTCGGGGCGTGCGTAAACTCTTTTCCACACAAAATTTGACAGTTCATTTTAGAGGCCCGTAAAACTTTCGAGTTTTATGCGCTTTCGAGGCATTTTCGAGCTTTACTGAGGACCCTTATTATAATTTGCCACTACACGGGGCGAACGAACAAGATTTGCTGCTCGATTAATGGAACGTTGGGACAATATGAGTTAATTATTAGTTTTTTTTTTATAAATTGTGATGTGTTTTCTGAAATAAATTTTGGAATGTCATTTGCCGAAGTCATAATTTATCAATACATTTTTAGAATATTCTTTTGATTTATATATATATTTATTTTATTATTATTATAAATTTATATTTATATATAAATTTAACAATATCCCAGGGACCAGCCTCAGTAACTACACCTTAGTAATTAGAGTTAACATATCCAACTATCACCTTTTTTTTTCGTTTTTCCAGCGTACAGTAATTTTGGGTGCAAAAAGATAATTTTTAAGGGATAGCTCAGTAATTATAAATTGGAGTTAACATCACTGTTTGAAAGCAGCACTTGACATTGTAATAGATTTTTCTTTTCTCTATATCATTTTAGTGCGGATTTTTATGGAGTTGCCACACTAATTGAGTAATAAATACGTATAATCCTTTTAAATTTGTGCTACTTCATTCATAGTTAAACTGCGCTTGCACCATCAATACTGGCTTGCTTTCATTAAATTTCTCAAAATTTGCAATAATACTGTTATTTAACAATAAAAAACAACTATCAATTAATTTTTTCAAGGGAGAATTTTTCTAGAAAGTTTTCTCAAAAAAGTGACATAAATTTGTTCCTATAAATAGTGCTAGTAATTCCGTTGGCTGGCAGCATTGACGCAGCATTTCTATTAATTGAAACGTCGCACGTTTGCAGTAAAACTAAGTGAAAAATTTTCAGTAAATTAATACAAAGGAAAAACACGAAAAAGAAATCAATTGCAACAAGTTTTTTATTTTCTGCTGTGGTTCGTTTTTATTATCGTATGTCCATCCAGAATTTAAATACATTTGGTAAGTGTTAACAACTAATCTAGGAATTTCGGTTTAAGCTCACATTTTTCACATGAGAAAATGGCTGCTTTCACGTCCGCCGCCGCGAATTAAAAAGCTGCGTTGGCGTTAACGTGCAGCTTCCAGTGCTTTCATTTTCATAATTTATCAAAAAAGTGATGAAGTTTGAAATACGTATTTGTTTTTAAAATATAAAAAAATTGTTTGAAATGGAAGAATTTTTGAGAAAAAGTTACGATGAGTCAGTATAGCATTTTTGATAATGATCGAGAGTTTTCGAGGTTTCTCTTCAAGCATTCTATCTATTTTTTTGTTTTATTGGTCATCATTCTCGTGCTGCCGCTGTCGCTGCTTCTAATGCATGGCTGTGTGTATGTGATGTCGTCATTGAATTTTTTGTTGTCATTACACTGCGCAATGATGCCAGATTATAATAAATAAATATAACGTGATTGATAATTGAAATACATAACTATCAGTATCATAAATAAATTCATATATATTTTGTCAGTATAATTTTCCAGAATTTTGTGGAAAACGTTTTTGAATTGCGAAAAATGGTTGTGCCGAAGAATAAAATATACGTGATTGAACTAAATAAATAAATAAAAATCCTGGCTTTATTTTTTGAACTTCCTTCATAGTGGATTTATATATTTATTTACAAGCACGTATGTTTGTAGATCCTTTATATTTCTTTAAAATCCAAACTTAAAATTATTTTGAGCCGGCACTTCCTCATATGCGGGAAAATTTTAATATTGAAACTAAATAATTTGCTTACTTATTATTATAGACCCCTTTGCTGATGCAATCAAGGGTGCTGATGATGATGTCCAAGACGGCCTTGTGCACATAAGAATTCAGCAGAGAAATGGTCGTAAGACACTAACCACTGTACAGGGCTTATCAGCCGAATATGATTTGAAGAAAATTGTGCGATCATGTAAAAAGGTAAATTAGAGAAGAAACACATTTATCAATATGTCAATTCAATTTACTAATTTTTTTGTTCAGGAATTTGCATGCAATGGCACAGTAATTGAACATCCCGAATACGGAGAAGTACTTCAGCTTCAGGGTGATCAAAGAGAAAACATATGCCAATGGTTGACTAAGGCTGGCCTAGCCAAACCAGATCAGTTGAAAGTTCACGGCTTCTAAATTTCAACGGAATTTAGTAAATAAACAACAACAGCAACTACCAACAACCAACAACAACAAGCAAAACAAACGCCATTTGTATTTCAATAATAATTATTTCTCAAATTGTATGTTCGTTGAAATAATGAAATTTTATCATACAATTTTTTGCTAAACAATAACAACAACAAAAAGAAGATAAAGGAAATCCAACTAACATCTGAAAACAAAAGCAATTTAATCAATAATTACAAAACAAGAAAATTTTTTATGAAACTGTTACTACCATTATAATTAGTAATAATACTACTATCACTTCATATACTACAAATAAAACACCAATTTCCAATTTATTTTAAAATATTTGCTAAACACTCAAATGATGGCGATATGCAAAACTCTTTGAAAGAGTGGCATTCATTTAAAACAACAAAATCAAAGCTATAAAAAATTTAATTTTAATTTACATATATTTCCACTTCTGTAGCCGTTGTATTATCCTCTTATAAATTATTAGAACAAATTACAAATTTATTTTTAAAAACAACATTAAAAAGAAAATTAAATAGCGAAAATAAAGAAAATGTTGAAATTAGTATTTTATCGCAATCATAAAAATAATATTAATAGTTTAATACAGAAAATTGCTTGGAGAAGAAAAAGAAAACATTTTCCAACACGGCAAGTAGCTGCAGCAACAACAAAAACAAGAACACACTAAAAATGAAGACTATTTTTATTATTATTATAATGAAATAATTGGAAAAAAGAGAAAATTTCAAATTACGTAAAAAAAAAACAAAATAAAAATGAGAAGAACAACAAAAACAAAACTTAAAAAATATGTAATTCTTTTCCTATTAGGATATGAATATTATTATTATTAGTAATATGTATCAAATGTATGAAATATTAATAAATTATATCTTCAATGAAAAAGCTAATAAGAACTTGTCCCATTTTATCGCATTTTTAATTAACTTATTTTTTTAAATTTCAAACCCATTTTGAAACCGTAGTTTTCAAGAGCAGAAACACTATTTGTTAAACAAAGGCTTCTTATTAATATGGAATTAGTTAGCCAGACCTGGATTAATGTGGTTTCGCACTGGTTTTACCAAACTTTATAGTGTGGTGCGCTACTTTCACTAGTTCTATATTGAATTTTTCTACACAATTTAGTTAAAATTTCATTCATCGTATTAGCAATGCACTCCTTGATGCGTGTACCGAAGCATTCCCCTGCATGAGTTGAAAAACCATTTAAAAGTTGAACTAAAATTAGTTTATTGGGATAAAAGCCCTTAGTAGTAGTCCTTAGATAGTTTCTTCGAAGTTTTGTAACATAACTCAATAAAATTAGTTTCAACAATTTTGTTACATAACTTTAGTCTTTAAGATCTTACGTTAAGAGTTTAATTCCAGTTAGAGGCGTGGAAAAATTAAGTATTTTTAATAATTTTTTTTGACAATAATTGCAATTATTTCCGAAAACTATTAATACTGAGTCATTATACTATGTTTTATCTTTATTTGAACAAAATTGCAAAAAAAAAAAAATTAATTGGGAACGAAGTTATCGCGATTTTAGATGAACCAGTGAAATGTTTAAATTAAAATTTTTTGAAACTCTGTATTGATATTGTTTTCGGAAATAAAATAATTACTGTCAAAAAAATTATTTAAAATACTCATTTTTTCACGCCTCTAACTGGCCCTAACCTCTTAATGATGGTAATAGTTTCAAATAAATAAGAACATATATTATTGATACAAAAAATATAATAAACATGAAGGAATGTTTGGCTAGTCTTCAGATTTTAAACGCAGTAGTGAGTACAAACATAGGATGGCAGTAGTTCAACGAAAGTAAGTGAGCACACAAATAATTTTATAACACTTTTTTCTTATTCGTTTGAGGTTAATGTACAACGACAAAGGATTTCAAATAACTGCAGCATAATTTGGCTTGAAAAGAAAACAAAAGAACTATAACTTTTGCTCTACAGTGTAAAAGGATCGGTAAGCTTAGAAACAGTTTTTGAAATAATGTATTTTTTTTGTTCTTTATTTATTGGAGTTATATCATAGTACAACAAGTAACAATGTTCTTACAAGACAGAGCAGGTCATTATAATAAATTAATTATTTTGTATATTTAATTTTTTCTGCTAGTTATGTCTTTGTTTGTTTTTCTGGTTCTTAGGTCAAACAGACTTTCCATCCCTTGAATTTTTCTTTGAAATTTTCTGTATCTCCATGAAAATGCAACCCTACAGTTTCCCTTTCTGGCGCAGCTATTGACGTCGTACTGTACGTGTAAATTATTTGCAGGTTATTCGCATCAGAGAATTTTTTTTTGTATAAAATGCAAATTAATGTGATAATAATTGAATGACATTTACAGAATATGTAAGTTGTAGTTTTTAAATAAGTAAACAAGTGCTAGCAATTAATTTAAATTTCTTATAGAATTTCATAAAAGAAAATGGTACGAGTACTTTTTCTGCATCCCGATCTCGGTATCGGCGGTGCTGAACGTCTCGTTGTGGATGCCGCTCTGGCGCTGAAGGAACGTGGACATGATGTCAGTTTTCTTACGAATCATCACGATGCAACCCATTGCTTCAAAGAAACGTTGGACGGCAGTTTTCAGGTGCATGTTGTAGGAGATTGGTTGCCTCGTAAGTTTTTTGGACGTTTTTATGCTTTGTGTGCGTATTTTCGTATGTTGTATGCTGCATTTTACGCTTCGTTTTGTCTATCACGACGTGAGAAAATCGATGTTGTTTTCTGTGATCTGATTTCTGTTGCTGTGCCAGTGCTGCGGCTGGCCAAGCATAAACCAAAAATAGTTTTCTACTGCCATTTTCCAGATCAGCTGTTGAGTGTGCGGGAAGGCTACCTCAAGAGTGTATATCGTGCACCGCTTAATTATCTTGAAGAAAAAACAATGGGCATGGCAGATAAGACGCTGGTCAATTCAAAGTTTACGCTTCGTGTCTTTCGTGAGACTTTTCGTAATTTGGATGCAGTGGTGCCAGATGTCCTGTATCCTTCGTTAAATACCAAATATTTTGACGAAATGAAGCACAAAGTGCGGTCACAAAGCGTGGATATTACGATGCCCGGCAATATTCCTCGAAATGCATTTATTTTCCTTGATATTAATCGTTACGAGCGTAAAAAAAATCATGCGTTGGCATTGAATGCTTTCAAATTGCTTTCGGAGTCATTACCGGCAAATGATTGGAAACGTTGTCGCTTGGTGGTTGCTGGTGGCTATGATGCACGTGTGGTGGAAAATGTGGAGCACTATAAGGAGTTGCAACATCTCGTACAGAAGCTGGACCTGCAAGACAATGCGGTGTTATTGCGTTCACCTAACGATGACGAAAAGTTCATGCTTCTGTATACCGCACAGTGTCTGGTTTATACTCCAGAGAACGAACACTTTGGCATTGTTCCAATAGAGGGCATGTACATGTCTAAGCCGGTGATTGCACTGAACAGCGGCGGACCAACGGAGACCATTGTCAACAACTCCACGGGTTTTCTATGCGAACAACAGTCCAGTAAATTTGCTGGTGCCATGTTGCAACTGTACAAAGACGATGGCTTGCGTGAACGCATGGGAGTCATGGGGCACAAACGTGTACAACAGAAGTTCTCATTTGAAGCGTTTGCCGACAAATTGCACAGTATTGTTTCGGAAGTGGTACAGACTCCGCCGAGTAATGCTGCCAAGAAGGGCAATTAACCACTTTGATCGCTTGTGTTCTACACTGAAAATATATTCCAATAATAAACCGAGATATTGCTGAACCTACTCACAAATTAAGTTTGATTCATAATGACTTTTCATTAATTACGCATATATTTTATTTAATTTAAGAAAGTACAATTCAATTGTTATAAATTAAGTGCTTACTTTAAAATTCAGAAAAATTAAAAATTAGAAAAAGCGTTTCTCATCCTTTAGTTTACGGGGCAGAAGGGGAATCTACTCTTCCCGCTTGTATAAATATAAATAGCCCAAATCTTTTGGAGGATTCTGAGATAGCGCCACCTTGCTATCATTAAAAATTACCCATTGTCCGTCTTTGCGTATGTGGCACACGTAATGGCCAACTTGCGCCGACGTGCCCATATGCGAAATAAATGCCATCAGCTTGTATTTCCCCGCACCGTCGCGGTATGTTTTTGCTGCGGTTGAAGAGCTTTGCTCTGTTGTGACGCCGTCATCTATGTCCATGTCTTCGACATGCGAAAAAATCCAATCTGTTGCGCGTTCAATATTGCCATCAGTTGCTTTCAACGCTTTCGTTGCTTGACGCTCATCGAAGCCCATACTCATGAGTATTGCCAGACTTTCTGGGTTAGCAACAAATTTTGCTTTAAGGGCATCGCCGCTGGGGACCACAAATGGATCCGAAATGTCCGAGTCACCAATGTGTTCCATTAGCCAATTAGAGGCTGCATCTAAACCGCTGTTTTTGGTATGAAATACAGCGCGCTTGCATGCTTCATGTGGGAAACCCATTTGCAGCAGTTCACTCATGACGCTTTCGTCGAAAGTGAATTTAGGCTTATCCTCGCTATCGGGTAACAATTGCTCTCCGGCTTGTAGTCCAGTAGCACGCCAATTTGTGAGATCTAGATCATCTGGCATATTCACGGATACGTCTAGCTTTTTGGGCACCCAATCTTCACCGAGTGTGAATTTGCGCAAATGCAACATCAGATAGTCGGGCATGCTGGCCAGACGTGCCGACTTTTTGGCAGTGGTGTTGCTCTTAGTAGCCGACGAGTAAAATTGATCGATGAGTTCGGTAGCGAAGAATCTTTCTAGACAAGCAGATAATGGCACTTTATGGCGCACCACATTCTTATCATTTTGGCTGTTAGCACCAGCAGCAGTCTTACGTTCCAAGTACTCTTTAACTTCATCCAAGTTGGTAGCCTGATCCAACGGGATTTCCAAAGGCATGCAATATTCATCTCGTCGTGTGTACTTTACTTTTTTGCTGCTAGTGCATTCGACACGATCTTCAACGCTGAATGTAAGGGCATCTGCTGGGTTTAATTGGCTACGTGAGTTGCGTTCGAGCAGATTAATAAGATGTAAATAGAAATCGAAAGCGTCTTGCTGTTGTTTCGTGCTGAAATCGGGATGATTCTTTCCAACAACATTTTTGAACATTGCCGGAGAGATACCAGTCAATTCTGAATCTAGTGAGTTCTCTGAAATGCTGCTATATCTGCCTGACCATAGACCATTACCTAATTTGGCAAACTGTATATTAAAATCATTGGCTGGATCTGATGGAAACTCTTTGAAGTATTTTTCAGCTCCCTCGCCAACGTAACGTTTAATAAAATCGGGTATAGTGAAGAGAACCTGTAAAAAATATGTATTTCAAAAATATTTTTAATTATTTTACCATGCTATTCTTGCCTGCATCACACTATTAATGTAACATGAATTGCCTAAATTACGCATTCCAGTGTAGCCCGCTCCTGCTAGTGGCTGAAGTTCACTATCACTCTCGGTCAACAAAGACCATTCTCCAATGCGTTGATTAATCTCCAATTCAAGTTCTACCATTGATTTCTCACTCTTCTTCATCGCGGCCATATTGATGCCAAAATGCGCCAAATGTTTTGCTAAATTATTATCAATGACCATGTCATCCTCAGGATATGAGAACACATCAGATTTTCCATCAGCAGTGATTGTGCCTAGTTTTACGGCAAGCGGGTACCCCACATCTCTGTAATGTTCTACCGCATGGTCATTACCGCCTGAGCCATCGAAGAACTTCCGGCCACATAATATAGATCCATCGGTTAAATTGAGCCACAAATTATTCGTTAAATCGCATTTCTCGCATTTCCAACCGAAAGGTGGTATCTTCTTTCCATTATCCAGCTGCATCAAAGCTTCTGCAAACTTGGAAACCTGACGCACTTCTCCATCCCAAGTACCTAGAGGAGATTAATGATAATACATATAGTGCTCGAAAAGAATTTAATATACTCTTACCCATCATCGTTTGTTTTTCCAATTTCGCAATCGCAGAATCCTGTGCCAACAGCGCCTCCACCGAGTTATTCACTATCAGCGGCAGATCCGCATTAGGATAGGGTAGTTTTGATCCTTTATTATTTGGCATCACCACAATACTGTAAGTAGTCTTGTAATCGTATTTCTTTGCATCGGCCTCATTATAGCCACCCTCCACTCCAATGGCTAGGCGTGTTATTTTGCGTTCAGGGCCTGCTTCCTCAGTCTTCTCATTGGCAACGGCATCCTCTTTCAAAATTTTCACGCGATGTATATGCAGGAAAACAGCATTACCTGTTTTCTCCGCATACTGCTGAACGTACGCTTCACCAAAACCCAAAAAGGTGCTTAAGCTTACATATAACCCTGTCGGCGTCTCTGGGTTGTCGTACGAATAAACGCACTCATCTTTGTAGATTGCTTGGTTTTCACAAGGGACGCTTATTTTCGCTAAATGTTGGTGTAACAATTCCATTTTAATAACTGCAATATTTACTGTTTTAAATGCGTTTGCGTTTCTTTGTCTTTTGTTTCTATTATTAATCACTCAAACTCCACAATTAATCATACAAATTCAGTCAGCAAATTTAATTTTTTCCGAATAACCAAATTTTTGCGCTGTCATTTGCTGTTTTGACAGCCGCTATAAGAGGGTTGCCAAGCCACGCAACAAGCAGCGTGGAGGTATCGAATTGCACGGCGAAAAAGCTTTGCATGCGATTCAAGTCGCATGCGATAATTTTTGTATTTAGAATTGTAACCGATAGACATTTCAGAATTAATAAAACTTTGCGAGTTATAAGGAGTTTTAAAATGTTTTCTTTTATCCTCAGAGTAATTCTTTTGTTATAAATTATCATTATTTTTTTTTTTTAGTGTTTTAAAGTTACTCCGTTGGTTTCTACATGAACAAAAATTACACTGTGCAACACATTTTTCTAATGGAGAAGCGGCCAACGCAGGTCGGTACTACTACTGAGATAGAGTAACAAAACTCTAAAAGGGTTTTGCAAAGTTAGCTCGCTTTTAAAAGACATAGACATTCAAAGTTTGCCTCTTGCAGCTTATTTTTTAAAAATGAAGTGCTAATTTTTAACTACTTTCTTCAGCGAAATATGAACAAAAAATGTTATTAACAATTTTAACATTATAGAGTTTTCCATATTAAGAAGTTTAAACTATCTATACATAACTATTAACAAAAATGTATAGAATTTATTAAAGTTTGGATTTTCAAATTGTTGTTTTTATTTAAACAGAAAATAGAATCATCCTATTCGCAAAACCCATGCAGGGCAGTGTTATTAGGCCCCCGATATACAAATATTTTTACAAAAAATGAACTCGATAGCTGGAGCTAAGATGTTTGGATAAGTTTTATTTACTGTCCAATTTAATTCATATTCTGAATATATGTCAGCTGCATAAAAAAGAAAATGTTTACTAAAAATGGACCCGGCAAGTGATATTTTATGGCCTGTAACCCGGTCGGTAACAGATGTCCAGGGTATTATGAGGTTATGGAGGGAACACTTCTCGCAGCTGCTCAATGGTGATGACGACAACAATCCCGCCATTCGGGAAGCTGCTCACAAAACGCATGAACGAGCTTTTATGCAGAATATGGTTGGATGAAAGTATGCCCAGTGATTGGAACCTCAGCGTACTCTGCTCAATCCACAAGAAAGGTGATTCCACGATCCGCGCCAACTACCGTGGGATAAGCCTTCTTAACATCGCATAAAAGGTTCTATCAAGCGTACTGTGTGAAAGATTGAAGCCCATCGTCAACAAACTGATTGGACCTTATCAGTGTGGCTTCAGGACTGGTAAATCCACAATCGACCAGATACTCACACTACGCCAAATCCTGGAAAAGACCCGAGAAAAACAAATCGACACACACCATCTATTCGCCTTTGCAAAATGACACTGACAGATACCACCAGCGCAGTGAAAATTGGAACTGACCTCTCCGCGCCATTTGATACCAAAAGAGGCTTAAGACTTCTTTAATGTAATGCTGGAAAAAATAATTCGAGCTGCGAACATCGACATCTCTGGCACTATCTTTTACAAGAGTGTCATGCTGGTAGCATACACTGAAGATATTGACATCATTGGCATCAACGCGCGAGCAGTCAGTGCAACTTAGAGAGGGAGTCTCGTCGAGTGGGTCTAGTGGTGAACGAGGACAAAACGAAATACCTTGTGTTAATAAACAAGGAGTCACGGCGTCTTGGACAAAATGTCACTGTTGACATTTACAAAGTCGAAGTCGTCAAGGATTTCATTTATATTGGATCCAGCATCAACACCAACAATAATGTCAGCCTTGAGATCAAGCGAAGAATAACTCTTGCCAACAGTTGTTATTACGGGCTCAGTAGGCAATTGAGAAGCAAAGCCCTCTCTCGACGTAGGAAAATAACTTTCTTCAAGTCCCTCATCCTTTCCATTCTAATGTATGGCGCTGAGACGTGGACATTGACCACCAACGATGAGAGGCTGCTGGGAGCGTTCGAGAGGAAGATACTCCGTAAGATCTATGGTCCAGTGTGCGTGGACGACGTGTATCGTATAAGATGGGACCATGAGCTGTATGCCGACATTGACGTAGTCAAGCTAGAAGGGTGTTTTATTCGAGCCACGGAGGTGGAACGCGCAGAAGAGGAAGACCTAATCTCCGTTGGAAAGACCAGGTACAGGGGGACCTGACTGCACAGGGCCTTACTAACTGGCGCCGGCGCGCGCATTGCAGAAGCGACTGGCGATGCCTTATAGAGGCGGCCAAGACCGATAATCGGTTGCAGAACCAACTAAGTAAGTAACCCGGTCGGTATTGTATTGAGGTAGCTTTGGGAGCCCTAATACACTATTTTTATATTTATACACATTTGTCATTTGGTTATTAGTTATTTCATATAAATAACACTTAAAAAATGTTGAGAATTAAGTTTTTGTTGTACGTTTGAAATCAATAGTTCTTATGCGGCGCTCTACTTATGCGTTAAATGTCAATTGACCCAACTTTAGTCTTCCGTTTTTCATCTAAAAACACAATCGGGGAATTATTTCGAATATTTAGGTTCTAACCAAAATAAAAAATTCTTTGAATGCAGAATAACATTTGCCAGGTCCGGCCCACGATGTTCTTTTTTTAAATTTCACCAGCCCAAATATTTAAATTAAACTACAGTTTTAATTTTTATTTTTTTATTTATTGTAAGTATTTGAATATTTTGTTTGTCACTTTTTGCTTTTGTTTTGTTGTTTGTTTTTGACTACTACAACTGCAATTATTAATTTTAATTGGAATTTGTAATATTTGAGTACAATATTTAAGTTTTTTTTGTTTTGTTTTTTTTTTTTATCATAATTGTAAGTTTTTTCTTATACATATAAGAAGGTATGTGAAATTTGATCAAAGATAATTTTTATTTTGTGTTCATCATATTCTTATTTTTTCTCATATATTTTTGGTTTTATTAAATTTGTAAGTGGTGCTTCTTTTGCCCATATCATACATATCAATTTTCCTTTTTGGGTTTCTTTCTCATTCACTTTATACTTAAACTTTTGCTTAAATCACATAATAACAGAAATTTTATATTATAATTTTAATATTTAAGTAAAGTAAATTACATTTCTTTAATTAACATTGCCAATTATTAATTAACTACGCTCATTTTAATTTATGTTTATAATAAATATATTTAAATTGTGTATGTGTGAATTACAATAACAAAACTAATAATTATAGTACATAATTATGTTACAAAATTTACGCTTGCCATTTTAATATATAATCTTCATTATAAAATTAAGAGCTTTTGAAAATATTAAACTAAAAAACCAATATTTTTTTCATACATTTTTGTATGCGTATAATATTTTTTTTATTGTTTTAGTTTTCTTGCAAAATTTCTTATTATTTTGTATCATGCTTAAGTAAGTTAGTAAAAAAATACATTTGAATTCCCTTACCTTTCTCATTATTACTTAATATTTGTTACTTTTAAGATTTTGCTTTACTTTGCTTTGTTTTATTTTCTTTTATAACTTTAGCTTTGCTAATGCCCGTTTATTGTATCTCTATGTTTTACTATTTACCATTATCATCATCTTCATTTCATTTCATTATTAATTAAAAATTGCTTTTATTATTCTTTTTAAGAAATAATACATATATAAACTATAGACCAATATATTGAGTAAAATTATAACGAAATTACAAAAAGCTAAAAAAATCAAATAAACTTGATACCGAATATTTATTTGCTGCATTTTATGATCGTTATCGACGTTTTACTTTTACATATGTTAACTGTTTCAGTGCCCAATTTTGAGCTAGCTTTTGATTTCAAAGAGTAAAGAAGTATCACAATTCCCTAACCTAATGCTGTTAAGCAGAAGAAAACCAACTAAGAACATAATACTGGGGTAACATACCTGGTATGGAACAATCAAAAACGCTTTTGGGAAAACATAAACTTAAACATTGTAATTTTTGTATGAATCTAATAAAGGAAATCTTAAGAATCATAACAAGTATTTTAACAGGCCATTGAAGGCTGAACTATCACCTAACAAAACAACATAGTGGAGCAAGTACATTTTGTGGTGAGGACACATCGAAATTTCAAAACACATTTTAGGAGAATGTCTCGGATTAATGCATGACCGAAAAGGCAATTTGTAGACTACCAAATACCCGACAGCATGCTGAAACATTTGGAAATAGAATTTATAATAAAATTCCTCACGGAAGTAGGACTATAAACCTCGAAAGGGCATCATAGTTCTTTAGGACGAGTAAAAATTCCTCTAAATAATAATAATAATCACAATTTAAAGTAGAAATCGCATTATATAGATTCCTTAAAAAAGACACTTTTCGAGAATTCCTCTTTTGCCAACAAGCAATGCTAGTCAGACCTTGTGAGAGGATATGTCTGTAAAATGTTTTCCAATGCCAGTTGATATAATTTGGCCTCACATCAAATTAGTCAAGAAATATGATGATAAATATCAGATGATTCTTTGCTGATTTACACATATATTTATACAGATAGCTTCAAAACAATGGTTTAAATTGGTTTTGGTTGGTACCTGAACTATGAGCATAGGTGCATTTTAGCTACAGGAAAAATGGCGAATGTAGCTTCCAAGATAATTGAAAACTTTTGGCAATGAAACTTTTGATAGATAGACAGTTAACCGTAGCCTTGGAAACTCAGCAAATTTTTATTTTGCGATGATCGTAAAAGATTGTAAGTCACATCGCACAATTTGTAAATAGTGTACTATGTCAGTATGTAGTGTCAGACCATTACAAGATACGCTATTGTCTTGTATGCACCTTAAGTTAGATTATGTTAGGCGGTTGTCGATGAAGACACAGTTAGGCCAAAAAACTATTCGTGGGGATACTAACAAACCAGGTTACTTAAGCCATTTGGACTAGGATGCTTTCCCTACATTTAGTCTAGGCTGAACAGTAACAGAGGTAATGAAACAATCATCATTCAGTTTCGTGTCATGTAGCTCTATAAGGCAGTGATCAGTTATTACTGTCACAATTTTGCTTTTTACAGTGCTTGGCGTGTTACTCTAGCCCTATCTACTCAGTAATTGTGCATGTGGGCTTATTCAACCATTTGAACTTTGCTTGGATTAAGATCGACGTTTGAACTTGCTTACAGGTTGCCAGTAGCATACCAGGGTAGTTTTTAAATTATTACTTGTTCGATTATGGAAATGAGATTTTTAATTATTTTATGTCGATTTGCTGCATTTTTTTTTTTTTTGTATTTTTGAAATGCATAAAATATTAAACAATGTTTAAAAGAAATTACATAAATTATTTTTGTTGTTTTTTGTCCTTGAATAATGATATTTCTGAGTTATAAATGTGCGCGTACATTCTATAAAAACTTCATCTCATTCTTCTTCTCTTGAATTTATTTAAATTCGTAAAATGTATTTTTCTGTTTTCTGTTTTATTTTTTGTATTTTTATTTATTTATTTTTTTTTCAATCCTGGTCCATATTTTGGTTTTAATGCATTTTTTTTTGTTTTGATTGGTATGTAAAATATGTATGTATGCTTGTAAAAGTTTGTTTGAGTTGCTTCACTGTAGCTTTTTCTTTTTATTTAGCTTCAAATTGTATGTCCATTACATCAAATTTAAATTAACTACTTGTTTGTAACCAGGTATATGTTAAATACCTTTATTAGTTGGTTAGTTTTGTATGTTCGCACTGTCTTAATGGTTTGTATTTTGTTTTTTTTTTTTTTGGATTCATTAATGGATGCATAATAACATTTTGAAGCTTCTCTTAGGTTTATATTGTTTCAAAAATTTCATGTTAATTTTTCGTTTCACTTAAGAAAAACATTTTAATATTTGTTTTTTTTTTTCAGTCATCTCGTGGGGAAAGTTTGCCTTATGATTACAGATGAATATATCTATGTATATGTATTTAAATGTATGTATGTATTTATATATCATCAGAGATAGCTATATTTTAAAAAGTGTGTATTTGATAATGAATTTATGTCTGCATGCATTTAATGCAAATTTAGCATTCGATTTTGAAGAAACTATTGAATTAATTTGTCAAAAAGAAAAACAAAAAAAAAAAAAAAACAAAAAAATATTTGTGAATGGGAAGAGAATATAAGCCTGAAATATTCATTGACATTTTGAAGTTCGATTTCAATTGATACTGACTGTGCTCTATCATTTAATTCTACTCTTTTTATTAACTTTAATATGTAAGAAACCGCTTCAATGCATTACCTAAATTTTATTTGGTACATTTATTAAATAGTTAAACTAAAATCTTCCGATATGTTCTGAAATGTGCTTTCAATTGAAATTGAGGACAAAAACATTGAGTTTCTTGGATATTCAATTTTATATCGGATCAAAAACTGATTTTTAGAACAAATTTGTTTAAAAAAAAAAATCAATTGCTAACTTTGCATAAATGATTTCAGTTTTTGAATGTGAGTTTATGTTCAATTTGTTGCTATATTCAATCGCTTTAAACTTAACATAATTAAAACTTTAAAAACTCCATACACTTTTATTTGAATATACATATTTAAAATTCTATATTTACTCAATTCAAGTGCAGAAATTAAATATTATAAATAAAAAACCAAACGTTTAATTCCTTATTTGTTTTTTTTCCAATCGTAAATAATTGTAAGTTAAATATTACACTGTACATTTGCCTTAAACATTTAACATACCTATTATATTTAAACAGCATACATATAGACACAGACACCTTTATTTTAAAATTAGCACTTTTACTTTACCTATACATATACATTTATTTATTATTATTTTAATTTTAATCAATATTCTTCTTTATTTTATTATTTGCATTTCACCACATTTATCTTATAGTTTGATCGAAATAAGATTCTTTTAATTTAGGTATACCATATACTTAATAATTTTATTTTTTGATAGATTTGTAAGCATTATATATTTTGATCTTATAAATGTTAAGCTTTCAGCCATGTTCTGAATTTCACTTTCGAGTGCAATTCATTTTAATACAATTTCAATTCCACTTCAAAGTAAAATTCAGAACATGGCTGTTTGCTTTGTTTTCGTAGGGTTCTGTCTTTTTAAATGTTTGCCATGATTGGTTGGTTGGTTGGTTGATCTTTAAGGATTACGGCAGAAAATATCGTATTAAAGCAGTGATGCGCAAATTACATAAATGAGCGCAGGAAGCTTAAAGCTTTCAATAGGTTTCTTCACGTACTTTTCTCCAGCAGAAAGTACGTGCAGAGAGAGAGAGAGAGCGAGTAAAACCAAGATTAAGAAAAATATTCATGCAACAAAAAAAAAGAAAAAAATGAAAAAACTAGTAGAAACTTGCAAGTAAACAGTTGATCGAATGTTTTGACTGTTAATTTTAAGCAGGAAAAACTATTGCAGTTGTGATTTTTTGTAAATGAATTATGTCAAAGAATGAAGTCAATTGTTCCCCAAAGACCAAAGCCCTATTCTAAATATTCTTTCTTCTCCAATAGGAATACGGGAAACAAATTTCCCCGGGGATTTTGTTCGGGAATATTTAGAATAGGGCTGAATATTTAGAGTAGAGCTAAATAATTATTTTTCCGCTCATTTGAATTGAAACGCTATACTTCTATTTTTTTTTTAAATATTTTTTTATCGTTTATTTTTTTTTTTTAACAGATGGTTTTTTTCCTCAACTGAAAATTTTTAGTAAAAATTTTATTTGCAGGAACCTTTCAATTACTTTTTTCTCTCTCACATTTATACCAGGGTTCAGAAAAATACACACACTGAATAAAAATCCCGTACATAAATGTAAACAAACACAGTTTAGAGCAACCAACACATATTTTTATTTTCATATCAATTTTGTGTGTATCCAAATTTTGTTCGGTGTCATACACGATTTTTCCGTTCGCGAACGAAGAACGTATTAATTTTTAGTCACTCACGAGTGTAAAGTATTGTTGTTCACCGACCTGTGTGTGAACCATACGTGAACTACCGATGTATGCGAACGAAACCAAATATTAAAACGATACACATACACGATCGTGTATGACATCGAACAAAATTTGGATACACACAAAATTGATATGAAAATAAAAATATGTGTTGGTTATTTTTCAACAATACATTGTGTGTATGGTGTGTGTACTTTCTGAACCCTGATTTATACTCTATCGTTGCAAGTTTTTTGAGTACGTGACATTTTACCGGTAAAAACTATTCACCATTTGTGACAATTTTTTGTACGGGAACAGACCTAATGCATTTCATATGAGAAATTCCAAAGCATTGCATATACATAGGCGCACAAATGCGTATCTCTGCTTTAATTATTCTAATCACTGTCTGGATTTATGATATTAGATGAGATTTGAGTTGATCTATGTCTGAAACAGTGATGCCGATTCCTAGTCTCGAGAGTTAAACGTTTTTAAGCTTAATGACACTGTTCAACTGTGTCTGTGTCACTGAAATAAAATGGTTTCGTTTAGATGGGGGGGAGGGGGGGGGGGGGGGAATCAAGAAGTGCTCTAGAATCTGGAAAACAAAAGGCCACCCCGTGGCCTGGTGAATGAGTGCTGGACTGGAGTTCCAGCTGCCTCAGGTTCGATTCCCAGATGGGGTTAAATTCTTCTAAAATAATATTAGTAATAAGCGTGTTTTAGTGTTTGAGAAAATGCTACTCGTTAAGAAATGCTGAATCTTTGAATAACAATTTTTTTACATTAAGAATGATTTTATTTTACAGCTAAAGTTAGAGGAGCTTCAAAAAACACTTCTTGAATCCCCGACCGATTTTTAATGGTTGCAAAGTGTAATTAGATATGAATGTGTGCAACCGAAAGTTTTGATTTTGAAAACTTTTTTTTCAATGCACCCTTTTTTTTATCGGCATCACTAATCCAAAGAAGTAATAACAATACATATGCACGCGATCGAAAATCGCTAAACCTACTAATGAAATTTCAATGCCCATAAGTCAAAAGCTTTCAGCTTATATGTACATAAAAGAGAAACGGCATCATTGGGAATGAGTTTTTGAATTTCTTATATTTAAGCTAGAAAAGTGATGCAGATTCTTAATAGTGAACCTAACGCCTTTTGCTCGCGACCATAAGCACCAGCCTCCTATCTTCACAACACCGATGCTGATTAAAGCTATAAAACGCTTTGAAATTCACAGATTTTCATTTGCGAGCAATCAAAGTTAATAAGAAAGCAAAAATGCTTTTCATTCGTTAGCGTAGAAATCGGTTCACTGCGCTATATCAAAGATTGACATTTTAATGCAGGCTTGTCAACAGCTTTTGAGTCTCACTATTCTATGCTATTTTAAGTTCTTTGCCGATTAGTCTCTTGATCAGAGATGCGCAAAAAGCTTTCGAACTCCCCACATGAAATATTTATAAAAATATTACAGCTTGCTAAGTACTTTTATGCTATTTGCGCATTCCTGTCTTAAATCAAAAATTTGTGGTTATGTTTGATAGTTTCTTAGATTCTTCTTAGATCAGCTAATGATGTTTTCTTTTATCAATATACGAGCATATTGTGAAGCCTACTTTCTATGGTAATTTGAAATAGAGCGCAACGAGTTTTTCTGCGTCGATTTCAATTCCCAATGAAAGTTGATTTCAGAAAATGCTTGCGAGATCTTTACTTCAAGAGCATTTGATGTTTGCTATAGTTAGAACAAGTCATAATATGATATTCGAGTATGTAAGAGATCTGTTGATGGTTTAAATTTGATCAGCTAAAGACCAAATCATATAAATTTTTAAATATATAAAGGTTTACACCTGATCGAAATGGAAATCTGGATTGCAAGATAAACTTCGATTAATTGTGGATTTCTGAACATCCATCACTCATGTTCAGAAATCCACAATTAATCGTTAATAAACAATTATTGTTAATAATTAAAATATTTCAGACACGTAATTTTAATATTTTCCGATTTATCTGAGTTACGAGTCACGCTATGTTGCATGACTACAAGTTTTGCCAGCTTGTTGAGTTTTTTGGTTTTTGCTTGGTCTTTATCGTAGAAACAAATGAAAATAAAAAATGAAAATTTTTGTTTACATGTTTAAAAAGCTTGCATTTTATTGAAATAAAAAAAATTTCATATAAAATACAAATTATATAAATAAATCATAGAACTCAAGCCTAATTTGTTTTTTTTTTTGTTTTATTAAAGCACAAAAAAAATTAATATTTTTAATATATATAAAAAAAAAAAAATTAAAAACTCTTAATAACATAAATCACTCGCAATTTTCACTTAGTTAAATTACTATTATTATTTATAGTTTAGTTTACTAGCAATATTGTAAATAAATTTAAAATTATTAATTAAAAATAATCATTAAAATATAATTTTCTCAATTATTATATAATATCGTTCTAATTTTGTGTGTGTGTTTAAAAGTAAATGAACTTAAGCGTATAGTACACGTATAAGAAACTAAATTTAAAAATATTTATGATTTTTTTTTGTTTCTTTTTTTTTTTAACAAAAATTTAAACTAAATTGCTTGAATGGGGTTTTTTTTTTGTTTCCAACAAGAAATGAAGAAAATGCGGTTGCCAGAAATGATTATGAAGCTATTATTTGAGAAGATTGTAATTGTAATAAAAATAGAAGCAGGAAATATTTTGTATTTCATATATGTTCGATTGACATTTAATACTTTCTCATGTTGCATTTTTATGTAGAAAATTAAAATTAAATATTAAACAAGAAGAAAAAAAAAACATTAATAAATAAAGAACACTAGCACAAGAACAGCACTTTAACGAAAAGATAAGATAGAAATACATTTCATACATACTAATAGTATTGAATTTATGAATAATGCATGTGTGTGTATACAAAAGAAGTCGTCTGAGTATGGAGCACAATTTTTTATATCGAGCAAAAATTTGTTTTTTTTTTCTAAACAATAGAACCTTTTTTAAGTAATGCTAAATTATTAAAAATACTAAATAAATTACAAAATTAAATGTATAAACTTTAAATTGCTTTCTCCTGTTCGCACTATTTTTGTTTTGTTAACTTAATTATCTTTTGTTTTATTAAAATTAAAGTGTTTGAATATTTCATTTCATTTTGGAATTATTTTTCTTATTTTTTATTTTTTTTGTTTGTTTGCGCATTTTACTGTGTGATGTTAATTTAATTTTGTTGGTTTTAATGTTTTTTCTGTTTTGTTTTGTTGAATTAAAACACTTTTGTTTTTCATTTAACACACATTGGCTACAATTGTAGGTACATTAATAATAATAATAATAATTGTTTATATATATTTGTTTTCTTGTTCATACTAATTTGCTGCCGTTGTTTAATATAACTTTTTGTTTTGTGTGTTTTCTTTTTAATATTTATGCTTATGTTGCTTGTTGTTGTTGCATGGCATATTGTTGTTGTTGTTGCTGCTTTTGCTATTTCTGTATTATTGTTCACGTATCTTTTGTTAAATCTTTTTGGTATTGTATGGGACTGGTGATTGCTTTAAGGAAATCATGTTGTGACTGCAATATATTGCGTATGGTTTTTAACCACTCCTGATTTAAATCCACTGTAGCTGCATAGCAGATCATATGTAAATCGGGTCGATTTGGATCGGTTGATTTGAGGAGAAAACGATTATTCGGTAATTCTTCAAGTTGCATTTTATTAACCTTTATTAAAAATAAAATAAATAATTTGATTATTTTGTGTATTGGAAAAAGAATAATAAATTGCACACCTACAACGCTGATTTGCATTGAAAAAGAGCTTAGTCAATCATTGTCTATGTGTGGATAGCCATCACTGCTATAAAATAGTATTTCGTATAGAAAGCTCAAAAGTTTTTTTTACTGCTCTAAGGAGCAAATGACAAGAGATTTGAAGATGAATGACATTTTGTTTTGTATTTTGAGAAGATAATTCCATTAACCTAAATATTTAAAATCAGAGGGTAATCAAAACATCAAATTGATTTTTATACCATATTTGAACTAAAGACTTCACCATCATATAGTTTGTACACATTTTCATCTTCAACTGTTCTCTAAAGCAAAATTTTCAATGTGAAATTATTTATTGAAAAATTGTGTGTAAAAATATTTTCAAAATTTTCTATGAAAATTCGAAATAGAATTACAAACAAAATTATAGAAGAGGTAAAAGTCAGCAGCATTCATTTTCGTGATGTCGCAATATGACATGAATGCTATACCATTCAAAACTATAATCCACATTCTGGGCATTCAATTCTATACAGCATCCACAAAATCCACAACTGAATTGATCTGTGGTTCGAAGTGAATACGATAGTATTTATTGTATATATATAACTAGTAAAATGTGATGTTCTTAACACTTGGCAAAAGTGTGTTTAATCAAAATTTAATTATTACGATTACTTTAAGAGATAAATCATGTATCTCTCTAGATACAATTTTGAGTGTCCGAAAATGTGATAAACAAATTTAAGCAAGATTTAATTGCTGAACGTAAACTGGGAATAAAAAAAATGCTAGCAAGGTGAAAAACCCTGAGAAAGTCCCCCAATAGTTCAAAAAAGTAAGTTTTGGTAAAGATTTATATACGCCAATGAACAAGAACATGTTTTAAATGCATTTCTGAAACAATTAATTCAGAAATTGATTTTGTCCAGGGCTTGTAAAAAAGATTGCGACCCTTTCTGAACCAACAAATAGGCACTAGAGTCAGGAACAGTGAATATTATTGGGCTTTCATTAAATGGAGAATGAAAACTGTAAATTCGTTAAAAGCTATTCAGGTTTCAGGCTCAAATGAACCGCAGCAGTCAGAAAGATCTGTATGCTGTAAAATTTGTAATGGAATTTCAAATTTTTAAGAGAAAAAGTTTAACGAATGTTAGAGGCAAAACGTTTCACAGTAAAAAGGCCGCCTCAACCAACTGATCTCAACAAAATTGAGCCTCTTTGAGATAAACATGACCGTCAAGCCAGAAAATAGTGTCCAACTTCGAAGACAACAGTTTGGAACATGTTTAAAAGAATGTGAGAACAGCTTGCACAGACTGTGTTTGAAAAAGTTGTCAACAGAATGCTATGAGTCATCAAAGGTTGTGAAAGGTCGATTTTTTTAAAAAACAAAAAAAAAAAAAAATTAAAAATGTTGATTTTTTCTGTGCTACTTGAATTATATAATCGTAATACGAAGAATCATTGAATTTGATTTTCTTTTAATATTACATTGCTTGTTGAAATTTCAAGAGATTCTTTGAATTTTAAGTTTTAATTATCAAATGCGCGTTAACTTCTGCACGGTAGTGCATGGCTATGAAAAAATATGGGTATTAAAAATATGCAACTTTCTGTATTACATTTTTCATAAATCTGGAACAAGGGGGTCGGGGTAATTGTAACTTCAGCCTTAAATTGCAGCGGTAATCTCAAATAATTAAAAAAAAAAAATCTACTTACTTGTATATGTGATCTATAGGTGAATGTAGGGCTTGAAAATTGTTGCTTTTTGCCATCAATATCAGCAAAGATAATACTTTGCTCAAATAGGAATACTTGAAGTTCACGCGGTTTCTGCATCATATAAGCATTGCGCTCAGCGCTTTTAGCATCCTCGATGCATGTTAATGGTCCATATAGTAATAGTTTACCCTGTGCCGTTATTTTACCATCGAATTTTTGTAAACGACGCAATTCCATCATATCATTGGCAGCTTTGCAAGCAACCTAAAGCAAAACAGATTTAAATTAACAATAAATAAATTAATACCATTGTTATTATAATTCAAAAGCCAGAAAAAAAATATATTTACCTTCATAACACGAAAAGATTCTTCCATGCTAGCAACTTCTTCAAATAGACCAGCTTTCTCAGTATGTTTTTTGATTTGTGAAAATAGCAGGTGATATTTGGTTATTCTTTGAACGGGCTTTATGAGCAAATCGTTGAGCTAAGGGAATAAAATTACACAAGTTTAATTAGTTTTAATTCAAAGTTTAACTTCAAGTACTTACATCTAAACGATGTTTTAATTTAATTCTTATTTGATCGAAATATGCTGAATGTGTGTTAACAATATGCTCCGATACTGGTTTGTTTTGACAATAAACGTTATACATTTGAAATTTATGCTCGTAACGTTTAATCGCGGGACCCAAATCGGCGGGTGTCTTTTGGCAACGACGCAATGCATCCAAAAAATAGCTGCAAAGAAGTATAAGTTTATTTGGTTAGAAAAAGCACAAGTTCAGGAGCATATCCAAGTAACTTACTCTCTATGCCATTCGTAGATAGCTTCAATATTACCAAAGACCATACGTTCTTTGGCACCTTTTAAATCTTCTGGTATTGGTATATCACTATTTGGATTTCGCACTTCGGATATATAACTAAAATATATTAAAAAACAAAAAAAATAATATTAGAATTCATTGTCTGATAGATTTGATCACTAGTTGACTTACCGATTGACAATTTCCGATAAATCCTGTATGTACAGTTCTTCTGTTTGTATTAGTTCGGACAATGCATGCATACGCTTTCGTTTTGCTTCCTCAATATCATTGGCTTTGCTTTTAGCGTTATTCTAGTTTGGGGAGATTTTATAGAAATTCAATTGTTAATTTTAAAGAGAGAAATAGAAGAAGTTTTTAAAATTCATACCTCATCATTGTTGTCGCTTGTATAGTCTACTTCCGAAACGCCAATGCCGCTGCTGCCACCACTACCACGTCCATTACTATCACAGGCATTACTGTTATTAAGGAACTTGGATTTCTCTTCATGTTGCTCCTGTATAGTGAAACAAGAAATCACAAGTAAATTAAAAAAGTTGTATACACGAAAAATTTTGAGCATATTAGTTAAACATAATCATAAATCGGATATATCGATTAATTGAAAGTTTTCAAATATTTTTTCTAGTAATCGATCTAAAAGTAAAGCATTTGTAATGGTTTAACTCTATTTAAATCTATGCAAGGTTAAGCTATAACTGCTAATTAATTATAGCTCTGCTGAATCGATTAACCAAAATTCTGCTTAACAAAAAATATTGATTTAATTGATTAAGGCCACCTTCTGGTCTAGATTTTTCAAAAAATAGATTTTTTGTTTTTTATATTTCAAAAGTATAGGCTTTTAAAAGTACACTGTAAATACTGTTACAGTATACTGTTTTCCTATCAATTTTTCCAGTATTTCGACTTCTACATCCTATTTAGCAGGTGAGCGCAGAAGCAGGTAAAAGGTCCGACTGAAGTTTAAACTCATTTATCTCGAAACTATATTTTTCTGCACGGTGGGACACAAAAACAAAAACTACTCGACCGATTCGTCTTAAATTTTACTATATTATTCAGAAAACCAGTGCTTATCGCAGAAACTAAAAAAAACTTTCTACTTTGAATACTTCTTACTTTTTACATACAAAAAGTATTGAAAAAAGGTCTGTTTTCGTAAAGTAAATTTCAACAATGCGCCATTTTGTCAATTTTTTTTTCACTCAGTTCCTGCGATAACTACATTCATACTAATTGTAACCTCTTTTTTTTTGTTTTAGATCAGTGGAAAATCCAAAACCTGTCCCACCAGCAAGATGCGTTTTTTTGAAAAGGGCAACTGTAACACTAATTTTAGTTGACTTAAAATTATATTTTTTTTATTTTTTATTATTATTTTTGTATATTGTTAAAGTCATAAAATATATCTACAAAGTTTAAATACTATTGCTCATTATTTCATTTAAAAATAAAGAATTCTAAAAACTCGTCAAATTCAAGAGCGCTAGACCAGAAGGTTCCCTTATTCATGATTCTAACTAACCATTAATAATTGATCAGAAAACTTGATTAACGCTTAAGTTTTAAACCAAATTGCCTAATCATCGCTAAACATAATTTTAGATTTTTCCATTTATCTTCGATTAATACCAAAGTTTGCAACTAAAATATTATTATTTTTTATACGCACCGTTTTCTCTTTGACAATTTGCTCGATTTCGGACAGATCTATTGCAGTATTACCATCCATTTTACCGTTATTTGTCTGGAAAATAAATAAAAATCAGGAAATTATTTTTGCATTTTTATTTGAAAATGTTTTACAAATATTTATATTAAATTGTTTTCTAATTAGATATTAATCTTTTTAAATCTACTTTACATTAAGGGGGGAAATAAGAAAAATTTCTTTCAAGTGATTTCGTTTAAGTATAGAATTTATCTACAAATACGACAAACTTTTCAAATGAAAGCAGAATATTTGTTTGGAAAGTGACCAAAGTTATAACCTCATTTCTTTTAACTATTACAAAACTGTATAGGAAATTAGTAAAAGTGCATCAAAGTTTTGTAATTTGAAATCGTTGAAGAGTTGCAAACAGAAACTTTTTTAAAATGAATAAAACGAAGAGAGCGTAGAGCAGCAGTCAAACAATATTTTATCGCACGCAACATGAGGAAAAGAAAGTTCTAATGATTATAACTATCGATATTCAATCAAATATAAAATACGACTACAACAACAAATAGCAAATAAAAATCTGAAATGCTGAGAAATGTAAAACTTTCGAGTGGAAAACTTTAAATTTTTTATTTTTTTATTTTTATTTCTTTTTTACTGCATCATCAATTCCTATGCAATTATCAGCAGCAAGGATGTTAGTTGTATAAAAAGGAAAGTAAGAAGATACAAAGATGATGATTGTAAGTGCTGCAGACAATATCAATTTCGAGATATTGAAATAATCTGTAAAGCATGAAAATAAGTAATAGGTTGAATAAAAGTGAAGTACTTTTGTTATTACAATTGTGTTTTTTAATTCTTTTACAGCATACTTTTAGGTGCAATAAAATTAAAGAAAGTATACGGGGCGTAGAAACGAACATATAAAAATTATTATTAAATTTGTTTTACGCTCAATAAACTTATGAAGAAAATGATAAATCGCATAAGAAATTATAATGTATGAAGAAGAATCTTATTCTACATACAAAACAAGTTTAATACATTTGGGGAGAGTCAAAAACTGTGGAAGTTGTGAATTTTTTTAATTAATATTTATTTCCATATCCACAGTTCATATGGGTTTGTTTATTTTTTTTTTTTAGCACCGAGCGGAGGATTAAGAATAATGAAATTCAGAAGACAGATCTATAACAAAAATAATAATCTAGATCCCGCAGATATATCATTTCTAAGAGTTTGGTCAAAAATTAACAAATTTGAAATGGATTACGTCAATACCAAATGCAATGAAAGCTTTTAGTGTAGGTAAACCCATCAATCATCTCCAACTGCTTTTTTTCTTTTAAAGACAAGAGATTGTTTTTGGTTTGTTTTTTTTTTTTATTTTTATGAACACATTTAAAAAGTATTTCGTTGTTGGTATGTTTCGCAAATAACTAGCCCCATCCACTCTGGATTTTTTTATCAGCAAAATGTTTTTTGGATAACTTCTCATGAACGAAAATACATGGGAATCAATCCCATATATTCATATGGGTTTCTTTATTTTTTAATTTTAGGTTAAAGTTAATGGTAACTTTTGCTAGATCCAAAATTTTTTAAGAGTTCATTAAGAACTGCCCCATTGGCATTTATACAAACATAAATTACCCACTTTCCTTTTGTCCAAATTCTTTCTAAGTGACAACTATTTAAGTATTCAAAGTGGCTAAATACTGGCTTTTTTATTCAAAATATCATCGCAGCAAGTAATCAAAAACTGCCAAACATATCGAAACAGCGCCTAGCACGGTTAAGATATTTAGTTGTTCGATAAAATCTACTGGATAGTCTACTAAAATGGTAACTGAAACGGGAAGAAAAAAGGTCTAAGCCATAAAAAGACAGACAGGTCAAGAAGAATTTCGTTGAAATTACGAGATATGGCAAAAAAGAAGTAGGAATATGGAAGACAACGCTCCAGAGAATAAGGAAAAGTAAAAAGACAGAGTCAACAAAAAGTTTACCAATAGAAAACCAAGAAAATTTCTGAAACAATATATGGTTTGCCAAGACATAATCAGTTGGGGACTGCGAAGAAAAGAGGCATTATAAACTCATATGTTTACACTAAAGAAACATTTTTTTTTACCCAACACTAAATTTTCGCTGTGTTCTGGCCAGGAGTTAATAATGAAATTTTTGTGGTACCTGAGAGAAGTTGGAAGAAAACAATTAAAAATTCTAAGAATTCAATAGAGTTTAAAAATAAATAAAAATAATTTATAATTTTTTTTTTTTAAGGAGTGAGATTGAAAAAATCTTGACACGTTTTACCTAATAATTTTTTTTGGGGGGGAAATTTCAAAATTTCTTCGATCTAGTTATCTTTGAAAAATATGTCAGTTGTTATTTTTAATGATAAACATGTTGATTTATTGTGAGTTTGATCAAAATGAGTGAAGAAAAAGAAGTACGTTTTAAAATTATTAAAAATTAAAAAAAAAAAATCCAAATTGGTTCTACAAAAAATTGGCCAAAGAATTGAAGGTCTGCCGTCAAACTGTTGCCAATGTTATTAAACAGTTTCAGGAGAATTTGACCATCGATAGGAAACCTAGTTCGGAAAGAAAACAAGGACCACATAATATTGGGAAAGCCAAGAAAATAGAAAGCATATTGAAAAGATCTCCAAACATATCTGGTAGAAAAGCTGCCCGGTTAGCCCAGTGCTCTGACTATTTGGTGCGAAAAGTTAAAGCCAATGCAGGTTTGAAAACATACAAAGTCCAAAAAGTTCCAGACAGGAATGCTGCAACAAATTTAGACGCCAAAAGTAGGGCTCGGAAATTAAAATCGAATTTCATACAAAAATTTGGCATTCATGTTGTATAATGGACGAATGGCAAATTTTACGCAGCTTCCGGGCCAAAATTTTGATGTTGCTGATGCTCGAGGAAATGTCGAAGAACAATTTAGAATCCAAAAGCAGACAAAATTTCCTAAAAAATTCCTGGTATGGCAAGCTATATGCAGTTGCGGCAACGACAAAAGAAGCAAGTCATTTGTTACAGTGGGCTCTATAAATACCGAAATATACATCAAAGAATGTTTGAAAAAAAGACTTCTTCCTTTCATAAGAGAGCACAATGTGTCCACATATTTTTGGCCCAATTTGGCATCATGTCACTAGGGCAAGAAAGCCTTGGAGTGGTACCAAAGTAATAACATAGTTTTTGTACCAAGAGAGGCCAATCTCAATCCTCCAAATTGTCCGGAGCTAAGACCAGTGGAGAGATATTGGGCTCTTGTGAAAAGAAACTTAAAGAGCACAAAAAAGGTGTCCCAAAATATCGAAGATCTTAAAAGGAGATGGGCAAACTGTTCCAAAAAGGTGTCTGAAACAACTGCCAATTCTCTAATGGAAGGCTTACCAAAAAGGTCCACGAGTTCATAAATAGTGGTTAGAACTATAAAAGTTATATTTTTCTGTAATTTGTAAAATATTATCAATTAAATAAAAACAAAATCAAAACTCTAAGATTAACCGTTTAAAAATGATTGACTTTTATATCTGTTAAGATTTTTTCGATCTCACTCCTTATCATAATATCCTATATAATGAAAAAGTAATTTTTTCAAGAACAACCCTTGAAGATGAGTTGTAAGTGAGTGAGTGTAAGTTTCTTAGTAATGACTTAGTTCATGTATTTTTGCTTAGTGTTTTTTAGTGATGGCTCTTATTAGTATTTGAACTCCCTATATAACCTTGGCTGTACCGCCCACAATGTTTTCGTTTCCTTTAGAATTTTTTCCATATTAAAATTTTTAATAACATAAAAAAAAAAAAAAATGGCATGCTTCAATATTTAAAAGATCACAAATAGAAATTAAAAAATATTGACGTGAAAATTTCGGGCGGCGTAAATCTAGATAAATTAGGTCTTTCTATCTAGGTTAATTGGTAAAAATAATTAAATATATTACTTATTGATCAGAAAAAAAGGCTCTGACCTCGTTTCTTGGCACAAATTTTTATTACAACTTTTTTTTTGCTATTTGTTTCAGTTAGAACAAAATAAAATATGCGTCCACTTATTGTTCTTTCACAACGATGTCTCTAACAACGAGCTGATTCTCATAGGTATGTATGACTTTTAAAAGCTCTCAGCCAAACAAAAAAATCTTATTTATGTAGACATAAAATACCAACTTCGGTAGAAATTCAAAACTTTTAAGTAGCTAGCTTCTGTCTTAGAAACTTTTTTTACGAAAAATAAATTGCAATGCACAAATCCATATATATCACGAAATTCGACAATTGATTCAAGAAAATAAATTTTTTGTCCAATTTTTTGACTTTTAATATAAAATACCAAACAGCAATATTGGTCATTAAACCTAAATTTTTATAAATTTATTGATACTTTAATTTAACTAGTACCTAATATCTCCTCTAATTACCAATAATTTAAAGAAGTAATATTTTCTGTTGATTAAAACTGAAATTTTGATATTGCGGCAACTGCGACAATTGAATGTAGGTAAATATTTAAAACTCATTTAAAAAAATAAATTAATTTTTTTTTTTTAATTTGCAAAGATTTACAACTTAAGCATCGCTTTTGTCATTTCAAAGAGTTTTCTATTTTATTTTTTTTGCTTTAGATAAAATTGTGTAACTATCACAAGAACATATTCCTCTTCTGAGTACTTAAAGATAATTTATACTCATATTTTTGATTTATATATAAATTAAGATTATGATAAGAAAAAAAAAAAAAACGGCAACGACGGTACACACGCTACTCTGCATTAACCAAGAAATGCAGAACTTTTTTATTCTTTCACAATAATACTCACAAATAATAAACGAAAAAAATTAGTCATTTAAAAAACTTTACACAAACCACTTATTTATTTTTTAGTTTTATATTTTTTACTTTCATTAACTATTGCTATATTTTTTTTTTATAATTTAAAATAAAACAGGAGATTTTATTAATTATTTTAATAATACAACAACACCGCCGTGCAGCTTTCAGCTACGACAAAATTCAACAAAAGACTGAGGTGAATGTTTTAGCCACATTCGAATTCACCAAGTGCCTGTCAGCCTGCCTGATTGTCTGCCTCCCTCTCTCCGCATGTCTATAGCCCCCCATTGTTCGTTGCTCTAATAAGCAAGCAATATATAGATATTTTTACTGGTGCTGCTACTTTGAGGTGCTCTTTGTTACTCGCTTCTTCTCCTCTCGTCATTCCTCGTCCGCTCAGCGCCCCGTACTCAGTGAAAGAAAATTTTTTTTGAAAATTTTGAAAAAGTGTTAAGTGATTCTTTTTGCTGTATTTTCTTTTAGATATGTTTTCTGGTTGTGTTGTTGTTTATTTTCATATAAATAGTGAAAAGAAATTGAAATATTTTGAAATTTACAATCGTTTTTGTTGTTTCACGGTTTTCTTTTGTGGTGTTTTGGTGAATGACGCTTTCTTGTTCGAAAAAAATAGCAAATAAAATGTTAATTATGACCAACATTTTAGTGAATTATAAAAAATTGTATCTATAAATACACATACACACATACACACACACACACACATACATTTATACATTTGCAAAAATACAAACACACATAAACAATTTATATGCAATTGAACTGCTTTAGTGTGTGCGTGCTTTATGTATGTATTTGATAGATCCACATTTTATCGTATTTTGTATAAACACAAATTAAAATGAAAAACACAAAAACAAACAAAAAACAAGGAAAAAAGAAATGGCATGCCGTCAAAGAAGTAAAATTAATATGCCACTTTAATTAGATTGAAAGTAAAAAAATGGAGAGTTTTAAGGTGAGTGAGTGAGTAGGTGAAGGTCTTTCTAACCTCATCGGAATTGTAATTTTATACAAAATATAATATATTAACTTGTTATGAGTGCGTGATGTACTCGTATAGCTAGTGAAGCTATTTCTTCCTTATTAAAATGGAGTGTTTCCAAATGTTGACAATGAACAATCTTTGCAAATTTCAAATATACTTCTTCTACTTCTATTGTGATGCTACAGCTTGCTGAGGGTCAAGGCCGAATTCATTTAGCTTTTCGGAAAGTAATGCATGAGACCAGGGTAAATTTGAAATATAAAGATGGATACTTGGCACAATTTAATTGTATGGTTTAAATGTAAATTTTTAAAAATATTATATTAAAATTCTAACTGCGACCGCTAATGAATGATATACTTTTGTTTCATAGTGTTGAAAATAAATTGGCAATTCTATTTGAACTTGGTATTTTGGTTTGAATTCTGTTCTCAATTTCTGACTGATTTTTAATTTGATTTTTCTTCTGGGTAATAACTTGCTTTGGGTCTGAGTTTCGGCCTACATTTGGTCTGATTTTTTGTTTATTTTAGATTACTTTTTGGTGTGAGTTTTGACCAGATTTTTGGTTTGATTTTAGCTTGTATTTGGTCTGGTATTTGATTTGAATTTAGTTCTGATAATTATCATATAATTTGGAAAAATCAGTTCCAGGCCAGGAAAGTTGACCATTGACCAAATGCTTTCAATCAGCCTAATTTTATGAGTATCAAATCGACACACACTATTATTTTATTGATTTCAAGCAAGCATATGATAGCGTTAAAAAGGTCGAGCTGTGCTGCGCTCTGAAAAACCACCAAAACTTATCGATTTGGATAGAACATCACCATCGAGCCGTATAATTTTGAAGTTATCAACGATCTCATATAGGTAGTTGGGATCGCTTCACATTAAGGATAAAACGAAGAATTATGTTCGCCAAACGCTGCCTATTTGCTTTAAACAAAGTAATACGTTACAGGAAAACATATACATAATGTATGGTGCAAAGACGTGGACGTGAACATCAGCAGATGATCAGATTTCTGACGTTTTTGAACGCAAGATCCTTTGCATAACTTCTGCGTTAGTTTGTGCTAAACAGTGAACTGCGCGATTTATACAATGATGTGCTCCTAGTCAGCATTACCAAATATCCAAGAATTAAAACGTTTGAGTGCTTTTAATTTTTGAAATGATCCATTAGTATTAGCAAACTCTGAGAGATATATGCTTCTCAAAAGAATATTCCCCCGGGATAAATATTCTCAAAGTAGAAGTAAATTTGTAAAAACCAGTTCTCTCAAAATCTACAGGCCAGAAATTTATTGAAAACATACGGGATGCCATAGAAAAAGCAGTTTTCAAAATCATGCCAAAAATTTTGCAGGGTCTGTGATACCCAGTTATGACAGATGAGTCCCGTAGAGAAAAACTAAGACAAATATACTTAGTATAAATTTTGATACTCAAGACTTCGAACTTATATTCATAGCTAGACATTATTGGCTAATTTACAAGGTGTCAAATACTGTCGTATAATCATAATGTCGGCTAATTTTGTATGAAAAATGAATGAGAGGATAAGACGCCGAATAAGGAGTGAAATTGAAAAAATCTTAACACATGTTTTTTTGATCTAGTTATCTTTGAAAAATATGTCAGTTGTTATTTTTAATGACAAACATGTTGTGATTTATTGTGAGTTTAATCAAAATGAGTGAAGAAAAAGAAGTACGTCTTAAAATGATTAAAAATTAAAAAAAAAAATCCAAATTGGTTCTACAAAAAATTGGCCAAAGAATTGAAGGTCTGCCGTCAAACTGTTGCCAATGTTATTAAACAGTTTCAGGAGAATTTGACCATCTATAGGAAACCTGGTTCGGTAAAGAAAACAAGGACCACATGATATTGGGAAAGCCAAGAAAATAGAAAGCATATTGAAAAGATCTCCAAACACATCTGGTAGAAAAACTACCCGGTTAGCCCAGTGCTCTGACTATTTGGTGCGAAAAGTTAAAGCCAATGCAGGTTTGAAAACATACAAAGTCCAAAAAGGGCTCGGAAATTAAAATCGAATTTCATACAAAAATTTGGCATTCATGTTGTATAATGGACGAATGGCAAATTTTACGTAGCTTCCGGGTCAAAATTTTTATGTTGCTGATGCTCGAGGAAATGTCGAAGAACAATTTAGCATCCAAAAGCAGACAAAATTTCCTAAAAAATTCCTGGTATGGCAAGCTATATGCAGTTGCGGCAACGACAAAAGAAGCAAGTCATTTGTTACAGTGGGCTCTATAAATACCGAAATATACATCAAAGAATGTTTGAAAAAAAGACTTCTTCCTTTCATAAGAGAGCACAATGTGTCCACATATTTTTGGCCCGATTTGGCACCATGTCACTACGGCAAAAAAGCATAGTTTTTGTACCAAGAGAGGCCAATCCTCCAAATTGTCCGGAGCTAAGACCAGTGGAGAGATATTGGGCTCTTGTGAAAAGAAACTTAAAGAGCACAAAAAAGGTGTCCCAAAATATCGAAGATTTTAAAAGGAGATGGGCAAACTGTTCCAAAAAGGTGTCTGAAACAACTATCAAATCTCTAATGGAAGGCTTACCAAAAAAGGTACACGAGTTCATAAATAGTGGTTAGAACTATAAAAGTTATATTTTTCTGTAATTTGTAAATTATTATCAATTAAATAAAAACAAAATCAAAACTCTAAGATCAACCGTTTAAAAATTCTTGAATTTTATATATGTTAAAATTTTTTCGATCTCACTCCTTAAGACAGTTTGTGAATCTCCCATATATGTATTAATAAAAAATTTTTTACTTAAAATGATTTTCTATATGTCTACTATTATTTTGACCGTAGATGTATGCAGAAAGAAGATAATGTAAGACCCGGGTAAACTATAAATTTTTGTAACAGAAAAGACTCCTTTATAAGTATTATATTGAAAATTAAGTTGCCTAAAATTGTGAGGGCATATGACCCTTCGGTCCTTCTCCTCTGAAAGCCCGTGTACATATGTATATGTAGTTTGGAAAAAAAAACTTTTAATGACCTAAAAGCTGACACTGCGCACGTACACGTACCTTCCGATTCAATGACATTTTCAGGGTGTCACACAAATGTGAAGTCGCAAAAAATTAACAATACGAGCATGTAAATTTACGAGTAGTAAGAGGTGTGTATGTAAACATATTCCAATAAAAAAACACCTTAAAAGAACAATTTTTATAGTAATTTTTGCACAGTTTGAAGAACATTAAAAATAGAGAGCGCGACCCTCAAGTAACAATAAACACCCTAATTAGGTGAAAACACAAAAACGAACATTATAAGTAAAAAAAAAAAAAAAAAACTAAAATAAAAATAATCAACATAAACTGAAGAAACTGTCACATGTTAATGCGTTTGCTCGACACAATTGAGCTAGCCATTTTGAGTCATATGTGTGCGTAAGCACAGTAAGCATACAGTAACCACATATGTACATATACCTATGTAGATATGTAAAAATGAGGAAAAACATAAAATTTTTACGTAGTTGCGGCTCTACTAGATAACGTCGTATGTACTCAATAAATGACTTTGTAAATTGGAACTAATCGTAAACATTAAAATAAACAACTTAAAAACAAAGAAATTCTTGTGGCGGCAATACACAGCACAGAAGCCACCACTACAACAATAACACACAGTAAAAATTGGCGACGATGACATGCAGCGAACAAAACAGAAAAAAAAAACAAGAAAAACTGGCAATAAGTCATAATATTGTAAGCAGTGGGAGAGACAATATGACGAATATTCAGCTGATTGCTTCCTGTCAACATGAACGCACGAGCAGATAGACAGACAGAGAGACATATGCAAAAACAAAAACAAGACTATTTTATTTTTTAAAGATTTTCCTCAAAATCATGTAGACCATCCATTTCCGTTTTTTTATTCACACAGACGTAAAAATAATTTTTAGTTTGTATTTTAAGAAATTTAAACATAAATATATGGGAATTACTTTGAACTGAAAGATAATCACACATGTATCTTTCTTGCTAATTTCCGTGTGAAGAAGCGCCAACAGAATTAACTATATATGAATTTGTATTAAGGCAAAGTTAAAATTAGCCCAGAGAAACACTTTGGATTCCACGTTTTTTGTTTTTTTTTTTGTTGTTGTTATTTTTCGTTTGTTTTGTTTTTAGGTATTTCTCAGTTCAGCATTTCGTAATAAGCAGAAGCTACATAGAATCGGACGTCACTTTTGTTATTGTTTCAATTAAAAATAAGTACCCATCTACATATCTTTATATCTATTTGAGTGAGTGTATTCATCAGAGCTAACCAAGCGAATGCTGTTGCTTGGAATATTTTATTATACATTTTCTTTGTATGGACATGAGATTGTAGTAAATGTAAACAACACTAAACTTGTGTTCATATGGTATAAATAAATGCATCTGTGGGGATTTTTCTTTCTTTCTACACTGTGTGCATTATTTATGGTAAATTGATTAACATTTGTAAATACTTTTACTTTGATTTGTGTGGGAAACAGTTTGTTCTTTTTAGTCACTACACTGGAACGAAGCTATGGGATACTAATTTGTGCTAATTTATAAGCAAAACTACAAATATGAGTCTTGAGTATGTAGATAAAAGTTTGTGCGTGAGAGTACAATAAAAAAAATCCAAAAGAAAATGGTTTTAGAAAATGTATATAATTTTTATTGAAAGGAGTAGAAATTTGAAGTGAACTTTGTAACTTATATCAAGATTATATCTTTCGCATCAAATACTAAATGTCAAGTTGGAAAATGGAGGTAAAATCGTTCAAGTAGAAATTAATTTAAAAAGATTTTAAAGTTTCGTTCCGAACAAGTCATTCATCACTAACGCCGGAGTCATCCTGGACAGAGTTATGGTAAACATATACTAATGTTCCGAAAGAAGAGGCATAACAGGGAGCTTAAAATGGCGCACTTTTAAAATCATAGTGCGGAACCAAAGCGTAACTCGAACGAAATTATAAGAGCCATTTTTGTGATCTCGCTATAAATTCTACTCCAAGGACGTGTACTCCAGAAGACCATTAAAGGTCCAGAAAAATGGAATTTTTAAAATTATCATATATTTTTTCGCATTTGATAATTTTAAAAAATTTGGGAATTAATTCATCATTCATTAATGTAGAAATTTTCGATTAGCTCACAGTGATTTGATCCGATATAACGACGGAACAATATTAGAAGGCGCGTTCTGATTTTAATGAAATGTAGTATGCTTGTTTTAATTTCGCTACAAACAAAGCTTAAAGGTACATTTTTTGTCATATTTGGCTAGCTATAGTGAAAGAAACGACTTCGGACCTATTTTCATTGAATTATTGCCTGAGAGCAGAAGATAACGAAACATGTTTTTGCATATTCCTATAAAGAAAGATTATAAAATTGAGAACAAATCCAGAAACATATTTTTTCTCTTTCGTCAAGTCAATTTTTATTTTTCATATTTTCAAAAATAGTTAACTTTAGAAAGAATTCAGTTTTTGATAAATTGCAAATACAGAATTTGAACTTTCTACACGATATTATTCAAAACTTATTTTTCAGATAGTTTTTACTCAATGGACTAAAAAACTAAAATCGAACGATCCAACATTTTCGTAAAAAATTTGTCGACTTTGAACTGCTCTTGCAGCTGTTTATATTTCCGCCAAGATTTTTTTAACAAAAAAAAAAGCACTTGCAAACTTGATCGACTTTGAGATGTCTTACCATGAAAGATTGGAACAAAATTATAAAATGTTTTCTTAACTCGAAAATAAATCAGTAAACGCTTTTAGTTCTCATTACTATGGTTGCAAAAGAGCATCATTCGTCAACTCGAGGACTTGGACTTCGCAGAAGATATGGTATGTTCTCGCACAAACTCAGCGATATGCAGGCGAATTGATCTGATCGTCTTATCAGAGCAGCACAACATTCCAGCATTAAGAAGATCAAAGCTATGAGAATTCATACGTGGAGAAGTCCGGTATTTAGGTAGCATGATGTTTGTAGTCGGTGGAGCCGATAAGGATACCAACAACAACAAAAAATGTCGAGCCCCATTTTACCGATTTCGTGATTACATATAAAACTTAAATTGTGTGAAGCAACACCAATCAGAAACAACAACTACCTAGTCATGAACAAGTGTCTGTAGATCATATGCAGGATATTCTAACAAAATCTAATTACAAATACTGATCTCTGAAGCTTTGCAAACTGAGAACAAATAATATTAACGATAGAAATAAGAAAATGGAGATGGACAGGCCATACTCTTTTGATGTTTTTGTTTCTAAAAGAACACTTTAAAAATTTTGCACTAACACTAACAGAAAATGATGTTTTTCAGTTTCGCATTGAGAAGTAAAGTATTTCAAAAAGAAAACATACCATATTTGCTGAGTTCTCTTTTAGATCCTTTGTATTGTATTGTTGCGGTCCATTGGCCATTAAATGTGGCTCCTGTATCGGTTTCATTGGTGGTGGTAATTCCAGACCAGCCTCTTCTTCCGCTTCATAATCCTGCTGTGATGTATTATGCTGTGATGTTCCAGAAGCTGATACTGATGATGATGGTGTAGAGGAGCTATATTTAGAGCTATGCGTATGTGAACCTGATGATGTTGCGGTTGCAAGATTTTTCTCTTCATGTTCGCTATGCTTTTGTGGTATCTAAATAAAGAAAACATATTTATTATAAAATCGTTTATTAAAATGTTGTTATTATTTACCCGTAGGCTCTTTTCCGATGGTTTTTTAATGAGCGATTTTTCAGCTGGTGTTTTCTCGCCCTTGCTCGTCGAGTGTTTTCGCAATGGAAACCATTTAGGCCTGTGAAATAAAATAATGAAAAAACACGAAAAGAGTTAATAAGTATATCAATTGAAAACTGAAATTTAATGTGACATTTTAATGAATTGCACAATTGTAACCGATTCTGATTCTGACAACAACATCTGTGCATGTGTCTACAATTAATTAATATAAATATAAGTTTACACCATTCGAACGCAATGCGAATAAATTACAGCATGTAAGAAGATGAAAATCAAATATACTATAATTGAAATAAATAAAAAAATAATATATTTTTATTATTTACAACATTGTGTTGCTGTTGATATTCGATTGCTGTTACTGTTGCTGCTCTTCTCTGAGTATTAATTTAAGTGGTTTCATTCTCAAACGCATTCAAGAGAGACGACAAAATTGAATACCCTTAGCTTGTAACCAAAAAAAAAAAAAAAAGAACAGTATTCAAAAAGTAGCAGTTGTGTTGGTTGTTTGGTTCGTCCGTTCGTTCTTCTGCTCGTTCACTACACAGTGCCGCCTAGAAGCAAGTGGTGACAGCGTGAGACTGTCTCCGGTCTTAATGAAAAATGAAAACTACTATACAACATCGACACCAACAACAACAGCGGCAACAACAAAATGATGATTCCTAAAGTGCGAAAAGAACACACGGAAATCGTATATAAAATAAATTATAATAATCGCGTGCTCATGAAAAGTGCCAGTCGCACAGTGGATATTATTTAAATTTGAACTAAAACGCATACTTGAAAAGACAAGAAAGTCCAAAAGCTTTTCAATTTTACATAATTTCAATCGTTTGCTCCACTGCAAGCAGTAAATTTGATCAAAGCGTTGTGATATGTTTGTTTAACGAAATATGTATTCATAAATATTTTTTTATTGAGAGTATAGTCAATAAAAATCTTTTTATTGCAACGCATGAAGCTAAAAAAGAAAACATTTCTTCTTAATTCTAGTATAAAAAATTTTAAACATTTCTTTTTGCAATACAATAAAAGAATATGCACACGAATATTCTAATATTGTTATACTTATTATTGTTGTGAATGCCCAACGTGGAACTAAACGCTCTAGAAAACTAAGTTAATTTTTCGAAAGACGGAAGGAAAAAATTTAATAATATGGCGACACTTAATAATCTAAGCTTTTTATGGGTTTCAGGACTCTATGGTGTACCTGGTAATGAAAGGGCTAATAAATTGGCCAATTGCGGCTCGAAGATAAGGCGATTGAGTCCGAAACCAGTTTGGCGGGAACTATGCAATGGATCAACGATTGTAAGAGTAATGCATATGTAGAAAGATGGCTTACCGCTTAGTGAAAGAACAAAGTAGGAAACGATTTGAACACCCTAGGAAGGCTTGATCACAGGACACAGTATATGTTGTCAACATATATATACTCTTCTGTCTTGAGTGAGGAGCAAAGCAATAATGCAGAGCATCATTTTTGCTATTGCTCAACCTTTTCTTTTTAAGTTCCTTAAAGAAACTCAAAAGTTTGACTTCTTTTGCTTTTATTAATTTTTTCTTTTTCTGTGCACTTGCTCTTTTCTCTTTAAAATTTCTTTGACCTCTATTTTGGTACGAAAAGCCTAAGCCTGAGTTTTTTATCTAAATTTTTCATTTGAACGAATTTTTCTTGACCTATAACTATATATGAATAATTGGACATAGGTTTTTTCTCAGTAACTATAGCAGTTTCGAAAGCAAAATCGTTCAGATAATTTACAAAGATTTTCAATACAAAAAACGAAAAGTAAAACACTAGCAACACCAAACAACAACGTAAAAATGTCAAATTGTGATCTAAAGTTTTATAATTGTGCATTTAAAAACAATTAATGTGTATTTTACAAAACAGCGCACTTCATTTCGACATTTAGCAATTAGTAGAATTGCATTGTATACACAAAACAGTAAATGTGTCTGTATGCATGTTTGTACGTATAGTTAATTAAGTAAATGCATACTACATTCAAATATAGTACGTGCATGTGGTCGACAACAGCGACGAATGAATTTTAATGGTGACAGCAATTTTACTATCATTCTACTAACAGCAATTGCTCGCTGTTGCTGCTAACCAACTATTTTCTAAACAAAAAACCGAAAAAAATAAAACTAAAGTGTATAGACAAAATAAAATAATTTACTTGCATACCTTACAGCGCACATTTACGGATAAAAGCTACAAGCAAATACGAGTATGCATAATTTGTGTGTGGGAATAAAAAATAAACTTTATAGAAACATTTTGTTATTACACTTTGAACGTACGTATGTACGTACATGTCCATTTGTTAAAAAAACAACAAAATTTATAAATGAAATTAAATTTAGGCAAGCCTAAAATTATGCAGTAATTGTACGAACGTAACTCGTACTGACACACGAACTTTTAGTTTTTTATTTTTATTTTTATTTTGACAACAATGAAATGTGTGTTATATTTGCATACGAAATTTGAATTTTATTTGCCAAAACAAAAAAGTCAGTAGAGCGAAATTTAACATTTGTCATGTCTCTTTAAACCATACAAAGCGCCACCTATCGTATGTTTTTGGAAGTATCACATAAACCATTGCCGTTAGTTAAATATATATTTACTAAAGTTTCATTTCTTAGCCAGGAAACTAGGGAATTTGGCAGTACACAAAGGCTTGCATGATGCTCATAAACACAAAATAAAATAGAGTTAAAAGCGTGTTAAACGCTGTATGGTAAACTCGGTGTTTAAAAATAGTAATACCAATATGGTCTATAAATCGAGTTTATTCTGCAGTGAGTTAAATAAATATTGAATGCGGATTTCTTTTTTCTTTAATTTAATATGTAGGTATTTTCAAAATGTTTTGCATTGCTGATGTAATGCTAGAAGTAAAAATATATACATACATATTAGAAGCAGTGAAGTGAGGAAGCATTCTCGGCGACTATTATATGCGATAAAAATCGAATATAAGATACTCTACAAAGATATAAAATATCTGCTTATATTTTAAAGAGGTAAATTCTATTTGTTTGAGATACCATTAGGCATATAAAAATGCTCACCGAACATTTTTCGGAAGGTTAGGAGAGAATGAAAATTAAACCGATAAAAATTAAATATCTGGGGTTTTAGAAATGACTGAAAATCTCCGGGAATATTTATTTCTTTTCCGCGTATTCCTAATAGTCGAGTTGGTAGAGTAAAAAATGAACCAAAAGCTCATAAAAATTCTTAACTGCGGTTTTTTTTCAGTAATTGTTAGTGGGGGTATGATAGATGGAAAAACCCCAAAAATCAATTCTGGGGTTTCAGAGCGACCCCCCTTTGGTGAAAAAACCTTTTTTTTTTACTAATAACTGGTTAACCGTTGGAAATATCAAAAAATTATCTAGCACACATAAAAAGCTTAAGTGATTTTCTAAAAAAACTAACTAACTAACTTTAACAGGATTTTCAGAAGTAATGTCTTGAACTAAAAGATAATACATTTATAACATATAGTGAAACCAGATATTTTTATTAGGCCTGCAAATAGTAAACAAACAGACAACTATACTATATTGCTATTTTTGTATACAAAAAATGATCCGTTGTCAATGAAAATGGCAGAGGATGTTGTTAAAGTTTATATCATCTTCAAAACCCTTTTTGATTTTTCTTCCTAGTTTGTTTGATTTTCGAGTAATTCCATTTTCCTATAGGCTCCGCACTCAATAATTCAAATAAACAAAAATGCGCGCGCATCCACAGTACATCCAAAGTACTAAATTTGCAATTTCTTAAATATTGAATATCTCGAAAACTATGACATATACGAAAAAATTACATAATACCTTTTTTTTTAGAAAATCTTTATGTTTTTATGTGTGCTAGATAATTTTTTGATATCTCCAACGGTTAACCAGTTATTAGTAAAAAAAGGCTTTTTTCACCAAAGGGGGTATTTTTTGGAGGGGGTCACTCTGCAACTCCAGGACTGATTTACTGAAGAAAAATCTCAGTTCAGAATTTTTATAGTGTAAATCTTTATAAGGACTGGCCTATAAAGGTAAAGAAGGAAAAAGAAAAAACATTTTCCAGTGGATTTCATTCGGGAATATTAAGAACAGGGCTGATTAAAATCACTACATATGCTTAACTTAAGATTTGTTTGTCTAATTGTTTTACACTCTCCACCATTGATTGTAAAAGGATATGTATTGCAATCTAGACAGACAACACTTGTTCTGAACTATTCCAAGATCTCTTGAGGGAACGGGCCTTAAATACAAAGGAAATATTGGCAACACTCCTACTGAGTATTATTAACCATTTTTAGAGATATTTAATTACGAGCTTGCAGTGGCGAACGTTGAGCTACCAATTCTTTAAATGTAGCGCTACGATAAAATAACAAAATTATGAGCAGAAAAACCGCAAAAACCACAAACATTCTATATTTTTGCAAAAGCGTATAACGAATAATAACGATGACAATATATCCAAACACACACACAGACACACATAAATAAACACTCACATAAATATACTTATTTATACACATAAATACACACAACTTAATAGAGTACAATTAAGAGGAAGGAAGTCATATGCAAAAATGGAAATAATACCGGAAAAGGACGTCGCCTGACCCTTCGGACGATGAATATTTTCCGCTTGTATTTGAGTGTCAACGTTTTTTTTTTTTTTTTTTTTTTTTTTTTTGTGTTTTTGTGAGAGAGTGTGTATATGTATTACACATGTGTGAGTGTGTATACACAAAAATAATCATACTTTTCAGCTCATTAGTCGAAGCTTTGTCTGAAGTATTGTGTAAATAAGAATATATACGCATATATATATATACATATGTATATGTTTTTGTTTGTATGTTAACTACGAACGAATCTACCACACAAAAACTCTGGCCGGAAAAACTCAGGGCAAAGATACTCTGCTGTATTTAGTATACATATGTACATATGGACATGTATTATATACATAATTCATTGAAGCATGTGTTTGAAAGAATAAAAATGAGGCGTTTTCGGTCATTCAAAATTATAGCGCAATACTGCGAAGGTAACAAAAAACAACAACATCAAAACAGGAAATATATCAACAAAAATTCATAAAAAAAAAAAAAAAAAAACGTAAAAGTAAACAAACAAATAAACATTTTGGTACGTTCGTGTTGCTTAAATGCTCAATTAGTAACCAAATACTAAACGCTCATTTATAAATGTTTGCTCATTATGCTAAATGGAAATAAGTTTCATTTTAATTTTATGAAAGTAAACTGAACTTGATTTTTGCAAGTGATAAAGTTTTTTTTTTTTTTTTGGATACAAATGTGCGACATTACTGATAATGTAGTGTTTGAAATACAGTAGAACCTCTATAAATCAAATATTGATAATTTGAATGATTTATTCATTCCCTTCCGCTCAAACTTGAAAACCTCTATATTTCGAATTAAAACATTTTATAATCTTTTTTACCACTACAATTTGAAGTTTTGTAAAACTTTTTTTTTTAATGAAAAAAGGAACAAGAAATAAAAGTATGATTCGAGTTTTATTTTTATAATCTCTACAACTCTAAAATTGGAGTATTTTAAACCTTTAGCTCATTCTTTAAGATTCGATTATAATTATCGAGGTTCTACTGTCTTAGCAAATGTTGATCATACATTGTTGAGAAATGTTGATTTAAAAAGTAAGTAAAAAAGTTATTGAACTCCACTTATCAGAACTGGCAAAATTTTTCAGGTTACAAAATATATCGTTTGTAAAATTTGTATTGAATAAATATAAGTGTCAGACCCCGCTGATGTTGTACTGAGGGATTCGAATTGAATAAAATAGTCAGAGAGGGCCTTGTTTCTCGTGGCTATAGGACAATTCGTTGCGATAGTTGGAGCAAAAAATTCAACCAAAAACATAATTGATTTAACCCATTAAGGATGAGCGGGAAAACAAAGTAGATATATCAAGAAAGTAACTTGAAAAAAGAAAAAAATGTTTTTGAACCTGGCTTAGGAACGGCTCAGAGACAAGGTGCCATATGGGATCGCTTGACATTACTGGGTCAACTAAAAGTAATCGAAAACTACATTTTGTTGAAAATAGTTGAATCAACTTGTATTTTGTGCTTGATTTGAAAATGAAAATTGTAAAGTTAGCTATGAAAGTAGTTAAATCAATTTAAAATTAATAAAATAGCACAGGTTTGTGAAGTTATTTATTTTTATTTTTTGAAGTGAAACTTCTTTTCTCTTGTCCTAGAGTAAAACCAACCGGATGTGACGTCGCGCGTAAGTTTGCAATGCGACATAATTTTGTCGAGCAATGTGCATGAGGGGCTAAATATCTATATTTCGTAACTTGATTCACGAGCAAACAATATAATAAACGATTCATAAATAGTTTTAATTCAATATAACATATTAATTACACACACACACATACACGCCTATGACAGAAAAAACAATGTGTAGCGTCGCCATCTTAAAGTTTATGACAGTTATACATTTCATATACAGATGGCGCAAATCTCCAAGGAATTACATGAAGATGTCGCACACAAAAAGAGTTCGTCTACAATTGTCATCGAAATTACCGGTACAGAGTTGCAATTTTTGTTCTAGCATTAATCCCAAAAAAAAAAAATTGGTTGTGTATTAATGAACACAAGGCACAAGTGAAACTTCTTGTGAACTAAACGCAAACAAATGAAATTAAAAAACACAAGCCAATGAAATAAAAATTTAGCGATTGAAAAATTTAATTTGCTTGTTATTTCCTTGTGTTTCGTTTAGTTCACAAGAAGTTTCACTTAAATGCCTTGTGTTCGTTAATACACAATTTAGTTTTTTAGATTATTAAGAAAAAGGAGTGGATTCCTATGTAATTTTATGAACTCAAAGCAGCACATTTTAGAGGTATTAACTGAAGAATACAATAATGTAGATTTTGGTAATTTTCTACCGTTTTTAGAATCTAAAGTAATTTTTTCCATCAGATTTACCGTAAATTCCCATTACTTTTATTTTTTAAATGATTTTTGGAAAATTTTTATCGAATCTTTTATTACCTGAGAATATCAAATTGGATTTTAAGGCAAGAAAGCCCATAATAAATCACATCCTGTATTTTGTATGGGGATTTATGCACTAATTTAAATTTAATATATCTAGAAGTGGTTGGAACAAACTAAAAATACTGTAATTTTAATTTTTGCTATCCTATTCTTATATATTTTTGGACGATTGAAAATTAATGGAATGAATGCATGAAAAAGTGAAGCACACTTAGGTCCAATAGTTATTGAACTATGTCCCGGAGGGGAGGGAGGGGGACACTTTGGCAACTAAATTCGTTCATACCCTTAAACCTACCCCAAACTTTTGTAAATTTACTTAGCCTAGGCGGAACTATGCAATTGGGAAAAACTATGCAATTTTGTTAAAGGCTTTGGCACATAGAGTCCGTTGTGTACGTGAGAGTAAAGTATACAACTGACAACTACTATAAAATCGTATGTAGTGTGGCCCATACACAACGATTTTCTGAAACAGATTTTTCTTTAAAAACGGTCCTCTAGAGCAGAGGTTCTCAACTGTGCTCATCCTACGCCCCCCTTTTCGAATTCGTGGCAAACCCGCGCCTCCCCTATTTTGATTTTCACACAACAATTTTTTATGCTGGTTTGATAAAATTCTGGTTTTTCCGTAGTTTGGATGAGGCTCTGGTTAGTTTGCGTCAAAGATAAACTAGGCTAGTAAATTTATTTAGTAGTTGAATTGTTCCTCGTGAGGAAAACTAGGATGGTGAAGTTTTAGTTGGAAATTCGCTAGCTTAAACTAACCAAATAATTCATAAATAGAGTCAATCATGCATTATCTTAAGAGATTCCTCATGTTAAAGATTTTGATAATAAAAAGTAGTGGAGAAATTAACCAAAGGCAAAAAACACTGTTAAAATTTATTTGAACTATAGTTCTTTGAAAATGGTATTTTACAATCGATTTTTTTTAATAATAGTATTTAACAATTTGTCGTATTTTTGCGTTTAATGCCATTGTCGATGCGTCTCTGCAGCACACACTGTTGCGATTTCTTCGCATTGAAATCGCAACAGCTGATTTTCATTTCTTTCTGCCACATACAAGAGATTTTTAGTTGAGATTTCTTCCTGTTCAATTAACTACTAAGTTAAATATAAATATTAGAATAAAAGTATTAATATACAAAATAATATCAAACATTTCTGAATTTGATTTTTTTTTTTTCATTTCACTTCCTTTTCTTCTTTATTTCGTTACTTGTCGGTATGAAAACGCAGCAGTTTGCGTTTTCGGGATGACAAACGATGGGAACTGTGAATGTTCGAAAAAAAAAACGACGCGTCGAGGTCGCAGATGTGTGTGCACGCTCATATGAAATAATGGGTTGAATTGTTGTAATTTCTTACGTTGCGGATTCGCAGCAATAAAATCGCAACTGTGTGTGCGTACCTTAAGTCAGAAACTAAAAGGAGCATATTGTAGCTTTTAACATATAATATGAAAAAAAAATTATTTTGTTAAATACAAAATATTATGATTACGGCGCATTTCAGAGTATTCAAATATTTGTTTATTGAAATATCTCCGCGCCTTCCTTCAAATCAGTCTACGTCGCCCCACCACTTGAGAACCACTGCTCTGGAGGATTTCAGGCCACATCTCCGCAGAATTAACAGATACTTATAGCTATATTTCTTACCCTGTTGTACCAATAAATACTTAAGGCTGTTGGCTGGAGTCCAATTCTCAGCCTCAACTTTATTTCATGTTTAATGAAAAGGTGGTGCAACCAGTGGCAGAAAATCTTATTTTTTTTTGCCAAAAATGTCGGTCATCTATGTCATCTGCCTCAGAATTTTACCAGAAATTTTGTTGAGTTAACAAAAACTAGAAATATTTGCTATTCGATGAAAAAAAAGCTACTCCTCCGTTTTCTACTCAACAAGGGTTTTGAATAAAAAAAAGAGTGGCCTTGCGAAGGGCCCACCAGTCCACCATCGATCACAGACTATCCCATTCATCCCGTCCAGAGAGATGGCATTGAAGACTTTGACAAACAAGTTGGTTTGGCATTTTCAGTTGGTTGACCTTCGACTAAGAGATAAGGGTTCAGCAAGTTCTGCATTTTATTTAACAGCTCTGCATGCCTCAATAAAATTACATTCTTTTAAAGTAATGTTCCGATACAGCACAAAAATGTACGGGTTTTATTTTCGAATAATTAATACAGTGGAGGTAGATATAGTATCGCTTTTATAATAGCAATTCATATTAGTAATTTTCAGAATATTAAAAAAAAATCTATAAACAAAAAAAAAATTTCACGCTTACTTTAATTAAGAAAATAACGAAAGTGAAGATTAACTATATAGGAAATATTTATTTACGTTTTGACTAAGAACATAATTGATTTTATTACGTGATATTCACTCAGTCTACATAAACTTTATTACTTTTGAATTCAACATGTGCGAACACGATCTTTTGACTTAATCATTGTTCAAATTCTAACTTGCATTATTCTTCATTAACAATGTATATTCAAAACATTTATTCCTCAGCAATCGAAATTATTTCTATAGCTAATAACCAATGACGCACACGTTTTAGTTTATAAGCTTTGCGATATTTGTTAGTTTAACACGCTGAGCGTAACATATATTTGCAGAAAATGATGACAGATGGAAAATTTCCATGTAATAACGCCGATCATTTCTGATTAATACTTTATTATAACAATAAATGATTTAAAATAAAATTATGCTTTTTTATAACGACCGACAGCTACAATTTTCATAAGTTTTTGAAATGTGTGACTGCGATGATAACGAAAACGTAATAGTAAAAATAAAAAAAAAATCACTCAATAAATTTTTTTCTAAATAAACACACACACACATATGTGCACACAGACATTCACTTCAATTCGATACAATTTAACTCTTCTCTATCCAATTCAATTCAATTAAAAAGCAGAAGAAGTAAAACGATCCCTGCAGCTGTAAGTGCATACTTATAATAAACTGATTAAATATATAATTTGTGATATGATTGCGAAGAATTAGAGATCAGATGGATAGAATTAATTGTAATTGAACTGAAGAGCTGAGCTATATGCACAAGCTTAAGCTAACAGCAAATGAAATTGAAACTGAATTAAACCGACTGGGGATTGGATTTCCAACACATATGATTGCTGCTTTTAATTGATTTATTAAAGAAATTCATAGACACTCTCACACACACAAACAAACAACATTACGATTGTGTTAAGATTCTGCATATTTTCACAATTGCAAAAGAAAAAATAGATACCTAATAATAATAATAATTGAAAAATGAATTCGATAAATATTTAAAAACATTTACACATTAAAATACCATGTTCTATACCGAAAGTCCTTGCGGCTGAGCTGCTTTTGCAGTTGTTGTTGCTGATGTTGGTGGTTTTCATTTTCATCGTGTTCACAACAAAAACATAAAAAATTATCCGTAGAATGTTCACAGTGCAATGACTTTGACATTTGACGCCGATGATGAGGCAGTGGTTTAACTATACGCAAAATGTAATCCATTTTGTTTTTAGGATTTTTTTTTTTTGTAATTTGTAATAAAAAAAAAAAAAACACACGTTTATTTGTGTTTGTTTTTGTGTTGCAATTGCAACTTTTCTTTTCGAAAAACTTTATATATTTTTATTTATTTGTTATGAAATATCACCGAGCACGCACAATAAAAACGTTCATTATATTTTCACGCTTACAATGGAACTGCTTAATTTTGAGTAAAAAACTTGGGAGAATTTTTTTCAAGAAATAAAGTTCGCTTACGAATTGCAAAAAAAAACAATAACAAGAAAAATATAATGAGCAAATGAGTGCTGTTTTTGTTTTTATTGGCGAATAAATAATTTATTTTTTTATATGCATATGTATCAAACCAACGATGACACTACAAATGTCACAAAGAAAAATATTAGTATAAAAGTTGGTAATACTACTCATGTAATTACAATACTAAGGTTATTTGTACTTCTAGTTTCAAAAGGAATTTGGACTTCTACAAAGCTTGTGAGGATTAATTCCTATCATTAAAAAATATTAGATTTTTGTAGAAGGTAGACGTTGTGATCGCTGATTACTGCGGCCGCTTAAAGCTTATTATGATGTCTTCCAATTAAAAGAAGTAAAGCTTAAAGCTCTAACATGAGACTTATAGTACGAAAAACTGTGAAGGACCGAGCTAGTGATGGAAGGATAAAAATACTACAATACTAAAAAAATTTATGAAATTGAAGAGGTAATAAATGTCAAAGCATGGAAGAGGACCGCAAATTGTTTAGCAAAACTCAGCGTGAGCTGTTGTAAATGTTTTTTAAAACTTGAGAAAAAATTATACTCTGTTCTTACACTTTGCTGTAATTGTTTTTTGAAAAAAAAAAAATGAAGACTGTATGTAATAAAAAAATATTCCTGCCCAAAAACAAATCTCTCGTTTGCTGCAGGACTGGTATAAGACCAAAAACAAATTTATGAGAAAATTACATTTGAATTTTTCAATGAAGTAGAACTCCCCTGGTAGAATACAGAATAACAGATACCACCAGCATTAAAACAAGACCATAACAACATACTGAATGTTGCTGTAAAGACCTCGAAATGTCAAAAATACAAGAACAAATGCATGGGCAATAAACTAAACGTAAATAAAGATGTTGACCGTTGTCTCTTCATAGAAAAAAAAATGCTAAAGAAGACAGAGTTGACGCTGCTATCAACATATACGCCTTGACCACTTTGTAGAACGCAATGACGACATACACTCTTCTAACGAGGAGTTCATAAAATACCGTTATGATATTTTTAGATATGATAAAGCATTAAATCAATTTTCACTTATAACAGTCTTGCCACAAACAAGCGATTGAGGTGAATATAAATTTTCCGAATTAACGAAAATTCTAACTCATAGAAAAGGACACGATTTCAAAATATATAACAAACAATTTTCAGTATAATACTTATACAAAAACAAAACTAACTCTTAGTAAAACTAAATTTGAAAGTTTTGTGAAGAGTATAACAACAAAATAACTAACTAACAAAATAGTTAAGGTAGTTTGTTTCAGCAAAAAAAAAAAAAACCAAAAACTATTCAGTGAAAATTTATATTCAGTTCTACAAGAATTCCGAGGTATAACTTCTTATTAGTACTTAAGCAGATTGTTGAAATTCAAATTACAATTAAAAAGATCACTAATGAGAAATCGTAGCGCATTCCGAAATGGTCGTCTGATCTGCCTGTTCTATATACTTTGCTATTATTCTATTTAGCAAATAAAGTTCATGAAGCCTTTATGTAATAAAGCAATACTAGTCGGTAAGGCGCCAGTAAGAAAGAAATCTTTTTATGAAAAAACAAATATCAAAAGAGAACCAAATTATTCGTTGGTGTTTGTTGTGTTATTTGTGTATGTAGATAATTGTCTCTCATTTGTTATTTACTCCCGCTTAATCAATGATTTTTACAACGATGAATGCAATGCTTTGTTCAATGAGTGAATTTTAAAGAACTTTCAACGCTAATGTTTTGGAATTGGCTAAACCGATTTTAAATCTGATCATTTTTGGCTAACCTACTCATCAAGCTCTTTAAATTGTTATATAATTAAAATAATATAGTGTAGCACTTCTGGAATAAAATTGTAGTTACACTAATAAATGTATAGATTTTTAAAAATCTTAAGTACTTTTTTTTATATTTAAAAAAATAGGTAATTTTATGATGTCGAATATAATTCAGTATCCGGATAACAAAGTTCCGAACATTTAGAAACATTAATTCTTAGCTTCGTTATTCCACTTTTTCTGTTTAATTCGCTAAATCATTATCCCATTCTAAGGCCATAAGACCTGGAACTCTTCGCCATAATAAAAACTTTTAAATAATTTTTTAGTTGAGTGTATGACAGAAAGTTGAGTAATTTAGTTATCGTACACAAGTATAAGTTAAATAGAAACCCAATGAACGAAAATCGAAAATAAACACTGCGATAACATGAAATTTCTCTTGTACTTAAAATGCAATGCCGGCCGCATATACTCCTACTATTTTACTCGATTTTTCTCTTCTTCTTTCTCTACTCAACTTTGTAGTGGTATATTGTTTTCAAGAACATGGATAGTCAGAAATATCCCAACAAGCATTATTGTAAGTGTTTCATTTGTAGATTTGGAAAAAAAATTGTTTCTAAAAGAAAACATAAACGTTTTTGAAAGGTTTAATAAACATAAAGGTTTAAATATTACATTTGCAAATGATTGTTCAATGCTGTATTTTCCGAATATTATATTGACAGTTACTTTTCTTTCATAAAAAAGCAGAGAAGTTCTGTGAATAAAGAGAAATAAGTAAGTAAATAACATTTGGATTTATATTTAAAAAACTTTTACTTTTAACATTGAATATTAATATTTACAAGCGTTTTCGCAAACTTATGTTTAACGTTGACGACCTCGATAGTCTAGTGGGTAGTGTTCTACCCGGGAGATTCGGGTTCGATTCCCGTCTTGGTCTTGTGGTTCATTCTCATAACCTTCTTATATTCACTATCGATATGTAGTGAATGAGAATTATAAGAAAGTGTACAAGTACACACCTTGGTTGGTAATGGCAAAACCACCAAGCGTTAACAAATTTGAAACACCGCCGTTCGGAACCGGTGTTAAGCTGTAGGGCCAAACATGTGGTAAGTGCGTTTTTAGACAGCCACTTCAATCTAACCTAACCTACGTTCAACGTTTCTTTTCGAAAGCGTTTTCGCAAGCTTATTCCAAACGAAACGTTGATAAAATAAGTTAATAATAAATCTAAATCCAAAAGTTTTTGCTTGTTGGGATGGGATACTTGAATATGTATGTATTAGTATATTTTTTTCCAGACAAACAACAACACATTGTAATGACGCTAATGTTCTGCACTGGTTAAAAAAACAAGACGATAACAATTGCGTAGAACCTGAGGACACACTCGTAAATATACATATATATGCATGTACTAATTCAGGCTGAGACCCGTTGGAAAAAATTGAGGGCGCTACCCAAAGAAGCATTTTAGAAGCGCTCACTTTGTGCTCTCATAGAAAGTAGGAGAGATAGAAGCGCTTGCATTAACACGTTCATGAATGGTATATAATTCATTTTCATGGTGTCGCTATATGACATGAATGCTATAACATTCAAATCTATAATTCACATTCTGGGCATTCAATTCTATATAGCATCTAAAAAATCCGCAATTGAATAGATCTGTGGATCGAAGTGAATACTATAGTATTAATTGTATATAACTAGAAAAATGTGATGTTCGTAACACTTGGAAAAAATATGTATAAACAAAATTAAAAATTACGATTTCTTTAAGAGAAAAATCCTGTGTTTTTTCTTGCTCCCCGATACAATTTTGAGAGTCCGCGGACGTGTTAAACTTCCTGGAAGTGTTTTTTCAAGTATGCGAGAAAGAGCGCTTTCAAGGAAGTCTAGGGGAGGCACATAAATGAAAAAATAATAATAAATGATTTGGGTACTTTATAATTGTCATACGGTTAATATGAAAATAAACATAATTAAATTTGATATTGGCATAAAACAAAGTCTAATTACGTTTCCGATAAGAGGGAGCGAGGGAACGTTTAGTGCAGACCAGAGCTTGGTAGTAATGATTCCTTAAGGAATTAAATTCCATCTCCAATGTTTTCAATTCCTTAGTAATGGAATTGCTAAAACTTTCAATTCCATTACAAGGAATTGTAATCGGTAATTAAAATTTTTAAATTCCTAGGTAATGGAATTGAAAAAATTTTCGATTCCATTAAAAGGAATTTTATTTTGTAATTAAAAATATATCAATTCCTTAAAAGAATTGAAAATGTAATTGAATAGAAAGAAATTTAATATTTAAGTGTAATCAATTACTTTCTTGGAATTAAATTCCAATTTAGTTGGAATGATTCGATTCCAAAAAAGTAAAAAAAAAAAATTTTCGGCAAATATTGTTAAATGCCGTTACGAGCGAATCAGTATAAAATGCGGGTCACTTTTCTTGTAACGGTTTATTAGAAGCATTTTACAATATTTTCTCAAATTTTTTTTTTGCTTTTTTGGAATTGAACTAAAAGGGAAACAATTACTTTCGAGGAATCATTCCAACTAAATTGGAATTTAATTCCAAGAAAGTAATTGATTACACTTAAATAAAAAATTCCTTCATTTTCAATTACAATTCAATTCTTTTCAGGAATTGTTATATTTTTAATTACAAAATACAATTCTATGTAGTGGAATTGAAAATTTTTCCAATTCTATTACCTACGAATTTAAAAATTTTAATTACCGATTACAATTCCTTGTAATGGAATTGAAACTTTTATCAATTCCATTACCAAGGAATTGAAAACATTGAAGTACCAATTACAATTCATTGGAATTGGGATTGTCATGTAATTGAATTTACCCAGCTCTGGTGCTGACATAGAAGCGCTTCAATGTACGTAAATGAACTCTTTGGAGCATTTTTATTCCGTTGGGGAGTTTCTCATTTTAACTCTTTTTACTGCAAAGTGAATCATAAACGATATACATATGAGTAGGTACGAACAATTTTACAATGTGTGTACAAATGTATTTGTTATTACATTTATGTGAATTATCTATTTAGATAAGTATACATGCCTATCTATTGGTAACGTGGACATTTACTTATAAAATTATGCCAAATTGAGTAAAATTTTAAATTATCTTTGGAGCGGAGAGGGGGATATCTCATAAATTTTTATCGCTGGTCATAAAGCCAAAATAAAAATTTTGAAGGGACGAACAAATTAAAACCCCTCTTTCGGAAATCTCTGACTCCGCTAGTGTATGACTTATGTATATACATAAAACTACATACGTCAAACAAACTCAACAATACCTGATAAAATATTTAATTTTGTAGTAGTTAGCACGGTGGCACTGTGGTATTCGTAACAGTTATAAAGTTTTTTTTTGTGAATTCTATAACTTTTTAATTTTAATCTTTTATGTATGGATGTAGTAAAAAAGTTGACAAAACTTTGATAATAAAAATCATAGCAAATTTATTATTGATATTGCAAAGAATAATAAAATGTTTGAGTTATGTATTGGAATGAACTATCCAATATTTTTGAGATTTAAACTTCATCGTCAACAACAACTTTAAGTTTCCCTTTTTCAGTTACATATAGTTTCAATAGATTGACGTTGTCTTACAAGAAATAAATTGTCACAAAATATTTACTTACCCGCTAAATCCACGACGTTTAGTTGATGATGTGAGTGGATCTGGTTTGGCGCGATTATTACCTTAAAATAAATTTCGTTAATTAAAAATCTGTATACACGAGTACTTATTTAAAGTATTAAGTTGTGTATTAAGTGGGCTAAAAAGTTACAGACTAAATGAGATTGAAAGAGTTGCAGTGACCTAAATTCTAGTAGATAGTGCACTAGATTTCCACTTGAGGTGTTAACGTAGGACACAGTTGCTCAAGTAAAAAAAACGACAACTTTTAAGTATTTATTTTTTTAGGTATTTTAATACATATAAAAATCGGGTTTTTGTTATGTTATTTAGGCTTTCAAGAAGACAAAAAATGTTTCTTTTCTAAATAGTCTTACCTATGTGGTATCACAATGGGTCGTTCAGGCCTAAGTGTGTCTCTCGACAGCCACTCCAACCTAACCTAACCTAAATAGTCTTACAAAAAAAAAAAAAGCTTGACTTCAATATGAAATAAAATAGCTTAAAAAAAGAAAAAATTCTTAAAAATTGTCGCTTTTTCCACATGACATTTCACATGTAGTCCTGCCTTAAGGTTCGATTCCCCTCTTGAACAGACCATTAATTCTTATAACCTTCTTATATTCACTATCGATATGAAATGAATGAAAATTATAAGAAAATATACAAGTGAACTTCTTGGTAGGCAATGGCAAAACCACAAAGCGTTTACAAATTGCCACACTGTCGTTAAACTGAAGGTCTGTGTGGTATCACAATGGGCCGTTCTGGCCTAAAAGTGTCCCGGGACAGCCACTTAACCTAATCAAACTTCCAGAGGAAGGCAACCATCAAATGAGTTCTTCTAACGAACATAGTAAATTACGTGAAGACACATGGATTGGCGTTGGGAGAGTTTGAGAGACTTGGGATTACGAAATGAACACGTACAAGTATATTCATTCTGAAAGAGGAAGTACAAAAGGGCGATTTTGCCTTTTTGGCGGATAATCTAGCTCCTATTCGAGTAATATACTCTTTTGAGATCACCTCTAAATAAATGAGGGGATGTTTGAGCAGGCTTAGCCAACTGGGAAAAAACAAAAAACGTGTCTTTTGTTGGGTCCTAGGGCAAGTTGTATTAAAGGGGAATGAACAAGCAGACGAAATTTTTAAAAAGTATGGAATCTGAACGCTTTTGTAGAGAGAGAAAATAAGAGGCAAGAACTTTTTGCTAATCTTACGAGACTGAGGAAAGTTAAGAAGCTTCTAGGTAGCTATAATAATATATACATAATAATTCAAATATATGCATTCTGTTTGCGTCATAAAGATAAACTGCGTATATGAACTGGTATTTTAGTTGGGCACTGTCGGCTAATATAGAGAATATCTTTTTAAAATCGGTATTGAGGCAAGTTCGATATCTACATTCTGTAATGGGGGAAAAGAGTCATCAAAATAAAGCGCGGTTCACGCCAAATTGGAACGCTTTGTTGTGGTCATCACGTCGCCCCTAGTCATAAGAACAACAAATTTTTTAGTGGGATTTGTTTACAATACCGTTACCGTTAGTTGATATATTTTTCATATTAATTGATCGCAAGTTGGTGATTGTGTGCACAATGGAAGCTGCAAATAGAAAATTGATTGTGAACAAATTTATTGAAAATCCGTCGTGGACTGGTTCAAAGATTGCGAAAGTGTTAAATATCTCCAAAAGAACGGTATGTGGAGTTATAAAACGATATAAAGAAACTCTTAGTGATGAAAGAGCTAAAAAAGTTGTAAACAAAACGGGAACCACCAACCTAAAATTAAAGGAAAAGATCTTGAGGTCCATCAAAAGCAATCCCGGACTATCGGATAGCGATCGTGCCAAAAAATTCAATACCAGCAAAAGTACTGCTAGACAAATACGCATAAAAGCTGGGCTAAAGTGCTATAGTGCTATAAAATATCCAATGTGACTAAAATGGAACCAAATAGCCGCAAAAGTATCCAGAGCGATGGTTCAAAGGTTGATGGGGTCCATTAAAAGGAATAAAATCTTTTAATATTATAGTATTAAAATACAACATTAAACTTATCATTTAATGCATTATTTGTTATTCTGAGTGTTCTGGTTAAAAAGATACAGCAACTTTCCTGCGTGCCAATTTTGCGTGAACCGCGCTTTATATTGCGGAGCACTGATCTATAAAAAAAATAATACTTTGTACCAAGTGCATACCAAGGAACAAGCTTTCATAGCCTAGGGAGTAGTTTTCAAATTCTTAAGGTAGATCAAACTAAATGAAATACTCTTAGGAGTCGGTATACGATAAAACAAATCCAAAACCATCTTCCCCACACTTTCAGTAAAATCTAAAAATGACCCATGGCGTAATTATTTTTATCAAAATCAATATTTTCACTCTTAAGAGGTTTTCCCTCAAAAACTTTTTAGCTCCATTCGATTTTTTCATTTTCATAATAAAATGTTTGCACTTACTTTGTTCTTGTATAGAATCATTAGTATCCTTACGTGATGTGCTTGATGTTTTTTGAGAACCAGGTGGTGGCTTTAATATAGAAACAGGTACCAGACCTTCTTGTACAGCGGCATCATCAGTTTGCGGATTCAAACGTACCAAACAAAAGTCTGGCTCCGTGGCAGAAGGTGCCTCAATAACCTCAACTTGCTGCCCCTTTGTAACACTCAATTCATTAGAGCCAGCAGTGGCAATATAATCAGAAACAACCCATGTGGCTTCTTGTGTGCCAACCTGTAAAGAAAAAAAAAATAATAAAATAAAATGTAGATAAGAGGAAGAAGAAAAATCAATAATTTATAAGTGTTAATATGTAAATTTATTGAAGAGAGTAGAGCGTGTAATGAAGCATATTAATTATTATTTAATAATATTCTATTAAAACCACACCGAACGATAGGAACGATGTCACTTAATATTCTTGATAGCTCGGCTATGTAGAGAAATTCGAATGACTCAACGAGACTTGACGTTGGTGGCCATGTCAGTGTTGTCGGTATCAAGTTGATGCCAAAGAATGTTGTGCATTTAGAAAGGAGTCTAACTTGAGTGTGTGTGTGTCTGTGTATATGTGTGCATATAAACCTTTGAAATTTTATTATGTTATTAACATATTATAATTATTTAATTAAATCATCAACACCAGTCAGCCAACAAGATGCACAACTATTTTCATTAGTATTACACCTTTAGTTTTTAATTATTTAAGAATATGTTTGCATGATATGATCATAATCACACTGACTGACTGACACTCTTGGGCAATTGTTAATTACAATGTAATCCACTTTTATCCCATTAGCTTTCTTTGTTTTTGTTTTTATATTGTATATCTGTTCAGTTCACCTGTTGTATTAATTATTCATGAGCTTATTATTTTATATGAGTGATAATTGTACAAGGTTAGGTGTAAAAACTTTCTTTCATTTACAGTGTTTTTCTCCCTACACCTCTCAACCTTTGAAATGCATATGAGAAGTGTGAATGATTAACAAGAGTTCGTTTATTTGTGAATAGGTAAATATGTTTCTACATGCATATATATATCACACATATACATACATACATACGTATATAGATAGATATGTATTAATTTTCACACAAAGACTCCCACAAGCACAATTAAACAAACTTTGTTTTCTGTGTTCATTTCTCGGAATATTGTAGTTCAAGTAATTTAGTTTCATTGTTGTTGTAGTTGTTGCTGCTGTTGTTTCTGCTGTCGCTCGTTGAATATGAGAACTTCATTTTCTTTTTAATTCCACCATTCTCTTTTACTTATGCTATTCTATTCTATTAATTAAGAAAGCAGCAGAAGAGGAGCAAAATTGTATGTGCAACTGGACTTTTGTAGGAAAATCACGTTCCGGTTTTGCTGCTTCGTAATACAATTAGTTCATTGAGCAAGGATTCTCACTCATTGTATTCGTAGTAAAGAATTGAAGAAAAGCAGAATAATCAAGTAAAAATAAAATGAGTTTTTCTTACTTTTTAAATTATTAAAAACATTTCTTTAGCAGATCTGACTAGCTATTGGCCTTGACATTTTCGCATTTCGCGAAATGGCGGAATTATAAAAATAAATGCATTTTTTTATGTAACATAAAATACTTTAATGCGTTTTGAAAAATTGCTGTTTGAGGTAGTAAGAGACCGTTGAATTAAAATTCGGAATCAAAACTTTTATATAGCGAACTGTATAGGGTGGGCTCTCGTGAACTCTAAAGAATTATATTGAAGTAGGCGAAAAATGCTTAAAATTCAAAGCCCTTAACAAACAGTAAATACCCGAAGCCTTCAACTGCTATGGCATACTGATACACACTCAAAGAATAGCGCCTTAGAAATTAGTTAAAGATAATCCCAAATGTAGGTACAGTAAAAACCAATCACCACTATCTCAGCATACGTTGTTACCCTTACAAGTAAGGGTCATATCCTGTTCTCACAATTACTTTATCCTTCCGTTCCTACGGGAGAGAGATCATTATGAGTCTATTATGAGGGCCATTTCTCGAATGCTTTAAAATGTCTTAAACGGTCAAAAATGCACCCCGCCAATCTGCAATCAAATCCCTAGCCAATATATCATTACCAGCTTCCATCGAGGACATTAAGCATTTACTAAATGAGGTAGCCGATAAACTAAATGAACATCTCGTATGGCTTCTAGAACATAGAGGACATACAGACAGTGGAACAAAGCCGATGATATCGCTCTCACGATAGAAAAACAAACTACCAGTGGCAACTCACAAGTATAAAGTTTAAACGGCGATTTTTAACAAGGCTAAGGTGAGATGACTGATTATTACTTATCAGGTATAGTCCGATTATAACCCCAAACACTCTAGGAAGTTGATATTGTTTGGAAAAAGCGAGATAAGAAACATTATAGGAGTAATAACTAGCCACTGACTTATAAGCTCTTAGGCTGAGTGCTCCTTTAAATGAGCTGTATGTAAAATCGAAGAGTAGGAGGAGTAGTTCCCTGTTATTTTTTAACCTTGACTAAGTATAGGCGAAATACCTGAAATGAGCAAACACGTGTATCACAACGGTTCGTATCTTGGTCTAAGTGTGTTCTGATGGATAACCACCTAACCTAGCACAATTTGTATATTTATTGGGAGTACGATTGTATAAACTCGTAATTGTGACTAACTTCATATCTATCATACGCGCCATTTTGTTGACATTGACAGCTATTCTATCTCGAAGAGCGCCAAAAATACTATAAGAATTGATCTCTCAAATAATTTTCATAATTTTACAAAAGTGTTTTACTATAGCTGAAAATGTCGAATTTTGTGCCAACAAAACAACATTTGCGGGAAGTTTTAATTTGCTTCTTCCATTTAAAGAAAAACGCAACTGAAGCACATCGTTTACTCACTGAAGCTTATCCTGACTGTGCTATAGACGTTAGAATGTGTCAGGTGTGGTATGCCCGTTTCAAAAGTGGTGATTTTGATGTTGAAGACAGGGAACGTTCAGGCGGCCCGAAAAAGTTCGAAGATGAAGAATTGAAGGCATTACTCGAAGAAGATTCATGTCAAACGCAACAAGAACTTGCAGAATCTTTAGGAGTTGATCAATCAACCATTTCTAAACGGTTAAAAGCATTGGGAATGATTCAAAAGCAAGGAAATTGGGTGCCGTACGAATTGAAGCCGAGAGACGTCGAACGACGATTTTTCACATGTGAACTGCTGATAGAACGACAGAAAGGTAAGGGTTTTCTGCATCGTATTGTGACTGGCGATGAAAAGTGGATAACCCAAAGCGTAAAAAATCATGGGGACCGCCCGGACATGCATCAACATCAACGGCAAAGCCGAACATCCATGGATCCAAGCTCATGCTGTGTATTTGGTGGGATATGAAGGGTGTCGTGTATTATGAGCTGTTGAAACCGAATGAAACGATCACTGGCGACCGCTACCGACTACAACTGATGCATTTGAGCCGAGCATTAAAGGATAAGAGGCCAGAATATGAGAAAAGACACGACGAAGTTATTCTTCAGCACGACAATGCTCGGCCGCATGTTGCAAGGCAAGTAAAAACATACTTGGAAACGCTGAAATGGGAAGTGCTACCCCACCCGCCGTATTCTCCAGACATTGCTCCTTCTGATTACCACTTGTTCCGATCGATGACACATGGCCTGGCTGAACAGCACTTCCGTTCTTTCGAAGAACTAGATTTGTGGATAGCCTCAAAAGATGAGGAGTTCTTTCGACGCGGAATCCGTATGCTATCAGAAAGATGGGGAAAAGGTTGTGGCTAACGATGGACAATACTTTAAGGAATAAATTTATAATCACTTTTTCACAATAAATGTCAAAATTACGAAAAAAAATACGAGTTTATACATTCGTACTCAAAATATTTATAGCGGTTTTGGATTTAAAATATTACGACTGATTCATAAAAAGTTAGGTGATAATACATACAATAAATTTCTATTCAGTTTAATAGTATTTGCATTATTTTAATAACGAGAATGTTAATTTTCTCTGAGTGCAGCTACTCTGTGATTTGGTTGTTGATTAACTTGGTAGGGGCACTGGTTGTTCTTAGACATCGATTGCCTGAATCTTGCTATCAAAAGACACACGTTTGTAATATAATGCCGATGGCAGTCAAAAATAATGTTACTAATCAAAGAAATCAATTGATCAGAAATTCTAATGAAGCAGTATAGGATTTTGAAAATACTTAACCCTCTAACGGTTAAGGCGGCCTAAGGGCAGCTATCCTTTAAAATCAAAATACGAAAGTTTTTTTACTTCAGCAATATTGCCCTCTATTAGTCACTATTTGAACACATTTCAACGCTTTTGTTTTATTTTATGCTCATTTTGATGTCAAAAATAGGCTTTTAAACACGAAAATTTTTTTTTTCGTTTTCAGCTTTTGACCGTTAGAGTGTTAATAGGTAGATGTAGCTTATGCTTTTGACAACATTAAAGCTTGATGTTTTGTTATGGATAAAAAAAAATGTTTATATTAAAGAAATCAAACACATACAAGAACTGAATAAGATTGTTTTCATCAAATTCAAAATTAACTTCAACAAAAACGTGTTTTTTTTTTTTATAAAGAAGATTAAATTAAATTTACCATAAATTTAAAAAATTGGTTTTCACACATTAGTGGTTGATTTTTACCACACTGAATCACAGTTATTATCTTCTTTATTTATTTTTTTGGTGTTGATATAAATTTAGTATAAATTTTCACACCAAATCGTTCATAATATCCCCACAATTTGCCACAATTCCACACAATAAATGCTGCATTTTTTTTTTTTTTTTTTTTGCCATAATTCTTTTTCATATAATATATGAATATGCTTAAATCATTTCATTGTTGTAAATTTCACGGAAAATTGTTGCCATTCTCTTTCCCACCCCGTGAACCCACAACTCTTCCTCATACATTGTTGAGCTTTTATATAAAAAAAAAAAAAAAAAAAACAGGAATAACGATTTTTACGAATAATGACTGAAAAATATTTCATCATCCATATTTTTTTTGCTTGCATCGTTTATTATACATCTTGAAGTTTTAAAGCTTTGGTTTTCTAAAAGGATATTTAAGCAATTTTATTACTTTAATCTACAATAAAAATTTAATACAAAAGTATATTAAAACCAATTCTTTGTTAGATATTGAAAACATTCATGGAATCTGTGGTGAGTTATATTTCAATCAATTAGAAATGTGATTTTAGGTTAGGGTGAATGATTATCTTATCAAAGGAATAGACTTGGGCCGTTCTCCCACTGAAGGCAAAGCAACTGCGATCCGACACAAAGCATCGATTTGAAACAATCGCCACGATATTCATTGTTTTATAGTTAAATTCTTAAGATTACACAGGAAGTTCAAGCGAATACTAAATATTATTTTTTAAATGGTCAATCAACATACAGGGAATAATCATATTAACGCTAAACATTGTGTTTGTTGATTATGAAAGAAGGGAAGATAGATAAAAATCATACCCTAGCCGCTAATCGAACCCGGGACCGCCGATACAAGAGTCTAAAAAGCTGCCACTAGACCAGAGAAGTAGTATGGGGCAATTGCAGAGGAAATTATGTACATTCTGTTCTTTTTCTTCATTGGAAGCCATTGGTGAAATGGAGTAATTATAATTAAATTAAAGGGCGAGTGTAACGAGTTCAGGATCTTAATTTATGCTACATTTATTTATTTTAATAAAACACTTTGACAGTATGAACAGAGCATAGATTTGGAAGACTCTAGTCAGAAAAGGTATACCACAGTTGTAAAGGAAATTTGTAATGGATTTAGCTGCTGTTTGTCGAAGTAAACATGGGCATTGTTCACGCTTGCTTTTAATGAGGTTATGCGCTCAACAATAACAACAATAAGTGAAAGAATAGGATGCTCCGGATGAAGTCACAAACTGAGCGATATACACTTAAATATAAAGCAATTAAAAACCTATAAATGCCAGATGATATGCAACCTTTAAAGATCACGCCTTCCTGGTGCTTCAGCCAAACACTGACGTAGAACCGTTTAAAATGAACTTAGCTTTTCCGATTACATCTGAAGTTTGGTGATCCAAACTAAGGCAGATTTAAATGAATTCTGGAGCCCCTATGACTCACTAGAATAAAGGAATTAGAAATTAATAACTAAAAATAACTAGATTTGAAAAAAAAATAATTTTTTATCAAAAAGATTCATTCATCCGTCTGATAAATTCAGGTTTTTTTGTTTCTAATTTTAGATGATTAAATTTCGAGTTTCAGAAGGACACTTGAAAATTTAGAACGTATTCGGAACCTTAATTAGCTGTGTTTTATTCGACAGCTTATTTAACATGTGCGAAGAAAACGGCCAAGTTGTTAAGTCTATTCTTCGTTACATTGTTATTCACAATGAAACTGCTCAACAACTAGAGGTGAAACATTTTAATGGATCCCAGTCATTGTGGTTAATCGTGGGCATTGTTTTTAATTTTTGCCCTTAATAAGAACATTTAATGATGATTTTAACTTATTTTCACCGGTAGCCATTTCGAATCTTTTCCTTTTTTTTTTTTTTTTTGCAAACGGTCACGCTTCTTCTTTCATTATTGGCAGTTCACAATAGAATTTGATGTAGTTAAACTACTTGTTAAGTATACATAACAGCTATAATTATACGTGTTATCTCTGCCTCTTTGTTGTTGCTTTCCCATACAATTATCGCTGCTAGTTATACATAACTAGAAGCAAGTGGCGAATAAAACGCTGCTACTTAATACAGTACAAAGATGGCCATAATAAACGGAGACTACGGAGACTGCTACGTAATAAGTTTTTTTTACGGGGAGCTAAAGGTTATGGCGAAGTGTTGATAGGGATCGGTTGGTAAGTTTCTTATTTTTAAGTACTATACCTTTAATGCCTGAGGCAAAGTAGATTATTTTTAAGAGTTAAACAAACAACTAAACCCTCCAACCTCCCCTCTGTGTACTCCATTTTTCGGGTTTTTGTGTTGAAAAATGCCTTCAAAAACTTTCGGATCAGTTTTGAAATTCAAATGCTTTATTTTTCTTTTCATGATGAGCATTTTTGCCGAAGAAAGTATGTCATTATTCCAAACCATGAACACTTTTACAGAATTTTTACCAAGAAATAAAAGTGTGAAACTAATGTTATACGGTATATGCACATTCACTGATTTCAATGAGGCCAACATAGTGTAGAATGAATAAGGTACTTTGATAAAAGCAATAGCAACTGTGTGAAATCCTAACTTAGTAGACTTTTCTAATAATGACTACAAATAAGTAGCTCTCACAAACAGGACTTACCGATTCATTTCAGATACTTTTAAACAAAGCTTCACATAGGGCGTGTATGTTAGCTACAATAGTGACTTTGACTCCCCTTATAAAAAAGTATGACACATACTTGTGTCATACTTGTGATTCCGGAAAAATGGATCAAGAAGCGCTCTTATTAAAATCGGCATAAAATTTTATGCCTAAAAAAGAAAAATTAAACAATTTTCAAAAAATCAAGAGCCAGTGGTTTTAAGAAAAAAAAAAACAAATCATGTGGGCCTGGGGTTTCATCAATTTTCCTCAAATCATATCTTTTTATCGATGCAACCAACCGGAGAATTAATGCTTTCACAAAAAATTTTAAAACTTTTCATCTTTTTTTAACCCTTTGTCGAAAACTTTTTCACTAAATTGGCAATTAAAAACTATTTATCCTAGAATATTGTATAAATATTTTACACTTGAATTTCATTTTATAACGAATTAATGAGAATGAAAGAGACAGCAGCATGTAGGTAGAAACAAAAGCCATGTAAGAAAAATAGTAACACATACACACATATAGAGAAAAAAAAGGACACGAAAAAGCTTTTTCCTGGAAATTTGACTAACACACACACACAAAAATCAACGAAAAACAAAATTAAGAGAAAAGTTCACTTTTGACAAGCTTATGGCGGGTTGTGCAAAAAACAAAATATAATAAAAAAAAAAACAAAAAAAAAACAACAAAATAGGATTACCATGCCAAGTGGAAAAAAATTAGAGAGTGAGGAGAGGAAAATAACCAATGTAAACCTATTTTGACACTTTAATAACTGCAAGCCAACCAAAAACAAAAAAGGGAAAAAATTAAAAAAAAGGTAATGTAGTATATTAAAATATGCTGTGCTTTTACTATACACTCAAGTATTACAATATTTTGTAGGCCCGAAACAAACTAAAACAACAATAAATACATAAAACACTTTTAGCAGTAATATCTACAGAATAGCAAAAAAAAACTAGAAACAACATTAAAGTGTAGTTTTGAACGCCTACACACAGCTAAAACAACAAACAACAAAAAAAAAAAAAAAACAATTACAAACAGCAACAGCAAATAGCAAATATTGATAAGCATAAATAAAATAAAAGCATATTACACTCATATTCAACTGGCTGTACATACATATGTAGATATCTTTGTATACTTGTACAAGAGGCGCCGACGCCATGGAATCCCCTATACGCTTTTATACATCCAGTCTGGATCTTGAATTGTCTTGCATTCATGGCCCATAGTCATAATAATCCAATATCATTGAATATGGTGCAATTATACGCATACATTTGTAATAAAAAAATTAAGTGACTCATAAAATGATGAGAAATACACAATACACATAGCAAATGGAAAAAGAAAACCAAAAAAGAAAAAAAAAGAAAACAATCTAAATATAAATAATAAAAGAAATTCATAACAATTCAATTAATCTTGAATGAAACAAGTAAACAATATCAAAATCCATCTCTTTCTACGATTCTCGCATTGTATTTCCAAGCAAACGGTGAACTTAAGTAAATTGCGATATAATTGAAGGCGATTTTATTCTTATTTACATTATTTTTCAATTAAACTAAACAAACACGATAATAATGTCAAAGTTCTTTAATTATAAGTATTGGTATATGGTACATATATACATACTATACTTATATACAATTGTATGAATTAATTAATATTATTATTGTATTAAATATTTATGCGAGCATATCTCAAAAGAATGTTTGGAATTTTCCCCTCGATTCTCATTTGCTCATTCTCTCGAGCGTTAGATTTGCTTATCTCAAAGTTATAAGTTTTTCTTTATTTGCATTTTTGCACATTGGGGAGGGGCATTACCCGTGTAAGGCTTGGCGAATTGTTGATTTTGTAGAAACCATTGTGGTTTAGCTGAAAGCTTGTTGAAATGGAGGGGAAGGTGTCTTCAGGTCATAACAGTCGAGCTAAATTTTGTCTCGCCATTAAATGTAAACAATCAATCAAAAACTAAACTAGTTATATTGAAAAATTTAACCTTTTTTGAATCTTTTCTGTAAATAAGATTTTTTTTTTCTTCAAAGAAGATTTTGGTTTCAAAGAATATTATGTAAAAAAGTTACACCATCACTCTCAAAGAGGAAGAAAGGATTTAAAGACAAAGTGCTGCTATGGTTTCAAATGATACAGTTGAATAAACAGGTAAGTTCTATGGAAAAAAAGAAGAAGCAAATTACTTGTAAATTTAAGCAATTACACATCAAAGAGTCAAGGTAAAAAGGCAATATTAAAATGTAAATTTTGTGGAAATATTTAATGAATATCTGCAATTCTTGTTACGCTTCAATATAAAACAACCGAAAGAAATTAGCATTAAGTATACTGAAGAAATCATTGAAAATGAAATAGGGAAGCAAACGAAAGTAAAGAAAATTCTTTACAGTGGTTCCTGGTTAATTGACATCCGTTTAATTGAGTTTCCTGTTTAATTGGACCTAAATTTGTGCCAATTTCAATTTTTAATAAAAGGATCTACATCATTTCCCGGTTAATTGATCCCCGCTTTATAGAGTTATCCGCTTAAATAAGTCAAAAATTATGCCTTTTCATTGGAACAATAAAACTGAATTGTTGTATAATGAATATTTTGTCTATTTCTTGCGTTTACATTGATAACACTTGTTTACAGACGAAAAGAACCAAAAAAATCGTGAAAAATGACAATTTTTAAACTTTGAGGAACCATAACTCAGCCACTTGTTATTCGATCAAGACAAACAGCATATCGATGGAAAGGCTATTCAATTACTTTTTTAACAATTTGCAATTTGTTTGCACTCCACAAGGATTTGAGTGAAATCATACCCCGAAAAAAACAAAATTATTGCTCGGCATAAATTCTCACCATAGAAAAAAAAAATTTTTTTTTGTGTTCAGGAGGTCCCAATTTATCCACCCAAATATGTTTTGTTCTTAGTACTTTTCAAGACTTGAAATTTGTAAACCAGTGTAATTGAGTTTTCCGTAGAGCCATATATTGAGCCTTTTCGTCTACGCGATAAAGCAGGAATTACTGTATTACTAATAAACGAAATAATGTTGGCATTGTTGGATTTATTGAGTTTTTGACGTTCAACTGTCGAGCTAAATACACCTAAAGCACTGACTTGTATTTGTGTATTTGTCAAAACGTAAGACTTATCTCCTGGAAAGAAATTAAGCTTATTTTTATTTCTCACCTAGACATAGTTCTGGACTCAAAGCTTTCATGGAAGCGAAGCACAGAAGAAAGAATGAGAAAAAGGCTTAATGCTTGCAAGAGGACCTTCGGGAAGAGATGGGGTTTGAAGACATATATAATACATTGGATGTATATGGCGATAATTAGGCCAATCATCACCTACGGTTCTCTAGTATGGTGGCCGGCAACGGATAAGAAGAGCAATTGATGTAAACTAGAGAGGATGCAAAGGTTCACTATTCTGGGCATTACAGGAGCTGTAAGAAGCGCTCCACGAATGGACCAGAAGATGATTCTACAGCTTCCCCTCCCCCCCTCGCCCCTCCTGGGCGTGTTTGTGAAGGCTAATGCAGCAAAGACTATTCACACATTTAACAAGTCTAACTAGCTGACATCAGCCAACTGCGAATACTCCAGTATACCGGACAACTTAATGAAAGGTGATACCACGAAAAGCCTTATAGGTAAGGCAACTGATTACCTGGTAACACGCAGTGATTGTGGAATCTTTCGAGCATCTATGCCATTGTCCTTCATTTCAGGAATGACGGGTCCGAACTCTCGCGGCAAAGTTCTTTGACGGACTAACAGACATAGCTGATGTACAGATTTCAGATCTATCTAGCTTTCTCGTCAAGACTGGATGATTTCCAAAGGATTCAATATGGATACGCAGGGAACTTAACAGATAGGGAAGATCACCCAAATATAAATGAAGGGCATCACAATGGGCCTAATAGGGCCTCCGAGTGGAAGCGCGTAGCACACACACTTCTTCTTTAACCTAACCTAACTTTTATTTCTCACTTGGATTGCATGCTTTTTTCAATGCATTTTTTCAATCATCAATTCAATAGACAATGTTATTGATAGTGTTGTAGTGTAACTCCAGGTTTAATTTGTATTGGAAAGCATAATTATTTATATGGGTTCTTGGGAACTAAGAAGTTTTGAGGAAGGAATCTGTCAAAAACGTTTAGAAACTATTTTTTTTTTTTTTGGTCCAGAGTCTGTACTTTCTATGCCTTTTATACCCATCAATTAATGTGTGGGTCTATTTGGTTCACAACTATAACGAATCCTGCTCACATCTATATCGAATCAGGAGCTATGGCAAGGAATGGAACAAACTTAATTTAAGGACGAAGTTCGAAAGCGAAAATGGTGGTAAGTTAAACATATAAAGAGGAAATCAAACGATAACCTTGCCGTAACACGCATTCGAATTGTATCCGTAAAGGGGGAGAGGAATTATGAGGTTATAAGAAGAAATGGCTGGATCAAGAGCACAAAAAAGGGGGGCCAGTTATCTACGCATATATTAACAAACATATCTAACACTTAAAGAGCTTTTAATGGATCGATATGTTATATATTTTAAATGACAATATCTCATATAATCTAATAAATACTGATGTTGGCAGTACACCATTTTTTTTTTCACTTAGATTGGTTATTAAAAGTTTCCATTAGTTTATTAGTTTTACATTAACCCTTTCAGTGTATTGTTACCATACGGTAACAATCACTTTAATCTGCCATAAAACAGATGCAATACAAATTTTACTAATAATATTAAATATATACGATTCTGTTAGGTATACTCCGTGATTTTTGATTGCCAAATATTTGAAATTTAGTGCTTATACTATTTTTTAAGAGTTTTCTCCTTGAAGTCAAATCAAAAATCTATGTGCAAAAATTGGTCATTAAATCCACTTGCATTATTTTAATAAAAACATCTTTAATTTATTGCTAAATGGAAATATTGCAAAAGATACGAGAATATAAAAATCTAAAAATTGAGGAAAAAGTGTTAACCCATTTTCGTCCATAGCTTCAGAAGTTTAATTTTTCAACCTTTAATAGCGGACAAACAATGATATGCAGAGGAGTGAAACTGTTTTTAATTTGTTGTAGAAGTTGTAGGTAATCATAATTTTAACAGAAAAGTTATCTTTCGTACTCGATTAAAAATATGTACTGAAAGGGTTAAAAAAAAAACAATTTTTTTATAACAGCATAGACAAATTTTCTAAAATTTTTTAGATCAATCAGAGACAAATAATTAATTTTAAATATTTTGGTGTGGTTTCACAGATCAACAACAGTAGTTAAGATATACCACCTTTTATTTCAATTTAATTTTCCTTTAAGGCTAATCCGAGTAGAAATTTGAATTTATACTGTTAGTTATGCACTGCAGCAAGTATTCAAGCACGATAAACACTGCAAAAATTTATTTAAATAAGAACATTTTGAAAGAAATTTTAAATTTAATTTTTTTTTTTTTCACTATGCATTATTTTTGTTTGCTTTTTTCTAGAAAATTCCTGTTCTTAGCAAGAAAAAAAAAAAGAAAGAAGAATTTCTTTTTCCCTTCCCCGTTTCTTCTTTATATTACCAGCAATGCCGCTCAGCATTGCATCTTCTCTCAAACGTGGTAGTACGTGCAATATTATTTTGTTGCTGCTTGGTATGCTTTTGCCTTTATTTATTGCCAACAGCAACATTTCTATAGACTTCCTTCCGTAGTAGTTAGTTGTGTGCTGTGGAGCAGTTGAGCAAATTCTATACATTTGAGAAATCATGTTTCATGCTATAATAATTACAATGCAATGAATGCACTCATGGTACACTAAAAACTACAAACTGCAAGAAAAGAAAAATGAAAGAAAGGAAAATTAAAATTAAAAAAAAAAGCATCCATCTATACTTTGCCTTCTTGTGTACTTTGGTCCTATTCTGCACACTTGTGCATGCAGTTTCATGTGTGTTCAGTGAAGTTTATTCATGACTCTATAGATTTTTGCTTTTGCTGGTTGCAGGAACGTGTTAATTATGTTCCATTTATTTATTGTAATGGAATTTTCTGAAAATGGTTCTTACAACACGACAAGAAATCGCTCTCTCTCTCTCACACACACAAAACACTGAATAACAGCAGAAAATTCTAGTGAAGGTTGTTTTTGTTGCTGTTGTTTCGTTAAATAATTTCCAACCCAAAGTATTTCTGCCTCTCAAGTCGTATAAGTAATATACATTTTCATAATTTAATTTTATTCCCTCTGCTTGTATGCCAATTTTAAAAAAATAAGCATCCGGATGTGTTATGTAGCTTCCAAGCTAAACAAAATATCGGTCTTAAAACTGAAATTTTAAAATTGGGTGATGATATGGAAGAAAGTAGTGGCATCTCTTTTTTAGATTAAAAACATTATAAAAAACTTATTGGGTACAATTAGGCTACTCCGAGGAGGTGCTCCTTATGAGGTGTTCGAGTTTCAAGTCACCATAATTCTAGTCTCTGTTGAAGTCAGGACGAGAGTCTAAGATGAAATAAGCTTAGAGTCTATAAAAATCGTTTGAAAAACTTTGAATGGGTAATGCGGGAGTACCATTTCACCAATTAGGATCAGACAAGGCTCAAAATTTATGGAATTTTATTTACTTTTGAATTTTCATAGGATAAGACATGTATACGAAAAAAACTGGTCGACATTAACCCTCATCGGTCCCTCAAAAAATTCCCTTAATTGGTCCCTAGTGTATCATATATGATACAATAAGGAGTGAGATTGAAAAAATCTTAGTACACGTTTTGCCTAATAATTTTTTTTGGGTGTAAAATTTAAAAATTTCTTTGATCTAATTATCTTTGAAAAATATGTCAGTTGTTATTTTTAATGACAAACATGTTGATTGTGAGTTTGATCAAAATGAGTGAAGAAAAGAAGTACGTCGTAAAATTATTAAAAATTTTCAAAAAAAATCAAAATTGGTCATACCAAAAATTGCCCAAAGAATTGAAGGTCTGCCGTCAAACTGTTTCCAATGTTATTAAACAGTTTCAGGAGAAACCATCGATAGGAAACCTGGTTCGGGAAGAAAACAAGGACCACATAATATTGGGAAAGCCAAGCAAATAGAAAGCATATTGAAAAGATCTCCAAACACATCTGGTAGACAAGCTGCCCGGTTAGCCCAGTGCTCTGACTATTTGGTGCGAAAAGTTAAAGCCAATGCAGGTTTGAAAACATACAAAGTCCAAAAAGTTCCAGACAGGAATGCTGCAACAAATTTAGACGCCAAAAGTAGGGCTCGGAAATTAAAATCGAATTTCATACAAAAATTTGGCATTCATGTTGTATAATGGACGAATGGCAGAGTTTACGCAGCTTCCGGGTCAAAATTTTTATGTTGCTGATGCTCGAGGAAATGTCGAAGAACAATTTAGAATCCAAAAGCAGATAAAATTTCCTAAAAAATTCCTGGTATGGCAAGCTATATGCAGTTGCGGCAAAAGAAGCAAGTCATTTGTTACAGTGGGCTCCTATAAATACCGAAATTTACATCAAAGAATGTTTGAAAAAAATACTTCTTCCTTTCATAAGAGAGCACAATGTGTACACATTTTTTTGGCCCGATTTGGCATCATGTCACTACGGCAAGAAAGCTCTGGAGTGGTACTAAAGTAATAACATAGTTTTTGTACCACGAGAGGCCAATCCTCTAAATTGTCCGAAGCTAAGACCAGTGGAGAGATATTGGGCTCTTGTGAAAAGAAACTTAAAGAGCACAAAAAAGGTGTCCCAAAATATCGAAGATTTTAAAAGGAGATGGGCAAACTGTTCCAAAAAGGTGTCTGAAACAACTATCAATTCTCTAAAGGAAGGCTTACCAATAAAGGTCCACGAGTTCATAAATAGTGGTTAGAACTAAAAAAGTTATATTTTTATGTAATTTGTAAAATATTAACAATTAAATAAAAACAAAATCAAAACTCTAAGATCAACCGTTTAAAAATTATTGAATTTTATATATGTTAAGATTTTTTCGATCTCACTCCTTAATACTTGACTTTTTGAGTTATGTTTGAGTTGAATTTTGAAAACCTACAATTAGTTACAAAAAATGTACAAGCACAAAACTACAATAAAAATATAAGTGATAATCAAAGGTTAATTCACTACTCATCACTTTAACAATGAAACTATTTGTGCTCACCATCACTCATTTTTCATCTGTTCGATGTTGTGGAATAAAACCGTATGTATGTGCGTAGGTGGAGAACTTCCTGTTAACAGACCATTTATCATGTTAATATAATAACCAGCATTAGATTAACAAAACAAATCAATTACAAATGACCACATATACAAACATACATGCGAGTAATGTGCGTATATGTATTGAGTATAATATATAGAGATAACTATATACAATTCACTATACTACATACGTAGGTACTCGTAGATCATATTGCAAATGTAGCAGTAGTATATAAATTTGAATCCAACAATTGTTTTTTCTTCATTGAAATGTATATTAACATAGGCGTCGCTCGGCATGAGAGCTTAAGACCACTGCTGTTTGATATTGAATATCAATGATAAAATAATATGAACTTAATATTACGCTGTCATTTGTTCTTGTGGCTGCTGTCGCTCTTGATGTCTAAAGCGGCTGAATGAATGACTGACCAAATGACCTAACGATAGGTATCCACCATCTTCAATAACCATTTGTGATATTGTTTTACAAAATGCAAGTACACACACACAAACAAACAAATGTATCGGCCATACTCGTATACATAGCTACGCACATTCTCTCGCATCACTCTCGAACACTCCACACACATACACACACAAATACATATCACAGACACCTTGTAAACTATTAAAAGAAAATCATTATATTGACGCTTGCCATCGCTCGCATCGCACATCATTTCATCAATTCAATCAATAAACACATGTGTCTGCCTACAAATACATATGTATGTGTTTACGTACACAAATATATGCATATGTATGTGTGCGCCTACATAAACATGAACATATGTATGTAAGTATCAGAGATATAGGACGAAGAGTCCGAGGTGGAAGTAATCGAAAGAATCTTTGTACGCGTTCTCCCCATACAAATTGCTCGGTGATCAACAATAGCCTGGAGCAGTGGGGAAGTAACGACTACTGGGTAAAGAGAAATGGAGTGTGAGAGAGTGAAAGAGAGAGGTGTATTCCCTGAACGTAAGTATGCACGTTTATCGATGATGACAAACATTTAAGGCACCTTATGGTCGAGTAAGCAAACGACCAATCAACCAAAGCAACTGAATGACCATAGATACATGCATATGCACATACGTTTGGCAGTTGATAATGGTTAAAACAATGAGAGTGAGTGAGGGTGGTGTGTACGGATGGAAGATGCGCTCTTTGTAATGGAATTTCAAATTTCAAAAGCAAATGAAAACCCCAATAGAGTATTTTAATAGCCTTCTGGCGAGCTGAAATATTCTCAAAATGTTACTAGTGTACAAAAGGTAAAAAATTGGAACATGATGATTTTTGAATTTTAAATACGCCATTGGACTAAAAAAAACCTTTCAAACACATGTAATGATTTTGCGTGCTTTTAAAATCGCTATCATGCTTTGATTGATAGCTGCGGTAGAACGAATTTGAATTGATGAACCTCATAAGTCCAAAAAACCGCTCTTACAATCGAAATCGCGAAACTTAAAGATTGGTGTAACCAATAATAAGTCGGATATAAGTGAGCGAGATAACTTGGTGAAGCTATTTACGATTTCAAGGACAGCACGAAAAATATTTTTAAATAAAAACAAAAAAAATATTTGCTAAGAAAAACGTGTTTGATAAATCCTCTCCGTTCAAAATTTTAAAATTTTTTTGAATTTTAAACAACAATTAGTATTTCAGCTTCAAACACTTTAGAACCATTTGGATATCCGGGCATCTACCGAGTTTTAGATACTTAGACGCCTTACTCAAAAACCATCAGCTCATGCCGGAACCTAAAATGTATTCACAGTAATGAATCGGTCCTAGCAATGACGAAAGTTATTCCCTCAATAAGCAAATTGCAACCATCAGTTTTTTTTTTTTTTGAAAGTGAAAAGGTTGTTGCTTTTTGAGTTGTTATATCACCTTGATTAAAAAGTTTCCGGAATAACCACCGTGTGGCGCTCCCATCGTTCTGATTTGAGTTGTTTTTTTGTTAAGTTGGTACATCTGTTGTTGATATTCTCTCTAAATCTTAGCATCATAGCTTGACATTTGCAAAAGTTACGTAGCCAAGAGTACATCTATCTCTGTGTGTTTTGGCGATTTTTTACAATTTTAGAAATGGATTTAAACTTGCAACAACGAACTTGTATTAAATTTTGCGCAAAAAACGCGAACTTTGGAAATGTTGGAGAAGTGTTTCGGCAACGATTCTCTAAAGAAAACGGTCGTTTACCAGTGGCACGAGCGGTTCAAAAGTGGTCGTGAGTCAATCGAAGATGATGAACGCAGTGGCAGACCATCGACATCGAAAACCGACGAAAACATTGATAAAGTAAAAGAAATTTTGGTCAATAACCGCAAATTAACAAACAGAAAGATAGCGGAGGACTTGAACATTGCCTATGGATCCATCCAAGACATTTTGGTTAATGATTTGGGTTTCCGTCGTGTAGCAGCAAAGTTGATGCCAAAAGACCTCAATTTTATACAAAAAAGAAACCGTGTTGACGTCGCAAAAGACATGATTTGCGAGGCAGAATCCCATCCCAAATTCATCAAAAGGATCATTAATGCAGACGAGACGTGGGTTTATGAGTACGACACGCAATCTAGACATCAGGCAAGTGAATGGCGTTCACCAAATGAGCCGAGACCAAAAAAACCACGTCGTTTTCAGTCAAAAAAGAAGGCAATGCTCACGGTTTTCATGAATAACAACGGTGTAGTGGATCATGAGTTTTTGCTAGAAGGCGAGACATTAAACAAAGTATTATTTGGGCGTTATGAGATGTTTGCGTGAAGCAATTCGCCGAAAGAGATCAGAATTGTGGACAGAAAACTCGTGGATTTTGCATCATGATAACGCACCCTCGCACAGTGTCATCATTATTCGTAATTTTTTGAAGAAAAATGGAACAAATACCATCCAACAGCAACCGAATTCACCTGATTTGGCTCCCTGTGACTTCTTTCTGTTCAATCGAGTTAAAAACCCATTACGGGGAACGCGTTTCAGCAGCTGAGAGGAAGTAATGGAAAAATCGCAGGAAGCACTGATGGACATACCGAAAACCGAATATAAAAAATGTTTCGAGGATTGGATCAAGCGCTGTCATAAGTGTGTTGTAGTCGATGGGGATTACTTTGAAGGGGACAATATAGATTTAGATGAATAAGCTTGTATTTTTAATTTTCTGAATAAATTCCGGGAGCTTTTTGATCAAGACGGTATTCTAGGTTGACTGATGTGTGGCATGAATAGTTGTGGCGGTACGTCTAAAAAGTGTTACTCTAAATGTCAGAATGTATATAAATGTTCTTGTTTGTTACAGATTGTATCTGTTTTCATGCTCCCTTAAGTAGAGTTCAATCGTATCTATGTATTTCGAGATTTTGAAACGAAACCCTATTAGCATTTTTTTAAATCTCTGTTACTTAACTGTAGGGTCTGGGTCGTGTAGTCATACGAACTTTCAACTATGCGCCCTAACTACACGTGTACTTGTAGTGGTTTTAAAAAACAACTACACAGAGTTCAAACGTTCGATTACACGTGTAATTCCAAGCATGTATAAAAATACGGCAATAGAAAAAAATTATTTCCGACATTGTTAAGTGCAGTCGCTTGAATTTATCGCACTCACCGTATATGAAAATTTTGTAATTGTAAAGAGATTTGGTTAACTAAAGAATTTGTAAAATCGGTAAACTGATATTTGGCGGAATACGAAGAAAATATTTTCCGCGTGTGGACTAAAAAGTTCGAAAAAGAAAATTCGAAAATATTATTATTTATTCAAAAGAGTGAAACGTGTTTGTAAAGTGAGGGAAGCTGAAATCACTATTTAGCAAAATAGCTGAAAGTTCTTTATCAAAATTTATTATTTACTGAAATTCGTATCTAAACACAGTAATTAAATTACATGGGTGGGGAGGGCAGCTTTTCTGCGGCGTAGGACTTAGGAGCAGTATCCGACGGGGTTTCCCTGTAGAGTTCGAAACCGACTCTAATTTTCAGTCAATACGAGGACAAAAGTGCGAAAAAAAAATCTGAACCAGAGCCAATTCAAAGAAATAACTACACGTCGTCTAACTGTAATAATAGTGTATACTAAAATAACTACGAAACCTCATGAAACAGGAAAAAGTTTTTGTTTTGCGCCCCAGTGTTATCAATTTTATAATTATTGCGACAGATTGATATTGAAAATATGCCAGTCACATCCAAAATTACATTAAAATTTTACAAAAATCAATAGAAGCTTGTGGAATTGTCTTTTCGAAGCCATTTATAATTAAGAATACATAGTAGCACACGGCACATGATGTGAAAATGATAAACCAACCAGTATTAGAGGGGAACAGAACAAATTCAAATACAAAAAAAAAAAAAAAAAAACGATTTTAATACAAAATCTATGTAGGTTTGTTAAAATCATGTCCACTTTGTTGAGTACGGTGATGAAACAGAGATACGAACAAGAACAATTTAGTGTCACCAATGAAAATCTTATTGGATAGAAACAATAAAAAAAAAAAAAAGAAAAGAAAAATCAGACGATATTGATTTTTTTTGTTCTCTTTGTTTTTTTTTTATCAAAATCATCTGATGCTGTTGCTGGATGCCATTGCCAATGCCGATGATGATGCTGCTGTTGCTGATATTTGTTGTAAACACATAAAGTGGACTGCGATGACAACAAAAACAACAACAACAATGAAGCTATTGTATTGTGACGATGGTTTTTTTTTTTTTTTTTGTGGTTCAGCTCAGTGAATTCGGTGTGATATAAAAACCGTAAAATTAACCAACACAACTACATTCTATTTTTGCTGAGCATTAGTTATAAAGCGCAAAACTATAAAATGGAACTAAACAATAAAAACAAAAAAAAAAAACAAAAAGGAGCAACAATAGTAGAACAAATAGAAAATGCTATTTTGTAACAAATTATTGTCGTTGTTTTAGTCCATGTATCTAGATGTCAGATAAACATTTTTGTTCAATTTGCATATCAGTGTGAAATATACAGACAGCATCATGCATTTTTAGTACCGCCATAAAGCATTTTTTTGTTTTTTAATGCTTTTTTTTACTGTTTTCTTTTCCTATTATGTAAGAGAGTTATGTATATTCACCCCCACTTTTCATCCACACACACACACTCACCCAACCATCCATTCATCCATGTATCCCAATTATACCCGTTCGTTTCTGTTGGTTGTGGGTGTTGACTGCACGTGACAGCTGGGATTTAAATAGCATTAAATGGTACTAACTCGACAATATTCGTTATGTGGAAATTGTGGTTTCCATACATACGCATTACATTACATACAAATTAAGCATAATAAAAAATTTGTTTCGTATTTAACAATTTTCTTAGTATTTCTTGGCTAGCTAAATATGCATAGTTTTAGTAAACAAATATTGTTAGGGTTGATTTTTCTTCATTTTTATTTATGCAAAAATATTGCATGCTTTAATTAACTAATTCTCAATTTCTAAGGACTGGAAACACGTAACCATGATATATTTTTTTTTCAGGTTTGTTCACTTTAATTACATACACTGTAGGAATATCAAACGCAACATACATACTAACATAGAATACTAATAAGTTTTCTTACTGGATACAGGGTATTACAAACCTCTTATTGGATAGGTAGGGCGATTGATACTTGATGGGAGTATGATGTAGCATTTTCCATTCCAAGAACTGATATTGTTGGGGAAACAGGGTTTAATAGAAACACTCACTAGATGCAATTTTCATTTTAGTTAGGGAATTTTTAAAGTGAAACTTCTTTTCTCTTGTCCTAGAGTAAAACCAACCGGATGTGATGTCGCGCGTAAGTTTGCAATGCGACATAATTTTGTCGAGCAATGTGCATGAGGGGCTAAATATCAATATTTCGTAACTGAATTCACAAGCAAACAATATAATAAACGATTCATAAATAGTTTTAATTCAATATAACATATTAATTACACACACACACGCCTATGGCAGAAAGAACAATGTGTAGCGTCGCCATCTTAAAGTTTATGACAGTTATACATTTCATATACAGATGGCGCAAATCTCCAAGGAATTACATGAAGATGTCGCACACAAAAAGAGTTCGTCTACAATTGTCATCGAAATTACCGGTACAGAGTTGCAATTTTTGTTCTAGCATTAATCCCAAAAAAAAAATTGGTTGTGTATTAATGAACACAAGGCAGAAGTGAAGCTTCTTGTGAACTAAACGCAAACCAATGAAATTAAAGAGCACAAGCCAATGAAGTAAAAAATTTAGCGATTGAAAAATTTAATTTGCTTGTTATTTGCTTGTGTTTCGTTTAGTTCACAAGAAGTTTCACTTCTGTCTTGTGTTCGTTAATACACAACCAATTTTTGTAAATACAGGGGATTCAATTAGGAGTCGTTATTTAAAATTACTGAAAAAATGAATATTTTTTTTTTTGGAAATTTTAAATTTTACTTCTATGAAAAGCATAAATTCTATGATTACTAATGGAAGAGAATTTTTTCAAATAACCACCTCGGCTCAACTCACAGGCCGCCATTCTTTAAGAAAGTGTCTACTTTAAAAAAAAAATCGGTTAGTTATATGTCCAATTTTTTTTTGACACACTTGCAGCTACAGTGACTATGTTTTCAGTTGACCTTGCTGAACAAACTCGAGGTGGTGTCTTCACATCAATTATTTGCTCGAGACGTTCGAATTGGTTGATTGAACTTGCGATTGCTGACAGACAAGGTGCCTCTTAATGGAAACCCCTCTATGACTCGGCATTTACTTACAACCTTATACAAATTGTAAGTATTTAACTCGAGTTATACATATATTGTTACCTACAAATAAAATGAGAAGACAAACGATTCATGCACATCAAAACCTCGATTGGCGGCACAAAGCTTTTTGTATTATTATTCCAAAACTGAAAATGTTCATGGCTTATACTACTAAAATATATTTTCGGCCAAAATGTTCTTCATTAACTCAGATACGCCCAATGTCCTTTATGTAGTACGTATCAGAAATGTTTGATTGGGATCAAATGGGAATATAATCAATTAAAATACAACCTTTCTGAAGTGTATTCCCTATAGGCCATTAGGCATATCTGGGTTAAAAAAGAAAAGGAAGGGTCCTGATGCACACTCAACTGAAAGTTTGATAGTCAACGCAATTTCGCTGACGGCTCCAAAACAGAATTTGGTTCAGGTTCTGGGGTCTTCATTGAAAATGATGGAGTGCACCTTCACTTCTCTCTTGGGTTGTATGCTTCTGTTTTTCAAGTAGAAATTTTTGCGATCATCAAGGCAATGAACCATATCATTAATAATGGTTGGAGAGAAGGTAGTATCTGTGTATTTAGTGACAGTCAGGCTGCGCTTAAATCCTTGCTTACTCCTCTAACCACATCCAAACTGGTTATGCATTGTTAAATTGCCTGCTGTTGATATGGGTTCCTGGACACTCAGAAATTTCAGGAAATGAATCTGCTGACCTTCTGGCCAGGAAAGGTTCGGAAACTGGTTTCCTGGGCTCAGAACCTGTACTCTCTTTGTTGTCTACAGCCATCAAGACCATCATTAATGAGTGAGTCGATTTGATCCACAATCGTAAATGGGAGGAACTAAGGGGCTTTAGATAGACAAAGACCATGTTACCATGTTAAAAACAAAAACTTAGTTTTTGGAGATATTTGTATCAACAAAGCAAATCGAGGTCAGGTTGTACATATACACTGGCGGTCACAAAAACCGCACCACCCACTAATTTCAAGAAAATCGTTTAAAATGGGACCTAACCCTGATTTTGTTTTGGTGAATGTATTTTTTTTTTTCTTTTTTCGGGAACAAAATGAACAAAATTGCGAAAGAAACATCATACATACACACAGATTTTATTACTTTTTTATTAAAACAAAAATATGGAAGAAATTTCACGTTTCAATTAAATATATGTAAAAATAAAAATATTTGTTATTTTTTAAAGATACAAACTAGGATTGATTTACTTCATGTTAGAGTCACAATCAAAATTATTTAGTTTGATGGTGCTTCTCTCTTAGCCTTTATTATGGCCTTTATCTTGAACTGCATGGAGTCGACAAGCATTTTAAGGATATCATTCATTATTATTTTAATACCAAACTTTTTTCTGAACTCCAACAAGGGGTTTCTTATTCTTCGGCATGTTTTGAGCAACTTTCCGTTTCATTATATGACAGAGGTGCTCTATTGGACTTAAACCGCGCGAGCTACCAATAATTTCTAACATCATCGAAAACATTTTGAATCTGCAAACAAATAAGAATCAATAATCTAACTTTTTTACTATTTCTAAAGTTATCAAACATTAGGCATTAATTACCAATTAAACCTTGCAATTTTGGCGCGATGATATGCCGCAGAAGTCGTCCGGAAAAATAACGTCATTAATGAGCGGAATGCGCACCACAATTGACTTGCATCAATTGCTCTATAAAATTTTGGCAATATTTTTTGGCGTTCACAGTCCCTTCAATATAGCATAAGTGACCTCAGATATACTAGGAAAAGTTCATTCAAGGCATATGACTTTGTGGGAATTTGACTATTTTCGCTACACAGTTATCCTTGTATTTTTCTATATCTGAGCGACGCACGTACCGAAGATTAAATGCGCATAAAAAATTTAGTTTAATTTACCCGATCATATAACTTTTCTCGAGTTTGCCAGAGTTCAATTGCTGTAGTTTTTAGTCAGTCCATGTCAGGCAATTTGTTTTCACCTATTTCGTCAACAACGACTTTTTGACTGATAGTCTACCATACAGACCGAACTTTCGTTTCTTTCTGCGTAAGGTTTCCTTATTTATATTCACGTTATAATAGCTCTTTAGCTTAGTCCTTATTGTGACTGCACTTTTGAATCGATAATTTATGGTTCTCTTTCAGGTTATGACGTTTTGGTGGAGGGACAATTGTTTATACTTTGCAGTTGTTTTTGACACTTTTTTAAAAATTCTTCTTTTCGCCAAACAAGCGCAATAAAAAATGGTACATTCCGCTTAAATACATTCTTAAAACATAAAGAAGGGAATCTCCTTTACAAAGGAAAGGAAATTTAGGCAAAGTTGGGAAATCTTACCGAAATTGCAGCAGTATTGCAAGTGTTGCGGTTTTTGTGACCGCCAGTGTATGTATTTACACATTTTTATAGAAATCAACTGTCGTATTTCCCATGGAAGCCGAAGCTATATAATTTAATTTATTATTGTGAACCCTTCGTTTTTCAGTGTGTAGTAATTTCAGAAATCAATATAACTTTAGATGTATAAGTTTGAATTATTCAATTCGATTTTTTTCGTTTGTTTTTTATACTTAAGAAAATAATCAATACGAAATAACTGGACTCTTTTTGAAAAGGACTCACACGTTGAGCAGACAAGAAAATAAAACCAGCAAAATTCATCTAAATCAAAAAACTACTAAAATCATTTTTATATACTTTCTTTTACCATCTGCGAACCCTTAACTTGGACAACTTCAATGCTTTATAGCAATATGCAAAAGTGGAACTTGTATTATTTACAAAAAAACAAAAAAAAAAAAAAAATAAAGAATATACATCCATGTACATCAATAGCGGATTCAAGGGGAGAATGCAGCATACCATCATGGAATGTCAGCGAAGATGGGAGTCATCCGAGAATGGTCGATGGACCTACAATCTCATTACGGATATAAGGGAGTGGATATCACGCAGGCATGGCGAATAAAATTACCACATTATGCAATTGCTTAGTGGCTATGGGTGCTTCAAGCAATACCTGCATAGGGTCAACGTCAGAGAAGAAGACCCGTTTTGCCCATGATGCCCAGAGGAATGTCTCGCATTGACCGGGCTTTTTATGCTTTCCTTGTCGTTAAAAAAAGGTGGAGAATGGATTTATCTACAATCAACCCGAAAACTATTTATTATGCAAATCAATGGCTTTTGGGAACTTTCTAGCTATAAATTATATCTTTTTTACTCCATATATTTTAATAGCATTTTAAATAAGGTACAAAAAGAATCAAAAAATAAATGCAGTGTAAATAAAATATTAACAGCATTTATTAAAAATTAATGCAGTAGCACAATATACAATGCAGTCATCACATCATAAATGTACAAAGATAAAGCAATTGCAGATGGTTTAAAATGCATGATGAAGACAATAATGTAATGTGTGATGACGCCATCAACGTCATAATGATAAAAAAAATAAAAAATTATGCATAAAGGGAAATGTAAACAGCTAGTATAAAGCTAAAGAACAGTACGGGAGCATTTCTGAATAAATTTTACTTTCATCTACTCGACTTACTTAACCACAACTCTCTATTAGATAATAATTTCTAAAGCATACGTCAGAAAAGATTAAAAAAGCTGTTGGGGCACAGTTTCGAACATATAATTTTTGTAAATTCATTTCAACATAGACTCTAGAACGCAAAAGTCTACACAGAAGAATTGAAAGTTTCAGATTTGAATAATATGTAGTAGGAAGAAAGGACTACTTAATAATTTTCTAGGGCTGCTCTGCCTTATAATCAGAGATGCGAACGAAATAAATTTTGCTGTATGGTTCGGTTTAGCGGTTCACGGTCTCTCAGAGCCAATGGTTCAGTTCAAAACCCGGTTTTTCTACAGCTTTGAACCGCTCATTCGGCTCAAAATGGTTTGAGTTCAAAATTTTTAGTAATAAGCAAATAAGGCAATAAATGATAGCAATATAAAAGTAAAGCAAAATCATTAAATTTGGAATAAAAAGAAAAAATGGAAAGCTTTGTTAGGACACGACTGAACTTTAAATATCCTAGGCTTTCTTAAATAAAAATGCATTTCCGCACGGAAAGCCAGGCATGAGTGTTTATTATCAGATTTTGATAGTTTTAACTCAACCGAATTTTGTTGTATTTTTGTTTTACTTTTTTATTTATTTATTTACTTTGATATTTTCTTTTAAAGATTTCACTTGGGAGACAGGCATTTCACCTACAGATTCAGCCCATTTCAGTACCAAAATTGTTCAAAATTTGGTTGAGTTATAGTGAGTTAAACGGACATAAGTAGATGGATTATATGTATATCCATATCTACGACGGCAAATTATGGGAATTACCAGCAGCCATTAGTCGGTACCAATATATCCTGTAGGTACACAGAGTGTAAATGGGTGGTTCAGATTTACAACTAAAATTTTAATTTTGTTTTTAATTTTTGAAACATGTAATTTATTATTTAAAGGGGAACAGCAACTAAATTTAAATCGAACGAAGCAAAAAATGGACGTGAAACTGAAAACCAGCCTTAATTAGAACTTTTTGTATTTTGTTCCTGTTCGTTCAGGTAACATGCAAAACAACAACAAATTTACGAATTTTGTTTCTATTTCATATATAAACTAAACAAACAACAAAAGTAAGAGAAAGTTGTAGTAAGTACACTTTAACGTATGTAAATTCATGCGCGCGCCGCTCAAAGCCAGGCGACTTAGTAGTAGTTGTTTTGTTATTATTTGAATATCTCGAAAACTATATCTCATCACACTCTGAATTTTTTTTTCATAATTTTCCTAACACATTTATAAATATTTGCAGACTAAAAAAAAATTGAAAAAAAAATGTCCAAGTTTGGAAAAATTCAATTTGTGTATAAAATTTCCAGAATTCATATGTTGAATAACAAAAACAATTTTATGTTCATATTTTTTCGATAAGTTTATGCGATATACGAACTTTTATTAGTTGGAAATTTTTTCCTACAACGGTTAGTTTTTGAGTAATTAGGGATTGAAACACGTTCCATTTTTACAATTCCAAGACTTTAAAATATCGTACCTTGAAAATAAAAAACATCACATTGAAATAAAAAAATATGTGTCGATTATTTTCTTCTCAAGAATGCAAGAAAAAATTTTGGTTGAAATTAAAATTTTAGTTGTAAATCTGACATGGAACGACCCATATGTTAAAAACATCAGTGCTGCAAAGTGTAAAAATTTAAATAATAATTTTTTGACTTCAGCCAAACATAATTGGTTTGGCTCAAGTAAAATAAAACAAAAACGGGTTGGTTGAGGGTTCGGTTCGACTCACTCAAATGGCGGATCGTTCGGTTCAAACCCGGTTCCAATCTTTGGTAATAATAATTAAGCATTTGTTCGAAATAATTCAACAACAAGGCAAAACCAAGAGGTTGCCTATTCATTCTTCTCTATAAAATTAATGAAATTACAGGAACGATAAGAAATGTTTCTGCAGCCCTAGTTTTTACTCTTGATGACTGGACTCTTATCAAATTTAATTGAATCACCAATTGATATACACGGAGTCACTAGCTGATCCAGAGATGGCCGATGGGAGGTTTTAGTTGAATCATGATCATGAGCAACAATCAAAATATATGAGAGTTTTATCGGTAGAGGGGAGAAGAGTTACTCCCAAAAACCATACGTATGCTAGTGTTTTGTTTATGTTGACATAAAAAAAAAAAACAAAAAACAAATTAATTAACTCAAGATTTTCAGGATATACATAATTATGAAAAGACAAATATGTTGGAAAAATTATTCGAATACAAACTGGAGATTATGAAAATGCTTAGGTGTTAATGAAAACATAAAACTAAGGACATTTAAATGTATACAGGGTGACAATTGTAAAGTGACGCAAGTTTAATACTCTGCAGCAAGCTTTGCCATTTACCGTTACTTTAATTTAAAAAGCAAATTCATTCATCATTGGCTTTGCTTTTAATTTCATTTGAATTTTTGTTATTACATTTTGAAATTTCCATAACAATGGACAAGGAAAATATTCGTCGTGAAATTATGAAATTTCATTTGGCAAATTATAGTAGCCGTCAAATTGCAAAGGCTTTAAATTTGTCAAGTCGTACGGTAGACCGAGCTATTATTCGATATAATGGAACTGGGGGTTTTGGAGATAGAGACCGGGGCAAATTTTCAACAGTTGCCACTACTGGTTTAACAGAAAAAATTCGTAAACGAATCAAGCGAAATCCAAGGCGCTCAATGAGAAAAATCGCTAAGGAAGTGGGAGTAAACCGTGAAACAGTGCGAATCATTGCAAAATCAAAGCTTAATCTTAAGCCGCACAAGCTCCGAAAAGCTCAAGATCTGACACAAAAAAAGAAAGATTTGCGACTGCAAAGATGCAAGGCGTTGCTACGCTCCTCCGTGTTAAAAATGTTGAAAATATCTTGTTTACAGATGAAAAAATTTTCACGGTTGAACAACATTTCAATGCGCAAAATGACCGAATGTGGCTAACATCATCATCGCAACAAAATAGGACTGTTGGCCGAGTTCAAAAGCCAGCTTCCGTTATGGTATGGGCTGGAGTTTCCGCTAATGCCAGAACCCCTCTAATATTCGTTGAAGAGGGTGTTAAAATTGACCAGGTTGTTTATCGGAGCATTTTAAATGAACATGTTCTTCCCTGGGCCCAAGATACATTTGGAAATGAAAACTGGACTTTCCAGCAAGATTCTGCACCTTCCCACATGGCAAAATTAACGCAAACATGGATAAAAGACAATTTTTCTGGATTCATAACATCTCAAGAATGGCCACCATACTCCCCAGACTTGAATCCAATGGACTATTCTATTTAGATTTTTTTAGAGAGTAAAGCTTGTGCATCTCAACACCACAGTCTGGAGTCGCTGACAAATTCATTAGAGAAAGCCTGGACTGAAATTGATCAGGAAGTCCTGCGGCGAATAGTCCTACGATTTCCGGATCGATTGAAGGCATGTGTGCAGGCTAAAGGAGGTTATATTGAATGAGGTGGGGTTCAAATGAATGCTTATATATTCAGCAATGTTAACACTTAATTGTACTTAATGGAAGTACGTCCTTTTGAAAATAATTGTTGAAATGTGTGCGTCACTTTACGATTGTCACCCTGTAATTTAATTGCACTAAATATTTTATATGTATAACTTAGTTAAAGTATAGTTTAAAATAGTCCACGGAAAAAAAATAAGTACCCAACTCATATATTTTTTGTTCCATATTTCTCCAAATATTTGCTGATTCATAAAGTTTAGTCAGTGAAATTTCAAGTACTGGAAGAATTTCGTTTTCTGATGATAAGCCATCGACAGGAAATGCAAAATATTTTAATTCATTTATGCAAATCATTCACTTAGGAAAAATATACAAAGTTTTTATATCTTTCGATGAAATTTAAGTAAATAATAATACCCGGTATTTAATAGAAATACGAACAGAAATTACTGATAATATATAGAAAAAGTTATGCTAAAATATCGAATAATAACATAAGCCCAAATCAAACTACTTTCTTTAATACTTATTAAGGTGCTTCAAGCACAATACAAAAAAAAAATTAGAAACTCAGCATAATTCGGAATTCAAATCCCAACTTAGGCGCACGCACTACTAGCAGCACGCGCTGACACGAAACAAACTGTTATTACCGCAAATACATTGTTAACCGATTGGTTGGAAAAAATTATTAGCTCATGCTAATTTATCAGTTAACAATTTAAGACAGAAACTATTCATATTATGACAATTGAAATATGTACAACAGCTGAAATGCTTACATGAATTATAGCTTTGAGGCAGGCAGGTACTTGAGAGCAGACAGCAACAATATGAACTAGTGAAATAGTGAGTGACTAGGTGAGTGGAGGAAGTAAGAATATGAAAGAGAAAAGCAAGCGATGAGAAACAGGAACTTTGAACTATTTAAACGATTTATGTGTAATTAAAAGGTGATAAACTATTGAAGTGGAAAATATAAAAAACTGGGTCAACTGGAAATTGCTATGAAATTTGTATGTATTGAATTAAAAAATTACGAATAGCGCGAGGTTTTTAATTGGAATTATACATACATGTTTACAAGAAGAAAAATATATAAATTAAGCATTAAAAAATTCGCAATGAATTAATTGTTTTAAGTGAAATATAAATTGCTTAAACGTAATACGAATATAATAAATTTCTGATGAAAATATAAAAATCAGCAAGATACCACCTTGATCAAAAAGTTCCCGGAATAACCACCGTGTGGCGCTCCCATCGTTCCGAATTCTGTTTTTTTTTTTGTTAAGTTAGTACATCTGTTGTTGATATTTCCTCTAAATCTTAGTGTCATAGCTTCACATTTGCAAAAGTTACGTAGCCAAGAGTACATCTATCTCTGTGTGTGTTGGCGATTTTTTTACAATTTTATTAAATTGTATTGTATTAAATTTTGCGTAAAAAACGGAATTAATGGTACGCAAACGTTGGAAATGTTGGAAAAGTGTTTCCGCATTCTCTGTTTCGGTGATTCTCTAAAGAAAACGGTCGTTTACCAGTGGCCTGAGCGGTTCAAAATTGGTCGTGAGTCGATCGAAGATGATGAATGCAGTGGCAGACCATCGACATCGAAAACCGACGAAAACATTGATAAAATAAAAGAGATTTTGGTCAATAACCGCAAATTAACCATCAGAGAGATAGCGGAAGATTTGAACATTGTCTATGGATTCGTCCAAGACATTTTGGTTAATGATTTGGGTTTCCGTCGTGTAGCAGCAAAGTTGGTGCCAAAAGACCTCAATTTCACGCAAAAAAGAGACCGTGTTGACGTCGCAAAAGACATGATTTGCGAGGCTGAATCCCATCCCAAATTCATGAAAAGGATCATTAATGGAGACGAGACGTGGGTTTATGAGTACGACACGCAATTCAGACATCAGGCAAGTGAATGGCGTTCACCAAATGAGCCAAGACCAAAAAACCACTTCGCTTTCAGTCAAATAAGAAGGCAATGCTCACGGTTTTCATGAATAACAACGGTGTAGTGGATCATGAGTTTTTGCTAGAAGGCGAGACATTAAACAAAGTATTATTTGGGCGTTATGAGATGTTTGCGTGAAGCAATTCGCCGAAAGAGATCAGAATTGTGGACAGAAAACTTGTGGATTTTGCACCATGATAACGCACCCTCGCACAGTGCCATCATTATTAGTAATTTGTTGACGAAAAATGGACCAAATACCATCCAACAGCCACCGAATTCACCTGATTTGGCTCCCTGTGACTTGTTTCTGTTCAATCGAGTTCAAAAACCATTACGGGGAACGCGTTTCAGCTGCTGAGAGGAAGTAATGGAAACATCGCAGGAAGCACTGATGGACACACCGAAAACCGAATATAAAAAATGTTTCGAGGATTGGATCAAGTGCTGGCATAAGTGTGTTGCAGTCGATGGGGATTACTTTGAAGGGGACAATTTAGATTTAGATGAATAAACTTGTATTTTTAATTTTCGGAATAAATTCCGGGAACTTTTTGATCAAGGTGGTATTTTATGCCTCTCAAGATTATGCGAGTCTAAGATACAGTACCAATCGTTGAAACAACACCGATCCTAAGTAAATGCAATTCCCTAATTTAATCAGTTTCAGATTCTTAGTACTTAAACGAACGCCGAGTACTTAAACGAAGAATTTTGGAAAAAAAACCTTTTTCTCATACGGAAACCATGATGCAAAAAAAAAGAGTCGATTTTTTGAGTCTCAAAAATGTATTTAAAAAAAATTATTAGTTAAGACAAATACTGCACATGAAAAAATTATCGTTCAAGTACTCCGTACTGTAACTAGGAAAAAAAAATTTAAAAAAAATTAGATGAATTGGTTAAGTAGCTTTTGAGATATCGCGGTCACCGTAAAGGCATTTTTAAAAAAACCTCATTTGGAGAAAATCACGTTTAAAGTTTTGACTGCACTTTATTCATGAACAGTAGCGCGCTACAAATCGAGTTGCTACTTACGATCTACTGCTCGGATTGACTTGAAATTTGGAACATAAACTCTTGAAAGTATGTTTGTTCGAAATAAGTCATAATTTTTTTTTAAAAAAATTAAAAACCTTAATAATATTTTCAATGAAAACTGGCATTGTCTTTCAAATTTATTGCTTTAAAAAGTTTTAAAGAAAAAAAAAGAATGGGTGAGGTTTTTGAGTAGTTGCACATTTCCAAATAAGGAAAAAGTTTCGATTGTTCACTTCAATGCAAAAACTGAATATACTTTCAGGTTCAACGTTCTCTTATTAGAGAGACACTTATTAGAGACTTTCGAAAGTGAACTTAATTTTAATATGTAAATTGCACATTTTTAGAAACCGAGGAAGGCAAGAAAATAATGAAAGCATTTCTAAAACTCAACTTAAATCATGAAAACCATAACTGAAATTCGCAGTTTTCTTTTATACATTTGAACGCACAAATGCGGAAAATGCATTGATTTGCACTGACTAAATTTGTCGGTTAGAAAGTCTGGCTACTTCATCCTTTCATAACGTTTTAATTTCCACACTTGGCATTGGTTTTTGTTTTCATTCCTAACTTAATAAACAATCCAAAAGTATGTAGATGGAAGACAAATTTCTAGTTTTACGCTTTCGTGAGTCGTTTACATTTTCCACTCAGCAAATGTGAAAATATTGAACCAATTCATTTTTTACCTTGAATCAGAGAAAAACCTTCTTGTACACCATGATTTGGATGGTACTGAAGGCACAGACCACATCGGAAGTCATCAATTTATCAGCATTATTTTCGTTAAGGTAAAGTTCAAAAAATACATAGATTGAATCCAGAATTTTTTTTTCTTAGAATGAAATCATTGAAAGAATATAAATTTTTCTGTGAACTTTAACATTTATACAGATTACATTGTTAAATAATAATGCTGACGAAAAATAAATAAAAGACTTTAAAGTTAGAAATGTAAAGTTAAATGCCAAGAATTCAAATGTTTTATACATAAAGAGTTGAGATAATGTCAATTTACCTTCTTGAAATGTATCTTATTTTTCTTGTATTTTGTGTTATTCAAAATAAAATAAAAAATTCAATCTTATCCTCTGTGTAACTATGGAAATCTATTTACATATGCTCGTGTATATTCAACCCTTAAAGGTTAAATTTTCTACAAAATCTGATTGTTTCTATGTCACCAAGGAATTACGATTCACTTGTCAATAATATTATATTCAATTCACAATTTTTCAATTTATATTATTATAGGTCATGCTAATAATAAAGACGGATACGACAGTGAAGATATGTATGTCGTCGTGGGGCATTATGATGACAAAGCAAAAGAAAATTAATAATAAGAGTAGAGTATTGTACAAATTATGACGCAAAAGGGTTCAACAACAACAAATGAAATAAAATAAAAATAAATATACAAATGGCAAGGCAAGATGTCAGGGAAGAAGATGGCAAGTGTGGGGCAGTGGAGCAAAAAGTGAAAAGGAATAAAATTAAAGTGAAAAGTACAAAAACAACAAAAGAACATCAAAGTCAATTGAAATTGTCATAAATACGGTTACGTTATACTTATTTATAAGAGGAACTTGAATGGGTGGTGGTATTGGAAATAAAGTAGAAATTATCAAGAGGGTACTCAATTATGAAGGAGTTAGATTGGGAAACGAGACGTAATAATTTTCAATGATTTTGTATCATAATTATTTACAGATCTTCGCAAGTTTTCTTTTTTTTTGTAAGCAGCAATTATTATTTTTTATATTAAATATTTGTAGAGATTCAAGTTTATTTATATCAATGCTGATTTCAAAGATGGTGTTATTCGAAAAGGTTGGAATATAAGTATACTGGCCTTGCCTACCTCCAAATTAAACCTAATCTTCGAATTTTTCTCACTCACTAGACATGACTATAATGATTAATTCAAGATCGTTTCTGAGAACGTAAATGAGAATACTTTGCGATTTACTGTTCCTAATTACTTCGTTTATCATAAAAAAAAAATTGTTTAAAATTTGGGTATTATCGACTTACCATCCTGTGAAGTGACCTTAGAAATCAAGAGGGAACTGCTTGCCATTATTTTTAGTAAACACATATTATTATTTATTTTTAGTAAACAAAATTGTAGAAAGTGTGTTCGTATGCATGTGCACGTTGGACACATTAGTTATGCATTTACGAGCGGAAAGGAGATGAATGGTTTTAGGTGTCAAAGTAAATTTATGTTTACACTCTTTCAATTTCAGCACTTTATTGGTATTAACAACAACAACAGCAATGCACAACATTTCATAGTAAAACATGGCAACACTTCCCAAGCTTGAAAATAATGACACTATTAAGTTTTTACGTTACACACACACGCAGCTACAAACTTGCATGTAAAAGCAAACAATCCTACGTTAAAAAAGAGAATAAACTGAAACGAACTGAGCCAATGACAAAGGAGAACAATATTTAATTGAGAAATACTATTACACCCATACATACACACTATTATCAGCGGGTAAAACGATAAGTATAAAAAATATGTGTAGGGGGGAAAAGAGTTAAAAAAATGAGAATAAAAATGCAAACCTTTAAAAAGTTGCTCGGTTGACGAAAGAAACGAAATGATCCCGGTGAATCAATTGTATACTGCCTTGAAAGTCCGACATGTGTAACGCTCGATTGTCGAAACCATGGTAAGGAGATTTTTCGACGACTCTTTTGTGGTTTAATAGTCGGGGTCGATAATGATGTTGAGACATGTGGTGTTGTAGTGGCAATAACGCTAGAGCTCTTATCATCATCACCAGTAGCAGTAGTTGGAAAAATAAATGGTGACTTTGTTGGTGAGCTGCTACCGGTTGCATCATTACTGCAAGATATGGGTGATCGTACATCATCAATCAATGCTGAATTAGCATCACTCAGAGGCGTCTCAACATTTGGTGATTGCACATAAAGTGAGGCAGTACCAGGTGATACATCATCACCACCACCATTACCTCCACCACTAGTATAAGGAATGAATGTAGGCGTATCACCGGTATCAGGTGTTGAACCATCATTAATTGTATTGGTTGTTAAGGAGCCGGCACCGTTGCCATCACTAGTACATTTGAGTTTATTTAGTTGATTTTTCTTTTTACTGCCACCGCCACCGTCAACGCTACCGGTACTGCTATTATCGGAATGATCGATGCTGTTGATGCGTTCAATAAAGAAATTCTTAACGCTTTTCATTCTGGCGATTGAGTTGATGATTATTAGATTTTGTTTTGAATTGAATCAAAATTAAAGCTTCTTTTTGTGTGTGCTTTTTTTTTTTTTTTTTTTTGGTGTGCTTCCTTTTTACTTTGGCATTAATTAAACATTTAGTTTGTACATTTAAAGTTTCTTTCTCTCAAAATTAAAAACAAAAAATAATCACAGTTATGTGTGGAGCTTGCTTCTCTCTAAATCTTTTGAAATTACAAGCCAAAATATTTTTATAAACAATATAAATTTTTATAAAAAATAAAGTATTAAAGTAATGCTTTACACTTTGGTCAATTTATTTTGAAATGTTTTTCATTTGTTTGCTTATTTTTAATGTTGATTTGTTTTTATTTATTTATTATCTAATGAAATTATGTTCTATTAATTAAAATGTTTTTTACATGTAGATTTTTTCTACCATTTTGTCTCTCTCCCCGTGTTTAATAAATGAAAACAGCATCGAGTAGGAAAAGTGCAAAAAAGAAAATCAATATTTTTACAATATTCTTCCACTCAACGTCGGTCGCGTTTACATTCACGTATGTATATGTATCCAAATCTTTCTGCAATCTTTTGCTATGATGTTGTTACATATTATATTTCTATATTGTTTTTGTTGTTCTTGTATATATTTATGTATACACGGTAATATAGTAATGCGAAATTTATGTCACTTTTCCTATTACGTTTTTTTGTGGTTGGTTCGTGCTTAAGCTGCCACTCAGCCAAACAGTCAGTCAAATGCTTTTCAGTTAGTTATACTATAATACCACACAGTTTGTCACACAAAACATTATTTTTTGCTGTTTTTTTGCTTTAAACACATAAACACATACACACGTAATTTTCTTTTCTTCAAGTAGTTTATGCTCTTAGTATTTTTGTTTTCCTTTTTTCAGATGGATGCTATTTTTGACAATCTTTTAGCTCCATACGTTATCCTTCAAATGTTTGTTGTTATTGCAAATGCTTTTTACACTTTCGTTTGCACAAGTACACTATAACGGTTTTGTTGTTGTTATTATTCACATAGTTAGTTAAGTCTCCCAAAAAGAAATGACGGTATTGTTGTTTGTTCTGCTTATATTGTTAGTCTCTCTCAAACAGAAATGAAATGACAGTTTTGTTGTTGTTCTTCTCATACACTTAAATATTCAAGTGCCCCAAAAAGAGAGAAATGACGTTGTTTGCTTTATTTTTGTTTTTCTCTATGATAGTGTTGTAAATAGTTTGATTGTTGTTGCTTGCTTGCTCCTTCTGACTACTTTAGCATCTAAAAATATTTATTCTTATTTTGCTTAGATTTTTCTATTATATTTTAATAGACGACGACGGCGCTTAATCGGGCGGATGCTTTTAATATATATATATATATGTATACATATATATGTAAGGTACTACCTATTACAAGTTGTTGCTATAGCTCATATTATAAAACGACTGACAATGTTGCTGTGGTACATATATGTTGTTGTTGTTGTTGTTAATATTATTAAAATATATTGAGATATCAATTTGTTTGTTGCTGTTGTTGTTGCGGTTGTTATTTTAGCAAGAGTCGTTAAAAATAAATTCTATACAAATCTTAAAAGTTTCATTCAAAGTTTTACTTCATCTCTTTTTAAATTTATATTCAATTCTTTTGAAATTTATTTGTATACGACGCCTCTATATTTTTTCCTTGTCGTGCTTGCTGGTGCCTCCTCGCTTGTCGTTTTTAGCTTTTGTAAAAATGCACACAAATTTGCTGTGATTTTTATGTGTGATTTCACGTTTTTGTTGTTGTTTTCTATATTATTTAATTGTATATATGACGGCCAGGTGCAGCATAGCAATCATTTTTATTTTCCTCTGCTTTTTGGTTTGCGATATTTCTCTATGTAGTAGTAGTTATTTATTAAATATTCAGAAATATTTCTGGTTGCTGCTTGCTACATACTCACATATATATTTACACGCGTGCGATTCTTTCTAGTATTTAAACTTGTATCTAATAGTTGAATATAGAGAGCATTACCCAGCCAGCAGGTGCAGGCCTTAGATCGAGAGGGTATTTTGCAGTATCTACACAAACAATAAGTATTTCATTTGTTAATCGAAATTTTGCATTTGCTGTTTGCTTTTTTTCCACATTTAAAATGATTATGGTTTTGTAGTATTTGTTTCTTTTTTTTCGATAGGAATGACCACAAAATTGCAGTAGTTAATGTGGAAAAATGTTTTGTATTTTGTTAAGCAAGTTTTTGCCACTTTAATTAACAAATTTGTTGTGTAGCTATGCTATGAAAATATCCCAGTTGCACTTAGAATTATTCATGGAGTCATCAACAAGCAATATATTATTCCATATTGCATTTTATACTTGTTTTTTAACACTGCATATGATTGCGGATATAGTAATAGATTTGATCTCTGCAAACGGGTAATAAAAGAGGAGAAGATTAAGCCACTCTCAATCTCTTTCTCTCTCTCTTTTACTTTCCTTGTATATTATTATATATTTTTGTATTGGTTTGTAGTTGTTAAGAACTATATTATTATTATTAACTTTTGCTAAATTTCAATAAACTTAGAATTTGCGTGATTGCAGTCTATTCTCCCCTCCTATGAGGAGTAATCCAAATCTGCTCAACTGGGACTTAAGTAAGCAATAGAAGTGGTAGAAATGCGCACTTGATTTTGTGTTGGATCTTAAATATTTAATACTTTTCAAATACTTTTCAAATAAGATTATTATTAAATATTATTTTTTGTTGTTGTTTTTTTATCTTAATTGCAATTTGTTTTTTAAAATATTTTTTGTATGTGTTTGTGTGTGTTGAAGCTCATAAATATGTTGTGTTTTGGTGACACGCTTTTTGATTATTATTTTTCTTTGTATATGTATAATATTTTATTCATAAAATTTATTAATATGTTTTTCCTTTGAATATTTTTAATATTTCTGTTTTAGGTACATACATACATATATTATTTAATAAGATTTAGATTTTCACTACATTTTATTGTTAGCTGTGTTTGATATTGTAAAACATTGAATTCCTTTTTATGCGTTTTCTTTATATAACTATAATGATATGCTATATTCTGCGTATGTATAATAGTAAAATATAAAGAATTTTCACTCCGATTATATAAAATAAAAGTGTGTTTTACCCGCACTGTTATTTTTCACCCGTACTTTTTAATGGTTTTAACTATATTTTTTGAACATTTTTGTGTATTGAAATTCAGTGTGCTGCAGTTAAATTTTGCGCTCTGTTAGTTCATTTCTTCCATCTTATCTTATTAAAGTATAAACTTCACGCTTAATTTTCTCACGTACTCAAAGATAAGCGCTGTCTGAAAATGGGGAGGAGGAGGAGGAGCATGAGGCGCTGTAGTAGTAGAAGCAGTAGACAGAGAATATCTACGGCATACGAGTATCTATAAAATTTGTTGATTATGTTGAAGTTATTATACACTCTTATTTATTCATTCATTTTTTTTTTTAATAATATTTTCAAAAGACCGCAGCACAATTTTCGGCATTACAACAATAAAAAAAAACTAAATAAATTTTCTGCTTTACTTTGCTTGCTTATTCGATACTTTTTTTTTTCTATACATATATGATTTTTTCCAAGAAGATTAGATACGATTTATGATGACGAGTATATTAGTTAGTAGTAAGTAATAGTGTTGTTGGTTGATTGGTTATTGGTGCCTACGTTGATATTAACTATCGTTAGGTGGTGGGGAGTAGTAATTTAATTTGATATCTTAGAAGTTTCTAATGTTTGTTTGTAGTAAATTACAATATCTTGGGTTTTCTGCAATTTATTTGCAGTACGAATGCGAGACGTCGAAAGTAGAAATAGCAGTAGAATTAGTACTAATAGTAGTAGAAGAAAAAGTAGTAGCAGCTGCACTGCAGCTGGAGCAGAATTTTGTTCTAGTTGAAATGTATGCACGAAGAACGACCGACCGAACGTTCAAACCGTACGACCGTACGAACGTCCGCACCGCTTTCGACTGTGTGTAGATTTGGATGATCCACAACACAAGAGGGCAGCTACAGAAGTAGCAGTAACAGCAGCAAAGTAGCAGCACTTCAAGATAGAATAGAAGAAGAATAGAACGAATATGCGAACCTTTTTGCATAAACTTTGTAAAGAAACTGGAAGTGTTTGTCGTCGCACCGAATTGTTGGACGTTGCTTGGTTAGATGGTTGAGTGTGTCGCAAAATTTATTTATTTTTTTTTGATTTCTCATCTGCTCACTCTGAAGTTCACTTCTGCTGCCTCTTTTTCTTCTTTTTGGGAATATTGCCAATTAGAGAGCAGTAGTGTGTAGATGCTTAAGGTGTGGAGTGGAGGGGGTCTTGTATACATTTGTGTACGCTTTCGCGAGAGGATTTTTCAAGTGTGCTTTAAATAACAACAACAGCAAACACACACACACCAAACTAACGTACATAAACACACAGCACAGCAGGAGCAAGCTCGTTAGATGAGCGTAGAAATAAAAAAGCTTTTTTTTTACGATATGCCTGTTTCTTGAGAGTGTATCAGAATTTCGTTTGCACTCGGCCACACAGTAGCACCACACACAAATTGTTGTGCGTTGTAAATGCAGGAAAGATAAAACTGTTTATTTTATATTCCTACATAGAAACACTTTCGAAAAGAATGCAATTTGTATAAGCACCCAATAATACTGAATCGTTTTGCACTTGACTTAATTTTGACTCATTTGCGTTTTTGAGGTTATCACGAGGAAAAATTTAAGAAACATTTAGGATTTGTATTGAGGGATTATTAGTGTGTATTCATATGATTTCTTTTTAATTAAATTTACGTAAATATATTGCAAATTTTAAAATACATACGGAAATATTTAAGTATTAAGATCTTAAGGTTTATTGATTTTTTAGCCCCACTTTACACATGGATTTTTGAAAACAGGGATTAAATACAAGGATAAATTAAATTTTTTATTTTCTTGTTAAATTTGCATTGATTCATAAATACATTTTAGATTTGTTAAATCTTTTCGGCTATTTAATAGTAATATACTAGAGGAAATAATGGAAAACAGTGGCTCATCTCTGATAATAACGGTGTCCACTGCAAGTTTCTGATGTTTCAAATTATCTATCGTATTTGAAAGCGAAGGAGGCGGAAATAGACTTCATAAAACCACAAATCATTTTCGCCTTCAAATGCAACCCACTGAACTTTACATAATCGGCCGCCTAAAGCTTTCGTCGATAGATTATTATCATTTGTATCGCAAAGCACCCCTCATTGATATGAGGAATAAACCCCGAAAATTTTTCAAAATTATATGGTTTGAAAAGAGGTGGTTCTTCCTGTTAGGACAAAGATGAAAATCCAGCGATGGAAAGAGAACACTTCTCGTAGGTGCTTAATGGCGATGACTGCAATTGAAAATCGCTCAGGAAACCCAAATTACTGGCAACTTTGACATACTACCGCCCGCTAGGAGGATATTCTATTCGAATAATGGTGGTGAAGAGAATGACTTAATTTCGGTTTAATACTAATCATTGGTTGCAGTGCTAAAGCTTTAACCCTTTGAACTATACATTTCCAAGGCGGCTGATTACGGATTTCAAGCGACATAATCGATATTTTAGGTCACAGTGCGCTTCTCAACAATAATAATAATGAACTTCAGAATGGCAAATACAAAAAGCGAGAAAACAGAAACTAATTTATGAATTTGCTAAAAAGTGGAAAAGCATCTTCTATTTTAGACCTTCATCGCGAGTTTGCAATCAGCGATCACGAAAAGCTAAAATTGTCGTTTGATAATAAACAAAAAAAAAAAAACAAAAAAATGGGTTGGGCCGGTATTCTGACTGGTCAAAATTCGGAAATCGAAATTCTGCTTTTCAAAATTTAAAATTCAATTCAAAATTCTGCAAAAAAAATTCTGTTTTACAAAATAAAGCTTCCCTAATAAACATTCCCAGCAATTTCTTTTGAAAAAACTGAACTGAAACAAGCTTCATTAAAGACTGACATTATCCTTAAGAACAAGCATTCAGTTCAAAATTATTGTATTAACCTTAGGGAAGTGGAGTACTATATGCAGTGAGTGACCATTGTTCTAGAAATTAATACAGCTTCTCCAATATTTATAAATTTCAGTATTTTAAAAAATTCCAATCGTGTCGAAAATGTATTTTTAGTTCCCAACTTATAAAACATAAACCAGTTCTCTCCTTCATACCTAAAACCTATGTAAGTACCTATATGCTATTTATTCATTTGGCAATTTGTTTCATGTGCTTCTGCTTTCGTTTTGCTATAAATAATTTTTATGAAAATTTCATTACAATTTCACAATGTCACCAAAATATCTCGCGTCTATAATTGACAGCGCCATTGAATATCCTTTGTGATGAATTTTAAATATATCACGTTGTTTTAAGAAATTACTCAGTACAACAGCAGCAGGCAACAGCAGTAGCAGCAGCAGAAGTCACAGCAATAACAACAAATGCAAAACAAACAAATTTTCTAGGGATGAACTGTTATAAACAGAAAAAGTTATTTGGTTGAAAGGTGGGTAACTCAGAGAGAAAGAGAGAGAGCTTCTCTTCAAAGCAAAAACATCAAGGAAATAAAGTGTGAGAAGAAAAGCAAACATAGAGAGACAGAGAGAGTGAAATCATTTAAAACGAGAGCGAAAGCAAGCAAATACGACTGGAATATGCAATAAAATTGTGTATTGTGGCACGAAAATGTATTTTAGTACACCAATTTCTAAAGTGAGGTAGGCCTAAAGCGCGTAATTATCTATTATAAATGATTGTTCATGTGGTTGTCACTGTCGCTGTGATAGTAGTGCCCTTTTGGAAGGAGCAACCGAACCAAAAACCAAAATAAGCAAATATGCGAAAAAGGAAGGGGAATATATTGCAGAGTAGCAGAAAAGCTCTTTATATGGATTTAAGCTTCATTAAGCATATAAGCAGAGCTTATAAGAATAAACTTGATAAGAAATCGAATTTGATTTTAAAGCTGCGAAGACTTTGAAGTTTAATCACGTAATATGTTTAATGTTTACCTTCCATTTCTCTCGAGTTATAATTTATATTTTGTTTTACTTTTTGTTTTAGCTATTTTCGAAGATGGGAAAACTTGCAAAATATTGTTTATGGTTGAATGAAATCATCATCATCAATAAGCAAATGATGTGTGTCTTTAGCTCAAGCGAGCATACAAATTCATATCCACAAATACGCATACATGTATACTCTACTTATTAGAAGCAATTTTATTAATTAATGAAAATATTTTGCAAATATACAAAAACCAAAAAAAAAAAAACAGAAATAGGAAAACACTATAAAATACAATTAGAAGGGAAGCAACACAGCAAAACTAAATACAAACAAAAACAATAAATTCTCTAGTAGCGTTTTTGATGGGCTCTTGACCATTTATTACCAATCGAGTAGAAATATTTTTCGTAGAATTCTATATAAAATGTGCAGGCGCTGTCGTTGTACACAGCTGTGAAGCAGAAGGTAGCAATACGTAACCAGATGGAACCACATGTTGTTTCATACATACTTACAATTTGATCAATAATAAGAAACTATTTGTATGCACATATTTTGATATGCTTTTCCATTTTTAGGAGCATATATTTATTAGTGCAGGTTGAATTTTTACTTTAACCTATTGGCAACCGGTAAAATGTAAATTAAAATTTTCTACATTCACAAGCAATTTTCATGTCTCAAACATTTTCGAATTTCGAATTAGGATTTAAATAATTGAATCGGTTAACCCATTAAGTCCGAGAGCATATCGAATAAAAACCAAATTCCAACAACAAATGCTATTATCGAATTTTTTTAATTTTTTTTTTTTAATTTTCTCTCTTCGCGTTAGAACAACTGTGCTAGCGATTATGTGTTCCGGTAACTTGTTTTATCTGCATTCAAATATTCTTCTTTTTTGTGCCTATACGCATCACTAAAACTTTATGAGTTAACACCGATAATCGGGTGTAGTGCCAACTAAGTAAGTAATTACGAATATAAGCTTTATAAGGTTTCTGTTTCTGATTGGAAAATTCGTTTCATACGTTTTTCGAAGTTTATACTCAGCACTCCATGATGTCTGGGATTCCCGCGCTAGAGGCCCAAGCCCATTAGTATATGCGAGACAAATATTGACATCGACAGTAACAACTCTACCTTTCATGATAGTTTTTTAGGATCTAGAGGTTAATTTTTCAAAGTCATGACTTAAGTTCATGTTAATTTCGTTATTTGAAGTTATATATAAACAGGTTAATGAACAAATGTAGTCATCACAACAACAATGTATATAGAACCGGCAAATCAGACGGCCGTTTCGGAATCCGCCACAATTCCTCATCAGTGATCTTAGTGGTAGTTCTTAATCTTTCAATATCCTATATAAGCTACTAATATTTGAAATCATAACCCAGAATTATGGATTTGATTCCAAATATCTTCACTGAATAGAGATATTGAAAGAAACTACCACTACCGTTCTATACACTTATGTTGTTGTTTTTTTCCCATCGTAGCTAGTCTGCATAACAGTTCGTTATTTGAAAGTCTAGTACATGGGAGAGTGTGTGTGTGTGTGAGAAAATGATTCTAGGTGTCATTTTTTCTGAACGGTCCCCATTCGATCCCATACGTCGTTTTTGAGGCTATTTTGAATTCACCCATACACGCAGCAGTTTAACAATAGAAAGTGTAATTAAATTGCCAAAAACATTTTCTAATATATATGCTGCCGGGAATATTAAGTGATTGCGTCGCCATAACGTTTATATTTAGTAATAAAATAACCATACGTATTAATATAGCTAAGCACTCACCTTATTATCACTGTCAGTGGTATTGCCTGAACCGAAACTGGCAAGCGAGCAACGATCGTGGTCGTTTTCGGTTAAAGGTTCATCGAGATCTCTTGATGAACGTTGTGATGAACCGGAATTCTTAGCTGGTGATTTTGGTAGTGTCAACGAAGTGCCAGAGAAGCACGTTTCCTGCATTACTTCTCTCAGTTTTTTAGCCCAGATTTGCTTCGTTTCCAAACTGTTTGCCTTGAGTACAATGCGACAATCAGACAACATTGGTGACCGTCCAGTCCAAACTGCAAATTTCGTTTCGTCACCTTCAATGTGCTCAGTAATGCCCATGTCTAAGAACATAAATAAAGTGTACAATGTTATTTCATGTTTTTTAGACAATGGAAATTTTTCATTCAATTCAATTTTCATTCAATATATATATATTTCAATTCAATATTCACCTGTTGTCATCAATTTACTCTTAAATTGATATTTCACTGAACCGTTCGAGTCTTTCACTTCCTTTGCAAATAATAAATATAAGTCAAACAGGAATACACGTCGCTCACGACCTTTGCGTATGATTTGCTTCGTATCCCATGCTTGGAATGCATCCTGCAGCACCACTTCACCTAAATTATCATTGGTCACATCGCAATTCTCTAGCAAGGACAAATGCATTGCATCGTTGGCCTTCTTTGGCACATTTAGCATGACCTCGAGACCTTCTTTTATTTCGCCGTGACTCTCTTCACAACACGACAGCAAATCCTTGAGTAGTAATTGATATTTGGTAATGCGTTGCACTGGCTTTATGAGGAACGCAGGCAGTGGATGTTCCACTTTATGTTTGCGCTGCAATTCCTCGAAGTACGTGCCTGAATGTTGTACGAGCAGATTATTTGAGATTGGTTTATTTTTGCAGTAGTGCACGTACATATCGAACTTTGATGCCCATGTCACGAAACAATGCCCCACATCTTCTGGCATCGTTTCGTATTTCTCCAATTCACGTAGAAATATCTTCTGATGGAAACTATAAATTTCACGTATGTTGCCAAAGAGTATGTCTTCCTTGCCGATGAGTGCAGCAGGTACGCCGTGGCCTGTGCGAAATTCCTCAAGGAAACATTTAATGCACGTTTCTAAGTCCTTCACGTAGGTGCGTTCAGTCTGCATCAATTCGGCCATGATGAATTCTTTTCGACGCGCTGATTTCCGTTTTTCTTCGTTGATTTCTTTGGACGCTGCTGTAGCGGATGTCGTAAGTTTGGCTTCGAGCGATGGGTCCGAGTGGCGATCGGTGGTCGAGCCTGATGTTGAACTAACAGAGGAGTTAGCATCGGATTCCACAACCTTGGACATGCCCAATGATTTCTCCAACTGTTCCCTATAGGAATCCATGCGATTGCTGAAGTCCTTGTATCTTTGATCTACCGAAGCAACCCACTGCTTAATGGAACTGGCGTGCGCGTGACCCTTTTCAACCAAACTATCCGCTAGCTGTATCAGGAGCTTAACACGTTCGCGCGTTTCCTTTGCTGTGCCACGGAATTCGTTGTGTTCTTTGAGTAAACCTTCGGTTTCTTCGCGTGTCTTGCCCACGAGATTCGTGCGTGAGGAGAGATATGCCTCACCGGTGTTATGTATCCATTCAATCGCTTGCTTAGCGCTGCGTTCGAAGAGCACAAACTGTTGACATTGATCCAGTGATTTCTTACGTTGCGTCCAGAACTCCAAGACTTGATTCTCTTGCGTGAGCAATTTATCTAAAATGGTTTTCACACGATTTTCACAATTGCCCTGTGATTGGTATTTGTAGTATTGTTGTGAACGATTTGCATACTTCAGGAATGTCTCAGCGGTGCGGCGCGCCAGTGTGCACGCCTTGAGGAATGCTTCTTTCTGTTCCTGATGCTTGGATATTAGTTGCACAATTGTTTGCGCTTTGTCGCTCGACCCACCACCACCACACCAATCATCCTCACGACGATATTCACGCTCCAAACTATCCAACACGGAACACACCTGCTCAGCAGTTTTGTAGAAATTTATTGATGCAGTAACGAGTTTATGTCGCTCTTCAGCGTATGTGACAAGCTGCTGCCATTTTTTGGTAACATCATCGGAGATTTCGCGTATCGATTGAGGATCATAGTGATTGGCATTGATTAGCGCATCAGCGCGGTATTTCACCTGCACAGCAGAAGTGTGAGTTTTCTCAATAGCAACCTGAAAGTATGCGAACAAATATTAAAACTTATAAGGGAGGATTAAGTTAAATCGCTTACCTGAAACTGTTCATGTTCTTTCCGCAACTGCTCGGCTTCCTGCAAACTGTTCGGTGTAACAAAACTAGCCACCAGCATCGCTTCACCGTTACGTATCCATGAGATGACTTGATTAGCGTCATTCTGAAACTGACATAGCTGCACTGCTTGCTCGAGTTTGACGCGTTTTGCTTCCGACAGTTCTTCCAAATCAATTTCACGTTCACCCAAGAAGTCTAGCAAATATTGAATGCGAGCTTGAGCCGTGTGCGTGGCATCGGCCATCGAAATAAAGCCGGCAGTTTCAAACATCTGCAGCAAGTCTTGACCCTGTTGCAACACTTCATAGGTGGCATTTTGTATGTCTGTGACGGATTCGTTGTGCATGCGTATTAATTGCTCGGCCTTTTGGTAGTCTCGCGAGAGATCGGCATGCTGCAGTTCTTCCGACCAAATCTCTAGCTGTGACGATAGTTCCATGGCGTCCCGCTCAAAGTAACGCAACCGCAGTATGAGATCAGCACGAAACTTCCGTGCTGACCATAGTTCCTCTAGCTCTACTTTTTGTTTGGTTAGCTTTTCAAGCGTAGTTTCCAAAGCAGAAATCGAACCAGTATTGTCAACATATTCGAGTGAACGCATTTCTTGCAATAGAGCTTCACCTTGCGCTATGGTTTGCATGCAGCCATTCAGTGTGCTCTCCTGCTGATCACGATATTGCTGTAGCAGCCGCTCAATGCCTTCGAGGTTCTCTTGGGAAAGCATCGTTTCATCTGTTGAGACATCGGTGCGCAGTTGATCAATCCAAGCGGTGACTTCCTTTTCGTGCGTGTAGAAGATGACCGCCATTTCGAGACGCCTACGTCGTTGCTCAACACGTTCTGCAAAACTAGCCACTTGTAGTTCCAGTTCACGTGCTACTGAGTATATTTCATTAGGATCCGCTTCGCCGCTGCGTGCCAACTCCTCAGCTGCTGATAGCAACTTCTCGGCATTGCTGTACGTGTTTTGCGCCACATTCTCGAAATGCTCATGCGATTTTTGATACACACGCGCCTTCTGTAAGTTGCGTCCGATGCCGGTATTCTTGCGCAGAAATACTTCGCCGTGGTTTTTCAACCAATCGAGCACTTGCTTCACATCTTCCTGAAAGAGACGCAACGCCAACGTCTGATGAAGACGTATCTTTTCCTGATGCCACTTTGCCTCAAGCGAACGATGATGCCCCAATATCTGATGTATGACAGCTAGTACATGTGATGCTCCCTCGCTGTAGTCCGCTGCAGGGTTTTGACGTTCATACTTATTGAAGCTGCTGTTCTTGCGATGATCAGGCACACCCGGCGGTGGCGGTTGATTGCACACCTGCACCAGGTGATCCAATTGGTAAAGTAACTTTTTGCTTGTCGAATGCACTTCCGTGTAGGCTTGACACATTGCCTCGTAGAGCGACTGATGTGTGCGTATGGCCGTCTCCAGGCTTTGGATATCGGAAGGGAGAGGCTGCGATGCTTGACAGGCAGCAGCCCACGAAGAAACACTGTTGCAATACTGTTCCGCTTTATGATGGAATAACACACTCAACTGCAGCACGGCAGTGCGTTCATCCAAACCAGCAGCAAAATCTTTCCATGTACGGTCGAGTCGGGTGGCCAACGTCTTTATATGCTGTGCAGCATAATGCTGGCTCTCGATAAGACGCGAAGCAACCGCCAATATACGATCAATATTAACAGAAACATTCATTGATGCGACAGCGAATTTTTGATGCTCATCTTGCAATGATTTAGCTACAGAATAATTGTGTCCTATCTCCACGTACGACATTTGAAATACATCACGATTGTGCAGTATCCAATCGAACATTTTCTCACAGTCCTGCTCGAAGAGACGCCACTGAAAACATTGATCCAATTTCGCTTTCTTGTGTTGCCACAAAGTGAGCAGCCGCTGCTGCCCTGTGTGTATGAGGTCAATTTGCCGTAGCGCTTTACTAATAGCAGCCGACATATCTGGATTGCTGGTAGCAACTCGAAACGCTGGCGATGAGTTTTGTGTTTGTGTTGAGGTGCCCGAATCGCTGCCGCCACCTCCATCAGCGCCACTGCCACTTCCACTCTAATAAGTAAAAGTAAAAAAATGCACAATTATTTCTCAATTAACCTTTGGTGTTCCATGCAAAACTCACCTGTCCACTACCACCAGCAGCTGCGCCCATATTAATTTTGGCCAACAACTTCTTGCCCTGCATGTCTAAATCTTCAATCGGCAATTTCAGTATTTTCTTCTTCATTTCGTTGTGATGATCGAGAGAATGGCGCGCTCCACTCACGTCCTCTGCGAAGTCATTGCGCTGTAAATCCTCCTGCAGGTCATCGATACGATCGGCCATATCGCTCGCCTGCCAGAAGAAATCCTCAATGGCCAGTCGTGAATCCGTCCACTGCTGGTGATCGTACATTTGAGAGCCCTCGAAATCCGATGTAAGTTGATGAGATTCTGCAATTTTATTCAGTGCCTCAATTGAAATGGTCGACGTCTCAAATTTGTATTTATGCGAGGATATGGAGGCGCGTTGCTTTTGCCAGAAATTATCCGGTTTTATTATGACAACGTTGTGTATGTTGGCGCTGAAATGCTCCTGCAGCACTTTCAATATTGTTTTCACGTTGGTGGAACAATTGCCATTGCCGCGCATATCGATGATGACTGTGAAGCCGAGGTTCTTTGCTGAATCGCTGCAAAAGTGAAAGAAAAAGAGAAATTAATCTAGTGTGTGAGTGTGAAAGAGAGAGGGAGAGAGCGCGTTAAAAACGAATTGATTAAATTGGAAAAAGAAAAGAAAAAAGAAAACAGTGCAAGAGGCAGCCCATTCACACCAGCCAGCACACACCAATATTAAAATAAGACTAAAAACAACAACAGCAATAACGACAACAATAGAATATGTGGTTGTTGTTGTTTATGTCTTTTACATAAATTAAAAATGTATTTATGACAGTTTTTATAAGTTGACACCATTTTCTGCTAATAATTTCCTATTCAACAACAACCTGACTGCCTCTGCACGCCTGCTGCTGCCTATGCCTGGTTTGCTAGCGAGTGCGCTGTCGACGGGGACGAGGAGCATTGACTTTTTTTTATATATATATACATATTCTAATGAATTGAATTGATTTAAATTTGGTATATCTTTTTCTAGCTATCGATAGCTAAGCATATGTAATTTGTATGCGCTGCTTCTGCCTCTGCCGCTTCTTCAACCTCAGCGCGTCGTGTGTGTGATACGTCAAAATGGTTATTATTGTTTTTTTTTTATTTTTTTTTTGGCCTGAATGTGACGCGTGGAATGTGCTCATTAAATTTTGTTATTATTCTGTCATAATAGGCTTAGAAAAAATGAAAAGCGCCTTTTAAGGGCTTCATAAAGTAAAAGTAAACATTTGTTGAGAAACGTGCTAATGAAATGGTTAAAAATATACAGGGTGATTTAATGTAATAATAAACTAACAAAGCTTATTAGAAAATCCGGCCCTACCGTTTTGATATTACGAAACCTCATGCGCTTTCGGAAATCGGCATGTTGTCTTCAGAACCCCTTCCAGTACTTTATTAGGAACGAAAATCTACCAGGTGGGCAGGAAGGTATGTACCATAGCTACTTCCTTTCCTGCGAAAAGCGCCATTTAGGATCACGCCTTCACTTTGTAAATGGAAGTTATTAATGTAGGGATATTAGGGAATTGGAGAAGTTTTTCAAACTCAATTTTGAAAACCTCTGTTAAGTAATTGCATGTTTTTTTATTGATTAGTATCCCGCGAGTGTTGTAAGATTGACTATGGCGGGATGAGTGTGGTCAGGTAGTACTTGTTTTTTTTTTTTGGGGTCCTATTATGGAGAGGGCGGTTTGGGGTTTTTTTTTGCAAAAAGTTGTGTTTTTCAATATATGGGCCGTGATCTCAAGAACAAGCATTCGTTTTTTGAAATATAATTCCATGGGGAACTGGCAACTTTGTGCAATGATTAACTAATTTAGAGGATGTTAAGCTATTGTCTAGAGCTTTAATAGTAGCATGGATGCCTTTGAATATAAAGGGTGATTTTTTAAGTGTTCAAAAAAAAAAAAAGAAGAAGTTTTTGAAGATTATTTTATGTAAATGTTGGCTACGACTATGGTGTAAGTGATTCATGCGAGAAGTCCAATGTTGAACCTTTTTTTCGAACATAGCGCCTGGTATCTCGCTTATAACACGTGCAATGTTAGCTTCACAAAAAATAGTCTAGTGACATCAAATCGTACAATATATGTGACCAACTCATTGTTCCGAAACCTGAGATAAATTGTTCACCGAACTTATCTCTGATGAGCATAGCATGTAGCGAAGTCTCGTGCATTTTGGGCACAAAAAGGCTCGAAATCATCAAACGAAAGCGGTCGCCTGGCTTCAGTTCTTGAATGAACTGTATTTCATACGCTTTTAGACTAAGACCCTTGAGTAACACAATCTCAATTGCTGTGAACGGCGACGGATGGACGGACGCGAAAAACATTTCTGACAGAGCACAAATTTTCATTTTAAAATTCAATCATTTTTAAGCATTGTTCGAGTGTCTTTCCATGACGAAATGACAAAGCCAACTGAGCATGTTTCACTTTGACACATGTCGCAAATCACAAGGGAACTCTCACAAATTCTACACTGAAAAACCAAACAGCAATAAAACCACCCTTTAGTTTGCTTATTGTGGATAAATTGCGATGATCTCCTAAAATTGTAGTTTGGCAATAAGGCTCCGCGAGTTCTGCAGGTCTTTAACATTGTTTTTTTTTTATATTTTACTCTTGGCGAGTTTAGTGATAAAAAAGAGAGCTTCAACATTTACCCTAGTTTCCCTTAATAAGTTTTCGATTCGCAGCCCCAATTGGAGAATGTAGTTTGATATTTAGCTTCATGGTAACCAAGACATGTACTTCGTAAATCTTATAAAATCAGCTAAATTTTCTACATTTACACAATATCTTGACCATAAAATTCTTTAATTCCGAATTCCATGCACATTTATAAACAATAATGAAAAATATTAAGAATACCTCAGATAAAATAACGACAAAAATAGAAAAAAAGTAAACAAATAAACAACAAAAAAATGTATAAACAATATCAAGAAAAATAAATAAAAAGCGTGGTGGAGATTTCACCAAATGTGCCACACGAAAAATGACGCTCGCTGCTTATCACTAAAATGGAATTACTGGCGCAAAAAAAAAAAAAAAAATAAATAAAATTAATATAAACAAATGAAACAAAAATGAATATTGTTATCAAAAATGCTCAAGTTCTTTATTTTTTTCATAGAGATAGAAATGCATAATGTACATACATATATATATATATATATCATATGTAGTTAAACGTAGGCAGATAATTTATATTCAGAGTGGGATAATTCATGAAATGGAATTTCACTTGGATTTTGCACCCATGACGTTGTTCCATTTTGATAAGAATTCAACAATATGTCACATACATGGAATAAAGTAAATGCAGCTAATTCCGTGCCATTAAGGCGTTTTGATCTTTAAAAAGAAATTGTGATGATGTCAACGGTACCAAGTTAAAGATTTCAGGTTTCATGTATTGCTTGACTTTTTTTTTTTAGATATAAGTTAAAATATTTAAGTATTTTCAGAATTTGAATCATTTATTTCCAATTCTCCACAACCTTTAATTGCAGCTAATTCCGTGCTAATGCGAATATAATTCCGTTCGAAGTTTAATGAAAGAAGATTTTAGTGATTCCTAAGCGTTTTCTTGTAAAAATAACACAGATTAATGAAATTTTATATTTTCTTTTACTCAAAAAGCTGAAAAAACATAACAATAAAAAAATATAAGAAAAGTAGGTAGCTTCTAGCGTTTCAACTTTTTAAAAGGTATATTAAAAATTTTGCCATATATAAATACTAAGGGCGATCGAATTTTTCGAGACATCGGCTACCCCGTAGAAAACTAGAAAAATAGTATATTTGGTGTATGACAAAAAAAATCAACCCCCGATTTTCTAATGTAGTTTTGAAATTATAGGTTAGTTACTTTATGATAACACTGTGCAACACAATTTCAACTTTTGTCTTATGTGCAAAACTTCCAACGATTTTTGGTAATTTAGGCTCGCTGATCACGCCTGCGTCCTCTTCATCACCTCTAGATCTCCCACAATTTGGACCTGAAGTCAGAAAAATGGGATCTTCATGGGCTATAAAGAAATTCGTTTATCTTAACAGATAGGAATTTAATGTTTGAAGCAAAGATGTTAAGCACAAAGAGACAAATAATTTTCGTGTAAGCATTTTTCTTCCATCCCCTACCCTTCCTCTTGAAGATGGGGTTTTATACCCCCTTTTTCGATAAATATCCGATAAAAAAAAAGTCGTTGATAAAACCATTATACTGTTTTTGGAGACTTCTGTGGCAGAAACAAGAGAATCAGTCAGGCATTGCGAAACTCTTTGGCTTACAGTGGGATGGATTCCTTTTCAAAAATCCTTCGTATCAATATCGTCCTGGTGAACCATTCTTAAAATTATTTGGGCAATTCAGCTCCTACATTAAGTTAGCAACACAACCTACTAGGCTTTATTTATTGGGAAGCCTATCTCGGCCAAATGATAAACCCATTTTACAGCTACACTTTCTTCATCAGCCGAAGTACGGAATTACCAAAGTTGGGATATATTGTGAATCTATTTCCGTGCTATGTGATTCTAGAGTCAATTAGAAATGTAAATTTAAATGAAAATGCATTTACTTAATCATTTTATTTCAAATGTTTAAGTTATATATTTGTAAATTTAATAAAATTCCAAAATATAAATGATTTAGAAAGGAGACATTCTATAATTTTTTATCTAATTTTTACTGTATTTGTCAACTTTACAACTAAAAAATAACGCTATGGTTGTTAATATGATATGACGGAATTAGATCCCAAGCATATTTATGGTTCATTTTATTTACCTGAATAAAGATCTTTGCAACTTTCAAACAAAATTAGTAAGAGAATAACAAATATAAATGCACGCAATTAGATACACGTGCAAAAGTAAATGCAGTCAGTTCCGTGCCATTACTAAATGCAGATTTTAGTTTTTTTTTTACGCTTCAAATTATATTTAAATATACAGAAATTCACAATTGACATCAAAGCTGGCCGAACTAGTAAAATAAAAATGGGTTTATACTTATAAATAGCTCTTAAAAGTCTTATCCAAATTATGAAGCTTCACTACGAGAAACAATAAAATGTACGCACTTTATAATGATTTTTGATAAACTAATGAACTAATGCAGATTTTTAAAAAACGAACGTGATTTAAGTAGTGTCAATACAGAAACATAATCTTTTAAGTATTTTCAACAATCTCAAATAAAAATATTTTGGGAAAATATACGAAATTTCTTATTTTCCTTCTTTTAGTAAAATAGCACGGAATTACCCACTAGCACGGAATTAGCTGCACTTACCTTATATGTTATAAATATTTGTGCTTTTTTCTTTTCTTATCATTGTTACAGTTTTTGTATTCTCTTGTTTTGCTTTCAATAGCATTATAATAAATTTGTGCATTGTTATTTATGTGCTATACATACATACATAGGCTAAAAGAAAGCAGCAATTCTATAGATAGTCAGCTGGATAACTGGGCTAGTAGTTAGTATGTAGTAATAATTACAATAACGACATACAATAAAATTATTATTGCAGATAAATTTATTTTTATTCAAGTGTAAACAATGGATTACAATGATTATTACTGCTTGCAACATGATGATTGTATGTAAATATTCATAGGGTGCCTACATTTGTTGTTCTTATCTATTGATTTAAACCAATTCTCTTTGTAATGAAATCAATAATATGCGAGATAAGAATTTTCGGAAATTATAGCTCAAGTTATTAACTAAAAGTGAGGCATTGGTACGCTATAAAATTCAAAAATCAATAATAGATACATGCTGCCAAATAAAAAATTATTTATACATTGGTCTGGTTAATAGTAAGTTTAAAATCGATATATTGATAAAAACCAATTTTGATATTTATTAACACATATACTTGTTAGGTTTAAGTCTATTTTTGTTATTTTAATAGGAAGTTGATATTTTAGTTTAATTTCAAATTTGAAATGGTAGCATTGTAAATTTTCTCCCCTTTTTAATATTTTATTTATAAATATAAACAAACATTTTTATGGGTCCGAGCAAGTACATTCCATCTCGATTTTCAGGAAGAGCATTTCATATATATGAATGTATAAACTCGTATTTTTTTTCGTAATTTGGACATTTATTGTGAAAAAGTGACTATAAATTTATTCTTTAAAGTATTGTCCATCGTTAGCCACAACCTTTTCCCATCTTTCTGGTAGCATACGGATTCCGCATCGAAAGAACTCCTCATCTTTTGAGGCTATCCACGAATCGACCCATTTGAGTTCTTCGAAAGAACGGAAGTGCTGTTCAGCCAGGCCATGTGTCATCGATCGGAACAAGTGGTAATCAGAAGGAGCAATGTCTGGAGAATACGGCGGGTGGGGTAGCACTTCCCATTTCAGCGTTTCCAAGTATGTTTTTACTTGCCTTGGAACATGCGGCCGAGCATTGTCGTGCTGAAGAATAACTTCGTCGTGCCTTTTCTCATATTATGGCCCCTTGTCCTTTAATGCTCGGCTCAAACGCATCAATTGTAGTCGGTAGCGGTCGCCAGTGATCGTTTCATTCGGTTTCAACAGCTCATAATACACGACACCCTTCATATCCCACCAAATACACAGCATGTGCTTGGATCCATGGATGTTCGGCTTTGCCGTTGATGTTGATGCATGTCCGGGCGGTCCCCATGACTTTTTACGCTTTGGGTTAACGTAACGTATCCACTTTTCATCGCCAGTCACAATACGATGCAGAAAACTCTTTCTTTTCTGTCGTTCAATCAGCAGTTCACATGTGAAAAATCGTCGTTCGACGTCTCTCGGCTTCAATTCGTACGGAACCCAATTTCCTTGCTTTTGAATAATTCCCAATGCCTTTAATCGTTTAGAAATGGTTGATTGATCAACTCCTAAAGATTCTGCAAGTTCTTGTTGCGTTTGACTTGAATCTTCTTCGAGTAATGCCTTCAACTCTTCATCTTCGAACTTTTTCGGGCCGCCTGAACATTCCCTGTCTTCAACATCAAAATCACCACTTTTGAAAGCGGCATACTGCACCTGACACATTCTAACGTCTATAGCATAGTCAGGATAAGCTTCAGTGAGTAAACGATGTGCTTCAGTTGCGTTTTTCTTTAAATGGAAGAAGCAAATTAAAACTTCCCGTAAATGTTGTTTTGTTGGCACGAAATTCGACATTTTCAGCTATAGTAAAACACTTTTGTAAAATTATGAAAATTATTTGACAGATCAATTCTTATAGTATTTTTGGCGCTCTTCGAGATAGAATAGTTGTCAATGTCAAAAAAATAGCGCGTTGATAGATATGAAGTTAGTCACAATTACGAGTTTATACATTCATACTCCCAATACATAATTTGTTCTGTCATTCGAAGTACATTTTTGGCTATAACTAACTTGATATATTTCTTCGTTGAAGATATGTTTCTCCCTTATACATGATTGGTTGGTGGTTAGGTTGGTGACCGAGAGCATAACGCTAACAGCCTCGGTTAGGGAAGCAATTTTCTTCCAACACTCAAACATCAGATATAGATCTATCAATCCATGTGACCCAAATTCTTTAAAACTAAACCGGTCTTATATTTTTCACATTATAAACGGGACACTCGGCGATTTTCTTGCATACAACGAGAAAAGACTGTCGAACACTGCCTGTGTGGTTTACTGACTCTAACAAGAACTAAGCAAACCATTCATCGGTGAAATAGGGGAGTGCTCAATGTTCTACAGAAGTTTTGTGATCTGACTAAATAGTTTTAAAGGGATTATACATGGAACATCAATGGACTTCTTTTTAACATTACAACCGCGCTTAAGGCTATTTCCACATAACCTGATCTAAGATCATAGTTATCGGGAAACAACATTTACAGGGTGCGTTGCTCTATATGTGAACCGCACAACAGAGAAAAGAACTATCTCTATAATGTATTGTTTTTGTATTTGAAAGCATGAACGGATGACATAAAAGTAATTATCTCTACAGAAGATCCACAAAAAAAAAAAAAAAAATACGCTCTAGGACCACTAGTTTCGTTCATGAAGAATAAGCGATAATGTCAGATTTTGAACCTAGATTGTGAGATAAAAAGTCACATTGATGATTCTTAGATGCGTTAAGTTCAACCAAAAAATATAAAATACATAGAAGGCGCATCATGAATAAATTTATTTGCACAAAAATTTTGTTCTATGGAGCCATAACTGCCTCCAGTTTACACTCAAAACTGAATTGTCAAATCCCCAGTTGTGATCCGAAAAAACTTGAACTTAACTTTAACAAATTTCTTTCAAAAATGTTTAAAACATTATGAGCAATGAGCGATTCCGTCGACGCCTTTCTGGAAAACATATCTTGCAAATCTAGATCATTTGAAATCCAAAAATGAAATCGATTTTTGGTACTTTTATTATCAGATTATCTAGTGATTAACCAAGGATTTGAAAAAAAATATGCTTATTTAACAAAATGTCCAACTGTTAAAGTTAACAGTTAAATTTTCACTAAAAAACGCTGTTTTTTCAGCTGTAAAAAAAAGTTTTGCATAAAAAATCCTTCGATCAATCTCTAGATTATTATGTATTGAAAACACATATAAATTTGAAAATAATCGGTTTAGAAGTTGTTTAATAATCGTCGTCACCGACTTCAATAACGACGTTTTAAGAAAAACGCGTTTAAAATTTCAACTTACCTTAATATCAAGAAAAATTTTTTTTTTTGGAAATAACAAAGAGTCAAAAATTTTCTCCGGATTTACTTTAAAATTTGTGGACATATTTTTGAAAATATATACTTTAAGAAAATGGTAGAAAAAAGGCGATTTTTTAAAAGTTTCAACTGGAGGTGCCCCCTTAAATACTTTCTAAATCGATTAATTTCAACTTTTTATGATTTTTCGAATACAAAAAAAATATTACTAAAAATAAATTTTGCGACGACCACAATTTTGGGTTTGAAAAAAAAAAAAATCAATTTGGTGGGAAAGCAATATTGATACTCGGCAAAAACCCAAAAAAAAAAAAAAACACATGTACCTACATATTCTCCGCAAAAAACCCATTCATATGAAACTATACGCTGTCTCACTTGACAGCACTCTGTAATGATGTGAGAGAGCCTAAGAAAAAAACACCATGAGAGTGCATAGGAGAGAGTAAAAGCAAAATAAATGAGTGGTTTCGCTCTTCCTCTTTACTGCGACCGACCGCACCCTAAACGAAAGCAACATATTTTGGAAAAATTTTGAGAGATGCGCCTTCTATGTATTGTATATTCTTTGGTTCAACTCTATTGGTAAGATTCTACTCGAAGATTGGTTTGAGATCAGTGTTGAGTGTGTCATTCATAAAAAAAACTGTTTTCTCTCAATCTCCAAAGAGCTCAGCCGTTAAGGTCAGAGCAGATAGGATTTAACATCAATGACAAAAAATCATTGATAAAGATAAGAAAACGGGTTGGGAAGAGGATCCAGTCGTAATATAATCTGTTTAGTCATGATCCATCTCGTGTGGTTTTCACAATAAATAATCTTTCTATTTCAATTTTTGAGATTTAATCGAAATTATTTAGGAAACATGTGTATTAAGTAAATGTGAAGTTTTACTCTAGCAAGAACTGAACACGTAAGCAGAAATGGAGCAAGAATTTCTTTTTCGAGTTATTTCTTTAACTTTAAGCATTAGAGAAGAATCTTGGCTATATTTTGCCTGGAATAAATGCAAAATATCAGGCTAAATCAAATATTATGAATGCATTATAAACATGGTCAAAATAGATTCACTTTTCTAATTCACTATCCCAATAATAAGTATAAATATGTGCAGAGCTTTTTTGTATGTATTTGTATTATTATTTCATGAATAGTTATTACAAAAAGCTTCTTAAAAAAAAGCACAAATCATTATCTATGAATATTTCTAAAGGATAGTATAAATGTATGCACATTCAAAAGAATCTCTGAAAAACTAACAATTTGTAATAACGCATTGCAGTTTGTCTGTTGCAGACATTTCAATGAATTGTTTTTGAGAAACACTTTCACAAATGATTTTCTGTTAATTTTTCATGCTCCTCACTTCTTTGCATTTGTTGCCAATTGAGCATTTAAGAAAGAATCAAACACCTACTAACTATTATGTATAAATGTATGTTTAGGAAAAATATCTTATGCGGGGGTAATATTGATTGAATAATTGAAGGAACGTTTATATATGTATATAGGTACTACATCAAGCATCAAAAGTAGCTATGCTGCTATATTTGTAAGTGGCTTCATCATCATCACAGACTTCATCGTCATTAGAGTAGAGTAAGTATTTAATGCAGTTGGCCATGCCAACAAAAGTGGAACTACATAAACCTCAAGTACGTTTTCAGTTTTGGTTTTTGTTGTTTTCTGTTGCTGCTGCCATCGTTGGTACTGTTGGGTTTTTTAGTTGTTGCTGTTGTTGCTGCAACTAAGCAAGTATCTCTAAGATCCATAATTCTCCATTTGAATTAAGCACACAAGAAAAAAAAAAGAAGAAAAATAATCGACGATGACGACGACTTTTTCTATTATTAAGTATTATTTATTTGTGTGCAATGAAATATTTCAATGCTTAAATATGAATTTCCTTATAAATTTGTAGGCGTCGCTGTCGTTGTCGCCAACGTCAACGCCAACGATATCGTCGTCGTCGTCGTCGCCGCTGTTGTCTTGGCGATTTTTTTTATTTTACTTTGTTGTTGTTTTAGTATTCATTCGTTTTGCGCAATTTTTATTTTTATTTTATTTAAGATGTTCTTCTTTTCATTTCTGCTATTGCCATAATTTTTAGTTGGATTTTGCTTAAGTTTTTTTTTTTTCCTTTTATTTTTTAATTTTTTCGTTTGCTGCCTTTCAATTTCGTAAGTCGTTAGCGTTTGTGCGTTTTGTGTTTTGTATGAAATGTTTTTCTTTTTAATTTTCTTATATATTTCTTTCTTTTTTGTGTGAATAAAGACAAAATTCAATTTTTTGTTAAAAAAAACACACACACACACATCCATGCATACAAACATACACACGCAATATGCATACATATGTATGTATGTCTGTCCATATGTGTGCTTGTGGCTATGTCTTTGGATAGAGGGTCTGGGATGGCATGCCTGCCATGCCATAAGAGCATAAGCGTGATACGCGGGTACTACTATATAAAATGCGGATTGGGATTGTATTTGGATGATTCATATTCGCGCTAAGGCAAAATTTTGTATGGGTTTTTTCTCGTTGTTTTTGTTTAAACTTTTTGCAAAACAGAAAGAAGAAAAGAAATGCATTCGCTTTGCTTTTTTTCCTTCTCGATTGCGCGACGACGACATAGTCGTTATGATGATGCAAGGGGACGACAACGACAATGGAAGCACATTGTAATGCCTCGAGTGTTCAAAGTACAAATGCACAAAAGCCAAACTGGTACATAACATAGCGAAAAATAAAAAAAGAAGAATCAACCAGCAGCAGCAACAGCACTATCATCGGCAGCAACGAGAAGTTAAAGTTAAATGAAGCAACCAAAACCAAGAAGTAAGAAACAATGGAAATGTTCGTACATATTTACATCTGCATGCATGAAAGTATATAAAAATATATACACAAAATTAAGCAGAATTTGATATTCTTTCTTAATTTTTTTTTATATTCAAATTAAAAAAGCAATGCTAAAGTAAATTTTGACTTCTTGAGAATTTATGGCAATAAATTTTGTAAATATATATTTAAAAATTCCATTCATTTTTGATCTGTTCTTTGTGCAGTTCCAATGAAATGATGATGATGATTGCGTCCAAGTAGCATCTCAAAATAAGGTTAATTTGTAATGAAAATATATAATTGTAACATGTTTGGAATTCTATAGAGAACATATGTGTGTATATATACAGTGGTGACCACATCATTTGTAAATAAAACTCGAAAATTTTTTAAATGGAATGAATGAATCATTGAATCAGACCTAAACTCTATAAAAAATATTTTGAAGTTTGTTATCCGAATTGGCAGAAGTTTGGATAATTTCTATAAAGGACTCGAATATGCCGAGGCTCCAATTGAAATCGCTTACATTAATAACTTAATTATATCGATCTAACTCTTATGGACAACATGAGTTCCTTACCAGAAATTGATTTTTGTGAATTTTAAAAATATTTTACATTTTTATTGTTTTGGTCAAAGCATATTCGAATTTTTGTTAAATTTTATCAATGACCCTTATTTAGAGGATAATAATATTAACCCTCATCGGTCCCCTCAAACTGTGGTACGAATTGGTTCTTCTGTATGCAACCGCATATACATACCTTTTCTTTAAGCTTTTCAAAAGGTAAAACACTAAAAAGCAACAAAAGTTTTAGTGATTGAAATCTTTATTGTTTAAAAGAAAAAAATTCACAAAGATGGAAGAAAAAATTATAAAAAAATAGGAATAAAAACAGAAAGTCCACTTTTTCAAAATAGGTAAAAGAAAAGAAAAACCTTATTGATTGACGCATTGTTGAAGTGATGTTCTGTACAAACATAATTTTTACATTTTCCACAACGTGTTGAAAAAAGATTTTTGTTGGTTTCCATATACAAAATTGTCTTTTTCTTTGTTTTTAGGTCTACAAAATCCGCTCGCTGCTTAAGACTTAGTAAAATGGTTATTTTTCGATATACAAGCGACATACCGCCATAAAAGAGTCATCTGCCATTTGGTTGTCACCGGGGCCCACAGACATTTTAAAACTGTTTAGTTTGGGATTAAAACCCACTTTTTCATTTTGATAAATGTTCGTTTCTGTTGCTTTACTTCTACTTCTATGACCGTTTCCCTGGTGAAATATCCTTTTTAGGAGCATACGAGTGTGTGGTTACATGGCCACGCTATAGATTTAAAGAATGGGACCAATGACTTCGAATATATTATCTGGAACTAGGCCAAACAAAAATACCACTTTGCAGCCACGAATATTGGAAGAAATACAGAAGCTGTAATTTACAAATGGGCGAGGTTAAGTGTTTGCAATGCTCACTTTGTCTTTGAAGTCAGCATATACATAAATGGTTAAACGAGGGGGCTAGCAAAAGTTTGATAACATCGTGATGTGGCAGCCCGAAATCTTCGACCGGCGATACAAATATAGTTTTGGTGAAGGCTAAAATTGACGAAGATCCACCAAATAAATTACTAGGTTTGAATGCCATGGCAGTGCCGCGAATATTAGGAAATTATCTTGGATACACATCGAAATCTATTTGATGGGTTTCACGAATTTTGTATGACAGTCAAAAACAGGCACGGGTTGAATGTCAGGTGTTTCGCTCCGGTCATTGTCATCAATTTCTTCTTCCACTGGCTCGTAATTTGCTTCTCCTTTCTCACTATCTACGTCAAAATCGCTGTTACTAAGGATTTTTAAACGGTTGATCTTAGAGTTTTTTTTTTTTTTTTTTTATTTAATTGTTAATATTTTACAAATTACAGAAAAATATAACTTTTTTAGTTCTAACCACTATTTATGAATTCGTGGACCTTTTTTGGTAAGCCTTCTATTGATAGTGAGATTTGATAGTTGTTTCAGACACCTTTTTGGAACAGTTTGCCCATCTCCTTTTAAAATCTTCGATATTTTGGGACACCTTTTTTGTGCTCTTTAAGTTTCTTTTCACAAGAGCTCAATATCTCTCTACTGGTCTTAGCTACGGACAATTTGGAGGATTGGCCTCTCTTGGTACAAAAACTATGTTATTACTTTAGTACCACTCCAGAGCTTTCTTTCCGTAGTGACATGATGCTAAATCGGGCCAAAAACATGTGGATACATTGTGCTCTCTTATGAAATGAAGGAGTCTTTTTTTCAAACATTCTTTGATGTATATTTCGGTATTTATAGAGCCCACTGTAATAAATGACTTGCCGCAACTGCATACATATAGCTTGTTATACCAGGAATTTTTTAAGAAATTTTTTTCTGCTTTTAGATTCTAAATTGTTCTTCGACATTTCCTCGAGCATCAGCATCCTCAATCACCAATATGGTGGAGTAAGGCAAAACAAAAAACAGCGCGGGCCAAGCTCAACAAACTTCAAAGAATATGCCCTCCGCGGCATTGAATACATTGCTAAACCTACCACCGCTACACTTAAATTCTTAAAGAAAGAAGCTCTACAGTTCACATGTAAGCTCATCTCGGAATCAGAAGGAACGGCGGGTAAAACAATTCATCCGGATCTAATCCAAGAAATTAACCTGGTTGAAAGCTTTAGTACTCTTTCTACCGATAAATGTCTTCCGCGTTACAACTTCTGCCACAACTTTAATGTCACATTCCCTGATAAGAATAACTGGGAACAGGTCAGGCCAAAGTTTACAGGGGACTATCATGTATGGTATACAGATGGCTCCAAGACAAACGAAGGAGTTGGGGCAGGAGTGTACGGAGTTAGACCAAAAAAATATATTTATGCTGGTTTGGGCACAGGTAACTCAGTTTTCCAAGCCGAGGTGCATGCCATCGAGCTTTGCCTAAGGGAGTATGAAAACAGATCTGTGCACAGCAAGAACATTTACATACACTCTGACAGCAAAGCGGCTCTTCTTGCATTAACTGCATATAAAATTACCTCCAAACTAGTTTGGGACTGCCTACAGCTCCTAATCTGTCTAGCTTCTCATAACAGAGTACAACTCATTTGGGTGCCTGGGCATAGACATGTAGGCAATGAAATGGCGGACGAACTTGCAAGGAAAGGATCATCCAGTGAATTCACTGGAAAACGACCATTCTGCGGTCTACCATGGAGTTCCGTTAAAATCAGTTTAAAAAATTGGCTGGACAGTAACTCGCTACAATACTGGAGGGAAACCCCCGGTAACAGACAAGCTAAATCATTCATGCCAAAGATCTGTCAACGTAGAACTAAACAACTGCTTAATTTAGGCAGGAACCAAATCCGAATTGCCACAGGATTCTACACAGGGCACTGTAGGGTCAAAAAACACCTATCGAACTTGTGTCTAGCACAAGACGATACGTGCCGAATATGTAACGAGGAGGAAGAAACAGCAGAACATATTTTATGCCACTGTGAAGGTCTAATGAGGACCCGACTTCGTTACTTGGGAAACTCTATCCTACAACCGCAAGACATTGCGGATTGTTCTCCTAAAGAGATATTAAATTTCCTCAAAGGAAATAAACTCATAGGAGAACTATAAACACAACAATCGTTGAGGTATATCACAATAGGCCCTAGATGGCCGCAGTGATCTGGGAAATTATTGCCCACCTCCGTATTAATCTAATCAGCAACATAAAAAATTTTACCCGGAAGCTGCGTAAAATCTGCCAGTACATACGTTTCGTCGTCCATTATACAACATGAATGCCAAATTTTTGTATGAAATTCGATTTTATTTTCCGAGCCCTACTTTTGGCATCTAAATTTTTTGCAGCATTCCTGTCTGGAACTTTTTAGACTTTGTATGTTTTCAAACCTGCATTGGCTTTAACTTTTCGCACCAAATAGTCCCGAACCAGGTTTCCTATCGATGGTCAAATTCTCCTGAAACTGTTTAATAACATTGCCGTCAAAGGCAGACCTTTAATTCTTTGGCCAATTTTTTGTAAGACTAATTTGGATTTTTTTTTGAAAATCTTTAATAATTTTAAGACGTACTTCTTTTTTTCACTCATTTTGATCAAACTCACAATAAATCAACATGTTTGTCATTAAAAATAACAACTGACATATTTTTCAAAGATAACTAGATCAAAGAAATTTTTAAATTTTACACCCAAAAAAAAAATTATTAGGTAAAACGTGTGTTAAGATTTTTTCAATCTCACTCCTTATCACTATCTGTTTCAAACTCTTTTTCTCGATTTTCGCGCAGAGCTCGGTCTTGTCTTTTATTAAACAATTTACTAACGATTTATGTTTGTGTATGCGATCGCATATAGGAGAGCCGATTTGTCGACATTTTTGTAGCTAAATTAAGTAAGGGTGACATCTATTGATAGTGGAAATTAGTATTTCAAACCAAAAAAATCTATTTGGTAAAATTTTACTTCATTTTTACAATATTTACTTTACTCAAATAAAAAAAAGTGTATGCGATCGTATACTTAGAACCGATTAGGGTTAAAACAACTTTAGAAACTTTTTAAGTTTTAATGGTTTGGTTTATGCCATATTTCAAGACTTTTTGGAAAAATAGATTTTAGTTTTGATTGATATGGCCACCACTGTATATACTGTTCATTTTGTTTTAGAATTTTTGAGAATCCCAATTTGTTATTTTCATCAAATCAATGGGTTTCTCAGTTTAAGATAAGGAGGGTCTAAATGTATTTCGTAATACTAGCATATTTTCGCTATTGCTCATTTTTCAAGTTTTTAGTAAATTTTTTGTAAAAGAAAATAACTTGCTGCTAAATTTTCGTAGAAGAATGGTCGTAAATTATATAACTACTTAGTTATAACTTGGGAAAAGCTCTGCAGTCTGAGTCTTGAAGTTGGCGTTATGCTCATCGCATATTCCATGTTCAAAATTCAACTCTCTAGGGTAAAATTTATCAGTGTACTTTAAACATTTTCGTTTGATTGCTGGCATAATTTTTTTTTTACGTGACTTTATGTTGCCATGGCAATAATTTTTCGAAATAAATGGTGGGTCTAGTGAACTCAATGGGTGGCTTTCTTATTCTATAAGTTTTTTCCAGCATAACCACTGGTTATTGGATTTTGAATGAGAAACATTATACTTCATATTCCTAGGTTTAGGGCTACAAATTCCATTGCTGTTGATCTCAATAGCTGAATATCAATATAAAAAATTGTATGGATATAGCACAACCCAAAATTTTACAGGTCGTAAATACATATTACATTTAAAGAAAAACAAGATTTTCGAGGAGTTACACTAATTGTTCCATTCTTTTGTTTCAAATAAATTTTTATTTGACAAACTGCATGTTTTGAATTTGTTGATTGCTTGTCTGTTAATGAGAGGCGGTGCTGTACATAAAAGCATGTTTGATGTTGCCTTGGTCAGAATTGCAAACGATGACCTTACTCTAAGACAGTCTATCTAACAAATTAACGAACTCATTTATACTAATTAACATGTTAATAAAAAAATAAAAAAAATAATAATTTAAATCTGCAGTTTTCAAACATTCTCAATTCGATCCTAATACATGTCAAAGGGTAGTATTTTTTGATTCATCAGTCTTGATTTATATTCCACACAACTCAAGAGCATCAGTTTTCTTTTATCATTGAAAATATAAAAGAACAGTATGCATAAATATATTTTTAGAAACAGAATTGTAAATTATACTTTACCTTGGTATCATAATTAAGTAGCTGAGTAAACGACGCAAATCCTCCGGTTTCAAGCGATCACGTCGTGGTGTTGCCGGGAAGCATAGCAAAGGTCCACCGCGACGATCGCGCCCACCAGTTAAAAATACGACACGCTCCTGCAGCAGGGTGAGTATATCACGGGCGCGTTGACCATCCATTTTGTTGCAGCAGGGTGTCTCTGCACTGGCTGATCTTTACAGGGTGTGTCGTATTTTATTCGTGTTTGGGTGTGCTTGTTTATTTTAAATTGTTTTTGGTAACACTCAAATAACTAAAACTTTTTTAAGTTTTGCAAATATTTTCATTGTCATTTTTAGAGCTTATATATGAGAACGGCAGCAACTAGGGGAAAGCATGAAATGAATCACGAAATTATATAAAAATAAAAGATAATACCACAAGAAAAATATGAAACTACACCAAAAAAAGAAAAAGGAAAAACACGCACATTTGCAATATTCATTCGTTTTTGCTTCCGCTTGCTTAACTACACAATACCCAATCTACCCCCTTTTGTTTATTTATTAAAGCTAGTGTGACATTCACAATTAAATTGTCACAGGAACAGCAGCGACTGCAACAACAACAGCAATAACGTTAGCCGTGTGCAAAGTATCACAAATCAACAAAAATGCAATAAGAATTTTATGAAAGAGACTGAAATTAAACTTCAATGCTGCATTCAGCACACACCGAACAAGGAAAAAACACCACCAACACCACAATTTTTAATTATTGAACTTATTTCTTTGCTGCTTTCCATTGTACATTTTATTTATTTTTGCAAATTTCATGATTATTTTTCTTCTATTTTGCAAACTAATTTGTCTTTATTCATTTAATTTCAATTCCTTGCCACAAATTCCTTATTTTATTTAATTTCTGCCAACGTCGTCGTTTTTTTCTTTCTCGCAACATCATCTTTTTCAAATTCTTTTACTTTGAATCTGTTTTCATCTTTTTCCATTACATATCAACTACCTCTTCTTCTTTTTCTTTGCATCACATCATATTTTTTCTTTTCATTGACAAAACGATGAAAAAAGTAAATAAATCACAAAAGCAAAAGCAATGAACAAAAAAAAAAAAATGGTAAAAAAGAACTTTTTGTTGTTGCTTTCAATGCGCCGCTGCTGCTTTTTCTTCTTCTTCTACTTTTTCTATTGGTTTTGGTTTTTTTGCTGCCATTGATTTTTTTCGAGAAATTTTATTTACGTTAATTTATCAATAAATTTCACATTTTCCCATAAAAATTTAACATCACTCTATCACATACACTTTAAATTATTTATTTATGATAATTTTGTTTAAAACTATTTGCACTTTTCATGTTAAAATTAATAAAAATATTGGAGCAATATTCGAGTTTGAAAGCTACCGTGAGAATCAAAAATTTTTTTTGATCTCTACAAACTCTCCACAAATGTCCATGGAAAAATATAAAAACGGATTGGCAATATACATGGTTGCATTTGGGTGGTGTCCCTTGATTATGTGAAACGCTTAAAAGTGGCTGTTGACACGGGCGCAAGATTGAACGCCTATCTGAAGAAGAGAGGTGGAAAAAAGGCAGGTTTCTATCTCTTTCTTACTACCTAATTTTTCTACCTCTCTACTTGATAATTAGGTTCGCTACATCCAATACAAGTAATACATTCGAAGCTGTATATTTTTTTGGGAGTAACGACTGTTTAATAAATGTAGTATTGAATGTAGGAGTAATTTTGGAATACTCTTCTTTGAACAGAATGGAGGCAGTCAGTATTCAGTAAGTAGATTTAGTAAATAAAAAACTTAAAAAAGAAAATCTTCCAAACTATAATTGTTCTAATAACGAAATTTAATTGAATACACATTTTCCCAATATAATGGACAAAATATGAGCTTGTGCTGGAAAAATTGGCATTTCGCTTTCCATAATATGCCAAATATAGCATATGAAATTTGAGTATAAACTGAAGTTTTTTCTGTACTCCCTCGAAAGAAAATTGGGAGGTTCAACAACAAAACAACATTTCACGTAACTAAATCGGGTAATTCCTATAGACAAAAATATGGAATGTTATTAGTTTTCCGTTAAAGGGCATCTTTCATATATACGAAGTATTAAAAAAATTTCAGTGAAGAAATTTTTACATAACTATTACATTTATTTGATGCATAAGACAACTTTTTTTTTTATGAGTCAGCAAGAAAGCTGCTAAAACATGCGGAAAACAATTAATTAATAGATTTAGCTTATGTCTCTATACATTGAAAATTAGAGGGCAAAGGCTGACAGACCTCTAATCTCTGTCCAATTTACGTGACGATGCACGAACTTCTTTATGTAGCTGTTCCCACGGACGCAAGCATGAACGCCAGTCTGAAAGAGAGAGGCAGTAAGATAGAAATAGAAACTCGCCTATCTTTTTCTAACTACCTATATTTTTACCTTTCTCTTTCAGACAGGCGATCATGCTTGCGCTAGTGTGAGTATGTTCCGAAAATAGTATTAAAATTTACTATTTCCGTTAATACAGCTATGCCGCTCTACAAAGATAGTTGGCAACGCTAAATCTTACAATTTTACTTTCAGCTGTTCGAATTTGACAACCAGCGATTTTATAAGAAATTGATAAGACCAGCGAAAAATTAGAAGTTTCTTGTAAATAAGTCGTAAGAAAGTAATCGCAAAAATTCTGCGAAAAATAAAAGCAACTTTACAGCACCGAAAAAATAAATCTAAACAGAAATCTCAAACGCAGATAACTACAATAACAGCGGTAAGGTTTTTGTATGTATACAAAAACAGCTATTTTTTTTATTACAATCGCCAAATTTGATCTTAATTTAAAGAGATTTGTGTTTAGTAGTTAAAAATGTATACAAAAAATCTCACATCATTCCACAGCACCCAGTAGAACAACAGAAAAAATCCAAGCAATCGGTAAAACCGACAAAGGCTTCGCCGCTGCCGCCAGCCAAAACAGTCGAGCATACAATGGAAACGAATTTGAATCGTGTGCTAAACCAAAGCGTGCGCCATTCACTCAATGGGCAGCTATGCAAATATACGAATGTCATGAAAGGTATGTGCTCAATCTAATTGAACCCCAGCATTTAATAGCAATATTTCAACAATTTTCCAAGGCTGGCAATATCGTTGGTTCACTGTGGATCCCCTTACCGGAATTCTAAGTTACTATTTGTATGATACCTCGTCGACTAATGACGATATAGCTCCGTCACCACATGTGCTCGCCAGTGCCCCACGCGGCCAAGTACATTTAGGCGGTGCTGTTGTCTGTCCCAGCGATGAAGATTCGCGAACCTTTTCCATTGGTTGTGCTTCCGGTGATACGATTAAGCTGCGTGCAGCTGATGCCAGGCGCCGTCAAGAGTGGGTTGATGGTTTGCGTGCCGTTGTTGAAAGTTATACAAAAGCAATGGATATAAATAATTCATCACCGCTGCCACCACGAGAATTGTTGGCAGCATCGGATGCTATGGTTTCTGCCAGGCAGGCTCTATATCTTACCGAACAATGGTTAATATTGCATTAATATACATATTATTGAACATGCTAATAGTGTATTATGTTTTACAGTAATGCCTCGCTTGCACGCGCTATTGAAAATATCGACTGTGCTATGTTTTCGCCTACAGATCCCGATCTTCTACTGCTCAAAGCAATCTCGACTGCAAGCACACAATGTCTGCATCAGTGTCTTAGTTTACTACAACGCCATCAGGAAGTTGAGAGTACAACACACACTGCTGCAGTTGAAGCAACACCAAGTGTTTATTAATTGTTGGTATTCTCTAATAATGAATTTCGAGTTTTTTTTTGTACATTTGCATGCGATTAAAAATGCGCATAATTTGTATTAAAATTTTCTTTCAATAATTTAATTTATTGCAATTTGCAAAACTAAAACTAGAACTAATCGGTATTTTGCACTTTTATTCCATTATTATTACGAAATTTATTAATACTAAAGCCTAAAAACTACACAAATTTTTGAATTTATTGTAATTTCTTTATCTTAATATTAACTTAGTTATAGAAAAGCAGGAACAGAAAATATTTAATTAAAATAACTGAGTTATTAATATAATTGATTGCATTTTTCTTGTCACATGCTATTATGGAATAGTAGAACTTGTGGGCATTAATTTTTTTTATTTCTTCAAGTTAGTTTATATATGGTGCGCTATTAACACTGGCAAAGCTTGTAAAGTCCACCGATTGATATGTTCACATATAGGTATACGTGTGAACTGTATTATTAAAAATTGAATTTAGTACGCCATTTAAATTTAAAAGCTAATTAATATGGACCCAATCAAAAAATTAAATTTTTTAGTTCGGGCTTGGTGATTTCCGCTTGAACGCGGATTTAGATTAGATCTGGAAGTGGGCAAACTAGTTTGATAATAAAAACTGTGAAAATTATGTCAAAATTTCTTCAAAAAACAAAAAAAAAAAAAAAAAAAAAGGTAAACCATTAATTTCATGTATATTTCTATTTAAAATAAAAAAAGTTCAAACTTTCAGTGAGGAACTATTAGTAAGAAGACACAGTAAGTCCAGCAGTTTCATCAGATGCTATTATTCTTGTTTGAACTCGTAATGTCTCCCTAATTTATTAAAAAAGTTTTTTTAATACTCACCTACTAACCTTTTTCCCGGTGGCAGTTACGTTACCTTTTTTCCGGTGTTTTTTTAAAAAAAACTCTAATTATTTTTTTTTTTTTAAATAATTTGAAAATTGTATATTTTTTATTTAAGTTTATGTTATGAAATAATCATTTCAATGTTTTTGTTTGTGTGTGTGAATAATAATAATAAAACTAATAATAACAATTAAAATTCACAATTATGTATGCACTTTTATTTGTAATAATTATTATTAATAATATTATTACTACATAATAATAAATAATATCAATTAAAAATAAATACAATTAATAATACTCATATTTTTCTTTCAAATTGAATCTGAAATGACAATACAATTCTTTTGTATGTATGTATATCTCTGGAGGAGAATAAAAGGAGAAAGGAGATTTCGTTTTTGTTAAGGTCAAATACATTTATTTTATTTAGTTTTTAAAAGTGTTTTTAGTTTTATGTTTTGTTTTGTTTACTTTTTGATTTGGGGCTGAATCAGTAACTGGTTTTGTGTTTTTTTTTTTTTTGCGAATTATGAGGGGCGTGCAAAAAATGTGTTTTTTTCTTTAAGTTTACGTTTATATGGGGAAAGGAATCGAGTGGGATTGGAGAAAGAGAGTTTTAATATATCAATGTTTTTCTATTACTGCTGCTATTGTTAATTATAATAATATTTATGTAGTGTTTTTGTTGCTGTTTCTGTGGTTGTTTGATTTTTAACTATTGTATACTAAATGTTTTTTTTTAATTATTTTGTTTTGTTTTTATTGTGGAATAAAATTCAAATACAAATTTAACTATAAATAAATTAATAGGAGGAAAACCTTTTTATTTTTGCTTTTCGTTTGTTTATGTTTACCGTTTTGAGTTTTATTTTTATTATTTGTTGTGTGCATTTGAAAATAAAAACATTTGAAAAAAGAATATAAATAATTAAAATAAGTTTTGCCAAACGTTTTTGTTTTTTTTTAAATAAGATTATATAAAAATTTAATTTAATTTTTCTTTATGTTCTCTTTAGTTTATCGTCCAAAAGTCTTTTTTAAAATATAAAAAATTTGAATTTCATATAATTTGTGTGAGTGTTGAATTTCAGATGAAAGCTTAGTGGAAATGTTATCATTGGTTTTGAATTAAAGAGATGAGAGGGAGGCAATAAAATACACAAGAAGGCACTTTCTACAATAGTGTAAACAAAATAAAAGAGTTAATAATATAATTAGATATGATTAGAACAAAATGGTTTTAGTTAAGTTTCAAAGAAAAAGATTAAAGTTTTACAAGTTACTGCACTTTAAAAATTGAATTAGGGTTACTCAGAAATAGGAAAATTTTAAATTTTGTTAAACGATGTTGATTGAAGCTTTTGAGTTCAAAATATTTTGTTGACGAGAATTGATCTCTTATTAATAAACTTGAAATCATTTTCCGCATATAAATCGCCATCACTGATTTAATCCTAATTTCTAGACTGAAACAAGTAATTAAATTTGTATTCATTTGCGATCCTTAACCCTTTCGTTGATTTTGTACAGTATATTGGTCAATCCCTTTTATCCGACTCCGAAGAAATAACGACGATTTTTTCTCAATATTTTTCATTCAAATCTTATGTTTTTTCATTACGAAGTCATAAATAAACGTATTTCATCAATATTTGTTCCAATTTTCTCAATTTGCAAAGTGGCTCGACATTCCCTACGATTTTTCAAAATGAAAAATCTAATATTTTGGTATAATTCTTAAAACTTTTAAATTTTGCAACTACCAAAACGTGGCATTTTGCTTCTAGTTTAACCTCCATTTCTCAAAATTGAAAAAATTACTATTTTAGGGTGAGTTATCAGTTCAAATCAAAATGTGGTTCGACATTCCCCACATTCCTCTACTTTCATGTTTTTGGATTACCGATCATTACAGCTTATGCTATTTTTTAAGAGTTTTTTTCTTTGAAGTCAAGTCAAAAATGCAATGTGCAAAAATTTATCATCAAAATTAATTGCATTATTTCAATAAAAAATTAATAATTCTTTGCTAAGTGAAAATATTACTTTCCAAGTATATTCATAAACGATAAAAGAATATAAAAATCCAGAAATTTAAGAAAAAGCGTTAACGGATTTTTGTCTATAGCTTTAAGAGTATAATTGTTCGACCTTTAATAGAGGTCAAACCAGGATATGTAGAGGCTTGAAACTTGTTTATGTTAGTTGTAGAAGTCTTAAGTAATCATGAATTTCACTCTTAAAAAAAATCGATCGACCCCAAGTGATAATACCATAGTACTACTACTACCAGAGTTATAAAGTACTTTAGTTGTTGCAACAACGGTTACAAGTACCAGTATCGGAATTGGTACTTAAAACCATCAAGTACCAGTATTTTTGCATGTACTCTTGCTCAGTACTTCACTATCAAGCATCTTTTATTTTATTTTTTTTATTATTTATATATTTGCTTCCGTAGGAGCATAGGATCGCAATGAAACTTTTTAATCGAAAGCCATTTCTTGCTCTCTTCATCCCTTCAATTGTTTTTCCGAAAAGATGAAGACATTCTTCTGTTTGTTTTCGACTGAATGTGATTGTTGCGTGTTTTTTCTTTGCCCTCAAGCGTTTTGGTGATATTGTATAGAAGTCACAGGGCACGAATAAAATAATTCTCTAAAAATCGCTCACATTGGATTCAGGTAGGACATACCGTCAGACTTTGTGTATTTTGGGTTTTTTGTCGCCTTCCAAGATAAACTCGTCATACTCCTCCTCGTGTATTATACATTTCGATCTTATAAGTTGTGCAATTATGTTCCATCTATCCTCGCTTGTCTTCTTCATTTTTCATGGCACAACAGTCTATGGAGAGTCTCGACCGAAGCATTAATGTACGAATAATATTAGTACACTATTTGTGAAAGGGACTAATTACCTGTCAAGAGGTAGTGCCTTATACAAAAATTTTTATTTCGGACACTCTGCATAGCACCCCAACACACTACACTAACCACTAAGCTACGGTTCTCTTATCTATTGTCTTATATAGGAAGTTAGAAAACCTCACAGTATTTTCTCCTTTCTCATATCGCAAGAAAGGTGTTTTTGATATTTGATCAATTTGTTTCAACATTTTAGTCCAGAGCGATAGCTTCTTGACCAGCTACAACTCATAGCAATGTTCATGTTCGTGTCAGAGCAGCTGATAGCAGTCAAAATATGAAGTAGGCAAATTACGTTTAGGATTTTCATTTTACAAAATGCTTTGAACAGTAAACAACAAATATGCGTTAAATTTGTTTCCCCATTTTCTCCCACGTATTTCTTTTCAACTCGATTCTCTCTTTTATAATTTCATAAACACTCATATTCTCGATATATACCATATTTATGAAATTAATTATTTCGGCTTCTGTTAAGTTTAACTTGCGCCATTTTTAAATACACAAACATCAAAATCGAATGAAACTTCAAATTTATGTTAGTGTTGATAGCAGCAGTATTGTCTAGACGAAATGTTGGATTTTTTTGGTATGACATTAACCTAAGTGGTCTCGACTAGATATTTTTATGGTAAGACAGGAACATCAACATGAATTATAGCTAGTCGAGACGCTATATAATATTGGACAAGTTGAAATTAAATTCCATGGTGCCATTCGTTTTAAGCTTTGATATGTCGAATTTATAAGCTACGTTCTTTTGAGGTGAATAGCGATTAAAAGTTATGAAGAGAAATGCTCCGGTCGGAATATCTACTTCGAACTTAGTTCTTTTCTGATCTATTGTTTTTACATATCGATCCTCATCGCTCTAATAGTTTTGCTCGACCTGCTTGTTTTTGACGCTCCAGCTTATTCAGTGTGGGTTGTAGGTATATTTAGCTGCATTTTGTAAGGCTCTAGTTTTGGCTTCATATTGGGTTTGCTTGCTTTTCAATTATGTTCCATGCTTTTTTATTGGTAGTGTAATTAGCTCTCTGACTCTCTTCAAACTTTTTTGTTTTGAAGTAAGTAAATAACTTAAGTCATGACTTTGAAAATTAACCTCCAGATTTAATTTTCATTTTTCGACTTTTTTTCTTTGTCCTGACATCGTTCGGAATCATTATTTTTTTTTCGTATTTATTATATATATTGCTCTAATATTTTCTGCCACTTAGGCAGTGCAGAGTAAGGGTATCAGTAACATAGGCTGCACAATTTTGCATGCAGTTTTAGAAGCTGACGATTAATTTTTTTTATCATGGCAGAACTTTGAGAAATTGTAACCTAAAAGTGCAAAAATATCGATTTAATCGATTGGATTATTTATTGTATTAGAGTTTTGAATGTATTTATTTCAAGTTGCAATATCGTAAGGAACACTAATAGGATAAAAAAAAACAAAATCAATTCAAAAGGTGAAACTAAAACTCGTTAAAGATTAATACGGCATTTTTGTACTTTTAGGTTAGAATTCTTTGAAATACTGGAGTGAATGATTAGGAAATTATTACTTACATTTTTAGGTCTGAAAAATTTCCGTCTAAGTAATCATTATCTACAGTAAACAGAGTTTAATTGTACTATATCAAAGACCCTGCCATTAACCCACAGAAACTATCAGCTTATGTATTCATAATTGAAATTTGTTTGTACGAATAAAAGAAAATTATTTAATTAATAAAAAAAAAGGAACTTAAATCTCCCATTATTTTACTACATACATTTCCATTTAAGTTAAACTTTCATTTGATTTTCCAATGTCACACAAATTCATATAAAAATCAGTCTAAAAATTTTGCTTCTAAATATATTTAATTTTCTTTTTTCCATTTTAGATTTTTCCTAAATTTTTAAATTTTTGTGTTTGTATAAATAGGCTTTTAATAATAATTTCTTTTTCGTTTTAAATTTTTAATATTACGATAATTTAATTTACAATTTTGTTAATTTTGTTTAAGTTTTTCCACTCTTTTTTTTTTGAATTTCATTCCGAAAGGCATTTTTTGTGATTTTTTTTGTTTGTAGTCCTAAAAGTTAAATGTTTCTTTTTGTTAAGTTTTCGTAAATTTTGTTCCAAAAATTTTTAGTCCAAAAACTTTCTTATGTCTTCTCAAAATTTTGTACAATTTTTTATGTGGTATAATTAAGTAAATTTATATGATATAAAAAGGAAAAAATAAAATTTTGTAATAAACAACAAAAATTGGGCACACATTTGTTTGTTTTTTTCTTCATTTAATTTTCAACATTTATATTAATTGATTAATCTTTTTTTAAACTCTTTTTTTTCTTGTTTGTTTAATGCTTTTGGATTCTTGGAATGTTCCAAAATAAAATTCATAAAATCATATATTAATAAATATTTGTAAGTAGTAAGAAAATACTTAAGTTTTAGGAGATCTGTTGTAGCATAAAAATTAATAAATATTTTTAATTTAATATTAAATCAAGTATTAACTAAACTCAAAAACATATGTTTTTAAGATATAAATAAAATAGTTCTTGTATTTTAAAAATATAACTAAATTATTTTTAATAGAATTAAGTAACATGCTTGAAGTTTGTTTTTTTTTTCTGTTTTGATTTTTACTAATACTATGTAAAATACTATTGCACACATTTAAAGGAAAATTATTTTATATATTATGTTTTTATTGTAATATAAATACTAACATTAAATGTTTTTGTTTAATTGTTGAATTATTTTATGTTTGATTTGTAGTTGCTATTTTTTTTTTTTTTTTTTTGGACAAAATTATAATGAGTGAAACGAATATCTTTTAGTAGCACAACATAATTGAAAACTTTTAACATTATACTTTTTTAGAATCCATTAATTGCATTAATTTTTTTCTTTTTTTTTTTAAATCCTTTGAATTATTAGAAGATAGAGTCTTTGAGAAGGCGAAAACACCAAGACGGGTTCGGGCCTCACGACCGGAATTTTATTTAATCGTGGGTTCTTTTATTTATTGGGCAGAAAACGCAGAAATGTAGCTAGTTCTTGCGTTTTGTTTGAATTACCCCATGTCAAATAAATTTCTAAATGTGAGCTTTGTAAATAAAAAGAAGAAAGAGTTAAATCTTGTAATTGATTGATTAAGAGGTTGCCCACTGGCATGATTTAAAATGGTCCAAGGATGCTTTCTCGATACTCAGATCGGATAGAGGTAAGATAAAGATTTCTATAAATATATTGAAGCAAGTTCACAAGATCAATACTACCACAATTTCTTCGACAAGAAGTCTAAAAAGTAGAACAAGCTTAAAGCTTTCAAAATCGGATTTAAAATATTAAGATTTTCAACATTAAGTTCTTAGTGAAGGCAAGTAAAATGATTTGAATTTAACGATTAGTTTTTAAGTTCACTCTGATTGAGAGTTTAAATTAAACCACAATTCTTAAGTGAAAAGCTTTGTCTTCAGTTTGTTCTTTTTTGGATTTAAGAATTTCTCAAAACAATTTTTTTCAATTACAATCTGCATATCTGAATTAGATGTTTGAGATTTATTCACTTTGCATTTTTTTTTGTGAGCTGTGGTAAATTCGAAAGTGTTAAAAAAATTATAATTTTCTTTTGCCAAAAGAAACTCATCACTTAGGAGTAGTCAAAACTATGTTGTGCTATGCTCGATTCTGGTATCAGAAAAAAGTTTATATACACATATAATTATATAAAAGATATATGTGCATGTGTGAGTATATTAAGTTTAAACAAAAACAAACAATCCGAACAAATGAAATAAACTTAGGCAACGATTTATTCGCTACTTGTAGTAATGGGTTCAATTTTGATATTGCTGGAACTTATGTTACCGCCACCGCCACCGCCCCCACCCGCAGAGGAGGAAGAAATAGCGGTTGAAATTCCTGCTGACGTCGACTCAACAGTTGAACTGCTAACAATGGTAGATGTTGTTGTGGGCGTAGCTACCGAAGACGATGCAGCGCTTACCAATTCGGCAATGTCCTCGGAAAAGAGACGGGAAGGAGAATAAATATTACGACCACCACCGCCACCACCACTACGTGATAATGATGACTTATAGCCTATTTCGAGACCCAATTCGGTAAGAGGTGAGTGAAGCGGCGTTTCGCTAGGTGGGCTGCTACGACGACGCTCATGTGACGGGGAAGCAGACATTGATTTTGCTTTTGTTAGTGTGGAACTTGTGTGGGAAGATGATAACGATGTATTTGCGCCGGTTAAGGAACTAGTTGTTTGTAATTGATGTTGGTGCTGCTGTTGTTGTTGTTGCTGTTGGTGCTGAAGGTGCTGTTGTTGTTGCTGATGTTGTTGCTGTTGTTGTTGCTGATGATGATGTTGTTGATGATGATGATGTGTGGAAGTTGCTGTTGCTGATGCGGAAGCCGACGGATGAGACATGGAACTTGAACCGAAGCCGAGTACATGTGCGGGCGCATGCTGCTGCTGTTGTTGCTGGTGCAGCACATGTTGTTGTTGCATATGTAGTTGTTGTAATTGATGTTGCTGCTGTTGATTAAGCATCGAATCGCAACGTCCACCTGGGCCGCCAACCATGTGCAATGCAACAGCCATGCTGGGCGGTAAATTAGGTAGCCCAGTTAAGCCGCTGCCACACGGTGAAGGCGCATGTCGTGGACCAATGGACATAGGTCCAGATCCAGGATTTGAAGCTGAACTTAAAGCAGGCGAAATGCTGGCCTTAGGCAAAGGAATACCACCGGGTCCAGGTCCGGGGCCAGGTATTTGAGCGCCACCTATACCCGTACCACCTGGACCCACACCTAAACCACCACCACCGGCACCAGCGGCTGCAGCTAAGTGCGGTTGTAGGTGCGGTGGTATATTGAAGAGATTTGGTCCAGGCCCTCCTGGGTTTTCTGTGTGCTGTTGATGCTGTACGGCGGCAGCCATTTGCATATGTTGGCGAATATTGTGCGCAACAGCAGCTACAGCCGCTGCGGTCGCTTCCTGCGACATTTGATCACCAGTTGGTGTGGGCATGCCATTCGGACAGGGGCCGGGATAATTCAACGGACCCTCCTGAAATGGGAAAACAGGCTGAAAAACATTTTATCATTAGTAAAAATTGAAGCCAATAGAAATGCGCCTCATGTATTTCTCTTTGATGGCAAACATACCGAATGTCGGCCGTATGGTAAGTGCGCCAGGCCCTCTTCTTTCAGTTCCTTCGCATCACGAAATACCACCGTCTTAATGACACCTTTGATATGCTCATCTGGCCAAATGCCGAGCAGTATGCGTTGCGGACGGCCTCTACCTTTGGGTCGTAAATCGGGCCCACCATCAATTGAAGGCCCTAGCATATTGTGCACTCGGTTGGCATACAATACAAACGTCGGGTATGGGATGTCATATTTGCGTGCAGCCTGCGACAGAGAGAGACCCTCCTTCAGCACACTAAAAATGGCTTCAGCCATAGTTTCCGGGCGCCATGATTTCAGGGGACCACGTTCGCGAAAACGCAAATGATGCATGAGATTCTGATTGGTATTCCAGCATTTTTGCCACATGGACTGCAGCTGGTACTGATAACTGTCTGCTGGTATGGGGACGGAGAGAGACAGAGAGATAGACAAGAGCAGACAAGTAACAATTTTTGAGAAATGTGCAAGTGTGAAAAACACAGATACAAACCTGCAATAGACGATGAACTCGAGGCGCCCATCCAAGCATGTGAATTCTCCAACATTTTGGCCTGCAAAAGAAGAAAAATACAAACGAAATTAATTGCATGAAAGCATAAATAAAAATATGTACGAGTAGCAAGTGCTAGAGTGCCACAATTTTCAACATTCAACATTCATTGACTTGTTAAAATCGACCTATATAACGACGGAACATATTAATGCAAACTTCTCTCGCTCTCCTCTCCCCTCCCCTCCCATTCTCTACTTGCAATAACAGAAATACAATAAATGACTCTTAAGTTTTGCAACTAAATCGACTAATTGCATAACAAAGTAACATTTGTGCGGATGCGACTCTCATAGTTCTCCTCAGCTGGCTTGGTTCAGTTCAGTTCGGTGCTGGCGGATGGTTCGAGACTCGCCTGATATGCCAACACTTGTGAATATGTACAATTTTTATTTCGAACGAAATAAAAAAAAACACATACAAAACAAAAAATTCTATGCAATTTCACTTGAAGAATTGCAAAAACAAAAATGCGACAACAACAACAACAATACATTCATAATAAATAGAGCTACAAGCATAGAAAAAACAGAACAACAAAAACAACATGTAGAAGGTTGTTAGGCATACATTTACCTATATACTCACACACTCTCTCGATGGCTTCCAAAGTACCATACCTGAATGTATTGGCGGTAAGGATGAGGGAGAGGTAAGTAAAGTGGTGCAGCAGGTAGGCAGTGTTTGCTACTATGTAGTGAACCTCTTAAAATGTTATTTACATATTAGCAAATAAAATTGGTAGTTAGTTTGAAATTGTAATTTATTATAAGAGGTTCTTGAAGTCGATTTTAAAAGGTTTAGAAGGGGTTTCCAAAGTGGGTTTCGCAGAGATTTAATATAATAAAATGAGATTGTGTGCGAATATTGAGTGCAGGAACATAACCTCATGCATATTTCGAATAATGAATGGTGTTTCTATTTAATTTATAATTTAAAAAGTTGTTGTTGCATATTTTTCTGTGGCAGTACCCGGATAAAGTAAAAAATAATTGAAAGTTACTCATACGACGAGTAGTTCCGTTTCTCAGCTTTTAACTTTGAACATATTCCTTTTTAAATTCTATTTTTATATTCATCTTGCTGGCATTTATCTAGTAGGAAACTTTAACATATCATGGCGTATTTATAGGTGTTCATGTTAAACATAACATTATAAACGATAACAAGTGTTCATCACATTACATTAAGAGCAATCCACTTGTCCTGCATTTTTGTATGTGTAATGCTACTGTGTTATTAGAGGAGGTTCTTGAAAATATTTAATATAATTTCTTTTTTGTTATTAGTTTTATTCTTTGCCTACCTATTGGCTAGGTGAAGATGAGCCAGCCATGCGATACAAACATACATACAAAAATACATATAAATTGTACTTAAAATTATCTCTGCTTATGATTGCTTGTGTCTACCTCTTTGTACATTATATGTAAGTAGATCAGGAGCTCAGTTGTGTAGACATAACTACTACTACTAAGTAAATGTAAGTGTCCGTCTAAAAGTGCGACTTGAAATTGTTTTTTTTTTTCTTATATTTTAACACTTTTATAGTTGCAAGACATGCACAGATTATGGATTTGATTTGTTATTACTTTTTTTTTTGTTGAATTGCTTTTTTGATTCGCTTTATTAAATTGTATATTATTTTCCATATGTGCCTAGAATATTTTATATGCATTTCTAAAATTACTTAATTTTCTGTAAATTTATTGTAGAGTTTTATTATATACTATGGTAATGTTTCCATAACTAGAGTGTTATTTTTGTAACTTGTCTGATATTTTATTTTTTTCTATATAAACTATATAATTTTATTGTAATTTAAAGCATTCAGTTATAATAACTTAATTTATTATGATCGGTTTAGTTTAGTGCAGTAAACCGGTGAATGAAAGGTTCTATGTTTTTAGGTTAAGTTGAGTAGTTGAGCGGAGAAAACCAAATAGAGCAAAGTGCATTTTGAGACCGATTTTATGTCAATTATTTCATTCCAAGGTCTATGGTATCTTTGCTTTTTAACTGCTTGAGGTATCGGTAAAAAAGTCGAGAAATTTATGAAACTTAAACCTAACAAATTTCTCATCAATTTACAGGTACTAGATGTACTAAGAAGCCAAAGTTTCTTATCCATCAAATAACTACTGTAGGTGCTACAGCTGCTCATAGTCGAGTGACTTCATGCAAAATTTTATGATTGTATACAATTCTTAAATATACATTTTTTGTCGAAACATTCTATAGTCTCATGTGTTATATTAATATTTTCTTATAGGACCTATATGATCTATTGTACGTCCCTCTTCTCTATCTAGTCTGATTTGTCTAGAGTGCCTCATCCAGTCCAGTCTCCCTCAAGAATTTGAGTATTGCGCCCGGATCTATGGATGCTGGTTGTGTACTGGGCACTTCGTATAAGTATACCCAGATATCAGGATCAGTGCTCCACACTGAGCTAAAATATGTTCTGATGATTCATCTACTTCATTACAAAACCCACATATTGAGCTTTCCTCAACTCCTATTTGGCAAAGGTGTCCTCTGAACCCGCAGTGCCCAGTCAGAATACCACCTAATATACGCAGATTGTCTTTTTTTTTTTTGAGACCAATGCAGAATGCGTATCTATTCTTGTTATAGTTACCTAGAAGCGTTTTGGATTGCCTCAGTCCCGGAAGATTATTAAAGAGTTCTTGGCTCTTGTTCTTCTCTTCTTGCCTGAGTACTTCCCTGATTACGCTTTCTCCTATTCCACAGAAAGGTTCAGGTCCCACGAAAGTGGTCGCTGCTTCCTTTCTAACAAGCTCATCTGACTGTTCATTACCCTCTATTCCTAAATGTCCAGGGACCCAACATAGAGTGACTTTATTGTCCTTGCCCAGTTGATTGAGCTTGCTCAAACAATCCCACACCTATTTAGAGGCGATCTCAGAGGAGCATAATGCTCGAATGGCTGCCTGGATATCCGACATGATAGCGATATCTTGCCGTTTGTACTTCCTATCTAGATTGAATTGCACACTTTTATCGATAGCGTGAATTTCAGCTTGAAAGATGCTAGGATACTTCCCCATCGGCTGAAAGTGTTTGATTCTTGGCCCAGTTCCATCCTCGGTTCTTGACCCATCTGTATACCACTTAATCGTGTATTCTTTGAGTGTGTAATTATGTTTTACACTCTGCCATTCATTCTTACCACTAAGTTTGCCATAAAGTGTTTCTCAAAACTATACTGTTTGTCCATTCTGTCCTGGGGACAGTCCAAGAGATAGTTGTCTTTTGCCGGGTTATCTCGGTTTTCAGGCCTTGTAGATTGCCCCGTTAACCTTTTATTCTTGTTCCTCTTACGATTGCTGCCTTGGAGGTACCCTCTATCACGAGGTGTAATGGAGTGAGCTCAAATAGTACCTTCAATGCAGCAGTCGGACATGTTCTCATAGCTCTCGTTATACAGATACATGCCTACCTTTGAACTTTTCCTAATTTAGCTTTCGCTGTTTTTAGTTGAGATCTCCTTGCCTCCTTAATTGGTTAAAATCACTTAACTTTTTTGGTGTTGCTGGTATAAAACTCATACCACAAACCTATAAAAAATATTATATGGCGTATAAAAAAGACAAAGTAATGTGATTTTTCTTAGAAAGTTAAGAACAGATTTTTGACCTGACTGATTTCTTTTTGCTTGCTTCAATTAATTCAATTTCATGCATAAAATGTACGAATTATGTACGCTAGTAAGGATTTTTCATCATTTGCCTGGATTTTATACCATACCCTTGCGCAATATCCACCGAAAAAAAAATGTTTTCCCCAATTGTATTATTAAATAAGTAAATTGATTAAAATAGAAAAGATTTTCATTTATTGTTTACGGTTTCGGTAAAGTGTTCAATGGTTATATCCGGACAAAGATGATGAAAAACGCAATTTCAAGTCTATATTACAGTATAAGGTTTACAATAGATCTAATATTATACTTAAGAACTTCACACGTGTCCATGTGAAATATGAACTCAACCATTCAAACAATCAAAAAAATTATAAATATGATAGGTAAATTCATACTAAACCCATGGTAATAAATATACTTCCACTATAAAGTATTCAGTGGAAAATCACTATTGCAACAAGTTAAAGGTATTGTTAATTGCTTTGTATATATCTTGTACTGTTTCTTTATGTTCTTGTTTCGATTTAATTTGAATTTGAATGTTTAACCAGAAGGAAATAATTATACTTCCAAATGATGCAAGCTTTACTTTAACAAATTTAACGGACAACGCATTGTAGACATTGCGCAAGCATTCCACCACAAGTTATTTGAAAAATTTTACTTGTAAGTCATTGTCAAGAAAAATGGGGCATGGTAACCATTTTCTGCGGAAGAAATTGGAGAAATAATGCCTCATAAAAAATGGGGAATGTCTAATCGCGAAATTGCATGAAGTATTAACATATCACACCAAGGCCGTATTTAGGGGCGGGGGGGGGAAATTTGGGGGTTCCCACTCCCCCCCCCGAAATGTGGAAACTTTATTCGAATTTTTGAGATTAATTGCCAATGGATGGAAAAAAAAGTCAAAATAAAATCTATTTAACGATATTTTTTACTTCCATCGGTTTTTTTTTCTAAAAAGTCAAATATAAAAAATAAATTTGAAATCTTAGTTACACTATGCTATCAAATCCGATTTGTTTTCTTCGACATGAGGTTTGACTACGGATTCAAAAAGAAAAGGTGATACTGAGCACTCCTGCATTCATAGTTTTTCTGGGTCAGTAACTCTTTTTGATTTAAGGTTTCGTCCTGAATCAGTTTGAAAAGTTTTAAAATTAATAAAAATAGCAAAAATTATCGGATCCTTGTAAAATAAGACTTGCTTGAACCCCATTTTTTTCCTTAAACGTGACGTGATGGGAAGTTTTTGACCTCAGATTTGTGTTCAACGTGAAAAATTCTTTAGCAGAAACTCCATCTTATTAGCGAAACCAATGCAGTTTAGGAGGCAATCTCAAAATATAATTAATTTTTTAATTATTCCTCAGAGCACCACGGCTAGAAAGATCTCTTTCAATGCTGTGACTTAACGAATTTAGGGAATATAAGCCAACCTCATCCGGGTTCCTTATCATTGATAATGGCTCAAATTCCCAATGATGATCATTTGAAAAAAATGAGCCTCTACAATTTCTGGTAATTTTTTTGAGGTTGGGTACATCATCAGTAGTGGGAAGTCAATGAGTTAATGAAATTATGTCCCTTACGATAAAAAAAGCACTAGAATGCAGAGTGAAAAATATTTATTTGAAAAAATTAAATTTGATTATTCTGGGAATTTTTTGTCACTTTTGGCCATTTTTTTGAAGTTAAGATTAAAAAAAATCGGAAAATTTTTCCTAAAATTTTAATTTTATAGGGCCCATCAAATGTATCATTGATTTAATTTATTGTATTTCAAAATTAGTTTGATAAAAATTATTTATGAATATTTGCTGAAAACCCCCCCAACCCCCCCCCCCTCCCCCCCTCGAAAACAAAATTTCTGGCTACGGCCCTGTATCACACGTAGGCGTGGTAAACATCAAAAAAAGGAAGTTGATATATGCCAAAATAAAGCGGCTTGGACGACTTATAATCATGAATACACTGAAAAAAACGGAGATTGTCAAAGCTACGAGCTTCAAAAAACTTATTATATTTGAAATTCGAAGTGATTTAGATTGAAATATTTTCACAAGACGTATTGGAAACATTTTGCATGATTGCAAACATCTTACAATAAGGGTTAGCTTCCCCTAAACACTCATTCCAAAAAGGCAGGTTTTGAATTCGCAACATCACATTTGTAATGGACCGGTCAATGCGAAACCATTATTTTTGGCAACGAAAAACGTACACATTAGATGTTCCTGAGTGTTATAACCTTTTTTGGTACTATATATTGGGAGTATGAATGTATAAACTCGTAATTGTGACTAACTTCATATCTATCATACGCGCAATTTTTTTGACATTGACAGCTATTCTATCTCGAAGAGCGCCAAAAATACTATAAGAATTGATCTGTCAAATAATTTTCATAATTTTACAAAAGTGTTTTACTATAGCTGAAAATGTCGAATTTCGTGCCAACAAAACAACATTTGCGGGAAGTTTTAATTTGCTTCTTCCATTTAAAGGAAAACGCAACTGAAGCACATTGTTTACTCACTGAAGCTTATCCTGACTGTGCTATGGACGTTAGAATGTGTCAGGTGTGGTATGCCCCTTTCAAAAGTGATGATTTTGATGTTGAAGACAGGGAACGTTCAGGCAGCCCGAAGAAGTTCGAAGATGAAGAACTGAAGGCATCACTCGAAGAAGATTCATGTCAAACGCAACAAGAACTTGCAGAACCTTTAGGAGCTGATCAATCCACCATTTCTAAACGATTAAAAGCATTGGGAATGATTCAAAAGCAAGAATAGTAGGTGCCGTACGAATTGAAGCCGAGAGACGTCGAACGACGATTTTTCACATGTGAACTGCTGATTGAACGACAGAAAAGAAAGAGTTTTCTGCATCGTATTATGACTGGCGATGAAAAGTGGATATGTTACGATAACCCAAAGCGTAAAACATCAACGGCAAAGCCTAACATCCATGGATCCAAGCGCATGCTGTGTATTTGGTGGGATATGAAGGGTGTCGTGTATTATGAGCTGTTGAAACCGAATGAAACGATCACTGGCGACCGCTACCGACTACAATTGATGCGTTTGAGCCGAGCATTAAAGGATAAGAGGCCAGAATATGAGAAAAGACACGACGAAGTTATTCTTCAGCACGCCAATGCTCGGCCGCATGTTGCAAGGCAAGTAAAAACATACTTGGAAACGCTGAAATGGGAAGTGCTACCCCACCCGCCGTATTCTCCAGACATTGCTCCTTCTGATTACCACTTGTTCCGATCGATGACACATGGCCTGGCTGAACAGCACTTCCGTTCTTTCGAAGAACTCAAAAAATGGGTCGATTCGTGGATAGCCTCAAAAGATGAGTCTAATAATGGAAGTATAATTATTTCCTATGAAGCTTTTTTAAAGTTTTGAATTTAATGCATTTAAGTAAAAGTGTTATATTTATTATTTTCGTATTTATTGAATAAAACTTTGTACTTACTAATTATTATAAAATGAATTAGGAATAAATGAAAATCTTACAAAAAATCGTATACTTATTACCATGTGTGTATATTCCTAATTGTTTAATATAAATAAGCACTTTCTTGGGAAAATGTTTATTAATTAAAAAAAGTAATTTTTATAATTAACGAAAATTTATGCACAACTGCCGGACAGATGTGCGACAGCATCATCATCATCATCATCGCCATCGATTTGGAGTAATCAGTGTAATGCATCTGTGCATCAAAGACACCAAAGCTGTTACGTACGGCCATACACTTAATGCATAAATACATGTACACATACAAACAAACATTTGCACATACATATATACGCGCACATATACTTAATACGAAAACTAATGCTAAATATGAGCGAGAGCATATCGGCCTACTATAAAATGTAAATAAATAATTTATTACAGTGGGCATTACTAACGACGCTCATTGCAGCTGTGTTACCGCTACGATATTGCTGCTGCTGACGCATTACCCCTTTCCCGATGTCGTTGAAGTTGAAGCTATACATACATTTTATAGTAACAACATTTCAAATCATTTGACAACTCAGATGCAATGTCGTCGTCGTTGTCATGGCATTGGTGCATTAGCAGCAGCACTACCAGCATAAATATTATGCGTGTATATTATTCGCTAAAGTAGAGCGAGTTAGCGAGAAAGAACGTGCAATGAGCGAGTGTTAAAGTAAACGATAACTCGGCTCTGTTGTAGACGGTGACGGATAAACGTTGTATCTAGTTTGGGTGGGCGGAGAAGAGAGGAGAAAAGTGGAGTTCAGGAAGTGAACGCGAAATTAAACGACGAAACGACGTTGACCACGTTTCGGTTTAAATCAAAGCGAAGCGCAGCACTACAAAATGCATGCATTGTTAATAACAATAATAATACTCATACACTCATACACACCAACACACAGACATACATACAAACATATATAACACACAGTGTGACCAAAGTAGCCAAGTGCAATGAACGAAATATTTATATATGCAGAAGAGGTGGTGATGACGATGGTACAGATGGCAATAAGCGAGAGAGAGAGAGAGAGAAACGAGCTGCATTCGCTGTAGATTGGCGCTTAGATTCTCCACTATAACTATAGCAATTCTTGTTGTTATTACTGTGTATGTGTATGTAAGTATATGTTTGAATACAAACACAGCGCATTCAATTGCAAAATGAAGTTTAAATAATAAAATCAAATTCAATCAATCAATCGCAAATTAACAAACTGACAATTGCCAAGAATCGATCATTTTACATAATTTAAAAGTTTTTGAAGCTCTCTTTGGAGCATGCAAGTATATGGAGTAGGAGTACAGTACAGTATGGGAGTAGATGAAGAAGTTTTTATTATACAAAATATAATCAAATGAATTTACATTGAAAATATTTATGTGGTAGCATATACCAATTCGGATGGATGGCTTTGTCTCCATCTCTCAGAATACTGTTTGACTAAACCTTTTCATACATAAAATTCATTTTGATTCTTTCGAATTTTCTAAAAAATCTTTTAGAAAATGTAATTTTGTGTAAGGAATTGTAGTTCTTACAAATCGAATGATCTTGGCGGACTGCAATTTTCTTGCGGCCTCATATGGAGTGGGCGTACTTTTTTTCATATTTTTATTTCTCATATTTGTATGAAACATTTCAAAGGAATATTTTCTGAAATTTCTTCTAACGGTTAATAATAGTAAGTGCAGAGATTTTTGCCAAAAGAAAAAAGGTTTATATCTTTCAAAGGTTAATTTATTTGTTTTAGGTGGCTCTGGCTTTAAGCGGTTTCAACTATTTTTTGACGTAGAATATTTTCTGGTAGTCGTTCAAAGGTTAATTTCTTTGAAAAAAAGGACAAAGGTGGTTTTGCACTTAAGTGATCCCAACTATTTTTTGTTGGTAAACATTATTTTCGAAGACGTTATAGGTTTCGTGACCATTTATAAGAAGTATTCTCTTCAGATAATACTCCGAAAGTAAAGTAGGGAGATGTGGCACAAGTAAATATTTGGTGTTTTCATGATGAACATCTCTTTCAGACTTGATGCATGCCTGAATTAAAATTATTTGTTTTTATTAGTACCGCATATACAGTTCGACTCTATAATAAACTTCTATATAATGAGGTTCTCCCTGCTACGAATTAATTACAAGAGTAGCTGTGTTCGTTCGTTCTACTTTTAGTGAGTTTAAATCTCCTTATAACGAAATTTCATATAACGAATTTTCTTTTATAACGAACCATTTTTGTAGTTGTAAATTGAGCTCCCATGAGTTTTTGATCTCTTCAATGAAACTTCGTATCGAGAAAAATATTTGGGGGATCCCCAAACGTGAAAAATTACAATTGCAATAAAAAAAAACAAAGTTCCATTACTAACGAATTTGACAGCAGTTGCCTGTATTCAGTGATCAAATTGAAAATTACTGATTACTTTAATTAAATTAGTCGAGAGTATTTATATTGATGTTGTTTCTCATTTGTTAGAAGATGCTGTTTAGCAATTTGTATTAATCTCATAATAATCATTATAAAGTAGTCTTCACTTGTTTCAAATTTATTTAGACAAGATAATCTGCCATTTCCTGCCAACAGTTTATGTCAGGTTAGGATCAAATGATTGTGGTTTACTTAGAATAAAAGATCTATTTTTGTCAGCTAAGTTTATCTAGCTCTAATTTCTTGCTAACCATTTTGACGCTTTAACGAATATAAGTCCCTAATATCAGTCGATTTAAGAATAGAAGTGGTTGAAATGAAACTAGATTAAAGTCTTCCTTTGACAAGAGCTTGATAATTACAAAGAAGGTTAACTCTTTCATACCCAATGTTGCGTATATGCAACATTCACTTTTATGGATCATAAGTAAAATGTTTGCAAGATATTACTTTTAACGTTATTTGTATTCGGTTCTGTTAGGTATTCTTCACGTTTGCTAATTGCCGAATATTTGAAATGTCTTGCTTAAGTAATTTTTTTTTAATGTTTTGTCTTTGAAGTCCAGCAAAAAACCTGAGTGCAAAAATTTTTAATAAAATCTTTTGCACTATTTTTTGAAAAATAATGCATTAAATTATTACTAACCGGAAATTTTTTTTATCAGATATGTTTATAAAAGATAAGAGAATATGAAAATCAAAAAATTGGAGAAAAGGAGTTATCCAGTGGTTGTCTACAGCTTTATAGCTCTGTTTTTTAACCTTTAAATAACGGATAAACAAATCAATGCAGAAGCAAGAAATTTGGTGTCATGATTGTGATAAGTAACTATAATTTCACAACAAATGGTCTCTCTTAAGCCCCATTATAATTCGGGCGTCAAAGGATTAAGTAATACCAACAGAAGAAAATTAAAATTTGGCTAATCTGATACTTGAAAACTCTTCAAAGGCCTGCAAGTTTTTCGTTTATTTAGAAAAGCAAAAGGCTATCATCTATGCTCATTATATGGTATTGTCTGATGAAGAAATATTGCTTTTAGAAGATTCCAAATCCATATAAAATACATTAAAAACTGCCTAAGACAAGTAGGTACTGCATGTTAGTACGTACTCGATGTATGAAATAAACTCACCCCTGGTTTACTTACAAATAGAAAAACTTACTTAAATAATTCAATATACTGCCAAAAAATTTTAAATGAAACGCCTTCATGTTATTTAAGCAGGAAGAAGGAGTTCCATAGATGATTATTGACAATCATAACGTAAAGAAATTGCTGTAATATTGAACCCTCAATCAAAAATGCAATTGAAACCATAAATTTGTCACTTAGGAAATACCCTCAAATAACCAAAAAAAAAAAAAAAAGAATTTAGGAATATATGTATGTATATAAAATGTGTACTGGGTAAACAAGTGCGTATACACATACGTATATGCACGTGTGTGAGTGTGTGTGCGTGTTTGTGCATTTATTGAGGCGTTAAACCATCAATTGAGTGTAAAAATCCTTTTTTTCCAGTGCTATTGGTGTATGGTGCTGTTAACAAAATTTGTCGCGTCTTTTTCTACCAAACCTCTTCATTGTGTCGCCCTCCCACCGTCCCCCTTGCGAGACTTTGCGGTGTCGCTGAAGTGTACTTAAGCGAGTATTCGTTTACGCTGTTCGGGTTTGTTGTTGTTGTTGTTGTTGTTGCACCCCAAATATACGAGAAAACATTGCCAGCCTAAGGATAACAACAAAAACACTAACAAGAACAGCAAAAGCAACAATAATCGCACAAAAAAAAAATAAAATAAAAAAAAAATACTGAAAAAAGGGGTTCAAGTACTTATGTGGCAATGTACTTGACGTTGCCGTCGCCGCAGTGAAATACAATTTAATAAAATCACAGCAGGAAAACGACAATTTTCCTAATACAGGATGCAAAAGTTAAGATTTGAATATTTTTTGTTTGTTTCATTTTGTTTCTGTTGAAGTGATTGAAGGATATAAGTAAATCATTGAAAGTGCAGTGAAAAACCAAAAATTAATTAGCGTAAAAATATTTGCAAATATTTTTTTTTTTTTACATATTTGCAATCGAATTAGACGACGAGTATGATGTGAATATGTATGCACTTGATGAGGATATGTGATTTCTCTAGATATTTATGTGAGGCACAACAATTTCCTACAAGCTGCCAGCAAGTAGTTCAGTAGCTGAAAACTTGTAGCTGAGCAGCAAAACAAAAAACAAAAAACAAAAAAACTATCGCTGTTAGTTGACAAAATCAAAATGATAGAAAAAAAAACACATATACATATTTGAAACGCTGATTAAATTCGATTTTCAATATTTACTCTTAACCCTTACCCTCCATATTTACATGTATGTACCACCTGCAGCTAAAAATTTATAAAATAAATAAAAATTCTAGCAAGCATCCTACTTGAAAAATAAATTACTACTGCAAAAAACAAAACAGCAACAAACATCATCATAACGTAATAGGTAGGGAGGTGGTGGCGATGCTGATAGTGTTGGTGGTGTTGGTGACAGTGGTGGCAACTATTGCTGTCGCATCGAATTTTACTGTGGATGATGTACTTGTTGGTTGGTGGTGGTGATGTTACGCGAATCGAGATTTATATTTATGTACTAGTTATATATATATTTATAAAAAAAAAAAAATACGAATAAACAACAAGGAATTTTACGTCATCATATATGTGTGTTTGTATACCTATGTATATTTCACTTGAAAATTGCAATCAAGTAAATTTTGATATTTCCACATAAACTTCATGGATTTAATAAACTCGTCATCCTCATCAGTAATAACATCATCATCGTTATCGTCATTATTATTATCATCATTGTCCTCGTCATCGTCGTTCGATATTTCTGCTGCTGCTGCTGCTGTTGCCGATTGTATCGAGCACTCTTCTTTCTTCTCATATGTAAGTATGTATGTTTATGTAATGAACGTCATTTCCGGCACAATTTTATTATATTTAACATCTATGTCTAAACATATAAATACATCTACACCTTAACTGACTCACTTATATACACATGTAGTTATAAGTATTCGTTGTACTGGTGTATACATGTATGTATGTCTTTATTAAAGTGTAGTTGATTTTGTAGTTATTGTAAAAAAAAAGAAATAATAATAGCAAAAGTAAACATTATAGATTAAATGGGGATACCGATTTTAGGCGTTGAAAAAATCAAATTTTTTAACTACATAACTCTTGAGGCATTTCATGTGAAGCGGAGAACGAAAAAATAGTGAGCTTCTGAAATTCGTTGGCATTCGGTCTAATTGAACTTCTAGAAGATATGAAGTTTATTTGCCATGAAGTTTATTTGTCAAGTTTGGAGTTTTTAAAGAATTGACGTAATTGAAATACGGATTTTTCGGAAGTAATTTTCAGAATTAAATAAATTTACAATAAACTATTGAATATGGTGATTTAAATAGGAAATCTACTGTTCTTTTCAATTATGGAATCAGGTTCGAAATTATTTTTTTTTATCTTGCACGTGTCGAGATTTCATAAAATTCGAAAATTTCAAGTCAGAATGTTAAGATCTAAACTTACTGGAGTTCCGACATTATTCTTGAATTCAGTGGCCCATAACACACAAGAAAAACTTTGTCTGACAATATTGTTCCTCGTAGATTCAAGTAACTCAAAAAATAGAATGATTCTACCAAGCAAGTGTTCAATTCTTATCCGAGGGTGATTATTGATCAGAGAAATAGGCCGCCAGCCTAATTCCTCTATTTTGATGATGGTAAGTTCGTTGATATCTTTTATATTTCATCGCTCTTATTAAGGTGAAAACAAGCTCTCTTAACATGGAGAACAGCCACTAACTTAGAAGCAGTTTCTGTTGTTAACAGTTATACTGCTAAATCCTCGTTAGCGTAGTAGGGAGCACCTCAAGCAGGTGCTGAAAAATTACTTTAGCAATTTGACAATCATCAGTATGAGTTCCAATCAAATCCTAGTTCAGCAGAAGGTTTCAAGAAAAAATCGCCACTGGGTTTTATTTTTCGCCATTGCTTTTACTTCGTTTCACGGGTTTTCTTGAAGTTTTGAATAGTCTCGCTTTCTCGTTCCTTGAGGGTCAAGCCCTCCTCTTAGTGGCAACTAGCGCCTGGATTATTTTGCATACGGCTGATTCATTTACACTTTAAGCGTTTCATTGATCTCAAGATTTCCTCTTTCCACCAAATTTTCAGTATGAGGCATAAGCAGCAATTTGAATGCATTGTAGCTTATTTAACAATGTGCAGTTCGCTTTTCTGCTCCACCTGTCCTTTAAATTATGCTGCCAGATTGTCAAAAGAGTCCGCAGTATCGAATACACTTGTCTAATATCATGACTTTGGTTTTAGTGGTGTTGGCATTTAGATCAACCCTTGGTTTACTGAGATTAAGACTGCGGGTCTCAGTGCTTAGTAGGTATATGTAGGCGCAATTAAAATGTTTAAAGTGCTGTTGCAGAACATGATCCACTATCAGTTGGGAAAGAATAGGTGACCTCAAATAATATTGCCTCATCCCCGGTTTGGAGGTCAAATGCTTTGACAGACAGGGCCCTTTATTGGAACTCGTTGTATTGTCTTGTACTATATTAGAGAGGTTAATGTGTTTGTACCGCGACCTATAAGATCTATTGTACTTCCCTCTTCTCTATCTAGTCTGATTTGCTTAGAGTGCCTCATCCAGTGCAGTCTCCCTCAAGAATTTGAGTATTGCGCCCGGATCTATGGATGCTAGTTCTGTACTAAGCACTTCGTACATATCCAGACATTTCATTTTTTTGTGGATCAGTGCTCCACACTGAGCTAAGATAAGTTCTGATGATTCATCTTCTTCATTACAAAACCTACATATTGAGCTTTCCTCAACTCCTATTTTGCAAAGGTGTTCTCTGAGCCCGCAGTGCCCAGTCAGAATACCAGCTAATATACACAGACTGTTTTGTTAAGACCAATGCAGAATGAGTATCTATTATAGTTACCTAGAAGCGTTTTGGATTGTCTCAGTCCCGGAAGATTATTAAAGAGTTCTTGCCTCTTATTCTTCTCTCCTATTCCACAGAAGGGTTCAGGTCCCACGAAAGTGGTCGCTGCTCCCTTTCTAGCAAGATCGTCTGCCTGGACATTGCTCTCTATTCCTAAGTGTCCAGGGACCCAACATAGAGCGACTTTACTATCCTTGCCCAGTTGATTAAGCTTGATCAAACAGTCCCACACCAGTTTAGAGGTAACCTCAGCGGGGTATAATGCTTGGAACCCGTTTGTGGACCCACTTCTTTTACTTCTTCTGTCTGCGACTTATTTAATTCAATTTATGTGGGGCGTCTCGGTCTCCGCAAAGTGAAGACGAAATTAAGACTAGACTTCGTTGAATTTTCCTAGATGTAATTTACAATATTTACAAGTTCACCGCAGTTCTAGATAATCTAAGGTTTCTAATTAAGTTTTTTTTGTTTAAATAAAATATTTGCTGAAAATTTAAAAAATCTTTAAAAGCATTTTTAGAAACTAAAATAAGTTTATCATTATTTGAATATAAATTTTTAAATAAACTTAATTCAATTTTCATTCAATCCACATGATTTCTATATATGTGAAATATATTAATATTTATAAGTATACATACAAACTTAAATAGTTTTATATACATATATACAAAAAGTAAATAATTTGATTATATTGCCATAATATTTGCAGAAAAAGAAACGAAACGTTTTCATAATTACAAAACTACATGTAAGGGAAAAGTTTTGGGTGAAAAGTCACAAGGATAAATTGCCAATAAGGCAATGTGAATGTATGTTTCCGTGCAAGTGTGAGTGTCTGTATATATGTATGTATGAAACGCGGAACTCTATGCGACGCCAATTATCGATACCACATCACGATATAAACTAGTTTGAGTTTTTTTTTTTTTTAATTTAGTAGAATTAAATTCGAAAAGCGAGCAGAAGGGAAGACGAACCAGCAAGGGTGAGAGAGTGATTTATAAAGGCAAAACCCAACAGCAACATAATCAAATTTAAATTTGTGATTTCCCCTAAATGTAATGGTACTAGTTAGTTGTTTTTGTATTCATGTTAGTATTTTCCAGCAGAAACCAAAATATTTTGTAATAAAAATCAACGAACGCCTAAAAATATGCAATAGTTAGTAATAGTAGTAGTTGTTGGTACCTATAACTTTTTGTTAATTTTTTTATTGTAACTGAAAGAAAAAAAAAAACAAATAATTTAAAACTTTTTCTTATATTTCGCATGTATTATAAATTTGTTTTTATACGTGTGTTTGTGTGTGTGTATCAGTAACGATTGCGTTGCGCAACACAGAAATTGGAAAAAGTTAACGCATTATTTTGCCGATTGGAATTTAAAGTTTTTTGTTGTTATTTTTTATTTCAAATTTAATGCGCGCTACAATTGGCAGAAAATAAGAAACGACTTTGAAAGTTCATACAATCCTATAGAGTATTAAACAATAAGAATACTAGACTTTTACATGCGTGTGCATGACCGAGCTTAGTTTTCTTATATTTTTATTCCATATGTATGCGCCTTTTTCCTAGAATTTCACTGCATTTTTTTCTTGTTTTTTTTTTGCAAAGTATGTGTATGCATTTTTTATACAACTATAAACAATTGATAAAAATTTTGCGCTAAATTAAACATTAGCGCCGCAGTAAACTTTCAAAACATTAGCTATAGAGAAAAAAATATACAGCAAACAAAAAACCAGAAAAAAGGATTTAATGCAATTTGCGAAAATTAGACTAATGTAAACGCATTTGTTTTATATGTGTACAGTGGTATGTTTGAGTATGCGTGTGCATGTGTATAATTGTGTGTTTGTATTGTGCCAATTGCATAAGTATAAGTTGTAAACTTTTTTGTACAACAATTTACGTAATTTTGTTTTGTATATAACTAAAGTTAAAAAAGTTCGCATGATTTGAGTCTGATTGAACCGACACATTATTATGTTTGTTGCTGTTGTTGTGGTTGTTGTTTTATAGAAAAACTGAAACTTAAACTATTAAAAATACAAGTAACAAAATCAACAAAACAGCTAAAACTAAAACTGATAATGCAATAATTATAGCTTCGATTTACAAGGAAATTAGCATGTGCTGTTTACACAATTAAATTGTAAAAACAAAAACTAAAGAATACAAAATAAATATAGCGGTAGTCTATTTTTATTAAAGGATATAGCGGATTTAATTTTTGAGCATTGAGATACGGAATGTTCTAGTATATTTTCTATCAAGTTTATCGCCGAAAAATTATTGTATAAGAATAACATGCAGAAATTTACTTAGGTGGTATAAGAAAACTTTTTTTAACTGCAAAACTATAGATAAATATTTAGTCATACTTGTGTAATGAAATTTGCCATATTTAATATATTGTTATTTTTTCCTTTAGACTTTCCCCATAGTTAATCTAGGCTCAGTTCAATTCAGCTTTCGTAACGAAAATAAATATACTTTTTATTGAGACTATTCTAATATTCACAAGGGTTAGGAAGTTCTTTAAGAAACTTCACATGAAATTTTTTTTATATTTTCTACCTTTTTTATGCACTGTCACATTTCTTCCAATATCCTCTTCCAGAGGTTTTAAATTTTCCTAATTTATATTGAAAGAGTGCGACCAATTTCATGGCTTGGAGTACATATTTGGATCGGTCTTTTAATAAAAAGCAAACTGATATGTATCAATTCTAGTTATAAATAATTATATGTACATAGAACCCCATGGTTTCAAGCAGGAACAAAAGGCAATAACGAACAGTCTCCAAATGGATCTGATTTGTGGCTTCGAAATCCTTGAAAATGTTATCACGTTATCCCGCTTCCTTTTTCGTATCTGTAGTGCTATTATCTTTTGCAGTGTTCTATTCTAAAAATGGGAATTTGAGATTTTGTTCGGTCAAAATATTCGTAATATTTTACGTAGGTTCCGGTTTAAGGAAACTTGACCGGTGTAGCTATGTTTCGTATTTCGCAGCCGTGTAAAGCAATATTGGCTTGACATTTGAAGATTCTTAGGGCCAGTTTTTCAGTGCGAGTTTAAACTCGGTTTAAAATAAGTTTGCTTAAACGTCGCGTTACTCTGATCTACGTTTAACTATAGAAGCAGTTTTTCAGCGTGAGCCTAATTTCAACTCAGTAATTGCTTTTTGTGTATGGCAACACCGAGAAATATCAAATAATTATCGATATTTTTGCTTATTTCTAACAACTGATCATTTTTTTGTCGACAGAAAAAGATTTAAATCTAAAATTAAAAAATGGATTTCAAAGAAAAAGATATTAAAAGGAGTTTTAATTTTAGCTCCGCGGAGATTTCTTTCCTACTAGAAGTTGTAGAGAAGCACAAAGTAATAGAGTGCAAGCAAACGAAAACACTCGTTTGCACATGCAATGTCACACCAATTTGTTCGATTCCTTATATGAGGGCCAATAAGCTCCAGGACGCTATGCGCAGAAGACTTTGTAAGACGGAATCGTTCATACAAAACTTTCTCTCCAAATATATGAAAATGTTTTGGCCGCAATTTTATTGTTCCAAGTCTTCTTAAAACTGTAATGTTTAAGATTTCGTACATTTCAGCATCACTCATCTCTTCACCAGAAAAATTCATTTTGCTTCTTTTTTTAGGTTCACAGACACTTTTATTTGAAAGAAGTAGCTGCACAAAACATACAGCTATTTAAACGAAGTTTAAACGTAAATATTGGACGTTTAAACTGAGTTTAAACTTCAATGAAAATTAACTGAAAAATCAGAAACTGAGTTAAACTCGCACTGAAAAATTGGCCCTTAGTATGCTGTGAGATGTACGAAGAGCTACGAACCGGATGCAGCAAGCCGAACGCAGCTTTTAGATCCTTCATGCGATTACGTATGCCCCTTTCAGTAAGACACCATTAATATGCAATTGTTCTTCACGTTGTGATTGAGGATATTGATTGCAATCTTCATCTTTTGAAGCTGTTTCCTATACTGAGTATAGCAAACGGCAAGTAAATGTCGTTTAAATAGTAGGGTGGCCCTTAGCTACAGGTCATTTTTCAAAAGTAAAAATGTTGCTACTCCCTTGCACTAATCTGGTTCCAATCAAGAAATAACCGGGCTGTGCAAAACTTTAGCTACATCGGACAACTTCTATTTCTTAAAGAAATTTATTCGGACACATCAATGAAATTGTGTGAAAACCTTGTGAATCATATTTTTTAAAAGCAAATTCGCATTTTTCCTGAAACAACTTGAAAAATATAATGGCACACAACTTATTTAAGAGAAATGACTAGCTACGATGGGAAAAAAACAACAACATAAGTGTATAGAACGGTAGTGGTAGTTTCTTTCAATATCACTATTCAGTGAAGATATTTGGAATCAAATCCATAATTCTGGGTTATGATTTCAAATATTAGTAGCTTATATGGGATATTGAAAGATTAAGAACTACCACTAAGATCACTGATGAGGAATTGTGGCGGATTCCGAAACGGCCGTCTGATTTGCCCGTCTCTATATACATTGTTGTTGTGATGACTACATTTACCTGTTTATATATAACTTCAAATAACGAAATTAACATGAACTTAAGTCATGACTTTGAAAATTAACCTCTAGATTTAATTTTCATAGTCTCCTAAAAAACTATCATGAAATGTATTTTTATTTACAAGAATAATATTACAGTCCAACAAATTAAGACTTTTTGGCTGCAACAGAATAGCCACCATATAATTCTAAAAGACCATTTTTGTAAAACAAACTTATAGTCCAGCACGTCTCAGTTTTTTTTTACAGTGGGTCAAAGTTTTCATATTGTGGTCGAAAGGAGCAACAAGGGGACGTCCCCAGGTGTGCGGCGCCGATTTTTCGGATTTTCATAAATATTGTAGGGACGAAAATCTAATAGACACGTAGGGTTTATTCGGCCAAACAGTATTGCAACATTTGCAGAAACAAAAGCGTTTAAAACGCCAATATTTGTCTGCTGATCACTCATTTAACAGCAAGGGACTGTTGCAGCGATGCTCCTTGGTGCCGCCGATGCTTGACCAGCAGCCAGTACATTTTAAACGTTTTTGATTCTGCAAATGCTGCAGTAATGCATAACCGAACATATGCGTATTTTTATTATCGGCGGAAAAATGGGTTTAAGTTGAGTTCCAACTACCAAAGTAGGGGGTGTAAAAGTAAGGTTTCTAAAAGTAGGAAATTTTAGAAAACAATTTTTGTCTAAAATTTTCATACCAAAAGTTAAATGTACAACTTAAGAAAGTGGGATATTGACCTGATATAAAGGCGGTAACAGGGCACAGGCATTTTCTACGTCCATGACTTGGATTGAACCGGCAGATTACATACTAAGCGTTTGCTAGTTCTGCGTAAATTACAATTTTGATGGAAGTAAAAAACTATTTCTTTTTATCAACCGTTATAAATGACTTTTATGTCTTCGGTGACCCCTAGTGAAATTTTCTGGCAAATATTTTTGTGGAATATTTTAATCCTTAAATGTCTCTTTTGAAAGGACTTTTCAGGTTTTCATCAAAAAAGGGGTCAAATTGTCCCATAAAAAGAGGAGCTAAAGGGTTAAATGTTCTACAAAAATTACCCTTGTAAAATTTTACTGTACAACTTGGCCAATAAGATTTTCCTCAGACAACAAATTATAACACTTTTTGCACTTAGTATTCAGCTCCTTTCGACCACAATAAGAAAACTTTGACCCACTGAAAAAAAAAAACTGAGACGTGCTGGACTATAAGTTGGTGTTACAAAAATGGTCTATACAACATATCCTTTCAGAATTATAGGGTAACTAAAAATGCTGTTGCACTGTATATTTATAGAATCAATTGTGAATTGTATCGGAAAACAACAGCAAAGTCGTAGAGATAACACGTATAATTATAGCACACAAAAATTCTTCTTCTTCTCCAAGCTTATGATCAGTCAAAAACGAAATTCGATTCTCAATGAAATTCGTTATTTGTCGTGTGTCCACCTAAATTTGAAATACAAAATTTCAACGAAATTCACTCTCGTGTATTCGCACTATAAGAGAGAATTTCATAGCAGTTGGGTATTTTTTTCGGTTCTTGGCAACGATTTGTAAAACAAATTGTTTCTCAAATTAATTTTTTGTGAAAATGTTATTGTATTTCTGAATGAGTTTCACATTTTTTTCCATTTTCCAATTCCATTTTTGTAACCTGGATCATCTTTCCATGTTGAAAGTTCTTTGTCAAAGAATTCGGTGCTAATAGAAAGTTTTGTACCAGGAGTTATAAAAGACGAAAACTCGATGTTTATAAACGAAGAAAAATGATTTTTTTGTAGCCTGCTTCAAATATAATTTAAGCTTTATTTGTCTTAACCGCTGCTGGAAAATTTTCGTCAAATAATGATAGAACCTCAGTTTGGCGAGCTAAGTACTCGAGGTGGATGAAAAATTTGTCCGCAGCACCTTTCTGATTTCTTGATCAATATCCTGATAATTTATCAATTGACGCATGAACAAAAAGTAATGATAAGGCGCTTTAATTCCATCTGGTGACAGAACAAAGCTCGAATATACACCAGAGCAAGAGAAGAATACAAATTCTTTTTTAAAGTTCTTCCCCTTATGAGATAACTGAAACTGGTCTTGCCAAAGGTATATCTTGAACGCATAAATCATTGTTAACTCTAAGAATTGTGGCAAATCATCTCGGTGTTGTTTCTTCATGGAGAGTTGTTGTTCAAGAAATCCAAGAACAAAAAAATGATTTATCTGAACAAAATTACTTTCCGGGCGACAATGTACAACTTCATGGTCGATAAGGGCCGCCTCGCAGTTGTCCGATTGGGCTCAAATTTCAAATTTGCACAGATTGTTTCTTTATTGATTGAAACAAGGTAGGGGTCTGGGAGCTAAACTTTTAGAAAGCTGAAATATAAGGGTCGCCCTATTGCATAGTTATGTTCTTTTAATCGCCCTGGTAAATTCTCTCGCAAGTTTCGTAGTGTTATTCATGATAATGTGCTGGTAAATGAACCCTGCTGAGCTAAATCGGTAGTTTAATCCTTTTTCCGAGTTGTTGTTTATGCATTATTTGGCAGCTGCTTTAAAGTAAAAGGTAACCCGGCAATTTTTGTGGTATACCTTTGTAGCTGAGTGTCTTTTTGATATCTTCATGGTGTATTGTGTCGCATGCTTTTTGAAAGTTGATAAATATAGGAAATAATGGTAAGCTTCATTCAACAGATTGTTCTATTACATCATTATTCAAGAGCTTTACCGAGAGCAAATTTAATACACAACAGTGTTTCAGTGTTTTGTGTCATTAACCCAAGTGTTCTAACGAGTTCTGGTTAATTCATCAGTTGCGACATTATCTACAGATCCGCAACAATCATGGAAAGTGGCCTGTCCCTATATACACTGTTTTTGCATTGACTATAAAAGTTAAAAAAAAGAAGACAGTGTTGGAATATCGGAAAATATGACAACATGATTACCTTTTAGGTTCTTCTTCCAATTGATTCTAGCACACGCGGCACAAGATACAGATTTCAAAAAATCATGGGAAAATAGAGTTCCATTTTAGGTCTACCATAAGATTCCTATACCAATACATTGCGATGTTCTTGATCCAACTGCGTACCATATTAGATTTCTAATATAACGAAATAAAATTTTCTACAAAAAGAAAATTTATTAATCACACTATCAGACAAGATTGCATATATTGCTGAAGCAGCTAAAAACTTTAAATTTTTCTTCCTTTTTCATAAGGAAACATCATGTAAGGCTTTAGCTGACTGCTATGACCCACCTTCTACAATAATATAATATTGCTAAAAGGTAGATGTGGTTAGTATTCATCCGAGTTCTACTTAAAGAATTATTAGTCCTCAAACTAGTATTTATATTTGTGCTTCTTTGTCTAACTACAAAACTTGAACTTAATTTCTTCTAAAATTTATTTCTTTTACAAAATAGAATCCTTAAAAATATTAATGTAAATTCTTTGCACAAGATATTTATATATTTCCAATTTAACATCCATATTGTCTTATTAAATTTTTTGGTTTGTTAGGAGTCCGAGGCAAATCCCAGAAGAAATTTTTTTTAATTGATTACAGTCCAATGGACATAATAACGTACTTTTTCATTGAGAGAGAAAAAAAAAACAACCACATAGTAGAAGCAGCAGCAGAGTAGCAATTGCAGTCAGTTGTAGAAGCAACATGGTAGCAATGGTAATAACAACACAACAACAGCAGCAGCAACAGCAGAAGTTGCACAGCATGAAGGAAGGAAAATAAACATTTTAATTGCATGCATTCAATTTTAATAAAATAGAAATAAATGGTAGAAAAAAAATGAACAAAACGCAAATCGTGTGTATACATTTTAAATAAAAATCCAGCAGCAACAACAACATGAATGGTTAACCAAAAACAAATGAATTTATTTCAATTGACTTTGCAGCTTCGCATCGAGGAATATTCACTCTACATATGTGTATGAATGTGAGCAGCAGCAGTAGCAAATTTTATTTTTTTTCTGTACCGCGTTAAGTACAGCAGTGAGTGTGTGTGTTTGTGTGTATGTATAGAGTGCGCACTTTGTAGCTTATGGAGCGATGATGAGGAAACAAGATTTGAACGGACGGTTTAACAATAAATCGAACGGAAACAAGTGTTGGGTAATTTTTGCTTCGTGATTTTACTTTTTTTTTGTTTTTGTTTTTTTTTTTTTATGGAGGTTCCAATTGAGTTGAAGATGGAAGAGGGTAGCAATCAAAAAAAGAAGAAGAATGGCAACAGCACACATATAAATATTAAAGTAACCAGGTTGTTGTTGTGAATTAGAGTCAGAAATGTCCATGTGACCACGTGTTGAGGATACTCTTTGAGGTTTCCAAGAAACTTTAGATACATAACTAAGTAACAAATTAGCTTAACCAGGTAACAAGGAAGACTGATTTTAATGAGTTGAGTTCTTAGAAAAGCTAAAGGGCACACTAATGAAATTAAATCTTAGTATAGTATGAAAAAATCGAATCAGGTATGTACGTAGACCAAAAAGTTCAAAGTTCTGCAAAAATACTTAAAAATTGAATAGATATAAATTTCATCTGGTCACCTTAAATACATTCATATATTCATAGTAATTTATGTGCATATACCGTGTTGCTGTGTACATGCACCTCGTTAGATCCATCTCATTTCACCCAACCATCCATTTATCCATCGTTGATGTATCCTAACGCCAGCGCTACTGTTGCAACGCTCAATTGGAACCTGTGCAACTCTTTAGCAAGGTAATTTTTTTTTTGTTTTGCTATTTGACTGCAACCACAGAATTTTAGCAATTTTTTTTTCAAATTGGCATGATTTTTTACTTTGGTGATTTATTTTCATTTTTTTTTTGGTTTCGTTTTTGCTTTTGAATTGCATTCGCAGCATGCAACATGTGTTTATGGATGTATAGTTGCATATAAATACGTAAGCATGTGTGTGTGTGTGTGTGTGCGTGTGAAGTGCATTACATTTTTTCACAACATATAACAACAACAACAGCAGCAGCACGGATACGGATGTTCATATTGGTGTGTACATATGTTGAATGTCGTCGTCATGTTGCCACTGTGTATGTGTTACAATTTGATACGCGAACAACAACAACGGGAAATGTGGCAATACGCGCGTGGTTAACTTAACAAAACAACTCAATGATGTTGCTGCACTTGGGTCATCATCATCATTGCACATATGCGCATACCATACAAGTGGATACGTAGTACATCAGCACCACAAAAAACGTCAGCACTAGCAGCAACAGATTTTTATGACCAATATTGCAACTGCAGTTTCAATTTCAGTTTGCAGTTGCAATTTGTAAAGTGCGCGTTCGTGAAAAAAAAAAAACAACAAAAAGAATCTAATAAGCCATCAATAAAAATTGGTCGCTGAGTGTATGGATATTTTCGTTTACATGTATGCATATGTTTGCTTCAGCGTATGTGTGTGTGTGTGTATGTTCATTTATGTCCGCAGGATTAAATCTGCGGTGAACCATGAAACACCTACGAGCACTTCATATTGTTGAAGCACACGTTGGTTGGTGCAATGATGAGTGCTAGAAGTAGCCAGCCATTCCAAAAGGGTAGGAAGGTGTTGCCTTTTATTTATTCTTTTTTTTTTTTTTTTATTTGATACCATTCTCCAATTGCAAATGCAAATTTGCATTTGCTGTACATATTCATGCGGAAGTGTTAAATGCAGCGTTGACAAGTGTCAAAAATTTATTTACCAATTAATTTATGATTGAATTTGGATTGGAAATAAAGTGCGCGGAGGAAAAGTTGTTCAAATGTAAAAAGTTTACAAGGGGAACGTTTAACATTATTTTTCATTTAGCATTTACATGTTTCTTTGTATTTTAGAATACCTTTCATATGTACGGTTAGTTTTAAATGCATTAGTTAAGGCTAGCAAAAAAAAATTTCAAAACAGTCAGTACAGTAAATAAATAATAAATGGAAGCGGTCGGTACATTGAAAACTGCTGCAAACAAGTTACACGGGGAGTTGATATTGTGTAAGAAAGAGCCAAGAATATATTTGATAAACTCTTCCTAGAAAAGCTAGCCGAGGTAACGTTGAAACTGTGAAGCTTCCATATACAATTTCTTCATCTTATGAGGTGGGTCTAGATAATCATTATTCAATGACAAAGTGAGAACAGCGCACAATCGCTAATTGCACACCCAAAGTACGGTTACCTCATATGGTTTTAGTTTGTTTTTAATTACAAAGAGAGGTGCAGATAGGAGCAGCTTGTAGTGTATAGCTTAAAGTTCAAGCTTTAATTAAAAGTATTACACAAAAAATCGATCGATGCCGATATGATATGATCTGCCAAAGTTGATGTGAATGAAAAAAAAAAAAAAACAAAAGTAATTTTTTTTTCTAAACCTCATCTATGATAATGCTTTCAATTAAAAATATATATAGATTCGGCATGCTATTACTTAGTAATTTTGGAGTGATTAGATCTTAAATTTAGCTTACATTTCTCTCTCTTACCAAGCGTTCTAACATTGATCGACTCTAAAAGTAAAAAATGAAAAACAAAAAAACAAAGATTGGAGTTAACGAAAAAAAGATTTTTGTCCACTTTTCAACCACTGTGCGCCGCACAGGTCTCCATACAACCGATGGACAAAAATAGAAGGAGTAGTGGTAGGAAAATGAATTTTTGTGCAGATATTTTTAAGGTAAAGATTAAAATATATTCCATACAAGTTGAATCAAAAAATTACAATATCTTAAAAACTGTTGAAGTAATAAATTTTGTGCAGTAGTTATCGATAATGTAAGCACTCTCTAACACAAAAATTATCAAGATTGGGAATATGGGCGTGGCACAGTATGACGAGTTCATGTAGTGAACGGACAAAAATAGAAGGAGTTATTGTAGACTAACGAAATTTGGTACACGTCGTTTTTATGAGTAACGAAGCTAATACATAAAATTTTAGGAAAATCGAATTTAAACCACGCCCACCTCACATATAACTTTTGAAATTTTTTTAAAAAATAGTAAAGTAATATCAAAATAAATAACGGCAGAAAGTTGAAAATTCTTCAAAATTGTCCCCAAGATTACTAAGAGGTGCCTATGAAACTATTTTGCTATTTTGATATACGCCCACTTTTCCTATTAAAAAAAAATTAAATGTGGGATTTAAATTTTTTGTTTATTTCATATTGATATCCATTAATATCCACACATTGAAAAAAATTATTCACTTTAGCTTTCATCATCATCGCTAGTTTACCTATCTGGAGAAACCTTACTCTCATCGTCCTCTGTGCCTTTATATGTTTCTGACAATATGAATTGTTCTATTTCATCCCCATTTTTCCTCTTTTTAGCTTCTTGTCTGTAAACAACTGAGCTGTAGCTTTCATTATTTGTTCGGGATAGCTTCAAGCTAGAAGCTTATCTACTCACCGTTTTTTCGTTCTCTTACACCCTTCTTCATATGATAACTTAGGCCTGCCTTTCCCGACCCCATACATTCTAGCTGGTACTAAATTTTAAGATCATAAGCCTCAATTCCTCAGATTTTTTCTCTCCTGCACTGCCAAGCTCTTTCTCAATCAAATTTTTAACACCATCAAACGTGTTGGCTTGGTTATTACTTTTTACTTGCAACCAAGCATTAAAAAACGCTTTAATTTGCACAGGGTACTCACTGAAAAAGTTGTATATCTTCAGAAAAAGCAAACGAAAGCAGCTGAAACTTTCAAATATTAATCGACATGCCTGCTTGAAAGAAATATAAAAAAAATCGAAGGTGTTAAGAAGTGTTTTTTTTTAATTTAACTTTAAAGTTCAGACTTTTAAGTGTTTTAGAGTGCTTTCTTAACATTGCTTTACAATATCGGTAAAAATTAGACATCAAAAATAAATATGCATATTTAGCATTGCCAGTTTTAAAAAATTACCTAATTATATGTTATCAACATTTTTGATTCATACCACATTGATCAAAAAGTTCCCGGAATAAGCACCGTGTGGCACTCCATCGTTCCGAGTGGAGTTTTTTTGTTAAGTTGGTACATCTGCTGTTGATATTCCCTCTAAATCTTAGCGTCATAGCTTGACATTTGCAAAAGTTACGTAGCCAAGAGTACATCTATCTCTGTGTGTGTTGGCGATTTTTTTACAATTTTATTAAATTGTATTGTATTAAATTTTGCGTAAAAAACGGATTTAATGGTGCGCGAATGTTGGAAATGTTGGAGAAGTGTTTCGGCAACGATTTTCTAAAGAAAACGGTCGTTTACCAGTGGCACGAGTGGTTCAAAAGTGGTCGTGAGTCAATCGAAGATGATGAACGCAGTAGCAGATCATCGACATCGAAAACGTTGATAAAGTAAAAGAAATTTTGATCAATAACCGCAAATTAACCATCAGAGAGATAGCGGAGGGCTTAAACATTGCCTATGGATCCGCCTAAGACATTTTGGTTAATGATTTGGGTTTCCGTCGTTAAGCAGCAAAGTTGCTGCCAAAAGACCACAATTTCATTCAAAAAAGAGACCGCGTTGACGTCGCAAAAGACATGATTTGCGAGTCTGAATCCCATCCCACATTCATCAAAAAGATCATTAATGAAGACGAGACGTGGGTTTATGAGTACGACACGCAATTTAGACATCAGGCAAGTGATTGGCGTTCACCAAATGAGCCTAGACCAAAAAACCACTTCGCTTTCAGTCAAAAAAGAAGGCAATGCTCACGGTTTTCATGGATTACAACGGTATAGTGGATCATGAATTTTTGCCAGAAGGCCAGACAGTAAACAAAGAAAATTATTTGGGCGTTATGAGATGTTTGCGTGAAGCAATTCGCCGAAAGACACCAGAATTGTGGACAGAAAACTCGTGGATTTTGCACCATGATAACGCACCGTCGTACAGTGCCATCATTATTCGTAATTTACGATATTTTTTACTTCCATCGGTTTTTTTCTAAAAAGTCAAATATAAAAAATTAATTTGAAATCTTAGTTACACTATGAGATCAAATCCGATTTGTTTTCTTCGACATGAGGTTTGACTACGGATTCAAAAAGAGAAGGTGATACTGAGCACTCCTGCATTCATAGTTTTTCTAGGTCAGTAACTGTTTTTGATTTAAAGTTTCGTCCTGAATCAGTTTGAAAAGTTTAAAAATTAATAAAAATAGAAAAAATTATCGGATCCTTGTAAAATTAGACTTGCTTGACCCCATTTTTTCCTAAAACGTGACGTGATGGCAAATTTTTGATTTCAGATTCGTGTTCAACGCGAAAAATTCTTTCGCAAAAACTCCATCTTATTAGCAAAATCAATGCTGTGACTTCACGAATTTAGAGAATATAAGCCAACCTCATCCGGGTTCCTTATCATTGATAATGGCTCAAATTCCCAATGATGATCATTGGAAAAAAATGAGCCTCTACTATTTTTGGTAATTTTTTTGAGGTTGGTTACATCATCAGAAGTGGGAAGTCAATGAGTTAATGAAATTATGTCCCTCACGATAAAAAAAATGCAATAGAATGCACATTGATTAATATTTATTTGAAAAAATTTAATCTGATTATTCTGTGAATTTTTTGTCACGTTTGGCCATTTTTTTGAGGTTAATATTAAAAAAATCGGAAAATTTTTCTTAAAATTTTAATTTTGTAGGGTTCTTTAAATGTATAATCGTTTTAATTTATTTTATTTAAAAATCAGTTTGATAAAAATTATTTATGAATATTTTCTTCGAATGAAAACCGCCCCCGAAAAAAATTTCTGGCTACGGCCCTGTCGAGTTACACTCAAGTTATCGAAATTCAAAGATAAACCATAAATTTGATTTGGTAATATGGTAGAATGAAGACATAAAAATAAATGACTTTGAACTCCCATAACTTTTTTCTTTATAAATATTTTTAACGATCTTTTGGATTTTTCTTAACTAAAGTATGTATTATCAGTGAAACTTCATACCCAAATTTTCAATTCTCTAATATCGCAATTTGGGTATTTTGTCCATACTCGCTACACTGTGCGCCTTGCCATACTCAAAATAATCAGTCTTTGCTTTGTTTTACTCAAAATCAAATTTCTTTGTAAGAATTTCAATGCCATTGACTACATGAACTAAAATTTTCTTTAAATAAGTACTTAAAATATAAATTTTATATTGCAACTGACTTTAAATTTTTTTGTGCTTTTTTCAGGTTTATGCTGTTTTTTTTAGTGTTTTTTAGCGTCTGTTTTTGCCTCTTTTGCAACTTTATTTTACTTTTTTCTTAATTTCATAATTCGCTCGTTGGTCGTTACTCAACGAGACCTGACTAAATATCTAATAAAAATTAGTCATTAGTTTGTTATTGATGAATAATTTTTTAATCATTATTTTTGGCAGATTGAATTTTTTCCAACACAGCTATGCATCTACCTGTCCAACACTTAACTAAGGAGGAAAGGGAGTTTCGTCGACTCTAACCCTGAAAATCAATGTGAACTAATTATTATTAAAATTGGCAAACTTGCATTTTAACTTTTTGTTCTCATTATTTTGCATAGAATCATATTGGAATGGACCTTGCATTATACATAGTTATTACATAAGTAGTTCTTATTTGAACAGTTACATGCAAATTTGTTTTCTGGGGTAACATTCTATGTAAATGTGATGTGTTGATTCCAAAAGTAAAAAAAACAAAACAAAACAAAAAAAATTAACTCAACTGCATTCAAGTTTAAATAATTTTATATCAATTCAACATTTTCTCTTTTTGTTTGCCATAACAGCAACCTAACAGCATTAAATATATTTTATGATAGTAAATCCTTTGGATCCTTTTTATACCATAGACTGCATATTTTGAAAACAACTGACAACACCCACAAAGTTTCTCATGCATATAAAATTTATTGTATGTTCATAGTAAAAGAAAAAGAATTCCTAAATAATTATAATTATAATAACAATTAAAATTATAATCAGAGTCTGACAAGACTTGAAGTTCTCTTCCAAGACGGCGACAACGAGAACGACGAGCGACAGCGGCATTTTTAGATTTTCATACGAAATGTTAAGTTATGCAAAATAATTATAAACTTCTTGACTGTTTTTTTATTTTATATTTTTGTTTTATCGTATATTTTTATTTTTACTTACTTTATTCTCTGTGTTTGTGTGTCTATTGCTCCTTGGTGTATTTCGTTGTCGCTGGCATTTAAAAATTTACTTGCCGGGATTTTAATTTTCTTTTACAATTTATTTTTTATTTTTCTGCCTTGAGATACGCTACACTCAGGAAATGCAGTGAAATATATTTAAAGTTTACTGAGCAGTTAAAACAAATTTTTACCTAAAAAGCAAGTTGTTTTATCGTTTGTAGATGTTTAACTATGTCCGAGTATTTATGCAGGAGTTTTCCTAACGTTTTTACGAAAAATATTTTTGGCTAAAAAGTTTTTAATGGCAGATTTTAATAATTATCTATATTTCTCTTTACTTCTCTAATACCGATTGTAGCATGCACTCAGCAATGGTTTTTCTTCATTTATTTTAAATAAAATATGTAAATATGCATGCAATGCAAAAATATAAGAAAGGCAAATTAATTTTTACAACCAAGTTAAGACAAGCAGCAGAGGCGCGACAGCAACAGCCGCAGCAGCAGAGTTCGAGTAAATGAGCGAGCGTCCTCTCTCACTCTTCAAACGGCTGTACTCATTCCCTAACGCCTTTTTCTTCTTCTTCCTCTTCTTCTTCAAAGTTGGGTTGAAAAGAACTTACTACACTTTATTATTGAAGTTGTTGTTGTTGTAGCTGGCTGCATAAAATTCGTATTTTAAATTGCGCGCCACACACAAATTTACCTTTTCACCTTAACCGCCATATTTTATTTTTGCTACTTCCTCTTCTTTTTTTCGATTTCTTACTCGACTCGATATTTCTTCTTCTTGCTACTTCTACTTTATTTTATTATTTTAGCTTTGCCTTATTCTTATGCGGCTTCTTAAGTAAAATGTACTGCCATATCTGTATGCTTGATTTTTTTTGTTGTATTTTTTTTTTGCTCTATAAAATTAAGAATGTACGACCGAAAAATATATAGTAAAAACAACAACAACAACAGCTAAGAATGGCGTTTGCAAGCAAAATGTCTGCCAAGACATTGAAGCGTTGGAAATTTAATTTAAAATGTGCGCATATATTATAATATAAATATGTAGGTATAAATGTAAGTATATAAGTAAGAAAAAGTATGTAATATTATAAAATGTTATATATTAAGAAAGGATAAAGTTAAGAAATAAAATGAGGGAGAAAAACCAAAAAAAAAAACAAAAAACAATTAAAAGCATTTTTAATCACATGCAAGAGAGAGAGAGAGAGAGGAAGAGACAGAGAGAGAGAAAGTTGGAAAGAGCAGAAATATTCATATTTTTATATGTACTTAATTTTCTTTTCCAGTTGATGTTACTTATAATTACTACAATATGCACAAGAAACATATTTCGCTGTTTGTTCCAGAGTTCATGCACATTTTCAGTTTCTAAAAATAAATATTTTGGTTATTTCTACACTCTAGAGACTCGTTAAATAGCTTCGTATATAAAAAAGTTCTATCCAAGTAGTCCAAGTTCATAACCTCAAAACTAATGTTGAACTGAATATGTTGGGTTTAATAGGGATAGCGACTAAGACATCTTAGACTTGCCAGCAGTCTTACCATCGTAAAGGCTCTCAAAGATATAGCGGTACCGTACTATCCTATGCACTCGGCCTGGCTGAAACAGGACTAATTTTTGTCCGACCATGCCAATTTTGAGATCGCGAACAGAGTGAGAAAACGACTCATACAAAGTTTCTTTTTTTTTAACACTAGACGGCACTTGTTATTTTGCATACACTATGTTCCTTTTTCTTTGTATCGATGACGCCATTTTTAACTCGATGTCAATTGCTCCCTATATAAAAAAATTCTGGTTTTATTATTGAGTTTTATTGAAAAAAAAATTGCACTCAGTAATCCATTTAGCTTTATTTTGAACTTTTCCCCCTTATTTTTTAACCCTTTCATGCCCGAATTTTAATGGGGCTTGATAGAAACCTTTTGTACTCTTTTTTAAATTATAGTTACTTAGGATTCGATTTGTTTGTCCTTTATTAAAAGCTGAAAAAACATAGGTATGGAGCTGTAGACAATCGCTGTATAATCTATTTCTCAAATTTTTTTATTTTCTCTTGTCATATTCTCTTGTCTTTTATAAACATATTTCATAATAAAAATTTTCGCTTAGTTTAAAGCATTTTTTTCACGAAAAATTTTCGCACTAAGATTTTTGACCTGACTTTAGAGACAAAAAATGTAAAAAATGGCATAAGCACGAAATTTCTAATTGTCGAACATCAGAAATTTCAGAAAACGTAAAGAATACCTAACACAACTAAATGTGTAATTATTACTAGTAACATCAAAGTGAATGTTGCCTATAAGCAACATCGGGCATGAGCGGATTAATGATAAGTAAAGACTAAAGACCCTAATCATAAAATGCAACAGCTCGAATTTAAATTAATAGAATTTTTTAAAAATTTATTTCAGCGCTGAAAACCGATTCCGGAAAATAAATCGTCTTGCAAAGACTCAGAAACATTTGGTTTTCAAAAGATTTTAATTCGATGGAAAATCGGAGAGTGCAATTATTATATTGAATTTATCGTCTATAAAATAAAACAGTCTATTCATAATTTTCACAGTTTTCTTATTTTAACCCTTAAATACCCACTGGTCACTGCAGTGACTAACCACTTCCGCGGCTGCCTGTGCCGCCATTTTACGTTCGCCATTTAAAACAAACATCTGATCTTACTGTCTAAAGTTTTCTTTATCGATACGTATAAATAAGAATGGAAAAATGACAACTGCCGTACAGTTACAGTTATTTATAGCTCGAAAAGCATGTTTTGCAAAAATTTTAAACAGCTAACTGAAAAAAGGTGTTTTTATTTTCGAATTTTGTGTAATAAATATATTGCCGTGTGGACAAATTTGTGTCAGACGGTATGGGATAACACCAAATAACTGTTTTTAAAAATTATTGCGAATTCATTTTGATTCATTCTCCAGATAATCGCCAAAGGTTACTACAGAGGTCAACCATGTAAATTAAAATAACTGCTTCCTCTATTAAGAATTTTATCTAATATATTACAATATAGATGTAGGTTACAAAACCATTCGTTGTGTACCGACTAAAATAATGCAAAAAAATGTTTATTTTATTAACATGAGTAACTTTTATGTGCCTTTTTTCTGGTTCACTCTCTCTTTCCTCTGACTCTCTTCAGAAAAACAAAGATATCCTGCAATTGTTCTAAGAAGCACATTTCTGAACACTTTTGCAATTGTGTGCAACTTTTCGGCCCTTCAACAAAGTGGCGGCAGCAGCAGCAGCGGTAACAAAAACAATAATAAGCAACAACAGCAAGTGCAACATTTAAAATAAATGAGCTGCCAGTGTTGCACTGAAAAACTTTTTACTACTTTATTTATTATGCATTATAGAGTAAAAGAAATAAAAGGAAAATAAATATGTAATATAGAAAACAGAAAACAGAAAAGCAACAAATAAATTCGTGTAAAAGCAGCAGCAATAGTTGTAGAGGTAACTACAACAACTACCATAAAGCAACAATATAAGCTTATTTGCAAAATTTTAAATAAGGTAAAATGTAACCGTATTTCTATGCAATAAAATGAAACAAAATGGTATTATTTCATATGAATTATTCATTGACCTAATATGAATGTTTTATAAGACATTTTCGAAATATAGCGAAAAGACGATGACGACGGTGGAGGAGTGGCGACGATGACGACGACGACGACTACGGCGACTGCAACTTGAAGGTGGATGTTGTTTATGGAGAGAAGACGTTATTTTTTATGCAAAAATCAACATTGCAATTGCCATCACTGCTGCGCTGCTACTTGCCGTCTACGCTACCGCCGCCAACTTCACGTGTATGGCATGTGGCATAAGGCGAAATAAGTAACTCACATTTGTATGTAATAAAATTCAATAAAATATTTAAGAAGAATGAAGAATAAAATGCATATTTGTAGCATTTTGCGAGAAACAACAAAAACAATGCAAAAGAAAGAAAAACAATTCGTTCAACGTATGTACATAACTACATACGTACATATGTATATGTGGCAAGGTATATAAATATATGTATGTATGCAGTACAATCATTTTGTTGGTACCTACTTACATACCCAAAAGTAGTTTATATTTTATGTAGGTACATTGTGTAGTAGTATATGTCTAAACGTTATGTTATCGTTTATATTACTTCAGTTTAAGCTATAAGTATATTGTACCATGTAAGGGTTAATTTAAAAAAGACCCCTTAATCTTAAGTTTGCTTTATATTCTATTCTACTTTCTTTATTATTGTAAATAGTCTATTTCATTCTAACATTAAGTCTTTAATAGTTTGTAATATTATCGTGCTATGTTTGTCTGGCATACACTTTTTATTCACCACAGCTTCATGTTGAATGCTGAGTTTGAAATTAAATAAAAGTTTTCAGTTTGGAAAAGGACGGCGAAAGAGAAAGACGTGTTTTTTTAAAAGATCCCCATAGCTCTCAGAAGTGGGATTGATGCCATGCTAATTTAATTAAAACGGTCATAGCGATTTTTTTTTTCTTCTCAAGTCCTAAATAATATAATTAAAACGCAAAAGAAAACAATTACAAACAAATCCGTCGATCAAATTTAAAGTTGAATTTAAAAAAAAAAAAAAAAAAAAAAAATTTTTTTTTTTGCTAACGAGCGTGTTGTTGCGAAAAAATGGAAAATTCCATTTGTGCTAACGATTTTACAATTTTGCAGTTGCGCGAGTGGTTGCGACAAATTGGTCAGGCAACGCATGGCAACAAAACTACGCTCGCTGCAAGGCTCAATGGGTTATCAGAAGAGGAGCGGGGTATGTGCCCAATGTTGAATGATGAGGAAATCGGCAATCATGGCGGACCATCAAATGAAGCGATCGAACGAGTGTTAGACGAAGGCCAGCAACAAACGACAAACGATAGAAATGAAACGCAACAAAATGTAGAAAATACAGCAAATGAAAAGGATCAACAACAAACAACAAATGAAATGCAACAAATGATAGGTGAGAATGAACGAGCAGAGCAAATGTCAACAAATGAACAGCAACAACAAACATCTACGAATGAAGTGCAGCAGAAAAATGCCGACAAAGAAGCTGAATTAATAAAAAAAGAAATAGAATTATTGAAACGCGAAAAAATCATGCTAGAGAAAGAAAATGAATTATTAAAAAGAGAGAGGCGTTTAGGTGAAGCGTCGATGAAACCTAAAGAGCACATTGATGAAGAGAGCATGCCTTTCAATGTGCTGAAAGAGTTTTTGCCTGAATGTGACGGCGAAACTAATTTTGATATTTGGATTGCTCAATTGAAAGGCATCAAAGAAACATATAAATTGAACGACAATAAAATGCGTGCACTTATGATGACAAAACTAAAAGGTAAAGCACAAATTTGGTTGCAATCGAAACCTGGTAACATGGACGAGGACGTGTCCAATTTAATACAACAAATGGAAGATTTATTCAGCAAAAAAGAAAACAAAATAATGTTGCGTCGGAAGTTCGAAGCACGAAAGTGGAAATACGATGAGAAATTCGTGGAATATTTCAACGATAAAATAATTTTGTCGAATGCAATAAAAATCGAGGAGGACGAAATAATTGATTATATAATAGAAGGAATCCCAGATTCGCAACTACGTACGCATGCAAATATGCAGCGCTATGGTAGCAAAGCAGAATTGCTGCAGGCGTTTGCAAAAATACAATTAAATCAACGTACTGTTCGAGTATCAAACGCAATCTCTGGGGCAAACTCAAAAGTCGAAAAATTTAATTCAAGATGCTACAACTGCAACTGCGTTGGACACTTTGCAGCAGAGTGTAAAAAACCTAAACGAGAAATTGGAGCCTGCTACGCTTGCGGAAGTGTTGAGCATCGTGTCGTGGACTGCCAGCAAAATAAAAAGAAGTCAATCCAACTTGTGGAGTACAACGATTATGTAAGATATTTTAAGTTTGTTGTAAATAGCAATAAAGATATTTTCTTTTCCTTAGAATGCCTCATAGACTCGGGGAGCCCTGTCAGTATCATTAAAAAATGCTTTGTTCCAAATAAAATACAATTAAATGAAATTAAAGTAACTTACTATGGAATTAATAAAAGTGAATTAAAAACATTTGGTAAATTTTCTTGTACTGTACAATTACCAAACAATAAGATATGTATTGAATTAATTGTAGTGGCAAACGAGTCTATGAGCTATCCAGTGGTTCTAGGTAGAGATTTTTTGCAACTATGTAAATTTAAGCTTATGATAGAAGACGAGCTAAAAGAAAAGAAAGAAACAAATGAAAAGTATATGGTGAAAAATGATTGCACAAATGTCGTTGAACAAAACGTAGTAGAGGATTATTATTTAAATACGGAAATTTGTAAAGAAAGTAAGGGAGAACAGTTTAAAAGCAAAACAGTTGTGGATAAAAATTATATGGAAAAAGAAATGGTTGAAGAAAAATATAATGAGGGAGTTTTTGAAAATCCACTGATGTTGATAGAATTTGATGATAGTTCAGAATTAAATCTAAAGATTGGAGCAGTTGTAAACTACGTAAACAAAGAAAAATTTCGAAAAATGTTTAAAAATATTTATGTTAAGGCAATAAGGCCTAATGAAACAAATGTAAAAAGTGAAATGAAATTAACGCTTAATGATACCAAGCCTTTTCATTGCCCACCTAGACGTTTATCGTATTCGGAGAAAACGGAGTTACAAAAATTAATAGATGAATATTTAGCGAAAAATTATATCAGGCCGAGTGAGTCAGAGTTCGTATCCCCTATTGTGTTGGTTCGGAAAAAAACAGGTGACTTAAGGATGTGTGTTGACTACAGGACATTAAACAAGGTGACTGCCAAGGATAATTATCCCATTCCCCTTATAGATGACTTACTAGACAGGTTAGCGAAAAAGAAGGTGTTTACAAAACTAGATTTGAGAAATGGGTTCTTTCACGTATTTATGCATCCAGAGTCGGTAAAATATACATCGTTTATAACACCACTGGGGCAATATGAATTTTTGAGAATGCCGTTTGGTTTGAGGAACGCACCCTCCATGTTCCAAAGGTTCGTTAATAAAATTTTCGCTGATATGGTTAGAGAGGATAGGTTGATTGTTTACTTGGACGATATAATGATAGCAACGGAGACTGTAGAGGAACATTTCGAAATTTTAAAAGAAGTTCTGAAAAGAATCGTTGAAAATAATTTAGAGTTAAGAATTGATAAATGTGAATTTTTCCAGTCAGAAGTCAAATATTTAGGCTATACAGTTACAGGTGAAGGAATAAAAGCTGATGACAAGGGTTTACAGGCAATCCAAAATTTTCCTGTACCCACAAAAGTACAGGCAGTGCAAAGTTTCTTAGGTCTATGTTCCTACTTTCGGCGATTTGTGAAAGATTTTTCGATTATAGCTAAGCCATTGTACGACATGACAAAAAAAGATAGAAAATTTAGTTTTGGCCCAAATGAGTTACAATCTTTTGAGACGCTGAAACAGAAATTGCTTGAATCACCGATATTGGCTTTGTATGATCCTAAAGACGATACTGAATTGCATTGCGATGCGAGTTCAGTTGGTTTTGGAGCCATTCTTTTACAAAGGAAAGCAGATGGGAAAATGCATCCCGTATTTTATTTTTCAAAAAGAACAACAGAAACTGAGTCTAGGTATCATAGTTTCGAATTAGAAACATTAGCTATAATAAATGCATTGAAACGTTTTCGGGTCTACTTGCAGGGCAAGAAATTTAAGATAGTTACCGATTGTAATTCGCTGACATTAACTCTGAATAAAAAAGACTTAAATCCCAGAATAGCGCGGTGGGGCCTAGAATTACAAAACTACGATTATGTGTTGGAACATAGGTCAGGTACACGCATGCAGCATGTCGATGCACTCAGTCGTTATAGTAACATTTTAGTGTTAGAGGCGAATACTTTCGAAGAAAATTTAATAATATGCCAGGCAAGAGACAGAAAATTGAAAGAGTTAAGAGATTCTTTGCAAGAGAGTGAACACCGTTTATATGAAATGCGGAATGGTATTTTATACAGGAAAAAAGAAGATGACATTGTATTGTTCTATGTACCCGAAGAGATGGAAAGTCATGTTCTTTATATGTATCATGATGAGATGGGTCACGTTGGTATTAATAAAACGATGGATTTAATTTCGAAGAGTTATTGGTTTCCTAAAATGAGGCAAAAGGTGGCTAGTCATATTGAAAATTGTTTGAAATGCATAGTTTATTCAGCGAAAAATGGTAGAGAAGAGGGATTTCTACACAACATTCCTAAAAGTAATAAGCCTTTCGCAGTTATTCATATTGATCATTACGGACCAGTAGATCATGGTAGAACGAAAAAACACATACTGGTGGTCGTAGATGCGTGTACGAAATTTGTAAGACTATACCCGACGAAGACGACAAATACTAAAGAAGTAGTAAGCGCGCTTACAGATTATTTTCGAGCATATAGTAAACCTAAATGCATAGTATCTGATAGGGGTAGTTGTTTTACGTCCAGTGAGTTTCAACAATTTTTAGATAAAAAATGTGTGCAGCATGTAAAAATAGCAACCGGTTCTCCACAGGCCAATGGCCAAGTAGAGCGAGTAAATAGGAGTTTGGGGCCAATGATAGCAAAATTAGTGAATCCGGAAAAAGATATATATTGGGATCAGGTGTTGGATAAAGTGGAATTTACATTAAATAATACAGTACACAGAACAATTATGGAGCATCCAAGTGTTATGTTGTACGGCACCAAGCAAAGAGGAGATGTTGATGATCTACTAAGGGAAAAAGTGATCGGAATGAAGCAAGGGTTTCAAGAAAAGAATCATGAAAATATACGAAAGCGGGCAGCTGAGAATCAAGAGCGACTACAAGCGTATAATAAAACATATGTTGACAGGAAAAGAAAAGAACCAAACCAATACAATGAGGGTGACTATGTCATGGTGAAAAATTTTGACACACACGCGGGAATGGCCAAAAAATTAATCCCAAAATTTAAAGGGCCATATAAAGTCATGAAAGTTTTACGAAATGATCGGTATATGCTGGAAGACGTGGAAGGTTTCCAGCAAGCGCGAACTCCGTATAAAGGTGTATGGGCAGTGAGCAATATTAAGCCTTGGTATAAAGTAAGCAACATTATCAATAATAAGCGTGATATAAAAATAAACTCATGAGATCGGGAGATCTCATATGTCAGGAAGGCCGAATTGTAGTAGTATATGTCTAAACGTTATGTTATCGTTTATATTACTTCAGTTTAAGCTATAAGTATATTGTACCATGTAAGGGTTAATTTAAAAAAGACCCCTTAATCTTAAGTTTGCTTTATATTCTATTCTACTTTCTTTATTATTGTAAATAGTCTATTTCATTCTAACATTAAGTCTTTAATAGTTTGTAATATTATCGTGCTATGTTTGTCTGGCATACACTTTTTATTCACCACAGCTTCATGTTGAATGCTGAGTTTGAAATTAAATAAAAGTTTTCAGTTTGGAAAAGGACGGCGAAAGAGAAAGACGTGTTTTTTTAAAAGATCCCCATAATTGTGTTTTCAGTTATCTCCAGGGGATGAGAAAGTTTTTCAGGTCTACTGGGAAAATGTAAAGAAAGTTTTGTTCGAAACTCGAAAATGAATCGATTACCGGTTACAAAGTTTCATTGCTGTATTGAAACTCTGTAGTATTTAATCATTGTAGAATTATTTTGGATTTTGAATATCTCTATAAAACACTGATGAGCAAAAAGGATTAAAAGAGTGTAGCAGGTTTCAACTTTTTAAGGCATTTTCTATTGGAACCTCATTACTGCTATAATGAAGAAATTGAATAGCTTGGTATTATCGTAATTGGCGTGCAAAGTATTGCAACTTCAGTCATATTAGTCTAATTTAATGCGACTTTTTACTTTTGCTTTTTGATTACTATTTACTATGAAACTTTCTTCACCTTTAATTTATTATAGGTAGAGTGGGAATAAGTTGGTCGGTATGATTACCAGTCAATCATTGTTTCAGATCTGCGTCTTCAATTTTAGATTTGATCAAAGATTATTGCTGTCTTTCATTCCTTACTTAATACTTTTATTAGAAGTGCTCGATAAAAATAAGAAATAACATGTCATCGTCTTTGGTTTTAATAACAGATGAAGTCAAAATAAATTATTTTCATTTCCACAAAAGTGTTTGCCAAAAATAGAAACTCAAGCTGACATTCGAAAAGTCTTTATGAAAGTTTTTCAACAAAACCTGAATTGGAGTCACTTAAAAATTGCCAAAACTGTTAAAGAGTCCAGTCAAACTGTTAGCATGGTTTTAAAGAACTTTAATGACAATCTAAACAGTGATCGAAAGGTGTGATCTGGCAAAAAATGTGGATCGGGAGACATACACTGATTTAAATGTGTCAAGGACATTTTTCATAAAAATCCAAATGCTTCGGACTGAAAAAGTAGCTCAAAAATGCAGTTTGTACAAAGTTCAGAAAGTCCCAAATCGGAATGCTACGAATAACACTGACGCAAGAAAAAACCGGTTACTTTTTGAAATTAAAAACTAAAAATATATTACTGCACTACTTTTGATCTATGAGTTTGAATTTCGTATAGTATAAAGTTTGGCTGTTGGCCACCGGCGAACGAAAAATTGGTTGGTAGAAATTGAAATTCGTTAATGTATGTATGCATGCACTAGTATGTGTTGCTTTTATATTACTATAGAACTTTTTTACACATTTCAATTTCATAAAACCCACACTAGATGGCGCCTGAACTGAATTTACATATAATATCCTAGCATAAGTTATTAGAAATACGAGTATAGTGTGTAAGTAATAGAGTAAGAATGAGGATTTAGGTACCCAGTAGAAAACCAAAGCTAGATTAAAGTGAAAGAAGAAGAAAAGGAAATAAATTTATGTACAGTGCCGGTCATATCATTTATAACCAAAATCACTTGCACTTTAAACGACTTCTTAAGCTCACTAAAATAATTTTTATCAAAAATCTTTTTTATTCAAAACAAAGTGTCAAAAGTACAATATTATGGTGCAAATAAAAAAAGAAAGAAGTAATATTACATTAAAGTCTGAATTGAAGAGGTTAGAACATTTGCAATTAAAAAAAGTTAATGTGAAAATTGAAGAAAAATCGAAAAAGTTTTCAAAACTTTGTGGCATATTCATTATTAGCGAACACTGTTGGATGTCTACGTGGCATTGACTCTATTAAATGTTTCGCCTGATCGATTTGAGCTCGCTTCCTTTGCTTTTGAACATCCTCATACAGATCCTCCCGGTTCTTAAACGTTTCGTGCCAATTTTTCGCTTCATGAGCATTCAATGGCACTCAATTGAGCCTAAATTGAAAGGGGGACAAATAGTTTATCTCAAAAAAGAAATTTTTAAAAAATATTCAATACACAAGTCTTCGATTTCGCGAATTTTTAACAGCGGTATCGCTGATCTGAGTCATAGAGGTGGAAGACCTCACAAAGAAACTTATAGAAAAACTAATGAAATCACAAAATTGATGAAAGTGAATCAGAAAGTGAAGCCGAAAGAAGTAAAAAGTGCACTTTAGTTAGATATATCATTATCGACAATCAAGCGACAACCCAGAAAAAGTAGATTAAGCGCATACAACATTGCCGAAAAAGCGTTGACTCTAAGAAAAATCGTTTGACTCATTTAAAATTCAATCATAAATACAAAACCTGTATCTTTCAATCTTGCAAAACGTTTTGTTCTTAGATGAGAGCAAAATTAATGGACGGAAAACAATTTTTTAGAAGGCCACACTGTAAAAGAGTCGACCGTAAACATACACCGGGTACGGTATAGCACGGAGGAGGCTGTGTTGTGGTCTGGGGCTTCTTTTCAGCTAATGGTATGGATCTAACGCATTTCATTCGGGGAACTATAAAATACAACGATTATAAAAACGTTTTAAGAGACATTTTACTTAAGCAAGCAAGCTTGGAAATGCCGCCTGATTGAACGTTCCCACAGGATCATCACCCAAAGCGCTCGTCCAAATTGGTAAAAGTTTGCCTTGTCGCAACTTCTCATTTGCCCAGTACAGTCACCCGATTTAAACTTAATGGAGAGCCATTAGATGCTAGTAAAGCGAAAAATTAGAACGAATCGTTTAAGAAACTGGAGGATCTGAATGAGGATGTTCAAAAGCAATGGAAGCGAGCTCAAATCGATCAGGCGAAACATTTAATAGAGTCAATAGCCAATACCACGTAGACATTCAACAATGTTCGCTAATAATGAATATGCGACAAAGTTTTTAAAAATTTTTCGATTTTTCTTCAATTTTCACATTAACTTTTTGTAGTTGCAAATGTTTTGACCTCTTCAATTCAGACTTTAATGTAATATTACTTCTTTCTTTTTTTATTTGCAACATAATATTGTACTATTAATTTTTTATAATAAATGGCAATAAATACACTTTGTTTTGAATAAAAAAGATTTTTGATAAAAATTTATTGTAGTGAGCTTAAGAAGTCGTTTAAAGTGCAATTGATTTTGGTTGCAAATGATATGACCGGCACTGTATATGAAATTGTGACCTACACTACCACACCACACTAAATAGTCGGTGGTAAATGCTACTGTCTGACGCCTTTTCCTTTTGCTGATTGTTTTATGAGGCTAGAAGATGTTAGGTTTCTTTCGCTAACTATTTCACTCTTTTTTACTCTTTTTCCATCCTTCACTCTCTTTTGCTATTATTTTACAATTGAACTTATTTAGCTTGTTTGTTACTGCACGTTGCAACATATTTTAAGACATTTTCAGCTTGGCTTGTCAAGCTCCAAGATTGGCATTTGATTGGCGTGCATTTCCTCTTGAATATTTAAAAAACTGGCTGAGAATGTGTTTGTTTATATTTTGTATGGTATCGAAAACTAAAAACAGGGAAAAAAAATAAAAAACAGCTGATTTTAAGAGCTTGTGTGTGCTTGATTTATTTATGTACATATGTAAAACATTTTTAGGTAAATATCAAAAAGGAGTGTTTGTGGAATTGAAAGCTATTAAATTATTAGTTAAATCAAGTTAATAAATTTGTGTTGTATTGAAAGAGGCTCGTTTTGCTGTAATTTTTAAGTTCTCAAATCTCAGTTGACTCATTTTTTATATGTACGTAGTTTGAAGCTCGCTTTGTATTATTGCATGGGTTATGCGCTATATAAAATTTTAAGAATCTAGAACTTTAAAACTTCTAGAAATTTCGAATGTTTTGCTCTTGCGATCCTTGGACTGCCTAGTGGAAAGTATTAGGATTGATGAAGGCAAGGCAATAAATTTAGTGTGATGTGTTTTCAAATTTTTTTTTCATAAAAAATTCACTATTTTTTCAAAGAACATATGTAGGTACATAATAATTTCCAAAATTTATCGCCATGCATCGTGCACGTTCCATATAAATGAAATGTTAAAATCCTATGCTGACTGTTCTTATGGTTTTTCACAATTTCAAAGAATTTTTATACTTAGATGCCATACGTATTAACCCAGATATGCCCAATGGCCTGTATTTAGTACACTTCAGAAGGTATTGATTTTGTTGTCTGCAAAGTACTATATGTATATAGGACATTGGGCATATCTGTGTTAAAGAAATATCAATGGAATAAAATAATAATAAAAAGTTCATTGATGCCAAATTCAATGTCATCAATGTCATGAGCCTTTTTCAAGTAAAACCCTTAAAACCACCTTAAAAATTATACACTAGTAATTTTAAATATTGTGACATTTAAATTGAGTACTGTCGCTACTTGTGTATGACATTTCACTTGTCGCTTAATTTGCAATTTTTCTCTTTAACATTTTATTATTAATATAGCGTAAAATCATTAATTCCATTATGAACTTCGATTGGATTTGTGAAATTCGTGCTTCTTCTTTAATTGAATTCTTAACACCGTCAGTCTGCAATATTTTCATATGGCAAAAGGGAAGAGGGAGGAGATTGAATTTGAGTTATTAATAAAATTTAATGCAATATTAATAAATATTTTCACCATTTTTTTCTTTTAGATTATTACATTAAAAAGAGAACAAAAAATATGAAAAAATACAGCAGCAACGTAAGTAAGTATTATTATTAATTTGCCTACTATGAATGCCCATATATTATAAGCCAACATCTGCTGACCATTTTGGCAAAACTGTCAGTCAGCCAGTCATTTTTTTCCAGTTGCCATTCTTGATCTCACTCTTTCCTCGTTTTTTTCTCTGTCTCTCAACAATGCATGTCGCCTGATTTTTCATTACAATTTTTCTCCTCTCGCTATCTACCCCCGAAGCTTGGTCGTACGTATCCATGTATAACTGTAGCTGTAGAGCTCATGCTCATGTTGCCTGTTTGTCACACTTACAAATTAAAATTCAATATTAACGAAAATGGAATAATTTAATTCCTTTCACATTTCCATAATCGCACACAGTGACTTCATAAAAATTAAACTTCGATTTAATAATAATGACCAACATGACGGCCTCGTAAGCGAAAAATTTACAAAAAAAAAAAAAAAGATAACCAAAAATAAATGCTTGATATTGAATACCATGCAATAAAAAAAAAACAAAAATTGAATCCTTGCTGGAAAATATTTTTTAATATGTCCAACAGCAGTAGTAGCAACAACACTAGCAACAATAACAACAGCGACTATTTCAATAACAGCAGCAACAAACATGAGCGACAATAACAAGAATTCAACCGCAATACAAGGCAATTAAATATTTTAACCCATACTGCCACAAACTTGTCCCACAACAATTTACGCCATTTAACCCAAAAGCTGATTGTGTAGGCCATTTGTGTATATACAAATACAAGTATATATATATACAAACATTCATACATACATATGCATGTATGTATGTGTGTTTAAAATTTTTGACTTTTACTATGTCGGCGTGTGTCTGTGCGCGGTGGCATCAATTTTTGCCTTGAATCTCTTGCTTCAAGTGAAAAATGAAAATAACAATGAAAAACACAAAAAACAGTCAACAACTGGAAAAAAAATTGCAATTCCAGATTGCATGTTGCAGTTACCAATTGTAAATTGCAATGACCATATACGATGCGTTCGTTCAGCATTCATCGCTCATCCTTTTATGTATATGTAAATATATACGTATATATGTATGTGTGCATGTGTGCTTGTTTGTGTATGTCCTGTATTGTGGATTGTCGAAATTGGCGCAATAATAATCAAATAATTTGTTTATTGAAAACATTTTTTACAATTATGGACAGCAAATTGATTTCCAAATGAAAAATGTTCGGACAAGTCCTTGTTTATGTCGCAGTCTCATTTGTTTGCATACACATAAATACATACATATATGTAGGTATATCTACATATACATATGCATATGTGTTTATATGTTTGTATGTATGTATATGTTCATGCCTTCTCTTGTTTGTTATTTTATTTGTTAGTATAATTTAAAGTGATACTATGTATATCGGAATATGGAACATAATAACATATTTTTGTTGTAAATGTTAGACGTAAAATTTGAAAGTATATAGGAAAAATATTAAAAATTACTTAGATATATGTCGGTATATACATTAGTAGGTATGTATGTATTACGAATATTTGGCATAATATTAGAAATTTTTAAACATTGCAAATAGATGCTGAAAGGTTTTTAAAAGCCTGCTTCATTTTTAATTTATCATAATTAAGTATCAATTAATTTGTAATTCAAACTTCAGTCATTTAAATTTTTTAATTTTTAAATTGTATTTTATCGTTTGGCCTGTTAACTTTTAATCTATTATTATTTTTATTTTTTATTATTAATATTTTACCAATATAAAATTAAAAATATTTTTGTAACTAATGTCAGAAATTAATAAAGCTGAGAAACTTGTTGGCATTGCAATTTATAATCCTTTTCAGGATAAAATTTTACGATTTTTTATGGAAATCACATGCCACATGTAAACGCGCCATCTGGGAGTGGAAAAGATCCTTACAATATTGTAAAATATTTTGCACCCTAGAACCTTTTAAAAAAGTATAAATTTACAGAGATTCGATAATGATTTCTATTTTTGTTTCTAACATTTTAAACTTTTCTCAGCACAAAATTTTCAAATCAAGAAAAAGTCCTTAACTTTACTAATTTCGGAAAACTTTCAAATTTAAGCCCGTAACAATGTGCAGTTGAATGAGATAAATTAGAATTCAAATTGTTGTAAGGGCGATTATCTAATCCAAAAAATATCGACAAATGTCCTCCACGTTAAAACTTCTGCCATAACTTTAAGATAACATTCCCTGATGAAAATAACTAGGAACAATTCCGGCCCACGTTTTTAGTGGACAGTGGACTATCATGTATGTTCCAAAACAAACGAAGAAGTTGGGGCAGGAGTGTACGGCGTTAGACTAAAAAAAATCCATTTATACTGGTATGAGCACAGATAACTCAGTTTTCCAAGGCGAGGTGTATGCCATTGAGCTCTGTCTAAGGGAGTATGAAAACAGTTCTGTGGTCACCAAGAACATTTACATTCACTTTGACAGCAGAGCGGCTCTCGTTGCACTTACTGCATACGAAATTACCTCTTAACTAGTTTGTGACTGTCTAGTTTTTTAGTTAGTTTGGGATTGTCTATAGCCCTTAATCAGTTTTCCTTTGTACAACCAGGGAGATATATGTAGGCAACGAAATGGCAGACGAATTTGCAAGGAATGGCTCATCAAGTGAATTCACTGTACCACGACCATTACTTATATTCAAATTAGTTAAAAAAATTTACTGGACAATAATAAAAATTCATTATACTACTGGAGGGAAACCCCCGGTATCAGGCAAGCTAATTCATTTATGCCAAAGATCTGTCAACACAGAGCTAAACAATTGCTTAATTTAAGCAGAAATCTAATCCGAATAGCGGTACCACTAGGCGGTAAATTACTTAGCACTAACTTATTTGAACCCAATTTTAGAGTTATCTTCATATAGAAACATCGCTTCAGTCTTTGAAATTTGCGAAGGTACCAGTGCAAGATGTTAGAAAAAAATATAATTTACTCTGGGTTTTTCAATTCCTTTAATCGCTAGCGAGGGATAAAGGGTGCCAACGACTTTCAATACACTCCACTTATTGCCAAATCGTGAGTTTCGGGGGCTGTCCACTACCAATTAATTGGTTTCGCTTCATGGTTTTTCTTGAGAGTACGTTAGATTTGAACAGCCTGATTTTTAGTCTGACTTTTTTGATTCGGCAGCAGCTTTCGGCTACTTCACTATCGAAGCATGCAAACCTTTCCACTGATTCAAAGGGGTCAACACTAATATCGACCCTTCTGCAGCTAAGCGGAGAAGTATGAATTTCTCAAAGTTGATATTAAGCCTTGCTGATCTTTCTAATCTAGAAACATAAGCCAGCCAATCTTCGTAATTCGTTATTGACTGCATACATTGTAAAATGATCGTTTTACTACCTTGATCAAAAAGTTCCCGGAATTTATTCAGAAAATTAAAAACACAAGTTTATTCATCTAAATCTATATTGTCCCCTTCAAAGTAATCCCCATCGACTGCAACACACTTATGCCAGCGCTTGATCCAATCCTCGAAACATTTTTATATTCGGTTTTTTCGGTATGTCCATCAGTGCTTCCTGCGATTTTTCCATAACTTCCTCTCGGCTGCTGAAACGTGTTCCTTGTATGATGATTTTTTAACTCGATTGAACAGAAATAAGTCACAGGGAGCCAAATCAGGTGAGTTCGGTGGCTGTTGGATGGTATTTATTGCATTTTTCGTCAAAAAATTACCAATAATGATGGCACTGTGCGACGGTGCGTTATGATGGTGCAAAATCCATGAGTTTTCTGTCCACAATTCTGGTCTTTTTCGGCGAATTGCTTCACGCAAACGTCTCATAACGCCCAAATAGTACTCTCTGATGGTTAATTTGCGGTTATTGATCAAAATTTCTTTTACTTTATCAACGTTTTCGTCGGTTTTCGATGTCGATGGTCTGCCACTGCGTTCAGCATCTTCGATTGACTCACGACCACTTTTGAACCGCTCGTGCCACTGGTAAACGACCGTTTTCTTTAGAGAACCGTTGCCGAAACTCTTTTCCAACATTTCCAATGTTCGCGCACCATTAAATCCGTTTTTTACGCAAAATTTAATACAATGCAATTTAATAAAATTGTAAAAAATCGCCAACACACACAGAGATAGATGTACTCTTGGCTACGTAACTTTTGCAAATGTCAAGCTATGACGCTAAGAAGGGAATATCAGAAGGGAATATTAGAGGGAATGTCAACAACAGATGTACCAACTCAACAAAAAAACAGAACTCAAATCGGAATGATGGGAGCGCCACACGCACAACAGTAGATGTCGAAAGGCTTAAAAATGGCCTTTATCAATTATTGGTGTTTGATTGATTTGTAGGGTGATTTATGCTATGACCTTAATCGTCTATTGTATCTCCAATAGTAGCTAGGTTATGAGCTGAGTTTTGGTAGTTTTAGTTAAACATAGGGCAAAGAGCAGCTTTTTTTGGGATCAGATTTCCCATTTAGTAGTTTTAATTGTCTAAACTTAGGGAGGTGTACCCAGTGGGATAATTATAATTATTGATACGCATTAACAAAGACTCACTAAAATTAAAAATACAATACTTTTAAAAACTAAAAATTGTTCTATTTTTTAAGTTTTAAAAGCTTTAAATCGGATTTTACCTCGCCTAAATTTAGCTTCTTCTCTCATTATTTACAAGGGTATTAAACCAACTTATTTTCAAAGAGTGCATGCTCAGGTAATCGGGAAACAACTTTGAACAACTCCCCCTCATTCACTCCACACAAATTTATAATGTCTATGCCTTTCAATATCTGCAGTTATTAACGTTTTAAGGAGTACAATTTAATTTTAAACCCACTGTAAAATATATACACTTCATATATGCATCGATAAATAACAGGCAGGAAATGCATAACGAAATTTAATTGAAATTATTAAATTATTTAAATAACGCAAATAATATCATTTTAATACAGAAATACCAATACACACATTCATACATATATACATACATATTTACCCACACATACACAAATATACTGAAGGCATATCTTTTACATTTGATTTTTTTTTCCATTTCAACGAGATGTGTGTGAGTAAGTGTGTGTGTATATGTATATGCCTGGTGTCATGGTGTGAAAAATAACACTTTACTGTATTTTTTCCATAACTGCGTAGTTGCGTTTTTTTTCCATAATTTTGTTAATATTTCGCAATAAAAGTGTCAAAATGCACAACAAACACTTTCGTAATATTATTAAAAAATTCCAATTTTACTATATGAACATATTGGAAATGGGACTGATGCTGAAGGAGAGAGGTGTAGACAGACGTGGACGCAAATGTGGTGAGGTGAAGAATAAAAATATTTCATATTGCTGCGGCAACTGCAACTGTGTTAACAGCAACAACAGCACAATACATACATAATTATTATTATTACTATGAATAAAATATTCTGTTTTTTATTTTTATTTATTTTTGTGTTTTTAATAAGCGAAAAGTAAAATATATCATAAATACCAAACATAAATGTTCAATGAAATATAAATTATAATTATATGATGGCAAAAAGCATGAAATTTTTGAGTCACAAAGGAAAGCTTAAACGAATACGAAGAGATTTTAAAAATAGAATAACAGAATATACCGGTGAATTTTACAAGCTTTAACATTTTTTCGTTAAAATATAAGAATATAAAAATAATAAGAATATAAAAATAAAAGAAAATAAAAATGAGTTGCATATTTTTAGGCAAACGATTTATTGGGCTACGTTTTTATTAAATTTATTTTGTGTTTTTGTGGATCTTTATAATGCTTTGCGCGAAATTTAAACTCACATTTGCAAGTAGGAAGACTCAACAAAATTCAAGTCATAACATCAGGTGAAAAGGTGGTAAGGTTGAGAGGACCAATAGTCAAAAAACATTGGGTGGCTGGGACTAGTACATTCAAAGATGTCTTTGAAATATGTATTGTTCTATTCATTAGAGTTTAAAAACTTTTAAACGGTATAATGAAATTGCTCTTTTAAATGTGCATATAAAAATTTTATATTTGAATTATAAATATCTTCATAGATACATATGTATTTGTTTTAATTCAACTAAGAATGATCAAAAATCTTGTTGTATATTTCGGAAACTGTGTAGTTTGAAAACTCGCAAAAATTGTTATTAGCTCTACATTTTTCGTTATGTGTAAAATCAAAGCATGAATGGAAAAAGTTTGACGTTTATGCAAAAATGTGATAAATGTTCAAAATATGCTACATATTTTATCGAATTTAGTAGGGTTACAAAAATAAATATGGTATATAGTCAAACATATGTGATTACACATATACACACAATCACACAGAAGTATGACAAATTATGCTCAACTTCACTTTAGCATATTTAATGCAATCATTATGAGAGAGGGAGAAATTATATCGTCATCGTTGTCGATGATTTTGTAACCATTGGACAGAATTGACATTAGAGAATTGTATTACACACACGCACGCACATACAAATGCTTGGAAACTTATATATGTATTTCTATATATGTATGTGTCATTTTATAGCTACAAATGGCGTATGTCACACTAGGGACAACAACATCATCATCATCAAAAACATCGATATTATAAACATAATTATCCTTATCATCATCATGATTGTTGTTGTTTTCATATACTTCGGCTACTATATTTCTATGATTCAATAATGTTTGAATTAATTGCGTTAATAACTGACACCACTATCTTCAGTGTGCCTATGGTCGTCTGTCTGTCTGATTGACTGACTAACTAACTGACTGACTGTCGCACAATTTATCTTTCTCTTCCTCACTCTATTTAGCTACTATTTAACATTAATACACAAAGGCATCAATAGTCAAAGATAAACTTTACATGCAAATCAACTGAAATTCGTGAAACTTGTACCACAATCATAATCATAATTATCATTATCATCAATATCATTATCATCACCAACACGTATGTTTATGTATCATTATCATCATCAGTATACTCATTCAAATAAATCGAATTGCATTTATATATGCACATAGATATAGCGCCTTCTTCTGCATCTACCCTTCTTCAGTAGCTGGCCATATACTACAGTGAGTCACAAAACTGTTCGTTCAGAAGGACATCGGAGGAAAACAATGTTTGACATTGGAGGAAGCATGCCGTTTTGAAAAATATTGAAATTTCAATTAAAGTTGATAAGTTAATTAATTTTTTTAAAAAGTAATTCTGATAAATTGAAATTGTACTTTAAAAATAAAACCAAATGCAAAATGTATGTTTAAAATCGGATATTTTGATTTTAATTAGTACCGCATTAGCAAAAAATTTGCGGCACCAAAAAACTTTATCCAATTTGAAAATCTTGTTTTGTATTTTATTTTTATTGATATAGAATAATTATAAAATACTAGGATTTCTAATAAAGGAAGGCTTCGAAATGAAAAAAATTTCAATTACCGTTGGATTTTTGATAGTTTCAAAAGCTCCACCTGAAGATATAATCTGATTTGAAAAACAAAAATGTTTTCCCTTGTATCCCATCTAAATGAATAACAACGTTTTTGTGCTATTACTTAATTCTTGATTTTTTAGTATCACCTTGAGAATAGTTTTGTGACTCACTGTAACTATCTGCATTTGTTTCTCTCCCTCCCTCTCTCTCTCTCATTCATTTCTAGTCCTCTTTTTCACTTATTGCTTTGAATTTGATTTGTCATGCTATCTCGTTGCTTATGACATTTTGCCTTGCAAATTGATTGATATCTCACAATTAATAAAATATTTTATGTCACACACAAATGAGAGTATGTATTTGTATCTTTATAGCTAGACATACATACATACATATATATGCATATATCACTTGAATTAATATGTTATAATCAAATACATTATTGCTACTGGCGGTGAGAACTTATTGACCAGCACATAAATTATAAATCTGTATTTGTAGCATTTCTAATTTATAATAAATAACTGGCCAATGTTTTTAGTATTTTTGTTTTTAATTTTGTTTTGACTGTGATATATTTGTGACATATTTTTTTAACCTTTATTACGCATTTTAGTTATTAAAATGTTGAGTCTATTAAAAGTGATGTGTGCTTGAATTTCAGGGCAATTTTGTCCAAAATGGTGAAAAGATCTTTTGGATTGTGAACTACTGGTCGTGGAAAATAGAATTGGAAAAGAATATAATCGGTGGGGATCACAACTCATTTGATTTTTTAATGATTGGATTCATTTTTAGCATGAAGTGTACGTAATAACTAACTATAATTTACATTTCAGCAAATATGATAAACTCTATTAGAAGCTATTAATCCCTGGTGTCAGTTTTGCATTCTGGTAAAATTCGATTTGCCTTTGTCTTGGGATTTGATGGTTCGACTTTGGGTTCTGAAAATATTACGTAGTAATCTCTTGACGTTGTTGAAGATACTAGCTTGGATCTAGCAATTTTACCAGTACCATCTGGTGTAATGCCATCTATTCCAGTATTAACACACCGTTATACAATAAAAATTTCAGAAGCACAAACCTGGACCTTGCCGGGACCTAGGTTGGTCACAGACTAGAAAACGGTTTAGGTTCTGAAGTGTCACTTAGACTGAATGCTTTTGTTTTTCAGACAGGACTTTGTGCAATCATCAAGGCAATGGATTATGTTATTGACAGTAGGTGAAGAAAAAGTGTAGTGACGGCCAGCCTGCATTTAAGCCCTCATTTAATCCTTAAACTACTTCAAAACTAATTGTGTAATGTTGTAACGAAGCTCTGGCCTGGGTATCACTCAGGGTACGAGGTTACCGGGTGAGACGTAAACAAGGGGGCGGACCGACTTGCGTCCTCACAATGTGAATCCAGATTTAATTTCTTTGGGTATAAAACCGGCAACTTCCTGACTAGAAAAGGTTCAGAAACTTGATTCTTGGATCAGGAACCCATACTTCCTCTGTCGTCTACAACCATCAAGACCACCATTACGAGTGGGTCGATTTGACTGACAATTGTAAATGGAAAGAATTAAGGGGCTGTAAACAGACCAAAAGCATGTCTCCTGTCATATCGAAATGTCAAACAAAGTTTCTGTCATCACTTAACAGAAAGGACTGTGACTGCTGCTGGTATATTATACATTCATGGTAATGACTTAAGGAGTTTCACTACCAGCCTGGACCGGATAGTTGACCGATTTTAATTCATTTGTGAACCAAAGAGTTTTGTTTTCGAAAATTTTACATAACTCAGATATATTTTTAATTTTTTAATATTTAAATATCCTTGGATTCAACTGCAGCTATGTCTGAACGCACTCATCAGCGCCTTTCCTTTCAAATAGTTGTATATGTGTGCGTGTGTAAATTATTCCAACCATTATTGTATGACACAAATATATGCATCATACAATATAATACATATTTTACATAATAATTATGATGATTATTTGTTTTGCTGTATTTTTCTTTTCTTGTTTTTGTTTAAAAGTGTCATGTCAAAAATACTTCTGCAACCTATTACCACGACATACAACAAAAGACTACATCCTTCCTACACTACCATGCACCCTACATTCAACTACTTGCATTCATACCTCCTTCCTCCTTACACTCTACATATCACACTCATACATGCATATGAACATACACCCACATGTAAACGCTTATAAGTTTCCGTTTCATGAAAATGATAATGATAGTAAACAAAGGTTGCTAAAACAGGTGAAGCGCAGGTGGTGTTATTAAAAAATCCTGATATTATTTTTTAGCTTTGTTTCAAATACGAATGAATAAGTTTTTTGTTATAAAGAGCACACACATGCACACATACAAACATATGTATGTATGAGTTACGTATATGTAAAGAAAGATTTATTAAAAAGGTAAAACAAAAAAAATATGTAAAACATTATCTATATACAGATTGGTAGGGGCGAAAGTAAGAAAAGCTGAAGGAGGAGGTATTGAGATATCTTCTTTCATTTTTAATTTTACGCAAAAGAAAATGCATTTCTAGAAAAGCAAGAAAGAAAAGAAAATATGTTTGCAAAAAAGAGAAAAAAAAAGAGAGTGGAAAAAGTGGAAAACAAAGCGTAAAAGTTTTGTTTGACTTTGTCACAGAATATCAAAATAATAATTTTCAATAATACAAGAGAAAAGAAATGACTTTTTTTGCCGCTATTTGTTGTTTGTTTGATTTCTTATCTCGTCATATACTTGCTCACATTTGCATGATTAAAATATCATGTAAAGTTAATGAATGGAATACAAATAAAAAGAAAAAAATATGTTAAAAAAAGTAGGCATTTTTTTGTGTAACTGAAAAGTTTTGTCTGGTGAGAAAATTCAAAAAGAAAAAGATTTGCAATAGATATGTTACGTTAAGAATAATCATAACTTAATACAATTTGATGTATAAAAGAATTTTAAGAGATTTCATTTATTTTTATGTCTTAGAAGATCCAAAAGGAAGGAACGATTGCGATTCTTTTTCCAATAAATGACTGAAATAAATTATGATCGTTACACTTGAATTAAAAAAATTTGTAAAGAAACTAAAACACTTAAAACACCTTCCTGCGACAACCTCTAGATCACCTAGTGATTTATCTATGTAAGCAGAATCTACCCCCACCTCCTCTACACATGAGAAGGTTTGTCTTAAGGAGTAGTTTTCAACAGCTTGCGAATTTTCTGTGCTTCATCAGAATGATTTTGAATATATATATTAGGGTGGCCATTTTTTGCAAAAGTCGGTTTTTTTTTTGTCTCACCGTCTAAAAATATTCGTTTCGATAAAAAACTAAGAAATATAAAGTTTCATGCCGATCGCAGAAAATTTATAGGTCCCTCACGACCCTTTAGTTGATGAAAAGTATTTTTCAGCATTTTTCTCATTATAAAGCGATAAAAATAATTTAAGTCACTTTAAAAATCTAAAACAGCTAAGTTTCCATAACCTCTCTTTAACCTTTAACTATGGAGGTGAATTTTTTACCTTTTAACTTAACTAACAAATTTTAGTAAAAAAAAGTTTTTTTGATAATTATTTGTTCTTTGAAAATAAGCTAATAACATTTTTAATTAAAATAAATCTGAAATTTGAAAACTTTTTCAAAATGTGGGGTAAAATTTACCATCACCTCCACAGTTAAAGGTGAGAAAAAATTTTATTTTTATTTTTCATGTAACACTGTGTGACAGTGAAAATATACTTTCCTTGAGACTTAGCTCAAATTGTAGGTATGCGGTAGTTAAACAGAAAAAAACTGCATACTCAGAATTTTTAATTGACCCTCAAAATCTGGACTTAGGGCCGAAAAGCCCAAAGCCCACATTTGATAGGTTATAGCATATACTTGCCCGTAACTTTATTTTCATTTATCCCATGAGTAAGTTTTTACAGATATTTAGATATTTAGCTGTTTACAGCGATATACAAATTGGTAATATATCTTAAGAAATACCGGAGTTAGAGGGAAATATACGGAAAATTTAACAAATTTTTATATTTTTTCATTTTGAATGGCGTTTTAAAGGAATATTTTGTTTACCAGTGTATAAATAAAAGAAAATAAAAATAAACTACATTTAATTGTGTTTCCAACCAGTTATTAATTTTTAAAATCCATTGAGTTTTGACTTAAATATTCGACTTCAAGCTCTATATACTAGAAAAAAATGCATACATTTTTAAGTTGCTGTTATGTATTTTTAAAGAGTTCGACCCAACAGGGAAATTTGAAACACCACCCAAAAAAGTTCTTTAAGAGCGCTCTCTTTGTGCTCTTGTGGAAGCTAGTAGAAAGCGCTTACATTGAGTTTCCCGAAAGCGCTTTCAAGTATGCAAAAGAGCGCTTCCAAGGGAGGTTAGGAGAAGCACTCAAACGAATAGAAAAAAATATTGAATGTTTTTTGTGCTTTGTAATTCTTATGTGGTTAATATGAAAGTAAATATAAGTTTATTTGGTATTGATGTATTTTCGTGTTTCACCAAACACCAATGTTTGGTGAGGCATAATTTTATTTTTTTGCATGTATGTGTTTGTATGTATGTAAATATAATAAATAAAAATGATAAATGTATGTAGTATATGCAGGTAGAGCGGCTACTCCCTCTAACAAAATTGTTCTTCCTAAAAGACTTCGCAAAAGGTTTTCCAAAAGTGCTCCTTTTGCGTTTCCTAGGAGCGCTTTTTTAGCGCTTCCAGGAAGCTTGATGTCAGCGCTTATTTCCTATGACATACAATGTAAAAAAGTATATGAACCGTACTATAAAGAGGGAGCGCTTAGTGCTGGTAGAGGAGGTAAAAAAGCGCTTTTGGAGCGCTTCCTTTCCCGTTGGGGAATATTATTCGGATATAAATATTAAAGTATTGAAATTTTGTGCCGTCAAATAAAAAAATGAAATAAGTCAGTCAAATCTCAATGGATTTTGAAAATTTAGAGCTGGTTGGAAACAAAATAGAACGTAGTTTATTCACATATACTTTTTTATATACACTGGTAAACAAAATAGTAGTTTGAAACGCTATTCAAAATGAAAAAATGTAAACAAATTTCAAATTTTCCGTATATTTTGCCCTCTAATTCCGGTATCCCTTAAGATATATTACCAATTTATACTCCTGTAATAAATAAAAATAAAGTTACGGGCAAGTATATGCTTTAACCTATCAAAAATGGGTTTTTCTGCCCTAAGTTTAGATTTTGAGGGTTAATTCAAAAGTATGCAGAGTATGCAGTTTTTTTCTGCTTGACTATGCCTACAATTTGAGCTATGTCTCGTGGAAAGTATATTTTCACTATCACACAGTGTTACTTGAAAAACAAAAATTAAATAATTTTTTTCTCCTTTACAGAGAGATAATTGCCATTTATTAGCAATGAAATGATAAATGATAAACGTAAAAAAATTGTAAGCCCCATTTTGGAAAGGTGAGATTACATAAAGTAGGCCAATTTTATAGTAACTTAGCTATTTTAGTTTTTAAGAGTGATTTAAATTATTTTTATCGCTTTATAATGAGAAAAATGCTGAAAAACACTTTTTTCAACTTTAGCGCTCGTGAGGGACCTCTAAATTTTCTGCAATCGGCATGAAACTTTATATTTCTTAGTTTTTTATCAAATCGAATATTTTTAGATTGTGAGACCGAGAATACATGTTCAAAATTTTTTTCCTATACATTAAATGGCCACCCTAATAAATATATATAAAAGAAATAGTCCTCAAAAACGGTTCCACTTTTCATCAACACTCTGCTCTTGGACACTTCAACTAGATTTTGGAGTGAAACTTCTTTTCTCTTGTCCTACAGTAAAACCAACCGGATGTAACGTCGCGCGTAAGTTTGCAATGCGACATAATTTTATCGAGCAATGTGCATGAGGGGCTAAATATCAATATTCCGTAACTGAATTCACGAGCAAACTATATAATAAACGATTCATAAATAAATTTAATTCAATATAACATATTAATTACACACACACACCTATGACAGAAAAAACAATGTGTAGCGTCGCCATCTTAAAGTTTATGACAGTTATACATTTCATATACAGATGGCGCAAATCTCCAAGGAATTACATGAAGATGTCGCATATAAAAAGAGTTCGTCTACAATTGTCATCGACATTACCGGCACAGAGTTGCAATTTTTGTTCTAGCATTAATCCCAAAAAAAAAATTGATTGTGTATTAACGAACACAAGGCAGAAGTGAAACTTCTTGTGAACTAAACGAAACACAAGCAAATGAAATTAAAAAACACAAGCCAATGAAGTAAAAAGTAAAAAATTTAGTGATTGAAAAATTTCATTTGCTTGTGTTTAGTTTAGTTCACAAGAAGTTTCACTTCTGCCTTGTGTTCGTTAATACACAATTTAGTTTTTTTAATCTCTGCATTCAATTTTCTTTGTGGTTTTTTACTTGCACTCAAATCAATACATTGGGAACAACATCAATAATCCGGTAATATAATAGATAATTTCGTCTGGCAATAGCTGGAAGTAAAAAAGTTCAGGGAGAGCTAAATCAGTAAGGGGTGGTGTAAATTTATAACCTTTCAACCCTTAGAAAGTGTGGATTTTTTTCAGGGAATTTCAGAAACAATAATAGCAATACAAACACAACTTCTTGTAGAATTTGTAGATTTTTGATCTTTTGATCATATATTGGCCATCGATATTTCACAATTTCCTCACTCTTTCTAAAAAAAGTTACCTGTCTAAGATATTTTGAAGCTATTGTAGTGCTACACATTTTACAGACAACGCAACCAAAATCATTCGAAATTCAAATTTGATGCATATTTAATTGTTGCAATTATGTATAAAAATCATACACAAGTCAAACACTTCACACAACACAGAAATCAAACTCCAATTTCTTTACTATAATGCAAAAATGAAAATAAAACTAAGAAGTTGAGGAAAAAAAACTCACAAAATGAAATTCAACCACATTATTGCACTTATTTAACCTTCATTCACTTTCATGCTACTCATAGAGCAAAAATAGACAAATGAATGAGAAAAAAAAACAAAAAAACAAAAAAATGGGAAGAAAGAAAAGTATGCTACACATAATAGTATTCAGGATTCCACATTCAACATTCAACACTCTGCAGCATCATCATGTTTTTCTTTTATTTGAGCAATCTGTGAAGTACACAAATTTGTGCTGCTTGTTCTGTTGCAATATTATCATTATCAACAACATCATAATCATCATCATCAGCAGCAGCAACAGAAGTAGCATTTGAAAACATAGGAATGGTACGACTGGAATGTACTCGGTCGTAGATGTGAGGTTAGATAGAAAGCGAGTGAGCGAGTGAGCGAGGGCACCCATCTTGAATGTCTGCATGAATGAGTGAATTTTCAACAGACCGGAAGAGAAACTTGGTAGACATTTTCTTGTTCTTCTTCTTCTGGCTTGTTTGCTAACTTGTGTTTGCTTGGTATGGTTGTTGCTTGTGGTGTTGTTACTGGTTGTTGTTATTGTTGCTACTATTATTTTTGTTGTTATTGCTGATGTTTACTTGTTGGCTTCTTCTGTTACTTGTTCGTTCATACTTTTGTTGATACATTTTTGGGGTATAACTTTATGCTTGTAATTTGACTTGTGATTGTGTGCCTATTTACACAGTGGTACTTAATATCTTGTTCATACATAAAATCCTTCGAACATTCATACATACGTACATAGATTGTAAAACAGCAACAGCAGCAGCAACAGCAACAACAATATGACAATGTTGCCTCCCATTTTTTGTTTGGGCAATTTACTTTTATACTGCTGGCAGCAAATTGTTGCTGAAATAATATTTTTGTGCCTTTTCTTTAGATTTTTGTGTATAAAAGTTCCTTGTTCCTTCTTGCCATTCTTGCTGGTTGGTTGCTGGGAGTTTTAAGCTTCTTGAAGTTTTGGCAGACTAACAGCAGGCAGGCAGGCATTCAGCCTTGCAACACACAGGGAAAGTGACAGAGTAAGTGTATTTAAATAAATTTTCGTAACACTTATTTGAAATTTTAAAGTAACTTGAAGATTTTTCACACTTAGGTGCTTGTTGTATTTTGTAAGCAGCAGTAAAGCACTTTTGAGGGTTGTCGGAATTTGGCTTCATTTTTTTTTGTGTTCTCAATGTCTTTACCTTACGTATATAGGTATAAATATACATACGGGTATAAGGTACAGGAATATCTATTTTATTTTATCGGCTTTTATAAGAGCTTTAGGCGATATTTGTAAAGAGCTTATGCATTAAGATGGTAAGATGAAACATTTAGTGTTAAGAACAAGTAATGATAACTAAATATATGTATGTGAGTTATGTTTGGCATTGTTGTTGTTGTTCTTAGCACGAAGTTAACAGAGTTACATGTGTATATATACAGGTATGCATATATTGAACCAACATATTTCTCAACCGTAAAGTTGTAAATCTGGTATGAATGCTTCTATAAACCATATTCAAAATAATCAAGTGAAAGTTTTTATATGTGTGTATGTTTGAAAGTAGATATTTCAATTGGTTAAACTCAAGTGCCTACACAGCAAAAGTGTGCAATAGAAATGAGGAGGCTGTCCTTTTTATTGTTTTAATGTCTTATGATAATTTGAAAGAATCGTGTTAGGAATAATATTGTTTTCATTCGAGAAATACCTGGGAAATTATACTATTTTTCTAGTAGGTCTTATCGAGTAAAACAAGAGTCTGTATTTGAAATTTGCCAAACATCCCCAAAATCTTGATTTACCGTTAAAAAACCGGTTTTGCGTATTTTTGCGCACACTATAAGCCTGCAACTTGATGGATTCTGGTTCTCAGATAAACTGGGCGAACATTTTCACCAAGAATTGCTACAATTGAAAAGTTCTTCGTAAGAAAAAATAAAACAAAAATGATTTCAACATATTGTTGGTCACTTCAACGAGAAACTGATGATGCTGAAATTAAAAAAAAATTACGGTCAAGCAAATATTTTTGAGTTGAATGGTCAAAAATTTGACTTTTTTGTTTTCATAAAAAGTTTAATAACTCAGTTAATTACTCACCGATTTTTGAAAAAAAAAACAAATATGCATTGTATTCTTTAATAAAGATATTTTTGAATAAATTCACAAATAGTAGAGTAGAAGGGGTTAATGTCGTGCACTCTATTTTGACGTGCTCGTAAAGCCGTACATGACAAGCGAATACGACGAGTGAGCATCCGATCGAAAGATAATTTCGTTGGTTACATTCATGTGTAACAACATTTGTGTAGCATGAAATCGTGTTAGTAGAAAAAAAAAATGGATGTGTGCAAGGCACGCAAGATATTTGATGTGTAAACAGTTAAGCCAACTGAATGCCATATACATAAGCTCACATATGTATAGCCATATATAGGGATTTGATGTATAATCTATATGCTAGGTAAATAATTCAAATTAAAACAATTCTTTTATAAACTTAAAAATTTATTAGATATTATTACCTTTTATATTCATTATAAATTGAAGATGGTCTTACATCATTGCAAATGCAAATTTTTATTCCATATCGCATATATTTGTTGTTGTGATAGCAAAAATATTTTGCAACTGCACCAAACCGTAGTTGCATTATTTTTTTTTTACTCAAAGCATCGGGTACGATATGTTCGCATATAGGCAGCTGTAATTGCATCTTTTTTCCGTGCTTTAAGTTTTTCTTCTTGTCGATTTGAAATTTTATTAGATGTGAAAATTCGTCGCCTGAGAATTGATTTTGCGTATAGGTATATGAATTTGTACACTCATACGCCAAATTAATTCTCAGGCGACGATAAGTGCTTTCCGCATTTAATCTTAGAAAGGCAACAGGGGTGACCAGCCACCTCAATACTTTTTAAAAACACTGCAAAGTGATTTGCCTTATCTGCATTTAATAAAATTAAGAAACAATGTATTTTTATTGAAGTAAATAAGTGATTTTATAATACCTAAATAAATTTGATTTTTCCTGTTTAACATATTTGCTATTTACATAGATAAAAAAGTGTTGCCTTTCTAAGGTTAATGCACAAAGCAAAATTTTTATAATGCCGTGATTTGTTATCATTATCACTACATTTTGTTTATACATTTATTGAAACCTAGATTCCTTATTACTTATCATTTTTTATTGTTTTTATATTTTAAAGAATATTTAATTTTAATCCAATCTAACTAACCGAATGCAAAACCTATCAAACGCCAGTGTTAGCTACGGCGACTTCTCTGCTTGTATGGTATAGTCGATTTCCATACGTTTAACAACAACAATTAATTCTGCCACGAATAAATGTACACACACACACACACACATTTTGTTTTCGTATGTACATATATGTGTGAGTAAATTGATAGAAACATAAACAAACAAACTCCGCTCGTATTTTAATTTCTCCCTCTCTTCTCTTTGTTGTTTAGAGTAGCACAGTCATGCCGCGCAGTAGTGCGAGCGAGAGGGGAACTGGACGTTACAGTTATCTTACATCTTACGTTACAGTTATTCTAACATTTTACACATTTGAAATTTTGCCCATACCGTGAGCTAAAATGTTTACACATCAAACAAAAATATGCACGACATTACCCCCCTCAAAATTTGGCGGCTAATGTCGTGCATTGTATTCCGAGTATAGTAAAGGTATCAAAATGTGTGAGAAATGATAGGTAGAGGTTCGATTCAAGGAGATATAGCATTATTATGTACTTATTTTTTATTATGCAATAAATACAAGTCTGAAATATAGTCAAGAAATACAATTTAAAGAAAAAAAAAAGAAAAAAGTTAAACTGGGCAATTCGCCAGATAAAACATGAAAAGAAAAACACTCTGCGAATTTACAAAAAGTAGTTGAAATTAAAGAAAACTTTTAAAAAATATTCTTCTGATAGTGGCACTACTGATATAGTAGAAGTGTGTGCTCTGTTTGGTTTTTGCTTCCATTCTCATTGTGTCACAGGTGGTGATGTTGTGATCGTTGTTGTTGTTGCTTGGCTCGCAAAATATTTTTGATGGTCACCCCTATTCTAAATAATATGAGGACAATTGAAAGAAATAAGCAATAAATAATTGAAGGATTCTGTTTTTATCCAAGATCTTAAAAAAATCGATGAATTTATTTTACAATTTATATTTTTAAACAATTTTTTAATTGAGAAACATAATATTTAATCGAAAAAAATTACCATAAGAGCTTTTGCATTTGAAAAAACTTCAGTATCAGTACTACATTTAAATTACTCTTTTCTGTATAGTGCACGACATTGCCCCACATCAAATGCACGACATTGCCCCAACGGTCGTTTTCAAGGTTAACTTCGACAACTCGGTAGAAAACAAACATTTTTTCAAAAACGAAACATCTTTTTTTTTTGGCAGGAAATTCGGTTTAAGAAAACACTTACTTGGTATATTTTCCTGCTAGGAAAATAATTTTTCTGATCCGATGAAAGAACACTTTCGTCGTCCCGAAAACGTGCGTTTTACAAAAAACGTCGCACATATAGTCCAAACACATGAATATTGCTAGTATTGTATGCATGAGCTCCGTAGGTCAGTAGGCCCATACCTTACCAACGGCTGGAAAATCATTCAATTCTTTGGGCTAAAAAAGCCAGTGCACGACATTACCCCCTGCACGACATAACCCCCTTCTACTCTATGGCTTCTTTATGAAATAGTGTGTAGAAACGTTACCAAAGTTGAGAAAAGGTGAAAAGAGTGAAAAAAAATTGTGTTTGCTGGACAAATACACACAAATTTCTCAAGTTTTTTTAAATCACATATTAATTATTCGAAAGGTCTAAGTTTCTTTTCTCTAAAACCGGTAAAAAACTGAAAATCTGTTGATAATCCACTAAGTTGCAGGCTTATAAGTGCGCAAAAATACTCAAAACCGGTTTTTTAACGGTAAATCCAGATTTTTGGGGTGCTTGGCAAATTTCAAATATGGACTCGTGTTTTACCCGACAAGACCTACTAGAAAAATAGTATCACTTCCCAGGTATTTTGTACTGTTATTTACTTTCTCTTGAGAATATACGATTGAGAAGTTTGGTTTGGAAATTAGAAGATGAAGTTTTAAAACGCATAACAGCGTGTGTGCCAAGGTACAATAGCTATATATTTAAGGTAAAATGATACCCTCTTCGTGGTAGCGGCACAATCTGGTTGGATTTCGCACGGCATCTTCGCGTTGGGGAATTTCTATCTAGTAGTGGCTTGCATAAAACCAAATTCTTGTCGGTGTTCGAATTTTTTGGCCTTCAACTTTGAAAAATTCTTAAAAATTAAAAATGTCACGGTTGAAGCGTAGTCTTTCGGAAAATTTAATAGACAGAGATATGTTTCTGGGTTTCCGCAATAAAATTTTATTTAAAAATACTACGAAAATACCTACAAAAAATATCTTTCTAGTCATCCTCAATGAGACAGAATACGTATAATATAAAATGACACTGAGCTACACAAAATTATAGTAAAATAAATTATTTTGATATAATCGAAATCTGACCACAAAGTCTATATAATACAGTTAATTAACTCATTACGTTATGCCCCAAAATTGAAATTTTAATTTATGTATTTAAAAATTAAATACATACATACATACACAGACACCTACACATGGGCATTCTCTTATGTATGTATGTATGTATGCAATCCAACAATATGTAAATATAACAAATCACACACATCAAATAACAAAATCAACAGTTGTTGTTATTGTTACTCATCGATGTGGCATGAAGTGATGTGGTGAGAAACAATCAGTGAATAAAATTCAAACAAAAACTAAATATGTATGTATTTGTATGTATGCAACAAAATCATATTTAAATTTTCCACATTCGCACATAAATTACACACAAACCTCCAGCAAAAAAAAAAAAATGAAAATGGAGATGATGGCGATGAGAATGAAAGCGAAAGTGTTGACGCATTTCAAAAATAACGCGTGTTCAAATGCAACACTGGTGGCATCAGCATTTTTGCATTTTTATAGCCATTTTTACGCTTTGTTGACTGACTGATAAGGCAGACAGACACGTTCAATGTGTTGCGGGACAAACGAGTTTATTGCGTGCTTTGAATATAGAAAGAAAAATACACCCACACACAACATGCTTAAATTGTAGTATTAGTTTTGTAAAATGTCAACACAAATTTTCACTTACCAAACACCAAACATCCAACCAGCCAACAAACATCATCATTACATCATTACCTTATTATAAAAAATAAATAAATATGTTTATATGAAGGGGAAAAACAAAATGGTGGGAAAAGGGTTTAAAAACCAACAACACATTTTCACATGAAATGTGCAAAATTCATCACACACATACAGAAAGTATTTACATGCATAACAGCAACAGTGAATGCAACAGTTTGTTTCAACAACAACTACCAACAACAACAAGCAGCAGCAGCACGCATTCATACAAACATATGTGTTTGTGTGTATATGCAATATGTATATATGTATATATGCGGAAGCGGAGGTGTAATCCCATAAAAATCTGCATGTGGCAAAAATATCACACATATACATACATACGAACAAACATATCACACATACATGTAAATACACTGCAAATGCTAGTATGAAAACAACACAACAACAATAAAGCCAACAACAGCAAGAGTAAGAGAAAAACCGGAAACCACAAATATTTGCCACATGAAATAAAAACTTGGTATGAGCTTAACAACAACAAAAAAATGGGAAAAAATAAAGTTTATATATGTGAATGGGAGTGTGCTCACATATGTGTATATGCGCACACACACACACACAATTGAAATCAACGCAAACAGATTTTACTGGGAAATCATGAATGTGAAACAACAACCATAACAAATAAACTTAAGTAAAACATGAGCCACTCTTCCTCAAACCCAAGTCACACTTCCACGTCCCAGAGTTTTTCCATCTTACCCTTAAAAGAAGTGAACAACGACGACGACGACGACTATGATGACGACGACGACAACAGCGAATACATCTCAAACTTCTTGCACACAAAGTATATACACATATACATATTTATGTATGTGCATGTGCATGTGAATGTGTTAGTTCCTCTATGGTGGAAGCAACAAGCGGTGGACAGCAACAACAACAACAAGCACAAAGACGTATACTGCTAAGCAACAATATGGCAAACAAGTGAATTCAGTGTTTGCTTCTTCTATGCACATACAAACTTCCCACCTTTCCCCCTCTAAAAAACGCAAACAAAAAAATAACAACAGAAATAAAATAAAATTTTTGAGCTTCCTGCTGCTTTGCTTTACTTGCTGCTGTGTCTTCCTTGTCAAGGTCAAGACCAGGCAGCTGCGACGTTCATTGATAGAGTCATGATGATGACGATGGCTACAAGAACGACAGCGACAGTGACGGTGATGATGATGATGTAGTCAAGAAGGCAAATGGCAAGAAAATCAAGTCAGTGAAATTCAACAATCAGTAAAATTGTGCCCTCTTTTCTTTTTTGCCTTTTTTTTTTTGGGATTTTTGGTTGGCACATAACACTCAAGGCAGGCAGACAGACATACAACGAGTCAGACAGCACAGAGTAGCATAAAAAGACACACACAGACATACAGACAGACACGAAAGAAAAATGTCGTGGTACATCGTTTTGGGGTTGCCGTGTTGTGTTCTTCTCTTCCGTTTGTTTTCGTTTTTTTTTATTTTTGTATATTTTTGGCATGTTGCTGCTACTGTTGCCGCTATGTTGTTGTTTCTCAGTTCACTTTAGCTCATCATAATCATCACCACCACCGTTGCCGTTAGCCGTCAACGTCAATTTGAAAAAGGTTGACTTTTGGGTGTCGACATGATTTCATATTAGCTTTTTATTGTTTAGCGTGTGCTTCTTTCTTTCATTCTCTTGAAGCAGTCACTGCACATTCTTCGTGTTTCGCGTAGTTGATTCTTGTCTGATTTTTGTGACGTGCTCCCACTTTCTTTTTATTGTATTGGGGGAATCCTTTATTTTATTTTTAGAATTTTTTGCACTTTTGGCATTTTTGTATTACCACATGTTGTTTCGTTTACATCATTTCTTGTTGTAGCCATGGAGCTCAGATTTAGATTTTTTGAAGGATTTTAAGTGATATACCAAGGGAAAAGAAGATTCATTTATGTGAAGAAAATGTTGGCGACAAATAATATAAATATATACAATAAATGCTCAAACTACAGAGTTTACTATATGTTGACGTCCACTAAGGTTACAGACTCAATATTAATTATATCAATTATATATCTTTTGGGATTTGAAACCGAGGCAGGTGGGACTCCAGTCTAGTACTCTACCATTAGGATTTTGGGTTTTGTTAATGGTTCCTACGATTAACAAAATAAAATCCTCTTCAGCAAACGACGTTTTGGCTTTCATTAGGTCAGCTGAACGTCTTTTGTCATAAGTGGGGGTTGGCACAAGAAATCTTTTAAGTCGCAGTGGCCGCCTGTTTTGGCTCCCCTCGTAAACATATAATAATAATAATAAAAAGGTTTCAGACTCAAAACGACACGACCGAAATAACACCAAACAGCAAAATGTGACATTGAACCAATATATGGCTTGATTCTCATTCAACTGGCAAATCGCAATTATGGAGATCAAAACGCCGATCTGTTCTCGTTGTTGATTGTGATCTTTTGTTTCATCCGCCAGGACCACCCGCCTGGTCCTGGACAGATGATAACGAGTTCCTAGCAAGATTTATCCTGTCGCTGACGAGGGCTTGTCGACGGGGAACTAGAGAATCATGTGAGAGCCTTGTTGGTAAAGTAACCAATTGCCCCCGCGGCCAGGCGGGTAGGCGTTGGCTTGTGACTAGCAGGGCACTAGTCATTTCTTATAAAGATTATAATGATTTATTCAAATACATCATTATGCATTCTAAACGTCTATGTATATATGCATTCTCGTCTCCTTCTGAATTCAGAGTATTTTTTAGTCTTTGCTGAGTTCCTCAACTTCCTTTTACCAATACAATCTTTGGCATTCTTTTTTCTCCTTTTTATTTGGTTAATTTTTGCTACCGAATTCCCCACTTAAACTTCATCATCCTAGTTTTCCTCACGAGGAACTATTCAACAGCTAAATATATTTACTAGCCTACTTTATCCTCGGCACAGACTAACCAGAGCCTTCTCGAAATCAGATATTTTTCCAAGCGAACAGCGAAGCCGTATGATTTTTAAAGGTTGGACTCTGCCTGTGTAATAGTATAGCTCATGATTTCATCTTCTTCAACGCACGTCATCCACGTATATTTTACCGTAGGTCTTGTTAAACACCTTCTCCTTGAATGCTCCCAACAGCCTCTCATCTTTGGTCGTAATTGTCCATATCTCAATGCCATTTATTATGATGGGAAAGATAAGATACATATAGAGTGTAACTTTTGGGAGTATGCTTGTTAATTTTCTGTTAAGCCGTAGTAATACTTGGTGACTTAATATCTAGGCTATCATTGTTATTGGTGGCAATGATGCAAATTCTTCTTCTTCACCCATGGAGGGCCTAGACTAGCATGACCATTTTTTTCCGAGTCATATTTTTTCAGATTTAAAAATGCTGCACTGACTATCCCCGCGTTCAGGCAAATGATGTCAATATCATCAGCGTTTGGAATCAAAATGTAGAAGATATTGCCAGAAATGTCATTGTTAGCAGCTCCAATTATTTTCTCCAGCATAAGATTGATTAACCATATTGTCTGGAACTTCGTGTGATATCATATGGTGCGGAGGGGTTCTACCTGATTGAGTAGAGGATACAAAAATAAATCTGTTAACGCCTCTTAAAAGGGAGAGGCCATACATACTTGATCCTTGCACTCCTTCAGCTCAACTTGACATACAATCTCCACATTTCACCTTCTAGGTAGTGATCTGACAACCGTAAGGGAACGAATTAATGACTGCGGTGGATTCCTCTTTACTTTTAATTAACCCTGCGATAACCGACAAGGTCCCTAGGGACTTATGACATCCAATACGGTTTGACCTACGTTACTTCTATAAATGCGATGTTTATAAGCGATTAAAATCGGCTTCGACACGATTCTGTAAACACTATACCAAACATATTGGATAAAAAGAAATACAATTATAAGCATCACACGCTATATTAATAGAGAAGGTTCCTAGGGATCTTGTAGGACTTTGACCATTTCGAAAGTTATAGATTATCGGCGGGTTAATGGTTGTGGGTCACTACACAAAAAATCCATCTACCGAAACTTGAAATTGAGCCTTGGATAAAAACACCTCAGTCAGGGCCGTAGCTAGAAATTTTTTTTGGGGGGGGGGAGGGGGGAAGGGGGGGCTTTTTCATTTGAAGAAAATATTCATAAATAATTTTTATCATACTGATTTTTAAATACAATAAATTAAACCGATGATACATTTGATGGACCCTATAAAATTAAAATTTTAGGAAAAATTTTCCGATTTTTTTTAATCTTAACCTCAAAAAAATGGCCAAAAGTGACAAAAAAATTCACAGAATAATCAAATTAAATTTTTTGAAATAAATATTATTCAATGTGCATTCAAAAGCATTTTTTTATCGTGAGGAACATAATTTCATTAGCTCATTGACTTCCCATTACTGATGATGTACCCAACCTCAAAAAAATTACCAAAAATAGTAGAGGCTAATTTTTTTCAAATGATCATCATTGGGAATTTGAGCCCTTATCAATGATAAGGAATGAGGTTGAGATCTTTCGTGGTGCTCTGACCAATAATGCGTTAAAAAATTAATTATATTTTAAGATTGTCTCCTAAACTGCATGGGTTTTGCTAATAAGATGGAGTTTTTGCGAAAGAACTTTTCACGTTGAACACAAATCTGAGGTCAAAAACTTCCCATCACGTCACGTTTTAGGAAAAAAATGGGGTTCAAGCAAGTCTAATTTTACAAGGATCCGATAATTTTTTCTATTTTTTATTAATTTTTAAACTTTTCAAACTGATTCAGGACGAAACTTTAAATCAAAAACAGTTACTGGCCTAGAAAAACTATGAATGCAGGAGTGCTCAGTATCAGCTTCTCTTTTGGAATCCATAGTCAAACCTCATGTCGAAAAAACAAATCGGATTTGATCGCATAGTGTAACTAAGACTTCAAATTTACTTTTTATATTTGACTTTTTAGAAAAAAAAACCGATGGAAATAAAAAATATCGTTAAATAGATTTAATCTCTAAAATTAGAATAAAGTTTCCACATTTCGGGGGGTCAGAACCCCCAAAACCCCCCCTAAATACGACCTTGATCTCAGTTTTAATTCACGGTTATCATTAATGACACAACTGTAACGGCAATGAGCGGATAAATAAATTTAAGAAAATAATGCTTAATTGATTGATCACCAATTACCGGCTTGACACAGTCGAAATGATGGTCTGTTATAGTTGCTGTGTTTAGCGGAAAAATATGAATAATTTTCTTTACCATTTAAATGGCTGCTTATTTTTTAGTGGCAATGTGAGCATGCAGAGCTTTTTAGAGATATGTTGCATTCTAGCCAGCATATGATTTTTAAAACTAGAAATTTGGAAGCAAATATCAAAATTTAAAGCATGGGAAACAAAACATAATTGTTTTACTTGACTACTCCTATCTAAATTTACATATGATATTTTTAAATTCAAAAATAGGTTTAAATCGTTTGTACTACCTCTGATTGAAGCCATTCATAAACAAAACTAACACCTATTCATTACAAACATATTTTTCAAATATTAAGTACGACATTGATGTGAGTGCTCAGATTATTAATGCCAACAAATTCTTAAAATTGAAAATGCAAAAATTATTAACTGTAGACCTTCTCGAGAATTGCTACCTAAGTAAATTAAATAGAATTTGTGCACCGTTTCAGCAGACAGAAATGAAAAATTGTTAGCTTACTGAGTAATCAAAAAGTAACCAAAAAGGGCGGATCAAAATAACCAAAGGTCATAAACTTTGTGCAAAAATAAAAAAACATTAAAACAGTTTGCTAATTCACAACAATTTGTTGTTACAATTAACAACAAAATGTGCAATAATTAATTCGCATTTATAATTTCGCCATAAATAAAAATATTACAAATAAAAGTACAAACATAAATAATAGAGGTAAAGCAAAAGTAAACGAAGTAGTAAAAGAAGTGAAGCTTCGTCTGCCTGCCACATTAAAGTACGAGAACAAATAACGATGTGGCCAGGCTTGGCCAGGCTACGTTGGTGTTAAAGTGGAAACAGACCACAATGATTACAGTGCAGGGCAACACAGAAGCAACAATACAATGCCAACGGTGTTTGGTTGGTTCGCTGGCAATAACAACATAATAATAATTGCAAGCAACTCTAAATATAAATGAACAAAAAAAAAAAAAAATAACCAAACTGGCATACAAATTTTAATATTGCAATAGCAAAAACAAAAAAAGACAAAAATATGTAAAAAGTGTTGAATTGCATCAAAAAGTAGAAGAATACGAACATTTTTTACTTAAAACAAATCTTAAAAAAAAAAACTAAAAAAACCAAAAATTCTGCTTAACAAACTAGCAAAAATCTAAATACATTTTGTGGTTTTGTTACATTTTTTTCTTTTTTGCTACATTTTACTACACATTTTAACATTTTATATTGCACGTCATTAAAGACAATTAAATGCAAAGTAGTTTCCTGCTAAATGTTTCGTTTTTTCAGTTTTTTTTGTTTTTGTTTTGAATTTTGTTTTTTGTTGCATTGTTTTTGTTATTTGTGTATTTTTTGCTACTGCTGCTGTTACTACTACTAAAGCTGAGGAGTTAAGTGCCGCAACAGTAGCAAAAATCGCAGCAGCAATAGCAGAGAAGCTTTATTTTCTGCTATTTGATTGCGATTTGAGGCTTTGCTGCTTCTACTATTGCTGCTGCTGCTGCATGCATTACATGCAGCTCTCCGCACTTACATGCATATCTCATTCACTCACATGAGGAGGGCAAAAGAAAAGTGATTATTGCAATATTGTAACAAAAATGGAAAGAAAAAAACAAAACTGATGAATAAAAAACAACAAACTACACTCTGTTTTTTATTACCATCATATGCAGAGATAAAAATCAAAAAGACATTAAATTTCAAATTATTATAATATTGTATATTTTTTATACCAGTTTCAGGTTTTTTTTTTTTTTTTTTTTTGCATAGTGAATTGTAGTGGCTTGTAGTAGCCAGCAGGAGAGGTGGCAGTACATAGTTGCAATGGTAGCATGGCATAGTGCAACATACAATGTTAAATTTATGCTATGCCATTTTATTATTGTAATTTGATTTCTTTTTCTTATAGTTTGTTTTTTGTTATTTGTTTCATCAATATAATTTACTTTAATATATTAATAATTTTTTTTTTTTGCTTTTTTTTTTTGCTATACTAATTATGCCAAAACTAGGACTTTGTCCATGTGAAGTTTGCCAGTAAGGACTCCACTACTTGAATCTGTATTTTGGTCAATTATGGGGGGCACAGTTTAAAATTTTTGAAGTGAGTAGCAATTCTGTATCAAAGCAATCGCCTATTGAATTCAATGAGTATAAGCGTTCCGATAATATTAATGTTAAATGTGGTATGAGCCCCCGATCTTTACCAAGCACAGTAACTGAATAGCATCATGAAGAAAGTTTACCCACGTGGCCTAATGTCTGCCGCGAATTTGAAAGGATAGAAGCTTTGCAACACTTTAACCCTGAATTTCACATAAACCGTTGTTTTTTATATCCAGTAAAATTTTCTATATTTTTTACTTCTCTACCTGCTATAATTTGATATACAATCCCTGATTATGGGGGTATTCTACCCGAGATGGTGCGAAAAATCGATGTTTTCAAATCGTTGTAAATGAAAAGCTTTTCAATATTTTTATTCGAGGTTTTTGCAAGTTTTTCTACAGGTTTTGAACAATAATTTTCATTTTTAATGTTAAAAATATCTTTGTTAATAATGGTTCATTCGACGCCTCGAACTTGAGCCTCCCGAAAATAGTTGCTCCATGGTGGACATGATATCTCCGGTTTAAAAATTTTGAAACAAAAAATGTTAACCATTTTGTAATCGTGAGACTTCCTGATATCGCCTCATCTAGGGAATAAGAAAAAAAAATTTTCTTCGATTTAAATCAGACCTTTGAAAAAAATGAATATTTTGCATTAAAAACATTAGTTAAACAAATGCTTTCGCCATAATCCTAGATAAGGTCATTTGCTTAGTAGCCTTGTAAAATTTCAAGTCAATTGAACAAGTGATTTTTTGTGAATCGTGTCCCGAAAAAAATGATTTCGAGAAAAACGAGTTTAAAGATTTACAAACATGTTACTTACAAATGATGTAACTTACGGTTAATCAACGATTCCAGGACCATACATTGCCCCCTCTTCTTTCTCATTAAACTCGTTGTTTACATCAAAAATATTAAATAAAAAAAAATCGATTTTTCGGACCATCTCGGGTAGAATACCCCCTTAATTACGCCTACGCAAAATATTTAGCTCAATTAATCGAGGAAGTCAATATATGTTTTTAACCAAAAATTACACAGGCCTGCGAATTAACTTCTTTTTTTAAGATGATGGAATCCCTTGGTAATATTTATGCTCTGAATAGGTCAGAATTTCGGGTAACTTTATACAGTTTCTTCAGAAACTTGTAATATTTTAGTATGTCCGTTTTTTGTCTGATAATCAAAATCATCAGAATTTTGAAATATTTGAACGAAAAACGGTAATGCAAAAAATTATCGGATCAGGTTAAATTAAAAAATAATCGAAGGGTGGATGATAGGACTGTGATAGTATTATGAAACTAGTAAAATACTAAAGCGCGGTTCACGCAAAATTGGCACGCAGGAAAGTTGCTGTATCCTTTTAACCAGAACACTCAGAATAACAAATAATGCATTAAATGATAAGTTTAATATTGTGTTTTAATACTATAATATTAAAAGATTTAACTTTCTTTCTTGTGCAAAAAGTTCCGGATATTCCTTTTAATGGACCCCATCAACCTTTGAACATCCGCTCTGGATACTTTTGCGGCTATTTGGTTCCATTTTAGTAACATTGAATTCATATTTTAGACAATACCTGCATTTTTCTTCAACTCATATTTTGTAATAGCCCAGTATTTTTCGATCGGTCGAAGCTGGGGGCAATTGGATGGATTCATATATTTGGGCACTACATCTACTTTATTTGTCTGATACCAATCCATGGTTTTCTTAGAGTAGTGGCAACTAACTAAATCAGGCCAAAACTTCAGTGGCGAATGGTAGTGACGAACAAATGGCAATAGTCGTTTCGAAAGGCACTCTTTGATGTAAATATCAGACGTCATAGAAGAGGATGTCACAAATGTCCTGGATTTGAGACCACACCTGCAAATAGCCTGCCACACCATTGCTTTCTTTGCAAAATTTATCCATTTTTATGTACTTGAATTTTGAGGGTACATTACCACGATTCGTTGCCATATAAAATTTTTGACCTGGAAGCTGTTTAAGTTCAAATTTTACGTATGATTCGTCATCCACAATAATGCATCCATTGAATTTGGTCAAAACATTATTAAAAAGAAGACGAGCACGTTTTTTGGCCAGCAAATTCTGTTTGTCTGTTCTATTTGGATATTTTATAGTACGATAGCAGTTTAGCCTAGCTTTTATGCTTTTATTCGTCTAGCAGCACTTTTGCTGGTATTGAATTTTTTGGCACGATCGCTATCCGATAGTCCGGGATTGCTTTTGATGGACCTCAAGATCTTCGCCTTTAATTTTAGGTTGGTGGTTCCCGTTTTGTTCACAACTTTATTAACTCTTTCAACACTATGAGTTTCTTTATATCGTTTTATAACTCTACATACCGTTCTTTTGGAGATATTTAACACTTTCGCAATCTTTGAACCAGACCACGACGGATTTTCAATAAATTTGTTCACAATCAATTTTCTATTTGCAGCTTCCATTGTGCACACAATCACCAACTTGCGATCAATTAATATGAAAAATTTATCAACTAACGGTAACGGTATTGTAAATAAAACCCACTAAAAAATTTGTTGTTCTTATGACTAGGGGCGACGTGGTGACCACAACAAAGCGTGCCAATTTGGCGTGAACCGCGCTTTAATAGCGTTACCTCCAATTTCCACTTGCTTCGATCGATGCACAGCGCTGTATCAGAGCAGCAGTTAAATTTTTTGGAACAAGTGGGTGGTTGATTGAACTGTTTTGTTTCAAAAGATGAATCGTTGAATTGATGAAATCTAAAAAAAAAATTAGTAATAAATTCATGCATCCAATATATATGAGAAAGTTTTTCCGAACTGAAAATTCAATCGAATTTCTAGTTTATTTGCCAAAACATAGTCTGTCCTTAATACGTAAGTGGATGTTGGAGGCCTAATTCCATGTGCACATTTTCTATGTCTACAAATATGTTTCATGTCCATCAGCCTTGCATTTATTTCTTCAGAGACTGACTCTTTTTCTACTGGGCTTCCAGATGTAGTTTTTTAGACTTTATACTTAAGTAGTAAACAGCAACAAAAAAAAAAAATGTATTGATTTCCTTTCATTTCAAACATTTACTTTTATCATATATAAAATATTAAAAGTGATTGTGTATACATTTATAAATAATTATGATATTTTTACTTCTACGAATTCATTTATAATTATAATAATAATTTTTGCTGTATGAATGAAGCAAGCATGTGTACCTACATTGAATCTACAATGTGGATATGTATGTGTGTGAGTATCTTTTGCGCAATTCTACTACAGCAACAGAGGCAAACAGCTACATACATACAAACAACAATACGTCTACAATTTAAATTTATTATTTAGCGGATGTTTAATTGTATCTATTTAATTTTGTGTTATAGTTATAGACTTTTTCATTTTTATTTTTTTTTATTATTTTTTTGCTGTAAACTGCATATATATTTATTTATATACATACATACTTATAAATGAGTATGTACAAATGAATGTAGGAATATATTTTTTCTTTTGGATTTATGATAAAACTTGACAAACAACAGCAGCTTGCAGCCAGCAGTAGCCGCAGCAACCAGCGTATGTAGAAGGCAGCGTTGACGGCAACAAATGTTGCATTTATTATAACCAAGCATATATATTTATGTATGTATGTACACAATCGTGGTGGAACGTTTGTTGTAGGCACACACACCGGAGAATAACAATTAAACTAAATTTAAATTATATGTAATGTATTTTTCTACCATTTCATTTTATTTTTATTTTTTATTATTTGTTTGTGGCTTTTTATTTTCATTGTAGTAGACACATTTTGCCATAATTATACTAAAAAAATATATACGTGCATATCTAAAACTATACAAACAAACACACAGAATACATATCTCCGACAGTGCACGTCAAGTGTCTACGTATTTAGCTGCAGCAACAGCAACAGCATCGGTATACTACAGCAGTTGATGTGACTAAGTAGATGCAACATTTTTATTACTGTATAATTCCTACTTAACAAGAGGATGTGATGCAATGTTGTAGCATTTAGTTTTTGTTGTGTATTGCTTTCTGCTACTGCTGCTGCTGCTACTGCTGCAGAAATTGCTGATTTCATTTCAGTTTCATATATCTTATAAGTACAACAAAAACAAAAGCTAAAAAAAAGCACAAAATAATCACTCGTTTAGTATGAAAAATATAAATACATTAATTCATGCATCAAAAAATCGCAAGCCAAAAACGAAAAACAAAAAACTTAAACTGACTATAGGCATGGAAGACGTCTGCGGGTGTATATCTGAAGGAAATATATTAGTAACTTACAATCTCAGCACCTGCCTGCCGTAAAATGATTTAAAAAAACAAACAAATACACACTCAAAATAAAAATAGAAAAAAAAATATAATTTATTATAAACAAATATAAATTACAATAAAAACTGACAAAGTGACGACTTGACTTGATATTTGTGTGTAATAAAAAATCTTTTCGCGAATTACTTTGCGTCTTTGTGGAAAATGTTGAAGTCTTAAATTAACATTTTTACAAATGGAAACAATTGAAAGGCGAAAAATTTTCATTCGCTCACATTTTGTATATTTAAATGAATGAATGAAAATTTTCTACTCTTGCTTGCTGCTGCTTCTTCTTTAACAACTTGTATTATTATTATTATTATAATTATCATTATTGTTGCTGCTGTTACCGTTGTTGCTGCAACATACAACAGACACACGTACGTACACACACATTTGCAATTTTGCAAAAAGGAAATCATTTTGCATTGTATATAATTTTTGTTGTTTTTATTCAACTATTTTTGATTGTTGTAATTTTCTTCTTTTTTTTCTGTTTTTTGCACACATTTATTTTATTATAAATTATGTAAATTATTTACATATTGTTTAATTTACGTATTAGTAATAAAATTATAATACAAAGATTTTTCACAAAAGATTAAAAAGAGCATTTAATTTGATGCCTTGGAAATATCGCACAGTGGTTTTCTTGGGTATTAGTTCCGCTCAAAAAAGGAAAGTTTGTGGTGAAAGAATTAAACCTTCGGATTGTTAGTGGATATAGAGTTTATTGAGGGCAGATGAGAGTTTTCGTTCTTTTAATAAAACTTTGATTTAGAAGTAACAAAAATAATCTGAATCTCACAGTGCATTTTTCTACAGTTATGTTTTGAAAAAAAAATTTGTTGAGTCGTCGATGGGATACTCTACTTCCGAAACACTTACAGCCTAACTAACCAATTTTGACAGATTTTTGTGGGAAATAAATGTCAAGTCAAGATGACACTTCAAGAGTACTGGTATTTTTGTATTATTGATAAGGCTGTAAATATTTAATATCGAATTTACTATTACTGTCAAATATATTTGGTATTTAGACGAGTAAAGAGAATTTTATAAATGAAATTCTAGGAATTTTATAAGTCTATCAAGGAGAGCACAGTCAAGTTATTATCAGTCAGTGATGCTGATTCATATGCACGCTAGCGAAAAGCTTTTAAGCTTACTAATTACAGTTCTCATTAAGGTTTAAAATTGTTATTGGCTTAAATTAGATGGGTAAAATAAAATAAAAGGTAAAGCTGAAAGTTGTTGATGCATTACATAAACACCTATCAAAAGTTATATCTCATGTATGTATTCTTATGGCGACGAACTGTTTGATTGCAACGCTGCAGTACTCCGACAATTTGATAATTTTAGCAGTTCCAGATTTCAACCATTTGTCAAACCAACTTTTTTAAAATAAAATTTCGCGCTGACTCCAAAAATCATAGTAAGGGTAAGGCGTAAACCTCGAAAGTTTGCAAGCCTCAAAATGAACTGTCAAATTTTTTATGAAAAAGGGTTTACGCGCACCTCGAAAGTTTTCGGTTTTCAATTTTGGCTCGAAAGCTTACACGAATGTTTCAGTGTTCCCATATTTGATATTAAATGGCTAAAGAGCTTTAATTAGGCTAGCGTATCACACATATTGCAAACTCAATTCTGTTAGTGTAAGGGCAATATTTTCATAACCCTTCAGACACATTCTCCTATACCACCTTGATCAAAAAGCTCCCTGAATTTATTCAGAAAATTAAAAATACAAGTTTATTCATCTAAATCTATATTGTCCCCTTCAAAGTAATCCCCATCGACTGCAACACACTTATGCCAGCGCTTAATCCAATCCTCGAAACATTTTTTATATTCGGTTTTCGGTATGTCCATCAGTGCTTCCTGCGATTTTTCCATTACTTCCTCTCGGCTGCTGAAACGCGTTCCCCGTAATGGGTTTTTAACTCGATTGAACAGAAAGCAGTCACAGGCAGCCAAATCAGGTGAATTCGGTGGCTGTTGGATGGTATTTGTTACATTTTTTGTCAACAAATTACTAATAATGATGGCACTGTGCGAGGGTGCGTTATCATGGTGCAAAATCCACGAGTTTTCTGTCCACAATTCTTCACGCAAACGCCTCATAACGCCCAAATAATGCTCTTTGTTTACTGTCTGGCCTTCTGGCAAAAATTCATGATGCACTACACCGTTGTAATCCATGAAAACCGTGAGCATTGCCTTCTTATTTGACTGAAAGCGAAGTGGTTTTTTGGTCTTGGCTCATTTGGTGAACGCCATTCACTTGCCTGATGTCTGAATTGCGTGTCGTACTCATAAACCCACGTCTCGTCTCCAGTAATGATCCTTTTGATGAATGGGGGATCGCATTCAGACTCGCAAATCATGTATTTTGCGACGTCAACACGGTCTCTTTTTCGCATGAAATTGAGGTCTTTTAGCACCAACTTTGCTGCTACACGACGGAAATCCAAACCATTAACCAAAATGTCTTGGATGGATCCATAGGCAATGTTCAAGTCTTCCGCTATCTTTCTGTTTGTTAATTTGCGGTTATTGACCAAAATTTCATTTACTTTATCAACGTTTTCGTCGGTTTTCGATGTCGATGGTCTGCCACTGCGTTCATCATCTTCGATTGACTCACGACCACTTTTGAACCGCTCGTGCCACTGGTAAACGACCGTTTTCTTTAGAAAATCGTTGCCGAAACACTTCTCCAACATTTCCAACATTCGCGCACCATTAAATCCGTTTTTTACGCAAAATTTAATACAATGCAATTTAATAAAATTGTAAAAAATTGCCAACACACACAGAGATAGATGTACTTTTGGCTACGTAACTTTTGCAAATGTCAAGCTATGACGCTAAGATTTAGAGGGAATATCAACAACAGATGTAACAGCTTAACAATCGGATCGATGGGAGCGCGGTGGTTATTCCGGGAACTTTTTGATCAAGGTAGTATCTATTTCTGTTTGTATTTTCTCATTTAATTATATTTCGTACCTATTTTACAAATCTTTTATCTTGGACTAATTATAATTATCGATATACTTATATCAATAATGCTTTTGGGATAGCAGACAAACGTTCATTTTGATTTTATTATATTTTAGAAATATTTGTTACATTAAAATTTTGTATTTTCTATTAAAGAGCTCTGAAATGTTCAGCAAATCATAGGCCAAAATGAACGTTAGGTTCTGTAGGAACCTATAAAATTGTAAGAGCGCATCTACAATTCACTTAGCATTTTTTTCAGCATCTTATTATCATTCAGTGGCTTATTGTCGACATCAAGAATATGTTTGGAAGTGTAAACAAACTTTCGCTTATTTCGTAATGTCATTAATGCTCATTTAGGTCGAGGGGTAACATTGAATTATTTATGGACGTTTATATTTTTTTTACTTTGGCATATCTGTTACGGTATTTTACGGCATTTTTGGGCTCAAATGAAAGCTTATTATCTCTAGTTTCGAATGCAACAAGGCCTTTTTTGATTTTGCATGATGGCGGACCAATAATAGTTTTATCAAGCGTACGTTTACCCAAGTCATCATAAAAAAACAGATAAAGCCACTTTTCGTATATTTTTTTCCGCTGAATATGAATCTGATATTAATTTCCATGGGAAAAGTCACGTGTTGTCCCTAACCTCAAAAAAGGTCCAAAAAGTCTTTTTTCGGGTCTTACGCTTACCAAAGTCATCATAAAACGACGTGAAAATCCTATTTGTGTGTAATTTATGTTGATGTACATGAAGCTAATATTATTTTCCCCCGAAAATGTTATATGTCGTCCCTAACCTTAAAAAATGAAAAATCCCAAAAAACTTTTTTTCGTGTCTCACGTGTCCCAAATCACCAGAAAACTTCCTAAAAAACTTATTAATTTTGAAAAATTTACAGAAAATGTTCCATATATATTTTTATTAAATACAATTCTCACTTTTTCCCATGGTTAGATCCCAATTTTAAAAGTTTTAGAGGGAGTTCTAACAAAAATATTAAAGTATTTTCTTATGAATCACACAAGTGGTTTAGTCTTTATGGCTTGAAACAGTTAAAAAATATAAGATTATTAAAGTTAAAACTTCCTAAGAAGTTTTAGATATTGTCTGGTATATGCCAAAACCGCGAATGTGCTGTGATATTTTGATGAGACTTGATAATAAAGTTTAATCATACGCTGTGAACACACAATTCGATAATTTGGTATAGGAAGCATTTGCGTTTATATAAATAAAACTGGAAATTCACATTCCTCACTCAGGTGTCAAAACCCACCAACTACTTATTTTCCTGGTACTTCGTATTCAAGTTTTTAGCTATGGTTACAGTCATTACCTTTTACTCATTAGTTAAATTAAATTTTGTGCAACATTAGTTGCTTGATAATAGAATCTTCAAAAATTTGAAAAAATTAATTTTTGTATTTTTAAAATAAGGAAGGAAGGGAAATGTAAATAATCGTCGTTTATTGTATTCAAGTCGCAGACAACACGACAACAGTTGCTGCAGAGTGTTTATTTTATCGCTGTGGTGTCGTGTTGCTGCTCAACCCAATCAGTTCTTAGCAATATGGGAAGCTCGTACGATTTTTACACGCGTTTATTGGGATACCTATTAAAGTCTAAACTAATTACAAAAATTAAAAATATTCGATTAGACATCGAAATATGATTAAATTGATTAAATATGTATAGTAGTTTTATTCTTAGAAAGGAAATATATATGAAGATTTGAGAAACGTTGAATGTAAAACATGAAGTAGCCAAAACTGTCCTTGAACTCTTTGCATATACCAAGCTCATAGATTTTGTTATGAACAGATTTTAGATATGAATAAGTTGAAATATCTATTTATTTTCTAGAAATATATTATTATTTTTTTGCATTATCTTTCTACATATTTATTTGTATATATTTTTATAACCTTTTCCATCCACTGTGACAAAGTTCATCTACTACATTCATACACTTGTTCATTAAGAACACGATGATAATATTATTTTACCTTTGAATACAAATGTTTGCAATAATTCACATTTAAATAGACATTACAACAACCACAACAATTGCAATTTAAAAACATATTTTTGATGCATTCATTTATACAATAATTTTCAAGCAATTAGCTTAAATTAATATTTAAGAGAGGGAGAGAGAGAGAGAGAGAGGGTTTTAATAATTGTATAATTGTAGAAAAGTAAAAATTTTCCCAAGCAATGCAAAATTGGTCATTTGTTGCCGCTGCTCACAAAAATCTAAGCGTACTAGTAACAACAGCAACAAAAGACAGTGCGATCAGCAACAATAGCTGCAATAAACGTATGCGAAATAGCTACAGACATACTGACTATAGTATGAACTCATACAATATACACTTATATAAATATGTAGTAAGCAACTAAGCATTTGAAAGAATGATGAATGAATTGTTGTAGATTTTATTGTTGTTGTTACGGTTGCAAACATGATTTTTAATTGCACACTTTCAATAATAAAATAATAATAACGCAAAGAAAAAAAAAAAAAATACTTGTGTATAAAATGCAGGGATTATGAATAATGTTCTGAGCCTAATGATTTTATGGACATTAAAAGAATATTACAAATTGAATTCTTTTAATTGTGGCTTTTAATAAAGCAAATGCAATTGTTGGAAAAATAACGAAATTCAGTCCAAGTATTAAATTACTCAAAGATACATATATCCAAGAGTTAATATTTTATTGATCTATGTAATCAATTCAAAAAATCTCTATTTTATTGTATGCCATGAAATTTACGAGTGCTTTCTTCGTTCATATTTCCTTTTATTAAAATATAGAATTTGCAAGTAAATATATATTTTACTATAGAAAAAACATACACACACACATAACTCAAAACATAAAATTCGAATTTTATAAATTCTTCTTGAAATACAACAAGCAAAGGAATTAAAAAAGTTAGTATAAAAGTATTAAAATGTTGCACCTTTTCTTAATACCGCTAACACCACTGCCACCATCACTGCCACATCATCAATTTGATTGCCACCGAATTATATAAAATAATAAAATACAAAAGTTGCAGCATTGGCAGGCGGCGGGGCAGTCAGGCAGTCAAACAGGCAGACAGGCAGACACAGACAGGGAAGCAAAGCGAAGAAGTAAAATCATTGTGCTCATAAAAATTGTTGAAAACGCAATACACTGCACTATACCTTAGTGTACAATAGCAACAATGTTGCAGCCACATGGCAATAAATGCATTCTAGGAGTAGTGATTCGCACAGGTGTGGTATAAAATGTTGGCTAGGTGGCTGACTAGTGGTGTGGTTGGTGTGTAGGGTACTCTAGCCACGTACGTACATAACTTCTTTATGCTCATTTACAATAAATTTTACAATGATGAAGAAAATAAGGCCAGTTGCTGTGCGGGTGTGTGTGTGTGTGTGTGTCTGGTGCAACTCTGTGGGCGGCAAGGAGTTATGAGAAAGAGCGCCTTGTTGTTGTTTTGCTGCTGCTGCACTCAGATAAAAGGCCCAGGCTGTGGTAGTAAAACGAAAAACAAACTTTATATAAAATTCTGTTCCTTCGGAGAGTGATCATAAAATAAAATCCTCTTGTAATTGTATGTATGCAAACCAAAAAAAAAAAAAGAAGAATATTTCTTTCGTTGTAAGCTGTAATAGGGAAGCGGGGGAGAGGGGGGGGGGCGAGTGGTGATAAGTAAGTAGATAGATGAATGTGTTGAATAAATGAATGAATGGGGATGAATGGGTGATTGTGTTCTGTGTTTTCTCCCTCTATGTGATTTATTATTTATTATTTTATACATTTCATTCATTGTTGTACATAATATATATTCTATTATTTATTTATTTAAAAACTTTTTGTCGTACGTGGCATGTAAAGTTAGTAATATTATGTCATTCTGGCCAAGGCAGCAACATTTTGCTTTTATTGCAAAGTAGAAAAAGATTTATATACTGATTGGATTGGAGGATTGGAGATATGTATATAGTCCCTTTCAGATATATATGTATATATGTGATATCCTGCAGCCGCCCAAAGCTGAAAAACTCTCAGAAAATGGCTTTATGGGAGCTGGGTTCAAGCCTGAGCTTCGTAGCAGATGATCCCATATTAGCCGAACTACAATATTCGATATTTGATTACTAAGTTTCATATAGTGATCCGAAATTCATATTAGCTTTGGACTATTTCGCCTACAGATGGAATTTAATCTGGATTTGAAGAGTCTACTTGAATATCTTATGCTAAAGCAAAACCTCATTTTAATATACTATTTGAGATAAAAGCATGTTCGAGCCTTGGAAATATGGTTCTATCACAATCTAGTATAAGATTGAACAGTAAACCAGATATACGCCCGCAAACTGATGATTGTTGAAACACTCTGTTCACAACAACTGGAAGCATTTTTTGAAGAAACTTCCGAAGAGCCGGATGTGGTATAATCTTTGTTTATACATAGACGACAAAACCCAAGACGATAAATCTCTACCGAACCACCGATAGGAAGTATTAACTGCTACTGCATAGCTTAAGAACAACAAGCCTGCTGGACAATATTCTAGCCAGGATTCTTAAGTATGGTGCAGACACACTAGCGCCTATGTTTCGTAGACTGTCAAGATATTTTGGGACTACCACCAGTATCCCAGACGGTTGGAAGGAAGACATAACCATTTACTTCACCAAAAAAATGGTGATCTCAGTCAGTGTGAAAATTGGAGAGGCATCACACTGCTTAATACAGTTGAGAAGCTTCTTGCTTTCATCATCTTGGCACGTATCTCACCAGTGCTCAATAACCAACTGAGAACAGAGCAGAATTATTTTGATCATTCCTTGAAATTCTGCACTCGCTGAAAATCGAATGAGTTTAAAGTTGAGTTGGATGAATGGAATAAATGGGTATGAAATTTTGTGGGGTATTATAATTATATGAAAGTGGGTGTGAGGATATATGTATGTATGAGGATGAGTGTGTATTGGTTTTTGGATTTCTCAAAGAAGTCAAACGCCAAGAAGTCAAATCAAGATGATGGCTAAGGATAATGACCGTAACTTGGAAGATAACTGTTGTCTTTTCCATGGGTTTTGAGCGACTAGTGCCAGGCCCAAATACACCTACACCAGTTCCTTATTACGTTCTCGATCCTTCTGGAGGATAACGTTTCAAATGTGTCAGGCTTCCAGCCCTTGTTACTAAGTGAAATTGCTTCTCAAAGGGTTTCCATGTCAGAAATGCCCCCAAACCGAATCAAGTTTCTCATAGATACTTTTGAAGAACTTAATTTATGAATGATTTGGCTAAATTTTCAGACCATTATCTGCAATTTTTAATGAGTCATGGCGGATTTTGTAAATTTCGTTTTTTGCCTTTTTCAGCTTAACTAGTCATAGGAAAAATCTGAAAAAATTCACAGTGAGTTTTTGGTTTTGCAGACATATTTGAAATTTTTTTTGTAATGCGAAATTCGCAATGAAACTTTTTACATGCGATTTATTCATACTAAAAATGTGTTTACTACTCTGATTTTTCTTATGTAAATAAGTCACTTCCGAATACTCATACTCCATATTTTTCAGATTTTTGCAAGGTGTGGACGGGGGTCAAAAAAATTAAAAACCGAAATTGGCATTTCATATGAAAAAAATCAATTACAGCTATTAACTATCAACAATCTGCTATTTTCGCAGAAATTTTTTGAAAATTTTTTTTTGCAAAATTTTTTTTACCAAAAATTTTTTTTGCAAAATTTTTTTTATAAAAACTCAAAAAATTTTTTTTTACCACCCTAGTTGAGTTATGGTATATCACATTCATTACGCAGTGGAACAAATTTTCAGCTTTTGTCTTATATGAGAGATTTTTCAACGGTTTTTTAGTAATTTAGGCTCGTTAATCACGACTGCAGTTTTTCTCCATCACCTCTAGTTCACCCACAATATGGACCCTGAAGCCGGTTAAATAGGGTTTAACCCCTATTAAGAATTTTTTTTTATTTCAACAGATTCGAATTTGATGTCTAAATTATAGTTTAACTTGATTAGTATAGCGAAACTTGATTCGGTTTGGGGGCATTTCTGACATGAAAACCCCGGCTATGCCCTTTATCTCATGTCATCACTGGAAAGGTTAACCAGGGGTATTAAAGCAGAGATGGTCGGCAGACCCCACGTCTTTGAGAAAGCGGCAACACATACCCACATATCTATTTCACTTGTAATTTACATATGTATGTATGTATTATACATACAAACAAATATATGCTGTTCATCATCATCAAACTGATATTAATATAATTATTATGAATTTTATCGAAATATTTTTCCACAAATTTGATTTAAATGGCAGTGTGCACACGCCTTTCATACCCTAAGAATAAAAAAGCGTCATTAATATCATCAATACATACAAACAAACATACATATGTACTCACTAGCGGATCCCGGTATTTCCTAAGGGGGCGGCATTTCGATTTTTTCGTCCCTTGAAATTTTTTTGTTTTATTCATTACCAACGATCTCGTTTCGCCGTTTAACCCTAAAGCCCTCCCCCCTAAGATCCGCTAATGTATGTACCTATATATGTACATATGATACGCACAATCAGTGTAATATTTTGTTTAGCTTTTTCCTTATATTCCTTACATTTTTTTTTTTTTTTTAGATATATTCAATATTAAATTTAACATTATTACACTTGCAGGATAAATGAAGCATACAATATGCCTTATGTATATGTGCAAATGTGTGTATTGATGTGTGTGTGTGTATTGCATCAGTGTTGCGTTACATATGATTACATATTCCGGTATGTTTTTTTTTTCTTTTGCATTCGCTGAAAATCGTATGGATTCGACAAAGTCGAGTTGAATTGAGTGAATGAGCAAAGTGGGATGAAATTTTGTGGGGTATCGAAATAATATGAAAATGGGTGTGAGATTGTATGTGTGTGAGTGCACGAGTGTGTGTTTTAGTATGTAGAAGGAAAGAAGCAATTGATTTTGCAGTTCAGTGCTACATGAATATTTTATATTATTTATTATTATTATTTTTTGATGCCATTGCTGCTGTCGCTGCCGTTACTGATTTATTTGAATAATTTCGCTTTTTGCAAGGAGCAAAAAAACAAACAAAAAATTTGTAGACATTTGAAAGTATTTGTTTTTATTTTCTTTTTTTTTCATTTTATATATTGAGAGCAGAGCAAAAATCAGTAATCAGAGTGAAGTACGTACAAATATTTAAATATGCAGAAAAGAAATCATTAATGCACTGTAAAAAAATATTGATTAGAATATTTTTAATAGAATTTTAAATTACGGAATACTTCCTTTTTTTGCATAAAAAAATAAAATTTTGTCATAAAAATTAATAATTAATATTTGTGAATACAAGTACAAGTATGTAAGAGTAGGTATATGAAATAAAATATTAAAAAAGTGAAAGAAACTTCCCCTTCACTGACAGGCAGGAAGGTAGGAAGGCAGGCAGGCAGGCAGTCAGGCAGCTGCAGCATATAATTTATAATATCTCATAAATATTCCATAATGGCATTTATATTTTTTAATATATATTTTTTGTGGTATGTACCTATGTGTGTATAAAAAAAATTTTAAGTATAAAATATACTATATACATATAGAAAAGACACTCTTCGGCTGCTGCTGCCAGTGTTGCCGTTGCTGCTGTTTCTCTTTCTGCCGCTGAAGTCGGCGTGTAAAAAAAGTTTTATTGCCAAGTTTTAATGAAAAATTATATGCGCACGTCGAGTCGCGGTGGTAAATTCAAATTGTCTGCATTTCGCGCGCGCTCACACTTTTTGCATGGAAGGGAAAGACGGCAGCGGTGAGGGAGGGGGGTGTAACAAAAAGTCGCCCGAGCAGAGGAAAGCGGCAATGAAATGCGACGAGCATTAAAATATTTCGATTTCTTTGTGTTAAATTCAAAAATATATATTTTCTGCCATGTGCCCTTGTGCCGTCGTTTTTATTTAAATTTCTGTTTTTTTTCTTTGCCTCATTTTTAATAAATTATTTACTATTTTCATGGCGGCATCAAACGCCAAGCGAAGGGTGGCAGCACTGGTGGTTGTTGCCCGTGCCGTTGCCTGTCTTCATTATTTTATATATTTGAAATATAAATATAAGAATAAAATTTGCATTATTTATAATTTGCTTGCTTGTAGAATTTCTGTGTTTTTTTTATTCTTTTTGTATTAAAATAAATAATAAATTAAAGCGAAGGGTGTTTTTGGTGATTTCATTATTTTTTGCTCCGGACTTTTTACAATAATCAGGGTTGATTTCTCTTCGTTGTGTTTGTGTGTGTGTGTATGTGTGTTTGCTTTTTTAACTAAAATACGTGTATGCACTTTATGAATTATTAATAATTCTGATGAGTTGTCAAGGTCTGAGGGGGTTGATTTTTTTTTCTAATAATGTTAATGGTCATTCAAGGATAAAATATTTTTCTTCTTTTTTTTCGAGTGAATTGAAAATATTTATTATTTAATTAAAAAGAAACGCACAGTTGTGTTTTTCTTTTTTGCTATATTCCTTTTAATTTTCTATATTTTATTACAATGCATTTGTATTTTTTTATTGCCTCTAATATACATTGCAATATAAGCAGAAGTAGTAATAGTTTCTACCTTCACCCTTTGGATCCCTCCCGCTCATTGATTCACCAACATTCGACCACATATTGTTTTCGCACTAAATGTAATGAAAATGGAATGCACATAAAATCTTTTATCCTACTGCTATTGAGCACTACTACTGCACTTACTTCTTCATTTAACTACTCAAGGGTTAAGCTTGTATGCATTTGATCCATTCCCCACTCTTATTCCTACATCCATATCCTATCCGCATCCCTCGTCATTTACTTCCTTTACATTGTCGCCGCTTTACTTTAACTGGTAACTGATGCAACTACCATCTTCATTCTACTATTACCAATGGTCATGAGCTAGCATCGCTTACATTGTAGCGCGTTCCCTACTTCTTTGGCGCTTCGCTTTATTTTCTTTTCTTTTTCCAATCCTGGGCGGAAGGACGTACAGGCGTGCACGGACTTGCAGCATTTTAGCGTATAAGGATATGGGCATGTTCAGTATGCCGCTGCGCATATGAATGAAAGTTTTCTATATACATGACTTAATATATATACACATGTTTATATATTTATAAATACACATGTCTATATACATGTACATATCTTTCTGAGATATATTTGTATGTGTAATGTGATCCAGGCCCACCACGTATGTACGTACATACATACAAATATTTTATTACATTTCAGACTTGAGTAGTTTCGTTGTAAATTTTATAGTTTTGTGGTACTTAAGTTCTAGATACAAAGTAATTTTCACAATGGCGATGGGCATGAGTATGGGCAAGCATTGGTAATGCATAGATATAAGTATAGTAGTATGAACATATGTAGGTATCAGTACAAATTTATATATAGATATTATTATATAGCATGGAGGTAATCAGCCTTCTTCAAAATATTTATTCACTTATTTAGTTGTAAGTTTAGAAGTTTATTGACTATAAAGATGGGTTTTTTTATCCAATTTCCCTGAATTGGATTGTTGGCATAGAAAATATTAAAAAAAAGAAACAGAAACAAGTAGGGATTAGGGTAAAGAAAAACTGAACGATTTTTTGAAAATGCATGAAACTTTCTCTGGTATACCGTATTCAAGTTATGGTAAATTTTGTATTTCATTTCCATTCCTGTATTCTACTTTCAAAATCTAACTTAACGTGACTTTTTCAACGAAGTACAACTGATAGTGACCAGATTTATTTCCTTAATTCATACTTGTTTCTGTATTTTTGTGTTGTACTTTTTCATATTTTTAAACGTCTTTCCTCAATAAAATGTGTAAATTTCACTATAGTTGTAGGTGTATTTTTGTTTACAAATTATTCCATTTATTAGAAAAATTGATGTTCATGACGATGAAAAATTAGATTTTTTTTACATAATTTGCATTAAACTTCAAATGCGATTTTCTGGAAACAGAATTTTTGAGCGCCCGAGATTCTTTACAGCTTTAACGGATGAACCAATTCACATGTGTTTAGATCCTTTCACCCCTTGTGGGGCATAGGTTTCATGCTGATATTGTTGCACCTCTAGATTTTTGAGAGCATAGCCTTGCCGATCCTACTGCTCAGATCTGCTTCAGTGCCACCATCTGCCGCCACTATACTACCTAAGTATAGGAAATTGTTAACCTACTAAACTGGTTTGCCTGCGGTACTGAGGTGGCATTGACTGTTTTTGTTGTAGGCCATGCTAAGTATTTTCGTTTTGCCTACATTGATGTTCAGACCCACTTTGTTTGCCTCTGCTTCCGTGTTGAATGCCATCTGATCACAAAGTCTGTGTGCTAGGAGGCATATATCGTCAGCGTAGTCGAGATGGCGCAGCTGCAATGTCATTGTCCACTTAATTCCCTTTATGTCATCAGTGAGCGCCGCACGTGAGACGTCACTGATAACGACCAGGAAAAGATAGTAAGCAGCTCTGTTGAACGCCACTGAGTACTTCGAGTTCTTCCGAAACTTTGCTGTTGTGAAGAACATGGCACTTAGCGCCCTCATACGTCGCCTTTCTTATAGCTATTAGATTCGCAGGGATACGAACGTGAGAACTTGCCAAATGAAGTCGCGGTTTATGGTATAAACACAACCAAAGCAGCCGGCCTCAGCTTCAACAACAAACACAAAGAATTTTATGAATTTGTATGGGAACAAATTTCTAAGTCTAGCTGCCGCCTCAACGACGCTACACTAGATTCTATTCAAATTTTCTCAACTTCACAATGTTTTCTCTCTTGTGAGAGGGGAAACATTGACATATTTTTCAAAAAAAGCCAAGTGCTGCCAAGTTTTAGTACGAAAATATGTGTATTTTTTCGAGTTTCCTTTTAGTTTCTTCATTCTTTTGATGATTTTAACGTTTTTGCACAAATAAACGATGTAAATAATTTTAATTTATACAACAATTTTTTCAAATTACAGAGTATTGAAGTTTTCCTTTTATTTTTTGATAATTGATAACGTAAATAAAAAAAAACTGAGCTGTTAAAACAATAATCTAATCTAACTGCTTTTGTTTTGTTTTTCTTTTACATATTATTGACGCTAGAGGTTAGCGCTCTTATTGTGTTTATTCTCTCAGAAGAAGTAAGCGGTTAGAGGCCGGCTGCTTTGGTTGTGTTTATAGCATTATGCTGTCAAAAGCTTTTTCGAAGTCGATAAAAAGCAAGAAGAGTGGAGATCTATACTAAACACTTTGCTCAATAACAATTTTGTGTCACAAGCCAACTCGAGTTTTGTCGAGTTCGAGTTATTATCATAATTGAAATCCGATTTCATATTGTGTCAAAATTTTATAAATATCGGTTCAGTGGTGTACGAGATATTAAAGATAAATAGCACAACTCATCTTGATTACTATTAGCATTAGAATCTTTGAAGTACTCTTTTGTAAAATTCAAAAAACACACTTATGCTGTTATGCCTTGCCTTGTGACCACAGAATTCTTAGTGCGTTAATATGATCGCCACACGAGGAGCCTTGCCCCGCTTTCTCGACATCTAGTGTTGAATCCTGGTGTTCTTTGATCCTATTTAATCCAATTGAAAAAAATGCTGTGTTCTTTTATATTTTAAATTCCCGAAATCCTCTCGGCGGGAACCTCCCTTTAAATATGGCCAATTTTTTTTTTTAGCATTAAAAATTTTTATTTTCGAATTTATTAATTATAGAAAGGTACTATTTTCAGCAGGACAGATTTTGTTTATGTATTTTTATTTTATTTCGATGGGTCTCTACTGGAGGGATGGGTAGGAAGCAGAGTAGGGCGTAGTAAACTAATTTAATAAATCAGCTAATTATTCAACCAAAATTTAAGTTATGACTAGCGAATCATGAGTAAATTTAGTTATGATTAAGCTGGCCGACATGATCTCTACTAAATGCAATCATTAGTCATAAAATCATTAGTTTTGGTCATATTGATAGTGCTTTGAAAAATGTTGGTTGAAATTTATTAAGAGGGCCAGTCCCTCAGATGGAAAGAAGACTTTCCAAGGTTGAGGAAGGGAGAGAGTAGATTAGCCCCTGTTTTGCTGAAAGGAACTGCTACTCAATGCACCTGAGGAATGCAGTGAACTAATCCTCATACCGCAAAATAATTTGACCTTTCATTACCTTCAATGTTTCTATGATTTAAAACCGAGGTTAGGACAGTTTTAAGCTTAGGACTTACAGAGACGAGTAACTTCTTACATTGAATAGCTTGAATATAGCCAGCTTAGGTCTACCTTGGATAGTGATTTCCAAGTTGCTTTGATTAACAGTAGTTCGTTCTGGAAATTCTGGATTGGTACGAAAATCGATGTTACGCTATTGAAATGTGCTGAATGGACTTTTGTACGGACTCCTCAAAATACTTTGAAGCCGTCAATGTCTAGCTCTATATCGCAGCTTACACCCACACGGTTTCTTCAACTAATCTTCTATTGCTGTAAAATTTATCGCAACCCTTCTTAAAATGTGATTATATAATAGTCTTGTTCTTGTTGTAGTGACTGCTTCCACGTCGAAGATTAACAATCCTTGGCCAGAATTTCTCCTGGGTTGGTCCCGGGCCGTAGACCCGATATAGGGGAAAGACATGCAGGTTGAGACAGTCCAATATTTTTGTTTTTTTCCACTAACGGTACGAATGTTTCTACTGTCACGTTGATGTGACATCAGCAGAAAAATTTTCATTACAGAGAGACCTACTTGCTGCTATTCCTTATGTTTCAAACAGAATATCCAAATAATATTTGTGAAAAAAGTGAACTTGAGAATTTTCTAAACGTAAAAAAATTGTAGTTATTGAAGCCGTACAAAATGGTTAATATAACATTCGTAATACAGTTTTTGCTTTATTTTAATGTTCAGAATGAATTTTGAACATATCTTGCATAGTGGAAAAAATATTACATCAATTCAAAATATCGGTGATGCTTGCAGGTTGAGACACTATGTGCTGTTATATGTTTTGGAGGAAAAACGTCTGAGACCTCATTTTAATGCTTGTTTATGTTCGGAATTGCTATTGAACTTTTAACTTGTGTGAAGAATTTACCAGCCAACTTAATTCCATGGAATGTAACAAGTGTCCGTGGTCGCCACCGCCCTCAAATGTTAAGGCTTCCTAATTTGACAGCCTGAAATTATAATAAAAGCACTTAATATCAATTTCTGTCCATGGGTTCAAGTTGGGCTCGTAAATTGGCTACAGATCAAATTAAATCTTTTTACAAGAAAGCAATTAAAAAACAATGCGTCACGTTCGAAGGTATACATAAAATGAAGAGAGTGTATTCAATAAAAGAAAAATGGCACATGGTGCCGAACTTAAAACTATTTCCACGAAGGTGGGCAAGAAAGAACAATATAGATGTGCAAATTGTAATAGATTACACAATGTCTCAGGAGACGGTTAATAATAATAAATTTCAAACTATCTTGCTTGATACATGGCTAACCAAACAACCATTCTATTTTAAGTGTGCCAACATAACGTGAAGTTATTGTATTTCACGTGCCGAAATTGCGACTCTGATGCCGATCTTTCTGACGAAAATTAATGAAATCTCTTTTTTTTCTCTTCTTCATGGCTGAGGCCTTTATGATAAATGAATTATTAATAATACTTTGAAATTCATCGTCATAATTTTTTTGTTCCAACATTTTCTCAATTTCTATGACTGTCTCTGACCTGCATGTCAATAATTTTTTTGCCAAAAAATATATGTTCGGAAAATTGGCCATAACTTTTTAATTTTTCAAGCCCAAGACATGACATTTGCAACGGTTTATAGCTTTCGTGATATATTTTTTAATAAAACATTTTGGACATAAAAACAAAAACCGTCTCAATCTGCTAGCCTTTCCCCTACTGTAAGGCACTGGCGTTTCCAATGAGGATACCTTTTGTGAATTAACCCCAATGGAGGAAAAACACTTTTATTATTCTTTGAAAGTCGTTAAAATGTAAAATTGTTCCATTATTAGCTTAATTTTCCCACCGCTAGTTGACGCATTAAGTCTTTATTTAATTTTCATTCTGAGACTAAGTTTGAAAAGTTGAAAAATTAATAAGAAATTAACAAAATTATTGATTTCTCGATTTCTTACTGATTTTTGAACAATTGAAGTGGAACATACTTCAGAAAGTTTAAAAACTCTGAAAAATAAGTAGAATTTTTAAATTTTTACAAATTTTTTTAATTCACCATCTCCACAGTTCCTTTTCAAGTTAATGAAGAACTATTTCATCATACATTTAAAAATAAATGTCTCACAAAAAATTGTTTTCCACAAATTCAAATTTAATTTAAATTATTCGTTTATTATTTAAGAGCATTCTCGTGTATATAATAACCTACCCACCATATCATAAATTTTTTTCTTCATAAAAGTTTCTTAATACCAAATAAATCGTAATATAGTTTCCCATTAATTAGATTTAATTTTTAATTACGTTCAAATTAAATATTTAATATGGGTAAATAATTTTAAAAGGAAAAGAAGAAAAGCTTTAAAATTACATAATTTCTTTTTAATATTTCGCTCTCACACCACTCCACTTCGCTCCACTCACGCTATAATTGCCATCAGTAAATTAATTACAATATTTAACAATTAAGTTAATTTCATTATATTGAATTTTTAAATTGTTGTACACATGATATAATTACAAGCACAAATAAAATCATACACACACACACACACACACATATGCACTCGTACACATATACACAAAAATCTAGAAAAGAACTTACTAAAAAATTAAAAACTTCAGTTAATGTAGAAAGTCACCTACTACGACAATAACAACAACCAGCATTAAGTAGTTGATATTAGTGGCAGGGGGAGTTGAAGAGGTGACGGCGGCTACATAAAGCGCCTTTGTGAAAAATGTCACACACACTACTAAATATGTAGGTACATAAATGTATGTGTGCATGGCATGTGACAATGCGTCCATTCTGTAATATTGTCAACACTGACAGACAGACGGGGTTGAGGCCAGTGTTCTCTACTTCTTTACTTCTCTTCAACTACTTCTTCTTCTTCTTCTTGTTCTTTGGTTGAACGCATACTTTTGCTTTCTTTTTAAGAATTTCATTTTATTTTTCATTTCTGCTGTTTTGTTGTAATACACAATTCGAAAGCGAAGAAGAAAAAACAACAAAAACATTAAAATGTACAAAGCTTAATTTATAATTTATTATTATAATAATGACGCGACATCCGGTGCGGACTGACTGCGGACTAACAAACATTGCTTTTGTTGTTGTTGTTATTCTTGCTGTATACTAAACTTAAGTTTTTTATATATTTTTAATATAACATTGCAAATATGCTTGCTTGAGTACATATATGTAAGTGTAAATATGTATGTTCATAGTGTAGAACAACAACCCCTTTGCCTTGTTATTGCTCACCAAACGTTTACTACTTATAGGTAAATACATGCACCCTACTTTCAAGCACGTTCTCACATTTATCGATGAAGCTGAGTCGTACTTTGTTTGTAATTGGAACTGCAACACAAAAGACGCAATATGTAGTAATAAGTCAATCATACTCACATTTCAGAATAAACTAATTTAAATAATTGATTTATCCCGCAAAAGGGTTCTGAATCTATTGAATTATTTCTTATATTATCATTTAAATTTCATAGCCTAAAATAACAAAGTCTGGAGCTCCTCATCGATTTCCATCATTATTAAGTTGCGCATGGCAGCGAAGCATGGTTGATGACGGAACTGCTCGCCAACAAACTACAAATTTTCATCAACAAGTGCCTACGGCGGATTTTGCTCATCTGGTGGCCCAGAACAATCTCCACATCAGAGCAAGCAAATACCCATCCAGTCTGAGATAAAACTTAGAAAGTAAAAATGGATTGGGCATACCTTACGAAAGGATCCAACTGAAATCTACAGACAGGCGCTAGAATGAAACCCGAAAGGTAGCAGACGACAAGGTCGACCTAGAGGCACATGGAAGAGAACGCTTGAAAAGGAAATAAGTGCTACAGAAAAGTAATTTAATGAAATTAAAGTCATTGCGAAGGACCGTACGCGATGGAAACGTACGGTTCCATTAGGGACAAAAGGAATTGATGAAAATAAGAAATTTTTGACAAACTTGAACTAACAATAACAGAAAATATGAGGTTTGAAGGTTACTTTACTATTGAATAGTATGCCTAATATTCTCTTAACAGAACTCTATAATATGGCAAAGATTTCAGTCTCAGAGGCATAAGGATATGTAAATTGAAACTCATGCTCGTATTTCTTATGATTAAAAAAAAAGTATATGAAATGATTACTTAATTAAGCTCACACAAGAGTTCCGGATCAGTTAGTTTCGTTTTCAAGCTATCTCTGATGAGTTCATCCATTAAAAATTCAATTTCGTCTTCAATTTTAACCGGAAACAAGAGACTGAAATGTAGAAAAGACATTTTTTGGGGGGCAAGTTTGACCTATTGTTTTTTTTTTTAAATTTTACATTATTTGAGAGATTTCACATTTGTGTTAAAAGCTACAGTTTTCAATTATATCCAGTTTAATTTAATTTAATTTAATTTTATTCCTTACTAATGCTTTGAAACATAAGACTCTTAAATCTTGTAGCATTAGGAAAACAAAAATAAAATAAATCAAAATAAAAAGCCTAAAGCTGGACGGTTTTTGTTTGCATTTATCAAGATCGTTCTCATTAGTAACAATTACTTATACAACTCCTATGAAGTCATATTTGTGTAGGGTATCCAGCCTTGCCATTATTGTATCCTTCCCATTATATTTCTGTGTCTTGTGTACTTTGTTGTAAACCGAAACAAAAAAAAACGAAAATAAAATAAAATAATTATTAATATTCTTTCATTTTCTCTCTTGTTGTTTTCATTTTTATAATATTTTCGTGCTTGCTGCATAATTACATTTATGTATATATATATTTTTATATATAATTTTTTCCTTTTTAATCTAAAACAATATTACAACAACAACAAGAACAGCAGCAGTAACACCACCATCAACAACATAAGAGAAAATCGATTTTATGCAAATTGACTTTTGCCTCGCAAATGAGGATTTTCTTTTTATTATTTTTCCATTCGCTGTTGTTGGTACTTCTTTCTTTTTTGTTTTTTTTTTTTTGAATTTTATTGTTGATGATAATTTTGTTGTTGTTGTTTTTTTTATTAATATTATTATTTATTCTTTAATTTTATTTGTTAAGACAAAAGGCAGCAAAGAAACAGAAGAAGAAACCACTTTGTTGAATGGTATAAAAAATTGTCGTTGGCAATTTATGTTTTATTTAGCAAGAGCAGCAAATAAAGCTCATAAAAAAAATAAAAATAAACAAAGTAAGTAAGTAAACAAACAAATATTGAATATTAAAAAATTAAAATTTTATTTCTTAATAAATGTGGAGGTTCGCTAGCTTTTTCTTTTTCGCTCCGTGCCGTCCTCCTCCTTCTTGTTTACATATTTATGTGTGTGTGTGTATGTTAAGTTCATTAGCCTCGAAAAAACCGTTTGCAATTTACATTTTAAGTTTCTTCGTATTATTTTTTTTATTTCTTTATTTCATTTACGATTTTCAAATATTTCATAAGTAATATTTATTTTCATTTTCTACTTGTATTTTTGTTTTTTTTATTTACTATTTTATATTTCTGTTGCTGCTGGAATTACTGCTGCTGCCGCTTCTACTGTTGCCAGTACTTTTTTTTTTTATTAGTCTCCAATTTAATAACATTTTTGTGCAATTTTTCTACTTGATTGGAATTCTATTAATTTTATTTGCTTCCTTCCCTTCACTAACTCTTTCTCTCTATATATCTTTCTTCCTCGCTCGCTTCGTTTTTGTATATCGCGTTCACTTTCGTACCACAATTGCTTCTTTTATGGTTTTGTGAAGTAAAAGCAAAAATTTTTACCCAAGAACTACAGCTAAATAGAGATTTTCTGTGTGGTTATTTTGTTGTTGTTGTTGTTTTTTTTTTTCATTCAATGTTGCAGTCGGCATTTGCGCGCCAATTTAGTAAATAACAAAAGAAGTAGTCAACACTTGCACTTGTGAACAAGTTAAATTGAATTGAGTTGGAGTGAAGTCAATTGTCTTGAAAAAAAAGGATAACGAGTTTAAATATATTTATTATTAATACTTATTATAATAGCTGCTACAGACTCTAAAGCCAGACACTGCGTGCTGACCAGTTCCATTTTGATATAGGCTTTCTATTGTATACCAAATTGCTTTTGGGATAGAGCAGGATTAAGTACAGTGACTTTTGATAGCTTAGCACCTTTGTTTTAGCAGAAATTATAGATATATTTGAACAAGAAAAAGGTTTGAGAAATTTCTTCAATATAGTTTATTCCACAAAGACTTTCTTGACCAATTAGTATAGTAATCAAGTCATCTATGGTGCGTTCATCGCTACCACTATCCTCAGTTTCATAGCCAGCTATCTGGCTAAAGGTAGCTTTGTTGCTAGACTCAAGAGGTATAGAGAAACAAGGGGGCGCAAAAGTTTTCACTCTATCGAAAGATGCTCTTATTTTTATAAATGGTGTCCTATGCCATTGCGACTTTGCCATTTAAAAAGTAAACAAAAACCTGTTATTAAAAAGTATGAAATTGAATTTGACTGATATTTTCATATCATTATTTCTAAATTTTTAACCAAAATTTGGAAGAAAAACCAAAAACAGATTCTGAGTTTGTATAGCGATTAGTGTAATACTTTTAGTGAACAAATTATAATACTCTTTGGCTGACAGTGACAAACTTCAGACGACTCAAGGCAGACGAACCATGCACTTTTTGACAAGTCAAAACTAGGCTTATCTAATGAATGCCCGAAATGCTCGTGAAATCTTTGCGTGATCTGATTTCTTTTTTGAAGAATTATGCTTAAGATTTTTTTTTAGCTCCGCAGAACAGTCTATAATTCGACAAGCAAGGCATTACGGTTGCCCCCAATAAGAACACATATTCTCATCAGAAGCAAAAAATCTAAGGGTATCCAAGAACTCATCAGAGATAGTTTTGAAACTAAAATAATTGATTCCGAACTCTTGTGTGGCCTAAATTAATTATAGAATGCAATTTTGAAAAATTATTTTCTAAGTTTTGCCACAGGTCACAATGGCGTTTGCTTTAGGAAAGTGTGATCATTGAAGCTTAAAAGTTTCGTGAATTTTACATTTATTTTCAACTCTTAAGTGAGTTTTAGAGTAACACTCAACAGCTAAGTTATTCATTGTTGAAGATTTTCATTCAATTTCGTTAAAAGGAATTATTGAGGCGTCACATTTCCGGAGATTGATTTTATTAGATTAAAAAGTTAATCTGTATTTTAGTTTGGTATAGAAATCCCATCAAATTCAAAAGCGGTTAAGTTTGTTCCAACTGCTGTGAATTAAATTTGAAATGGACATTTTCGTGCCACTTGAACACGCTGCGCATAGAACAGAGAAAATATTTAATTGTATTTCATTTATTACTTTTTACTTTCTCGTTTCTGTTTCTATTTTTTATTTATATTTTTTTATTATTATTTTATTCTTTACAACAAACTGCATCATTGTTGTCGCCCAGTGGTCGTCGTCCATGGGAATCGATGGTGGTCTTCGACAATGCTGCTTACAGTTGGTGTTGTTGTGGTTGCTGGCGGTATATTACTATAGCTGTTGTCATCGTCATCATCAATGCCAGTGGAAGTGGCAGTGGCGGCGCTGGTGAACGTCGCCGTTCATTCGAGGAAAAGTAAATTAATTTAGTTGAAAGCAGTAAAGTTAAAGCTTTGTTGAATTTTTCAATTGTAGCTTTCGCAAAAAATAAGGAAAAACAGAAGAAGCAGGAGCTGCAGAAGAAGAAGAATGCCAACAATTTAATAGAAAGTCAGTGTAACACCAAAGCCACCGTAGAAGAATGATAAAAGGTGTTTTTGTATATGTGCACTTGTGTGTGTGTGTGTGTGTTTGTATAAAACTCATGGATTGTTGCAAGGATTTTTTGATGTTGTAACTGTTGTTGTATTTGTTGTATTCGAAAAGCGTCTTTTAGTTTGAGTAAAAACATTTTAATGCCAATGCCGTTCGTATAGTGAACGAACCTAAACAAAATTTTATCGCATTTATATCGTCAACTGTAAAATAGCAGGGAACGGTACAAAAAGAAAAAAAAAAAAAACGATAGCAATAGAAGCAACAACAACAATGTTGCGGCAAATGTAAATAATAATATTGCATAGAGCAACTTTATATTGTTTACAACATGGCTATGTGTATATATATGTATGTATATGTGTGTGCATTTTAGTTTATACATTTTTATGCAGAAATATTTACAATTTTATTTCATATGAAATTCTGTATTGCAAGCGCAAGAATATAAAAACGTTTACTAACTTTTCTTTCCGTCCGTTTTCGTTTCCTTACTTTTATTATCCTGTGCAAAATGACAATGATCAATGGTTTGGGAATTAGAAAATGACTTTGTTGTTGTTTGTGTGAAATGGAGAGGAGGTGATGAAATTAAAAATACTTGGAATCTCATTTGAAAATAATGTTTTTATTGCTATAAAAGAAGATTTTATTTTATTGAAATAATTAAGCATAAAATCTTCACAATTAAAGATTCGCCATTTTTTTTTTTTAATTTATCATTAAAGAGACCTATAAATTAATAAGTTTTAAATAGATTTAAAATTTTTGAATTTTTCTTCCCCCCTCAGATTCACTAAAGTTGTTTTCGTTTTGAAAAAAATAATTTCAAATAATGTATTTCATAATTAATGACAACCCAAGTAGTTCACAGTTCCCAAAAGTATGCTATAAAACAAATCTTCTGAATTGTCGGCTAGCTAATATAAGTTGAATACATTAGTATTAGATCCAGCGCATTACTATCGATTAATTCATGTGAATTCAAGAGAACTTTGGTGTTGAGGGTCTGACAGCCAATCAATACATCGACCTCTAATCGTTAAATTAACGTAAGCGCCAAAAAGTAAACTTTGGAGAATAAGGTTTTGTGTATTTTCTTCTTTTTTTTCTGTAAGAAAATACATGGGAAATTGAAAGCTTCCAACTGATTTTCTCTAGAATTATTCAAAATCAACATCAATAAATGGACGACCTCGATAGTCTAGTGGATAGTGCACTAGACTTTTATCCAGAAGGTTGCGGGTTCGATTTCCGTCTTGGTCTGGTGGTTAATTCTCATAAACTTCTTATATTCACTATCGATATGAAGCGGATGAGAATTATAAGAATGTGTACAAGTACACACCTTAGTTGGTAATGGCAAAACCACCGAGCTGATAAAAAATTGCCACACAGCCGTTCGGAATCGGCGTTAAACTGTAGGTCCAACCATCGCCACTGTGGTATAGTGCCAGTTTCTTGTTTCTGGAGAACCGAGTTCGATTCTCGGCTTGGGTATGCTTCTTATCTATCTTTCTTTCTCTCTTTCTTTTTTTCTTTCTTGGGGCTTGGTACAATAGATCTTACAGGTCGCAGTGCCTGACTTTCGAGTCGTCCTTCCTTCAAATAATAATAATAACATCAATAAATCGGTGAGAGATGCTCCTGATGTTAAAGTCTATAATTAACCGATTTTCGGAAAAATTAAGTTGTCGGTTAGGGCTCGATTTTAGAATTCAATTTCACAAAAGTAATTGGTTACACGAAGGAAGAGAAAATCTTCAGTCTTCAAGTACTTTTTGTATTTCTTTGAGGAATTGAATCTTTAAAATTACAAATTACAATCCAGTAATGGAATTAAACATTTTTCTAATTCCATTACTAAGTAATTGGAAATGTTACTTACCAATTACAATTCGCGGGAATGGAATAATTAGAGCTGTAATTGGTAATTAACATTTCCAGTCCCTTTAAATTAGGAATGCAATTACACGGGAATTTTAGTTACGGGTGAATCCCAGCTCTTGGAGGTCTTAGACCTGAGGGGCTTGCAATTATCAGCTAAATGGTGACGACGGATAGAAGCTTTTTGTATTTTCTATTTTCGATCGATCGAACATGGACACCCTGTTTAGCAGTCCACCACACTAACTGCTACATCAACAACATTTGAATAAAATTGTTGATTTTACTTAACCTAAGAAAAGCATATGGTTGTCAGGCCAGTCGCACTATCAGGTGATTTTTGGAAAGCTAAGTAGGTGCCTAATCTAAATATCAGTTAAGTGTTTTAGGTTTTCGAAGGCATAGCTGTTTAGATGGTTCTTTCATACATGAATGGGAAGAAAGCATTCATGTAGCAGACGATTTGCGGTCTCTTGTTCTTCCTTATTGTCACAGCTCTTATAGTGATTTCTGGAAGAAAGTCTGAAATTTTGCGTGTTAATATAACTGTTATCCTGATTAAAATTCTTTTAGTTTTGTTCGAAGGCTAAACGATTGATGATTTATGTATTATGAAGTAAAAATAAACAAATGCTTATTCAAGTTATTGCTTAAAAGCTCCTATTAAGTATATCTTCTCAGAAGTTTTATTATCAGTCGAAAAGAAGCCATAGTTAGAATTGAGGCTAAACTTCCTCTGTGCAAAATGACGTTAAGATTAGTTTTAGTATTCCTGAGTTACTGGTTGAGGCCTCATGCTTGCACAACTGGGATTTTAATATTAATTTCGAAATCAATACGTCAAAAAGCATTTGGTATCCACCTTGGCACTCCAATCAAGTGCAGATCAAATTGGTCGGACGCAGTGGCGGTACGTCCATATAAGCCCAAAAGCCGGGCTTGCCTAAGAATTGTTAACTGAAAATTTGTACGATATGTACTTACAAAATTACTACTTTTGTTTTAACTGAAAGAATAATTTTCTTTTAAAAATTTTTATTTGTATTGCCCTGTTTTTTAATAGCTCGTATATGTACTAATAAAAAATTAAATGTGGATTATATAAAATACACACAAGCATTAAAGCTATCGCAGTTCATCAAGTTGGCTTTTCCGAGGCTTTTAAAATTTGAAAATGTATGTTTTCATAACATGCTATCTCGCTTATTCTTATAGGAAGTTTAATAGCTTTTTTAGTATATGCGGTTCCATAAAAAGTAGCAGCATACCAATTTTCTATTACTATGTATGATTTTATATAGAACTTAAAAGCTGACTTTCAGTTTTTGTTTGGCATTTGGAAAGTATTTACTCCACTTTCTTTTACTCTTATTTTTTTGCGCCATTAGTTTTTAGCAGAGTTTCGAACCGGTTAAATTTGGGTTCGTGTTCAGGTTCAAATTCAAGCAAAAAATAACAGTGTGTTCCGGTTCAGGTTCAAATAAAAATGAAGCAAAACAAGGTTTTTCAAATAATAGTTTTACTTATTTACATCCATACATTTAGTTACTTTGCAATTTGAATTTTTTCATTCTGTTGACATTTTCTTATATTTGATAATTTGCAGTTTTATTAATAAGGTTTATATTAAGAGAAATTATCGTTTAGTTTAAAAAATTGTATATCACTCAACGATTTGTTTTTTTAAATGATACCTTTGTGGAGCCTATATCAATTTAAGTCCAAAAATGCCCTTTCTACGTTCACCTCTTGAATTTATATGCTCATTTTGTATTTTTAATGTTAATATTTTAGCACGTCTAAAAACGTTGGTAAAGTCCAAACAGAGCTCCCATATTCCTTCTTCAATGCTTCAATCGGGATCTAGAGCATTCCACCCTTATTGTCAATTTTAGCCTTTTTGGTTTGATAAAAAAAAAATGCACTGGACTTGCCTCATCAGTAAATGCTAGGCACGCCACTGGTCGGACGGATCGTTAAGAGAAAAGGGGGAAAATAATTCAATGGATTTAGTTCTTGACTTGATTCTTTAAATATTTTTTAGTGTGTGTAAAAAGGAAACATCTAATACCGCACGCAGGTTTTGAACAAATATCAAAAATTCGGGTGGTCATTAGTAGCTACAACGATTCGATGACTATCTTATTAAATCTTTGTTTGCTGTTTTTATCTGTAATAATTTTCTGGATGTTATTTTCTTCTGAAAGTTATTTGTACTTAAATCGCCTTGCTTTTGATCTAAGATTGGGGCTGTAGAGTTGCTAGTTTTGTGGGTTTCAACATTTGATATTGAAAAAAGTTCGTTATTCTGCACTAGTAGGACTCGCTAGTTAGTTTGGATTAAGTCTTTTCGTTCCTTTAAAATTTATTTTGATTCAGGAGCAATAATAATAATTACTAAGACATTTAATGGGAAATTTTTCCACTTTTCCTCAGATCCACTAGTGGTAGGAATGCACTAACGATAATGTTGAGAGGGTATAGTTCATAATCAAATGGAATATTTTATGATTTTAATAGTGTTATAGATCTAAAGAAAGCGGGTTTCTTTACTTATTTATATAACCAACTTCATAGTATTTTTAGTATTATTTGAAATTACTAAATTTTTAATAAACTTAATAATGCCAATAAAAAAATTTTAATTATTGTAAAATTTTAGTTTTTATTAAAATTAATAATGCTATAAAAATGAAACATTGTTGCGTACTAATCCACAAAGCAAACCAAACAGAGGAAAGAGAAAGAGCAACTCATACCTACACAAAACTAATAAACTTGAAAAATAAAGTTTTATAAAATCGCATAAATTTTCATTAAGACCTTAATAAATACAAACAAAAATATTATTTGTTTAATTTATTACGTGAAAAAAAATGTAATTAAAAATACATACATTGAAAGAAAAATAAAATATAATTTACAAATAAATTTATTGCAATTGCAATAAAATATATTATTACGAGAATTAAAAAAAAAAAAAACGGCATTAATTTTATTATGATATATGTGTATACCTCGCATACATACATATATATTATTAAAAAAAAAATCAACTGCAATAACAAATTGCTGCTTTTATGCTGCTGTCTACAAAGACATCAACTGGCAACAATATGTCAATAACAACTCGCATGTAAGACATTGGTATGTGTGTGTGTGAAATACACTCTTTGCTGGTTTGCGTGCATGTGTATTTGTGTTTTTGTAGTGTGTATGTCCAAAATGTGATATTGTAATTCATATTATTACAATAATATTTTACAGCTATTATATACACTACATGTGGATGTTTGAGGCTTAGTAACCCGGATGTTGACATGTTAATGGCCTCCAGAATAAAATGGACCCGAAGAAAATAATATATTTTTGTCTTAACAGCAGTTCGTAATGATCAAGTAAATGCAATACGTAAAAAAATCATTGATTTCAAATGAAACGCAAAGATTTTTAAGGCAACTAAAAATTTCATGAGTTTAAGATGATTTTTCGAGAGATGGCGCCGCATAAGAAAATTAAATATGGTATGGGATACAATGTGAAAGTGCATAGTTTGGGGAATAAGCGTGGAAATTAATTTTTGAAGTGAAACTTCTTTAGCGAGGGTGAATCGAAAATTTTGCAACGGAAATCGCGCTGTTGTTGCACTCATACGAAACTAAAAAGAAACGAAGTTATGCTGTTGTTAGTGTTTAGCGAACGAGATCATATGGGGATCGGCTACATACAATCATGCAGAGAGTCGACTTCTCGTAGTTTTATCTCGTGTGCTTTAGTGAGAGAGACTAGTTGCCTCTTCTTGATTGCTTATGGCGGAACTTTCCTCTCTTGAGTTATATAAGTGTTTGTGACGATAAGTGTGGAGCAGGGACCCTAACGGTCATGCGTTTTATAGGAAAAGTCAAATATTAAAAGTTATTTTGTGACTTTTATCGTAATATAGGCTAAATAAAACGGTAAATTGTTGACTTTTATGATATCTGGCAAGAAATAATAGTTATATTTGAATTTTATTTTGTCGGGGGGGAAACAGTTATGTTGTGACTTTTATTTTGTCGGCCAAACCGAACCAGTTATTTTATGACTTTTATTTTTTTGGACAAAAATAAATGGTCAACCCTATTTGCAAGCGAACGGCTTGAGCAATTAAAATGAAAATGATGCCATTCGATTCAGCTTTATTTTTAAATTCCGAAACAACTGCTGCAGTGACCAAAGTAGGTGTAAAATAAGATTGGTTTTGGGGTATGAAATATTAAAGTAAAGGGGATGCAAAAAATTCTGAAACCATAAGAAAGATCTCTTCGTGTACTTCGTGAAAATGTTTTGTTCTTTGTATGACCGATGCCTAGATTCGAAGTTATTGCCAATTTTGTATTCTAGTTCGTATCCATATACTTACATATAGGCAAAGGTCATATAATGGAATGAAGTGGATCCCTATGTATTGTATACCGTTGAAAAGGTCTTTTCAAACATATAAAACACCATTTATCTTCGGTGTTTCGTTAATTACTTATAGGGTTGACCATTTATTTTTGTCCAAAATAATAAAAGTCATTACACTCAGCTGACAAGAAAACAAACTTAAACTGTTATTCATTTTTACCACAGATACGTGGACAGTAAAGCGGAGTATAGATGATACAACATGTGCGCACATTCAATTTCTAGTGTACACACATTTACGCTGAAAATTTGAATTTTTAAAATATCATTGCGAAAGTGTATATAGAGGTTTGCTAACATTTATTCATACAAAAGTAGGCGCACACGTTGTATTGTGCTCGGCTGACTATATATATATATTACATATATTATGTTTCAATCGTTTCACTTCTCTCCACTCTGTGGGTTTTGAACGATACATCGATTCTCTGCTTCTTAATGCGCGTAGAAAAGTATTACTTTAGAAAGCCTTAGTTTCCAAAGTCTCCTTTCCATATGGCAAGTAGTTTTCTTGTTGGCAAGTCGAGTTTGTAGACAAGAGAACGAAGACGAGAGAAAACTTGCCGTGTGTGGAAGTAGACTAAGTAATTTTTTAACTACCAAATTTAAAAGTTGGACAAAAAATGAAATAAATTTCTCATATTCACTTACGGCCGTTTATAGCATACTTAATTTTGTTACATTATGATTGTTGTAAATGCATTTAAAAAATGTTGCAGCTACAGCAGCAGCAGCAACAATAACAGCTACAATGGTAATGGAAAATTTTTCATTGTTGTTGCTGTTGTTTTTGTTTTATTTAATATTAAAATGTAAACATAAAATTTATGTCAAATGTCAGTTTGACACGAAATATTTATTTGCCATTACAAATGTGAGTACTCGACTCCACTCCACTCAAAGAGAGGGCAAGAGACATAGAGAGCGAGATAGAGAAAGACAGACATTGTAAATATGTAAAAGAAATAATAAAAACGATACAATTGACATGTTTAATTATTTATTTAAAAAATTGTACAACAACAAAAAATGGTTAAAATACCATTGTACTAGAAGTAAAAAACAAGAAATAAACAATAAATAAACAAATAAAATTAATGGAAAAATGCATTAAAAACTTTTCAAAGATACATCGCACCATAGAGAAAAATCTAGTTTACAATAACTGCTAGTTATTTTATTTAATTAGTTATTTCTGTTTTATTGTACTAAGTATTAGTGTTGTTGTTTTCGTTATTTTTTTAGTTTATTGTGTTTTTGTGCTATTTTAATTAACTCAAATGATTTTAATGCTTTTGTGGAATTTTGTTTTTGTATTTAGTTTATTTCATTATTAGAATAACGAATTGACGTAAAACAAAATACAAGAAAGCTACATATTTAAATAAAAACTACTCGCATTTATACATGAACATTTATTTATGCATGCAGGCGACCACGAACTGGTGCTTTTTGGGGTTGGTTTTCTTTTTTTTTATACGCTGTAAATTATGATTTTCATTATTGTAATTAGTAAACACACAAATTAATGGAATAATAAAAATTGACATGATTAGTGCCTCTATAATTAGATGGAATTGATTTTTTAGAACAATATGACATTCACCTTTTTTGGATAAATACAGTGAAACCTGTTTTTTTTTTGGACTATCTTCGGGGTCGAATGAATTTGGTCTGATTAGGAGGTGATTTAAATGTAAAAGAAAATAAATATGCAATGTTTTGATTGGAATGTTTAACAATTTAAATGAACGAACTAGAAAAAATGTTGATAAAAATATTTCCTGGACTCAAAAACCAAAATAATTGTTTGAATTCTAATGAGATTGTGTAGATACATTTCATGGAATCCCTTCAGAGGAACGAAACACCAGCCACAAACCACAACAAAAGTGAATGGAAAACGAACCAGGGTATCCTTAGGACCAAACAGGAAGTTCTCAATTCCCAGCGGCCGTAGTGTTTAATTATTGACTTGTTTTAAACCTGCTTAACCTGTTCGTATGGTTATTGAGTTATCCCGAAAAACGATGGATGATTTTATTGAGGGGGCTTTCAAAAGTGCCGAAAATGGGGATGTGTAAGAAACAGATCTATTAGACTTAGGCCCTTATTATGAGCTGCTTTCATCGTTCGATCTTCGCTGGTTATTGAAGATCGAATATCGAATGTAAAATTCGTATTATGAGCAGTGCAACCCAGTCAAAGTTTTCGTTGCGCATCGAATTTTCTGTCGAACGCAATTTTGCTTTCGATACGGTGCATGCTGAGTAACAATTGTTAAAAATTCAAGTATTTTTTGCGGACTAAAAACTAATTTTAAACAGTTTTTATACATTTTTTGCAGGTTTAAAGTGGTGAGCAACACATTGCAGTTATAGAAACTTGTGTCATTGTTGGAAAGCAAATCCTCTGATTGCAAAGGGTATTTCCCCAAAAGTTCTGACGACGAAGAAAGAACTAAATGGTTTAGGACCAACCAATAATTCCCGGCATTCCGCTTTTATTAGCAAAATATACTTTTGCTTGTATAATTGAATTTTATTCATCTTTGGCAAATACAATTTTCTAGGACATTTATAGCCTCAGATAATACTACAAACACCGTGGGCTGTGCAAGTTTAAGAGTATTCTCTTTCCCAATGCTTAGTTGGAGTGATCTCTAAGTATAAAATCGCAGAACTGCTGTCAATTTTAATATTTTTGGAATTGATCTTGCTCATGTGCATTGCTTGAGCAGTTCATCTGTAGTAGTGATAAAGTCCACAAACGCCTCCTTGGTCCGTCGAAGGTTCTGTAGAAATCTGTACACGAATTTTGTAGATGCTAAAGCATTTTCGAAAGGCTGCACTTAATCGTTTTCTACTTCTGGCCAGTTCCATCAAGCTCTCATCCTCTTCCGATGAATCGTTGAACCATTATTTCGTTGTAGTCATAACTATTTTGTCCTTATTTTTTCTATTTCATTTCTAAACAAATCGTATTTATTTTTCAAAATGACGATCAGCTGGTAGAAACATACTACCGTGAACAATCCCAAATGAGCGAAATTCACAATAACGCTATTCTCTGTCGAAAGCACGTCATAATACCAAACTCAAATTCGTTCGATCAAGGCATTCGACTACAGTCGAAGATCGAAAGCAGTTCATAATAAGGGTCTTAGAAATAACTACAAACCAGACGTAAAATTATTAGCAGAAGTAAGAAGTTGAAATTTGATTGTGGTGTTATTGACCAGAACTCAATAGGTAATCTATAATTGAAACAAAATAAAATTTCAAATTTGTCTATTCGATTTCAGTGTAAAAATCTCTTGTCCTCTGATAAAATGTGCTACAATATATTTTATAAAACCATTATTAAGACATATTTTATTTTTATAGATTCCTACAATTTTAGACATTCCGCACAACTTCATTACACACATTGAAAACCTATAAAAAATCATAAAAATTCTGCAACATTCCGCGAGCAGACGCGTACGCATGGAAGACAAACGCAATGCATATGTTGTAAGTAGCCAATTTGAGGCAGCAGCCTGCAACAACCCTAGGAGGATACACACACACACACACACACACACAGAGGGAAATATACACACACATTGTATGCGTACCTACCATCACCATTTGCCATTATATACAATTCCGTCACTTTTGAAAGCCTCATAAAAAGTGTTTTTAGTATGTTTAATGTTTATTTTATAGTTTAAGTTCGCATTTTCTTGGTCTTTTAGTTTTATTTGTTTTCGTTTTTGTTTTTGTTTCTTTTAATTCCATTTAATTTTATTACCTGGTGTTGCATTTTCATTCCTTTGTATTGTATATTTGTATGTATTTAGGTATAAGTAAGTAAGTAAGTAAGTATGCGTGTGCTCTCTCTGTGTATGTGTGTGTGTGTTTTAATACAATTTTGCAACATTTGCAACATTTGTTGTACAAACACACACACATACATACATACATATTTTTCTGGGTGGCTTATAAAATTGCAACATTTTATTTTTATTACGCAACATTTGCGATGCAGTTAAATTGCAACAAAAATGTTGCATTTGATTTAAAGTATCGTTGTATATATTGCGGTGGTGTGAGAAGCATTGTATTGCATATGCTGCTATACAATGCTTCTCAAGTGGAAAGGGGGGAATAAGGGTTTCCGTGTGGCAAGCGGCAGCATATAGGTAATAAGGATTTCAACAACAAAAACAACAAGAACAAAAAATGACGTCATACGGCGCATTTAATAATTGCACTCGACTTAGAAATGCATATAAAAATTAATGCATGCAACATTGCAACATACGCATATAATATAAATTTAATGACGTTGATGTTGTTGTGTTTCTTTGAATTTCTTTAAAAAATATAGGTATTTTTTTTATTGGTAAGCGTAATAAATAATTCCCTTCATTTATTATTATTATTTTTTTTTTTTTGTGTACTATTTTGAAAAATTTCCTTTTAGAAAAACAACAATATTATTATTATTTTGTATGTTGCATGCATACTCGCATATGCGTATGATTGTGTACTGGAAGTTGGTTTGTTTTGCTTTTGGTTTTGGTTACCTCCTAGTATATGTCATAATAAATTACAAGAAAGTTTCTCATATTATTACGCTGGGAACACACAACAACAACGAAAATAAAAATAATCAAAATAAAAGAATAAATTCTAGAAAAATAAAGAAAAAAAAGCGAAAAAATAAAACAGAACTTTCTACAAAACTTTTTATATAACGCGCATAAATTTAAAATGTGCACACATAAATAAACGGATTCGTATACGAAATTTACAACGTCATCAGCAAAACAAAAAAAAAAAACAAAAACAACAACAACATCCAACAAATATTCTAGAAGATTTTTCAATTCAAAACTAGTAAAAAAAAAAATAAGAGTTTATTGGCAAAATTCATGTTCAGTTTATGAGATACTCTACGTTATCTATGTTGATGATATACGGATAAAGTTATATTTTATTTCGAGTGTTCAATATTCTAGGTTTAAGGCTTCCATTTAATACCTTTTTCATCATTGCAAAATCTTTTGACACTAAGTCCCTTAGACTCTTGCTTGCCTCAGCAAGCCAAGCAGTAGGCCAGGTGTATTTTCATCTTTCTTTGTTTCACTCTAATAGGGATTGCCCCACTCATTGGCGAATCCAAGGTATGGGATTTGAGGTTCTGCCAGTTCTATTTGTACTTGAATGGAAAAGACATACCGTTCTAAATCAGTGTCGAATAAAAAAATTTGTATTTCTGATTTTTCGACTGCGCTGAAATCTTAGCAAAAATTTCATATTTCTCTTTGGAAACAAATTTTTTTTATTGTGACTGAGGCATAAGTTCTAAATTAAGTTACTGGATATCCTTTTCTACAGAAAGATGAATCTTACTGTAAGTGACAAGGGGCAGGGGGAAAGCTCTTGAGTGAAAATTAACTCTTAAGCAATATAAGCTACACGCTAAGACGCTGAAACCTTCCACTGAAGTGTGTTTTTGAAACCTATGATGGTAGACTTGAAGAATCTCCATCCTTACATCATGACCCAAGATTTTGGATAGATTTTTTCTCAACGGACTTCTGGCTTTATAAGACTGGTAACACAAAAAACAAAACCAATGTCTATACTAATGGCTTCAAAAATTGAGAGAGCTAAGAACCTAGAACTAATAATAATATTGTCTAAACTTGTCGGTCGTTGTAGTGTAGTGTTAAAGCTGATAGAGACGCCAGCCATTTAGTTTTCTGAAAAGTTTATGGACACCACAAATGATCTGCGAATAAATATTTATTCAGACTGACAATCAGAATTAATAAAAATCAGAATTAAAATGCTGTAATTCCCTTCAAAGTCTTAGTGCTATCCACTAGTGGGTCCATAAATTTTCGAAAGGGATTTTAATTTTTTTATATAATTTTTTTGGTTACTGACTAATGATCAAAATGTATCAATGCTTCATTGGTGATGTGGAATGGGGGGGAGGGCGGAATTGGAAAATTCAAATTCAGGGGTAATATTTTTCATAAAAAACTTTTTCAGATTCATCAAGAAGCTCTAGGCGCCTTCTATTCCTGTATAAATATAACAAGCACAATATAAGTGAGTGCGAAGATATTTTTTTTTTGTTGGAACTGCAAAAGAAGTATTCAAGAACGCAGCACTCAGATAAGTTTTACGCTTTTCAATAAACCTGCGATGCTAAAGAGCTCAGGTGTTCGTCTCCCAAAATTCCAGTGCCAAATATGCTAACTCTGGTCGGACAGAAAGCGGGGCAGACACTAAGAAAATGGTCAGCTGTCTCTTCACATTCATCCTCTGAACCAATGAAAGCTCAGAAGGACCTAGCTCCTACACTCAGAAAAAAATCACATGGAATCAATATGAAAATCTAACTATTTCAATAGGAGTTGGTCAATGGTATTTTCCCATAATTTTTAAAGGTTTTTAGACTATCATTTTTGATACAATTTAGATACATTATGGTACATCGTATTGATTTCTTGGTATAGTCCTATTGATTTCATCCTGTAACACTATTAATTTAATAGTATAAAAATTAATGGGACGTTTTTCGTGATTAATGGGATGTTTTTTTCTAGGTGTAGGACAATACAATCTTACCAGCTGCTTACTGCTCTTTATGACGCTTCGAGATGACAGGTAACAGTCTACAGCCCCTCAGTTCCTTCCATTTACATTTGCGGATCAAATCGGCTCACTCATTAATGTCGGTTTTAGTGGCTGTACACGACAAAGAGAGTTCAATTTTTGTGCCCAAGAAACCAGTTTCCGAACACTTTCTATTCAGGAACCCAGCGGATCAATTTCTTGAGGTCCAGGAACATATATCAACAGCAGACATATATTAGAAAGCAGAACCAGTTTACTTGTCGTTTGAGGATTAAGCAGCATAATGTTATATGAAAATCTTGGCCTAGGGCCATGATGGTGTTGCTCCTATTATTTTATTAATTTAGATACTTTGGCTTGTGAAATGAAGAAAGCTTATGTGAACTTAGTTTAATATAAGACTAAAACACCAGCTTAGATATTCCGGTGCTTACGTTTACGATCGGTCGCGTTAGTATTAGGCAATATTGATTTAAAATATATGATTGATTATTTCTTATGACAATGAGTTATTTTGTTTGATACTACAAACAGCAAATCGAGCTTAATATATACCAATTCGAGTGTAGGGTATACATAGAAATAAGCAAAACGCATACATATGTATATGCTACAGTAAATCGTAAATAAAATATGAAAAATTTTAATAGAAAAGCAGAGCGACGCCACCAAATGCAACGTTGCAATATTGCTTGCAAAATGCTGCTTGCTGCAAAAAGGATGCCAATATAAATTGTAAATATTACGATAAATATAAAGAAAAAACAACAACAGCAACAATAACAACATCAAGCAAAAGTAGATGGCGGAAAAAGGGCAGAATGTGGAGACCGCTAAAACGAACGTCTCGAAAAACAAGCAACCCTTCGCCATTCAATGCAGGAATGCATTTTTTTTTTTTTTTTTGAAGATACGCGTTGCAACTACTAACAGAAGCGCAGATAAAATCAATACAGCAGCCAGTTGTATGTACTATGTGGTAGTAGTAGCTAGCAGAAGCAGATGCCATGTGGCATTTTTAGGAGAACCCTCTACCCTCGCCTCTCCGACAAACGCTACACTGCCTGCCACCTTACACTGCCAGGCTAGCTACACTTGCAATAACGCGCGGCGATGACTACGCGAAATCTACTATAAAACCCTCTAAAGACATGGAACGAATGCGAAACAGCAACGACAGCGACTATAAAGTTTAGACTAGAAACTGAATTTAATATTAGTGAAGAATACATACAGCAGTAGCTAGTTTTGAGCAAGAGAGAATGGGTGGAGAAGGCAGTAGAGGAGCAAGTGCGATTTGAATTTACTCTCGTAGTACAGTAAACTTTCAATGTATTTATGCATGTAAAAATTTTGTGCGCCCTTTCTAAATTCTTTAACGATTTTCCAAAGTTTCACAAAATGCAACCAAAAACAACAACAACAAGCACCTACAACAACAATGAAATCAGCGCGTATCGAACTCGTAACCGCGAAAATATATACGCGAGTATAAATTTCTCCTAAAGCGTTTGTGCAACGCGATTGTGTGCGGCATTGGGAACCAAGTTTGAAGGGGCTGCCAGAGCCACCCTTAAGTTGGGAAGTAATTAGAAGAGGAGTAGGAGCGCGAAGGTGCCGAAGTTGAAATCGAATGGATGCAATTTTTATCATACGCACGCGATACTACTGCTGCTGTTGTTGTTGTTCTTGTTGGTTGCTGCAGTTGTGAGACAAAATTTATCAAAAACCTTAAAAAAAATATAGATAAAAACTAGTGGAAAAACGCAAGTTTTATGCGTTTTTCTTTGTGGCAGTACAAAAATATTGCGTAGCACAAAAATGCAGTCGAAAACTGAAGCTGTACGGCTGCCAGGAGCACAGCATTCGCAATAAGTTTATGTACTGTGTTTTGTTAAAATGAATTTGTGTGTGCAGTCAGCAATCCAAAGAAAGTGCAGTAAGTTTTTACTTATATACACACTCTCATACTTGGAGGAAATCCAAAAGAAGCGAAGAAGTTTGAATAGCGGATAGGATGAAGTAGGGTGCCGATGTGCTGTGAGGAGGGTCTGCTTCATGCCACCCTCGCAGCGCACTATAAAGTAAGTAGCAAGCACCAAGTAGCAAATGCATACGATAAAAATCTTCTCTGTTTGCTGTTGTAGTTGTTGTTGATATTTTATTTGCAAAAGCAAACAGCAGAAAATTTGTTCTTAAATATTTTATGTTCTCATTTTTGGTTTTGTTTTTTTTTTTTGTTTTTGTAATATTTGTATGAAATTACGCTGGTAAAGCCAACGCCATCATTAAAATGAAAAACTCACCCCTAATGTATGCATCGAATAACTAAGCGAAAAATGAAATACATAAATCAATAAATCTAATAATATAATTAATATTTATAATTTTGTTTTTGTGCTTAAATCGCATTATTGTATAGACACACACACATACACATAAGCACATACATAAGCACACACCCATACATGCATTGACATATAAAAATTAATAAGCAACTTTTCTTTTGTAAATATAAATATAAATAAATTTCAACCCCGTCGCAGTATTGTATTTATAATGTAATGCTTCTAGTCTAAGGCCTACACGAGCACCCGCGCACCTCATCTCTCCCTCATATTGGCATAAAATTCATTAAGCTATTCTACATTGTAGCCAGTAGTGGCTGTGCTAGCTCAGCTCTAGCTCCATAATGAATAAACATAAAGACAAATAAAATTATTCCAATTAAAATAAATTGTATCTAATGTTAAACTTAATTTGTTTTCAACGCATAATTAAGGGTAAAAAGCCAAATGTGCGCATTTGATGGCAGCAACTGCTATAAACCTGAGTTCAATTCAGTTTAGGGCATAAGGGCGCTGAGAGGGTGTATTCCTATTTAATTATACAGATTTATATAAAAAAAAACAATTTACATACTTACAACAAAAAATATATATAAATATTAACAACGACATCGGTATAGATTTAACTGCTTAAATTGTAGTGATAATCGTTATTCATAGCAACCCTGTTGTTAGGGCTATAACATTTTGGCTATTTACTTGGATTAATAATTTAAAGTTAAATCTGAGTCTCGTTTTTAATTTTTTGTCATGTCAATGCTTATTCAAGATATACGAATTTTTTGGTTTATAGTTCAAAAAATGTTCTTTAATGATTTTTGATGTATTTACGAGCAATAATTATTAGGAAGAACTCAGAATAGAGAAAGTTCTTGAAGAATAAAAACCCTCTTGACAGTACTTACGAACAGTGAAAGATTCAGAGTATTATTTGTTTTATTTGTATCTATTAAGTGTTTATTATATAAACCATATACACTTGGACTATATAAAATGCCAAATTTAAGGATCAGTTACAATCTATTTTTACTTTTTTTTTTGTACTTTTGCTCTGATTTTTGGTTTGAGTTTAAGTCTGAATTTTTATCTGAGTTTAGACCTGCAGTTTTGTTCTGATTTTTGGTTTGAGTTAAGCCCTAAATTTTGGTCTAATTTGCTTTAAAATTTGGCATAAAATTGATCTACTTTTGGTCTGAGTTTTATTATGGTGCTTTGGTCTGAATTTTTGTCTGGATTTGGTCTGCTTTTAATATTAGTTTAAATTTGGTTTGCTTTCATTTAAGTTTTTTTCAACATTTTATTTGAATTTTGACTTCAATTTTGATCTAAGTTTTGCTCTGAATTTTGATATGGATTTAAGCCTGCTTGGGGTCTGATTTTTGGTTTGAATCTTTTTCTGAATTTGGTCAGAAGCCTATTGGGCGCATACAACTTCAAAAGGACTTGAAAAACTATTGAGTTTCAGGACATTTCCATATGACATTTAGATGATTCTTGTAAATTTTGCAGGTGACTAATACCTCCATAAAAAATATGGCGAAAGAATTTCAATTTCAAAACAATCGAAATGGGAGTGGAGGCAGATTATACAATGTAAAGTCTATTACTGACGCACAATCGGTTAAGATTATGTTCGAATCTTTCGCTCGCCTATCTCAAGCCTTTTCCCTGCGTATGGTGATGAAAATGAACTAATGTAAACGGCGTATTCCACTGGGTTCTTATTGATTTTCGGCTCCGGACTAAGAATTCACCAAACAAAAAAAAAGTTTTTTATCCTTTTTTTAATGGTCAATCAACACACAGTGGATAATCTTATTAATACAAAGTATTGTGTGGAAAGAAAGAAAGAAAAATAAGAAACCATACACTATACGGAACGATCCATACATGAGCCCAAAGACAAGAGTCTACCACGCTGCCACTTGATTACTGAATGTGTAACTATTGTTCTGTTTACGACCCCCGCGGTAGGATCATTCATCGGTTGATAAAACGCTCTGAGCCGATGGGGCGACTCTAGTACTAAAATACTAAATTAAGATCAAGACCTCATATTTAAAACAGCAACTAGAGGAACAAAAATATGGAATGACGACAAACATTTGTTTCCTTGAGATCAAATATTTTATTCTTTTTTCTTTTCAACTATTAAGTATTTAAGACTTTAGGCGATATGGCTTTAAGCATTTTAGAGATTACATAAAAAACCTTCTAAAACACAAGTGGTAATTACCCGCTCTTGTTACTCAATACCACAGCTGTTGTTCTTGCTCACATATACACACACACATACACCGACATACATACACTTTAATTATATGAAGGATATATTTATATATTGTTTTATTATCCCGTATTTCCTTTAATAATTATTGGTTTCGATTGCCGAAAATAACTACGAATTTACAACAACATCAAACCAAATCAAAAACCTAAAAGGAAAGCAAAATATATTAAGGAGTGAGTCAATTTATTTCTACAAAATAAATGTAAAGTCGTAAATACAATTTAGTTTAGGAAAACGAAGAAAATGCATAGCTATCAAAATTTCATCCCCATTCAAAAAAAAAAAAAAAAAAAGAGAAAGAAGTAAAATGTAGGCGCGCCATCAAAATTCAATTAAAAAAACAACAAAAACTCAAAATAGAAAGTAAAACGAAATTATTATCCAGAGTAGATGAAGTAAATATAAAATAAAGTCAGCATACATACATACACAAATACAACAGAAATAAATATAAAAGATATAAATAATAATAAAGTAAAGAGATGAAAAAAAATAATAATAAAAAAAAAGAAAACATAAAATAATAAATTCGAAAAAATGCAGATGTTCAAGTGGAAAATGAAAAATTATACCAAATACTTACTCACTCACAGTCACTCGCACTTTTCTTCTACCATAAATACATATCCAGAGAATAATACCGCGGATTCGATGCCATACGCAGCAATGAAAGCAGCAGAATTAGTAGTAGTAGCAGCAGCAGCAGCAGCAGCAGCAGCAGTAACAGTGGAAGTGAAAAAGGCAAAGTGTAGTAAAAATAAAGTAAAGGAAATGAAAAAGATTAATTACCCTTCTAAAAAATGTTTTTATACTTCATTCGTATATACAAACATATATATCTATGAATGTATGTATGTATGTGTGCATGTACGAATATGTACGATATATAGTATATATAAAGTTCAATTAATGTGGCAATATGAAGTTAGCAGCGAAATTGCTGCTGTTAGTATTTGCTGCTGCCTCTGCTGCTGCTATGCACACACAGTTGTAAGCAATTAAATAAATGTTGCACTTGGCAGTGCTGATGCAATTAAAAAAAAATATATTTTTTTCTTCTTCTTCTTCTTTTTATTTCTTTTATTGAAATTTTAAAAGTTTTTCTTTTTCCACTTAAGAAGCATGTAATTTATAAAGAAAAAATTCTGTGTAATAAATTATTACAGGTATGCAGCGAAAGTTTTCACATTGATAAATATTTTTCATTAACTTTAATATTTTCAATATTTAATAGAAATTATCTACTGTTTTTAACTATCTATAATGCAATTGTTTTTTCCCCGCTGATTTTGAAAGCAAATTGATTGAAAACTTGGACTAATGAACAGCGTCTAAGGCTGCATACGTGTTTAATCCACTTTAATCAAATTTCAGTTGCAGTATCTTATAAGTATTCACTAATGTTATTTGTATATACTTAAGCTGCCTTCACACTAACTAACTACGCCAACCTGTCTGTTTTGTCAACTGACGCTGTCAGGGAAATTAGAAAAATTTCTTTTTCAATTTAGCTTATCAAACTTTCCGTTTATAAAATTTGCTTGTATTAGGTCAAGAGTCAAGTTAGATAGTGTAAGCAGTGCGATCAACTCAGCGCTTTTCCCGCTGATTTTAGTGCTTTTTTAATTCAGTTCGTTTTTTCAATTTAAAACATCTTCGAAAAATCGAAGAAATTTACATTGACTAGAAGTATCAGATGTTTCCCTGTATTAGTGAAAAAGTTCACTAAAAAAAAAGTGCAATGTAAAATTGATATTTTTGTAATGTTATTTTCAATGTAAAAACAAAAATGTTAGTTTTACGGCAAAAAATATCAGATTGATCTGTTTTGTGTTGCATTAACATTAAAACTATCATATTGATAATAATCTGTTTTACATTGACATATCAAATTATAATGTTAAAATTACCATCAAAATGTTCTCATTACTCAATACGTTTTTCATGTAAAATTGATATTATTCTGTGTAAATTTAACATGCAAAATGTAACCAGGCTAGTTTGACATTGAAAATTAAGACTGGTAAGTATAACATAAAAATTTAAACTGACAACACTTTTTAATTATGAAATAGTTTTACGTTTCGTCGGGTGAGAGTGAACGTATCTATTTATTTGCAGTCACAATAATAGTTTAAAAAAAAACAGTGTGAAAAAAAATTTGTGAAAAAGTGTTCCAATAATAATAAAAGAGAATAAAATAAACTAAAACGTGTTTTAAAAATTTTACTTTTTCGGAATTATTTACATTTATATATTATTATTAATAACTATTATTACAGAAATAAAATTATATAAAATGCAAAAAACTTATTTAACATTTTAAGTTTTCAATTCTACGTTAAATTTTGCAAAATCAGTTATACATTGTTGTCATGTCCATTCAACATTATTGTCATATCAATATTAAATTAAAATAATGTATTTCTTTTACATTTTTAATGTTAAAACTGCATTGTTTTCGCATAATTTATACATTTTTCAGTAATGTTATAATTACATTTTATAATGTCAATTTTGTTATTTTTTAATGTTGGCTGAATATTGTAAACAAAAAATGTTATTTTTACAGCTGTTTCATGTACTTTTTTTTTTTGAGTGTTCAAATGTATTGAGTTTTCTCGCACTTTTATAAGAAAAAAAATTAACGTTTTTTTTAAGAGAATACGAGATCTTCTTGAAAGCTCAAAGGAGGACGAAGCTCCCTCTTCTACCTTTTTCACAGGTCGACCACATGAATGTTTGTAATACTTCTACATAGGCTTTGATTTATAAATTTTTGTTATTCGAAACTTTTGAAGAAAAAAGAAAAATATCAAAACTTCTCACTTAAGAGGGCCTCGTCAGTCTCTAGGGAAGATTTGACATTGAGTGGAAAGTTTGTTTATTTTTGCATTTCCTATTTTCTTTGCATTTGGACTTTTTCTAAGCAATTTTCTCTTATTCCTCTCACTAACTTTTTTTTGGAAATATTTAGCTTAAAAATAATACAGGTTCAATACATAAACTTATAAAAGGAAGGAATGTACAAAGGAAGGACAACGAACCGATTTCCTTTGTATAGAGAATGAGGCTGGTTATTGTTAGATTTTGATAGCTTTTCTCTACAAAATTTTGTGCATCAGTCTAACAAAGCGTACTGACCCTGGTTGACGCCAAACCCTCCCAAACCACTAACACTACATAAGTAAATAAAAGAATCGTTTGTTGTTGTAATTACATTAGGCATTAAATTATTTAATTGATTCAATAAAAAAAAAATTTCTTGGTTCCACATGACTTTTAACGACGGGTCTGTAGGTCAAGTATTTGCTTTTCTAACGTAATAGTACTGATATTAAGGGGTTATATACACTTGTTGTCGGATAAAAGATGTTTTCATTATTTTTTTTTTCCAAGGTTATACAGTTTTCTCAGAATAAGTCACTGTATATCTATTTGTTGATGTTGCAAGGTATTTCGTGAATTTTTTCAACAAAAAATATTGACAACTGGAGACGATAGGGCTGTTGTGTTAAAACACCTCTTTTTCGTCACCCCTAGCAGTGAGAATGATAAATAAAGATCGGTTTATCTGAAATGAACAAAACCAGAACATGTTTTAGTTTTTATCTTCACGTTCTTAGTAAACGGAGGATTTTGTGAAATTTATATTTTTACAAAAATGGTGATATTTTTTTTTTTAAATTCTTGATTTTCGGAAGTCTGTAAATTTGGTTTTGGTAGCCAGAAAAATAAAGATTTGTTCCAAATAAAAATTCTTTCGTTCACTAACAGGCTATTACAGTTATAAACTAGCCCAATCGATTTGTGGAATGGTTCTTGAGAATCCTTTCTCACCGCAACGGAACTTTTGAATAATAATATTACGAATATTTCAGCACCATGCTCAGGTCGTCGGAGGAAGAGCGCTGTTGACAGCTGTAACTTTGACTTTAAAGCTCAGATCTCTATGAAGTTTAGAAGATATTTTCTTAAGAGGATGTACTTTGAGAAAATGCAATAAAAAAATGTTCGATTTTTTCGGCCAACACAAGTGTATACAACCCCTTAAGCGTATCGCTATCATGTCGGAGCTTTATGCTTTGAGATCACCTCTAAACGGGTGTGGGATTGTTTGAACAAACTCAATCAACTAGGCAAGTACAATAAAGTCGCTCTATGTTGAGTCCCCGGTCACTTAGGAATAGAGGGTAATGAGCAAGCAGACGAGCTTGCTAGAAAGGGGGCACCGACCACTTTCGTGGGACCTGAAACCTTCTGTGGAATAGGAGATAGCGTAATCAGGGAAGTACTCAGGCAGGAAGAGAAGAACAAGAGGCAAGAACTTTTTAATAATCTTCCGGGGCTGAGACAATCCAAAACGCTTCTAGGTAATTATAAGAAGAATAGATACGCATTCTGTATTGGTCTCAACAAAAACAGTTTGCGTATATTAGCTGGTATTCTGACTGAACACTGTGGGCTCAGAGAACACCTTTGCAAAATAGGAGTTGAGGAAAGCTCAATATATAGGTTTTGTAATGAAGTAGATGAATCATCAGAACATATTTTAGCTCAGTGTGGAGCATTGATCCACAAAAGAATGAAATATCTGGGTATATACGAAGTGCCCAGTACAGAACTAGCATCAATAGAACCGGGCGCAATAATCAAATTCTTGAGGGAGACTGGATGAGGCACTTTAGACAAATCAAACTAGATAGAGAAGAGGGATGTAGATTTTAAATGTTGCGGTACAACTACATAAACCTCTCTAATACAGTAGACAATAGCACCTAAAGCAAACGCAACAACTTAGCTTCAGACATCAAATTCGTATCTATTGAAATAAAGAAATTTCGTAATAGCCCCTGAAGATCCCATTTTTTCGACTTCAGGTCCATATTAGGGAAATATTAGAAGTGATATAGAAAAACTGAGTACGCAGTAGTGATCAGCGATCTTAAATTATTATAAAATCGTTGGAAAATTTTGAACATAAAATCAAAATGAAAAGATTCAAAGCTTCTGATATGTTAATGTCTAATGTTTAAAAAATGTGCTAACGACTAAAAATTACTAAAAACGTGTTTTGAAAAACTTGACATAATGCAAAATTTTCAATCCGAAATAAATAGTAGTCTTGTATATAGTCTATGGTTAATCGAAACGCTCATAAGTATATCTGAGAAGCTGAGAGGAAAAGTGGTATAACTTCTACGTTCAGAAAAAAGTGGAATAATTTTACTTAAGAGCAAAAGCAAAACGAAATATGTTCAGAGCAAAAGTGAAACGAAATATGTTCAGAGCGAAAACGGAATAAAAAACTTTGTTGTTCTTGCTCTGAAAGAATTGTTATACCATTTTTGTTCTTACTTTTAAGGCGTTTCATTTTCACCCTAAACCGTATTACTTATGCCATTCTTGCACTGACACACTAAATTATTTCACTTTTGCTCTTATATAATTTTTAGCCCGCTTTTTCTCTCAGCCTGTCATTTATCATTCGAAAGTGATATAAACCGAATCGTCCTCATTTGAGAGGCTGAGAGGAAAAGTAGTATAACTTCTACGTTCTGAAAAAAATGGAATAATTTTACTTAAGAGCAAAAGCAAAACGAAATATGTTCAGAGCAAAAGTGAAACGAAATATGTTCAGAGCGAAAACGGAGTAAAAAACTATGCTATTCTTGCTCTGAAAGAATTGTTATACCATTTTTGCTCTTACTTTTAAGGCGTTTTATTTTTACTCTAAACCGTATTACTTATGCCATTCTTGCACTGACACACTAAATTATTTCACTTTTGCTCTTATATAAATTTTAGCCCGCTTTTCTCCTCAGCCTATCATCTTATATATCAATCACAGAAAATCTAATAGTAAGAGAAAAGTTCTCACCAGTTCAGTTCCAATTTCCATAAAAAAATTAAAGTACTTATGTGCCTGTAATGATTTTCTATTAAATTTTGAAAACTATGTATGAATCAGTAGTTCTCCGTAATATTGTGGGAAAATTCGGGATTAATTGAAAGAAATTCGTACACTGTCTCGACTGATTTCTATTTAATACTTTTCCTGATTCTACAAATTGCTGCTCTTTGTTGTGGTTTTTGTGTTGTTCGAGAACTTTGATTTGTATTAGATTGTGAGCTACTGCTTTTCAATTGAAATTTAATAATTCCATCACATTTTTTAAATACTGAATTTAATTTTAGAGCAATTTCCGGGAGATCTTTTTGAGTATTTTCATAGAACTTCTTAGCTGATTGGAGAGTTTTAAAAGTAAAATATTCACTAAAAATTGTTAGAAATAATTTACTACTCAAAATCAGCTGACTATTTTCGAATCACGATTTGATTTTGAGTGGATTTGTGATATTTCGTATAGGTAATAAGAAATTATTACTAGACGAAACTTGTTTATCCCATGAATTTGCATGACATTTTTAAAATTTGAAATTGGAAGATTAGATTTTTGTGAAACTTAGGTTCAAGCTATTCATTTATTTGTGTAACTACAATTTTATTCCAGAAGATCCAGAAGAGCTACGATATCATATTATATATTAATTTAAAGAGCTTGGCGAGTAGGTTAGCCAAAAAAATCAGATTTAAAATCGGTTAAGCCAATTCCAAAATTCCAATTAGCGTCGGAAGTTTTTTAAAATTCGCTCATTTTTTAAATTGCACTCATCGTTGTAAAAATCATTGCTTAAGTGGGAGTAAATAACAAATGAGAGAGAGAGAAGACATGAGTAACGGCAATTCTTAGATTTATCTAACGAATTATCTGCATACACAAATAACAAAACAAACACCAACGAGTAGTTTGGTTCTCTTTTGATATTTGTTTTTTCATAAAGAGATTTCTTGAGCAAAAAAAAAAAAAAATAGCTACAGTTACTGGGGCCTTACCTATTAGTTATAATTATTCTTCAACGGCATTTTGAACTTTGTCTTTTATTATTATTAAACTTTTTTTCTTTACGACTTAAACTTCCTTGAATTTTATTGCTGTTCTTATCTTATTAAATATCCATACTTTTTAATTTTTTTCGTACGTATTCAACTCATATGTTGCACATTTTCTGCTGCCACTCACATATATTAAATTTTTTTTTGTTTAGACTCACTTTAGCATTGCCTTTATTTGATTCCTGTATATTATTATTTCTTACAAAAAAAAAAAAAAACAAAAGTAGTATGTAGAAGGAAAAAACGCTTCAAATTATATTCCCGAGTAATTTTTGTGTTTTGGTGCATAATCATGCACCGGATATGAATTAAAATGTTGTGTTTTGTTGTTCATTTTGCATTTTTATTTTCTTCATTTGCCACTTTTTTTCTTTTGTTGTTTTATTGTTTTTTTTTTTTGTTTTTCCATTGAAATAATTTACATATTGTAAATAAAACATCGTTCAAACGAAGTTCACTTCACCCATAATATTCAGATGTATTTATTATTATTTTTTTATTTTTTTATATTCGTTGCTTTGTTTTTTGCATTACGCCATTAATATGCACTTTTGCCTTTTCCAGATACTTTCGATTATGAAATGTAATTGCTTTGGTCATTTCCATTCGAGAAATGAAATAAGAAACAAACGAAATGAAATCGTAATTTGTACTTTTTTATTTTGTCTTTTTTTTTGGTTGGTCTTAGTTTTTTTTTTTGTTCAGTTTCTTCAGTTTTGCAAATGGTAATTTAAGGATATTAATTTAAGTGTACAAAGGATTGAGTTTGCCCCGTTCATATTATTGAGTATTGAGTGAGTATGGCGCTAAAATTTTTATATTCTTTAAAGGAAACAGGTGCTTGAATAATATTAAAATTGATGTACATATGCACTTACACAAATTATAGATATGCAGAATTAAGTGTTCCAGAACTTACCTAAAAATATAAAAAGAAAGCTTTATATTAGATTTATAAATAGGTATTTGTATGATTTTTATGCATATTTATTTATATGGGTACCTATTGGATTAAAAAAGCCTGAAATCATTGTAGATGGAAATATAAGCAAAATCTAGAGCAGAGCTGTAAAAGATTTCAGTCTTTTTAGATTTGAAGTCAACTGACTTCTAAAAAACATGATTGCAATAATCCAGTCTTTTTGTGAATGCGGAATTAAGACTTTGAAGTCATACGTCATATTGCAGTCAATGACTTATCCTTCATTTTTGAAGTCATTTTTTTTAAGTCATGAATGATCAAGGTCTTATTTGCAGTCTTAATCTCAACAAAATATTAATTGACTTGAAGTCATTCATTTTGAAGTCATTTAAAGTCAATTTAAGTCATTTGAAGTCAATTGAAGTCATTTGAAGTCAATTGACTTCAATTTATTTCAAGGAAGTCAATTGACTTCACCGAAATAAGTTGAATTCGTGGAAATAACTTGGAAGTCATTTAAGTTATTTTTTCAGAATTTTACACATTTTCATGTTCACACTTGTTACGAATTATTTTTCTTGTTGCAAATATAAAAAATCATCGAAATCAAAGCTGTGCCTCAAGCAACTTTTTCGAAATTTTCTAGAAATACCAGTATAAATTATAATAATTTAAATTTTTTTATTTATTTGTAATTTGTAATTAAATTTGTATCTAATATAAAAACTTGGTTATTCGATGTTCTATTTGTGTATGTAGTTACTTATATGTATGTCTAAGATGATATGTATTATATGTTTTTTCACAACTGTCTTATTGTCGTTAAAATCATGTAGAGCTTTTTTGTTTAATTAAATAATTATACTACTTATAAATACTGTATATTTTTTATCATTCAATAACAGACTTCACTCAGTGAAGGTTAAGTCTCAAATGATTGCAAGACTTCAAACCAATTTGAAGTCATGACTGTGACTTCAAACCAATTTGAAGTCATGACTGTGACTTCAAACCAATTTGAAGTCATAACTGCGACTTCAAGTATAATGTGAAGTCATGTGAGTGATTGTGACTTATTTGCATTGAAGTCTCAAATTGATTGCTATAATCAATGAGCAGTCATTGACTTCAAAAAGACTGGTGACTTAATTTTTTAAAGTCATAAGTCTCAAATGAAATCAAAGACTGTAATCAGAAAACGTAATTCATTTCCATTGACTTCAATGAATGCAGTTCGAAATGACAGCAATCTTTTACAGCTCTGATCACGAGAATAATAAAGAATTTGCAGCAAAATGTGTATCTCTGGATAAATTTTAAAACCAAAATTTTACAGATGTGCCAGATTTGTTCGCATTTTTCAGACTATTAATCGAAAGCCTTCAGGATATATGAGGCTTGAGAGGAATAAGATATCCGACGAAACAAAGTCATTGTGTTTATATAATAAAAGAAAAAAAACAGAGTTCTGATTGGTAACCATTACTTTATTGGTAATCATTACTACAACTTAAAAAAATATAGGCTTAACACACCTACTGTCGTCAAAGAACTCAACTTTTCAATATTAATTATTATAAAGTTTAAAGAACTTTGTAAAATACAAGCTATACGAATACATGATGCGCTCAGAGGATAAGTGAAGTATAAAATTTACTCGAGGAAAGAGTTGTTGCTGTTACTAGTGGACTACAGTGCTCGGCTGTAGGCACGAAGAGTTGTAACTTACACACACACACATTATCAAATAGGCAAAGCAGAACGAGACTTCGATTTGGGTTTATGAAATTTTCTATTCTACCTTTCCTCTATTAAATTTTATGCTTCACTTTTCCTCTGAGCGCGTCATATACAGTAGAATCGCGATAATTTGTACCCCCTTAATACGAAAATCTCAATAATTCGTAACAAACTGTTGATTCCTTGAAAAAATCGATTTAATTCGTAAAAATTCCATACATTTTGGTCCCCTCGCTAATTTGTATTTTTTTTCAATACAAGCTCTATTTAACCTCTTATAAATCGAAATAGGTTGTTGAAAAACTCTTATATTGGTAATGCAAATCAAAATTACTATGTATGGCTCTATTTATGATTTGAAAAAAATCAATCACAGTCAACGCTCGCATCTTTTTTCGGACCAAAAACTGTATATTTCTACCAAAAAATGTAAAAAAACTGTAAATTGAATTGAAAAAAATTTATATTTCGCGGTATCAATTTTTTCAATGAAAATCGACTATCTGAATCGTCTTCGTTCTCCATTTTAATATCTCCTACTGTAGTTGTATTGAATTTTTGCTTTGAAGAAATTTTACGAAGCGATTCCGGATTTGCTATAAGGTAATCAACGCATGGATATTTCAAGGATTTGCTATAAGGAAATCAACGCATGGATATTTCAAGTTACATTTGACGATCAGAATCGCCTTCAATGTTTCCACTTCTATCAAAAGTATATTCGCGACGAGTTGCCATTGTTCTCTCAGGCGTTTTGCATTGCGATTGAAAAATTTGAATTTCGTAGCATTCAAAAATTTTATAGTTTTTTCTTAGTATAAAGGCGGTATTTTTGTAAAAAAGGCGGTATGCGGTTTTTGAGTCTAAAAAACAGTATAACACCGCGAAAAACTGTATAGATACGAGCGTTAATCATAGTAGATAGCTACGTTCACTTTTTTTGATGGAATTTTTTTTTGATGGTGTTTCTCGTGGTCGACAAGATAAGCGAGAAGAGCCTTAAACAACTAAAAATTACAGGCTTTTTAGAACATAATTTTTAATGGTGTCCAATATGTTTACATACGTGCATACATATTTCAGTTAAATGAATAATTGTTTTAGCTTTTTTCTTTCTATTAAAGAAATTGAAAAAAACGTCAATTCGTATTTTTCTTATTTTAACTTCGTTAACCCTGGGATTGTATGCCCCAATAATGTTCGAAAACTCAAGTAAAATGAGAGATATGGTTTCCATTTTATTTGAGTTTTACTGATGGTGGCTGTCAATGAGTGGATTGTATACATGCAGCTTCATCGCCGTAAGTTGCCTTTGCTATAAGTCCTAGTTACAAAGATTATAGTAGATATTATACCCCATTGGAAAACTTAAGGATAACTGTAAGGATTAAGAGTAGTGGAAATATTATTTTTTTTTTAATTTATTTTAATATTTACATATTTTTTTTTTTTTGAGAAAAAAACTCCGAGATGAAAGGGTTAAATCAAAATCTCGTAAAATCGAAAACCTTTGTAATTTGCAAAAAATTGCTGGTCCCTTGCTATTACGAATTATCGGGATTCTACTGTATATACAACTTCCCCTCAAACTTCACAGCTACTGCAATTATGAAAAGATCCAGATTTATGAAATCCAGTTTTCTATAGCAAGCAGGAATTTTACAATACTAGAAATTTTGAACAAAAGGAGCAATCAAAAATATCCTTCATTTTATGGACATATGCTAATCAATAATAAAATATTTGCCATTTCGACATAGTCGTAGTCCAATGCACTTGGTGGCAATGCAATGATGGCAGCAATGGTAACAATATTCACTAGAATATCAACGAGAAAAGTGTGATTGAGTGGGTGTTTTTCGGTACAATGTTCACGTAGTACAATGTACAATGTGTTGCGGTATATGTGTATGTAATTGAAAATATGACGTTTCAAATTAACAGCATATAAACTAAGTGGGTGGGGAAGCAAAAAGAAGGTGCAGGAAAATTAAAGTTTTGCAACATGAGGTAGTCAAAATGGTTTGTGATTGCTTTTATGTGACAGTAACAGTGGCGTTGAAGGAAATATGAGATTTTATTACTTTTCTTAAATTTTTACATGATTTTCTATAATGGGTTAATATTTTTAAAAATAGCCTTCAATGGAAGGTTATACAAGGTTACACTCCAAATTTATCTTCAGCGTATATAACTGTAGGGTGTATCACTTAATGCTTGTGACCAATAATAGTATTCTTCAACTTTTTGTTTTTGTCATGTCACAAAACACAAAAACTCTTCAGATTTTCATGCCAATGACATGAACCCTCAACTCTTCTGGCTAGTAGCAGCAGCAGTAGTAGCTACTCGCATCGAAACGAAACAAGTCTGAATGCAAAACCAACCAACTAACATTGGCTTGGACGATCGGTTGTATTAAATTCTATTTTGTTGTTGTTGTATATTTGGTTGCATAGAATTGCATATGTGTGTATGTTTGTAGCCATGAAGTGACGTAAAAGTGCGAGATAAATTCATTTTCGTATCCTATAAAATATACAAAATGCCGCCAACGACTCTAAAGTACACATACACAAAGGCATAACATGCATATGCGAAACCACACAAACACAAGCATGGTATTGAGTGAGAGCGAGTGCGAGGGACCTGAACGAGCCTTAGATAGCTTAGATATGTAGTCGTGAAAAATAGGGAAAATGCATTTAAAAGCTGCTGCTCCTGCTGCTGGGCTGCTGTGCTAAAACAGAAGTTGCTGTATGCAGTAGTAGTAGTGAGAGTAGAGATGGAAGATAGTTTCCCAGCAAAAACAGCGTCGTTATTTCCTGAAAAAAAGTATTCCCAAAGAATTGATTAGAATCTGTTCTGTCACATTGGAGGGCTAATTTCATTGAATTTAAGGCACTGCCGGCCAACCGCTTTTAGGTAATATGTATATGGTTAACGTGTTTGCGAATAGCTGTTCAGTTGGTCTGATTTTTAGTTTAACTTTTTAGTTTGGCGTAATTGTAAGCTAAATTTGGTCAGATTTTTGCTCTGATTTCTTATTCAATTTCAGGTCTGGATTTGGCCCCAGACAATTTAAAGTATTGATTCTGGTACAATTACGGCTACAACACATTTGAGAACATATTTGACATCCGTCTTGTTTGGAGGAGTTTATGAAAATTAACGAAATATATTAAATATATTTATTTTGGATTTAAAATGGCAGATCCATCTACAATAAATTGCAAACTGCACATAGAAGATATCATTTAAGAGGTCTCTATCAGAGCTGTAAAAGAATGCAATCAATTTAATTGCAATACCTTGAAGTCACAGTTAATAAACGACAATTCATGATTGCAGTTACTGAATAACGTATTTGACTCTAGAATAAAAAATACAGTTGGAAGTCTTCTTTGTAGTCGCCGATTGGTTATTCATTTAGAAAAGTATTTTCTAGAATCAAGGGAGTGCAGTCTTTTTTTGAAATCATGAGACTGCATATCTTATGACTCCAAAATCATGACTGCTTCGAAGTCACTTGGAGTCAATTGAAGTCACTTGAGTAACATTGAACTCAAATGCAGTCATTTGGAGTCAATTGCAATTTGCAGTCAATTGCAGTCACTTGGAGTCTTTTGGAGTCAATTGGGATTTTGAAGTCATTTGAAGTCAGTTGAAGTCTTTTGGAGTCAATGGGGAATTTGAAGACAATTGGAGTCACTTGGAGTCTTTTGGAGTCAATTGGGTATTTGAAGTCAATTGGAGTCACTGCTTTTACGAGTTATAGCTTAGATATTGTTAATATATTTTTAGGGTAATACACCTTATTATTTCATTTACAATACTCGAATGTCAGTTTCGCAGAAATTATTGTCAAAACATTTTCTTTTTAATATTAAATAAATTAGTAAAAAGTATTAACTATTATATTGAAACGCGAGTTGCATGGAATTACCGTAAAAAGTGCAAACCTTTTGAAGTGAATAATTTGTGATATTGTTATATTATTTGTGGCGTGTGTTTTGGGGAAAACTGAGTATTTATGAAAGAATCAGTATGAGAGCCCTGAGTATTTATGAGAGAAGATATAAATTAAATATTAAATAACAATATTTGACTCCAAAAGACTCCAATTGACTTTAAATCCCCAATTGACTCCAAAAGACTCCAAGTGACTCCAAATGACTCCAATTGACTCCAAAAGACTTCAACTGACTTCAAAATCTCAATTGACTCCAAAAGACTCCAAGTGACTCTAATTGACTGCAAATTGCAATTGACTCCAAATGACTGCATTTGAGTTCAAAGTTACTCAAGCAACTCCAAGTGACTTCAAGTGACTCCAAGTGACTCCAAGCGACTTCAAAGCAGTCATGATTTTAGAGTCATAAGATTTGCAGTCTCATGATTTCAAAAAAAGACTGAACTCCCTTGACTCTAAAAAAGACTTTTCTAAATGAATAACCAATCGGCGACTCCAAAGAAGACTTTCAACTGCATTTTTCATTCTGGAGTCAAATATATTATTCAATAACTGCAATCAAAAATTATTGATCATTTGTGACTTATATCTTCAATTGATTGCACTCTTTTACAGCTCCGGTCTCTATACATTTTTTCAAACTATAGATGACCAAAAAAAAAATAAAAAATTGGTCAAAAATAAGTAAATTTCAATAAAAGTGTATATTTTCAAAATTCCGCTACTTTGGCTTAAGATAACTTCAAAACAATGTTTTTATACTACTTCACGACAGAGAAATTATTGTTCATAGTCTTGTTTATGATAATGAATACTTTGTTGCACAGCTGGTCACCTCATTTTCTCGGGTTGTCCCAATTACTACTGCATCCAGTAGTTTTTATAATTTATTTGAGTTTTTCGCTTATTCGTTAACATTTAAATCTATTGGTTAGAATTAAAGGTTTTTCCTCGCGAACATAAGATTCCGCATCACTACTCTAGTTTCAAACTCTAATGCATCAGGATGAATTTAGCTCGAGAATTGATAAATTCAAATTACCGATGCCATTGGATGGAAGCAGTTGAACGGTTTTTGCACACAACCCAGGTAGAATGAGTTCTACTGTTATAAAACTTTTAAGTTTTAGAACTAAGTTTTTCAGACGGTGTTACAATTTATTTTTTCGCTGGGTAGCTGCAATCTCGTTGCAATGATAGTCGCCGGAGTGGTCGTAGCTGCAACAGAACTTGAGAGGCCCCATGATGGAAACGAATTGAAATAGAAAAAGGAATTGAAGCCTAATGTTTTCGTGCAGGATAAGCTTCTCCCTCTTGCGCTGCTTACACTTTGATGCAAGGCTACAAACACATATGTGTGTGTATGTGTATGTGTATATGAATGGGATATGGCTATGGATATGTTATACAGACAAATGTATATGTTTGCGTTAACTTTGAAATTCGAAATTTCATTAGTTTTGTTGTTGCAATTGAAGCGCAAAATTGGATGTTGGCAAAGCGCGATATCTCCCAAAAGAGTTAATGCTTTTACAAAAATCGAAACGAAACAAATCGACACTGCAACTGCAACTGAAGCAATCACAGCGAAATTTTTATGTATACTTAAGTAATTTTTGTCTAATTTCTTTTAGCGCGAATAGGAACAAAGAAATTATTTTTTAAATAAGCTACTTCCTCATTTCCATCATTAGCCATAAATTTTCTGTTGCCAATTTGGGCTTTCAGCAAATGAGAAAAAAATCATATTATTTTTTTTTTCTGTTTTCTACACTTAGAAGTCACATTGTCAATTTTCCATTTCCTTGTTAATTTTTGCAGCCATTTTTTATTTCACTTTTAAGCATTTTTTACATTTCTTTCTTTTTCATTACAAATTCTATTATTTTCACAATTTTTTTTTAATATGTTTCTACAGCGACTTTGCCTCAATGGAAATGTGTAAAGTGTAAAAAAGAAAAATATATTTCGAAAGAAAATATGGCGGGGAAAAAGAGAAAATAGCTATAATTTCATTACGAATTTCCCTAAATATAGAATTTTATTATATGCGCGTTAATAAAAAGTTATGCTGCTGCTGCCTACTATGGAGAAGCCGTCGTCAATGTCGTCGTTATTTCTATTTTTTATTTCGTCCTTATTGGCGCTCTCGAAGCATTAGCGTATATGTTTGTGTGTATATGTGAGGCGGACATAAGCAGCAGCTTCCGCCCGCTGTCGGACCGACTCACTCACACCAATCCAATGCAGCAGCGCTTGCAACATCGGACATTGAAATCGAATTAGATTTTTCCGATTGAATTTTCTACATTTTTAATTGCTTTCGCTTTTCGCAAAAATACATACATAGATTCAAAATATATAGATACACAGATATATCTATTCACTATACATATTTCCCTTTTTTAGTTTTACCTATTGGTATTAAAGTATATATATGTGAAAGCACTAACAGGTCCAAGGGGGTTCAAACCTCCGCTTACCAACGATTATTTTATATATTTTGATCGTTGGCCATGAATGAAAAAACCTTCTAAGGGACGAAAAAATTAAAAGCCCCCCTTAAAAAATCTCTGTATCCGCTAGTGTGTGAAAGAATATTTGAATATATTTTTAAAAGTTAGTTACTTTTTAGTATGTATAGCTGGCTGGATGATAGCTCGGTCGGGGGAAGTCAAAATACTTTGATGCTGTATAAATTGAGTTCAGATTTGGTATGCCGAATTGCTGGCATTGTTTTAAATATTATTTAACTGAATCAATCAAACATACAATTATCTTTCTGCTTCACTAGAAATTTTTAGAAATTCATTTTTCATAGAATTTCTTGGAATATCATCGGTTGCGTTCAGAAAACGGCCTCTGCTCAGCAACATGTTGAGCTAAAGTATCAGAAAAATAATACGCTCAATGACTGCTCAATATAATTTTTGTTGATCATAAAGTGATCAATTTGGGTTCATATGAAATTGTTACGGAAAAAGTTCCCAATTACACTGTGCAACAAAAGTCACCATCTCTCGCCCAGATGGGTTTTAGTGTTTGAAGAAATAAAACAGAAAAATTAAATGTAAATTTTGAGTTTTGGAATCGTTAATATAAAAAGGGTTAAGTTGTTGGAGCACTCTTCATAATATTTTATAAGTAATATTTTTTTCAAAAAAGTTTTTCACTTTTATCAACCGTGTGTTGTGTAGGGTTATGCTAGGTTAGGTTGGGGGGGAGAGGGGGGTGGGAGCAAAAATTGTTTTAGTTTTCATTACAAATAACTCCCCGGTTTTCAAGTACTTATATAAAATTTAAAATAAATATATGAAACGATTTTGTTTCCTGGATACAGGCAGCTTCAACTAACGGTATTTTTTAAATATGAGGAGCTGAATAAAAATCCATTTCTGATTCGTGATTAGCAACTCAAAATCAATCAAAAATATCTATAATTACTATCGGATTTTAAGACGACCTCATCCAGAAGGTTCGGGTTCGATTCCCGTCATCGTCTAGTGGTTAATTTTCAAAACCTTCTTATATTCACTATCAATATAAAGTATATGAGAATTATAAGAAAATGTAAAGTACACACCTTGGTTGGTAATGGCGAAACCGCCGAGCTGATAAAAAAATTGCCATTCAGAATCGACGTTAAACTGTAGGACCAATTATGTGGTATCACAATGGACTTTTCAGGCTTAAGTATGTCTCTCGACAGCCACTCCAACCTAGCATCCTTATCGGATCCAAGGATTTTCTGTATGAGTTGTAGGAGATTTTCGTCGCTAAGGAGTCGCGTTTTAACTTCAAAACTCTCCCGATTACCGATTACTCCTTTGTGCCAAAGGGCCTAGCTTCATTTGGTTCTCTCTTTGTATTTCAATATTGGTAGCATTTTAAAGGGCATAGAACGCCCTCCGATCAAAAGAGCAAAGTAAAGGAATTGGCCAAATCAAGAGCTTGGTGGCGATGTTTTATTGCCACCCTAGGAACACCTCGATAAGGGTCATGAAGCTGAGGTTAGTTATTTCTCTTTTTCGACACCCAAGCGGAATGATAGTATCTTTCTTAAACTCTTTATTCATTAAAGGCATACAATTCTATGGTAAGTGACTGAGCACTGGGGCTGTTACTACCAACAATGAAGGGAGTAACACTGCAGTTGTCTACTGAAGTTAAATATTTAAGGGTAACCTTAGATTGCAAACTGTAATGGAAGACACACGTCGAGCTGAAGGTCTCGCGCGCACTAAAGGTTTTCTGACAGTGCAGGCGAGCTTTTGGCAAAACTTGGGGTCTGAATCCAGCTCTGGTATACTGGGTATACATTGCTCTTGTGAGATCTATTGTCACGAATGCCTCTGTAGTATGGTGGAGACGAACTTTGGTTAAGTCCACAGTATCCTCTCTGACCGGGCTTTAGAGAAGTGTGTGCCTGGGTATCACTGGTGCAATGTACTACATCTGGTGATGCCCTCAATGCTTTGCTTGACTTGCTTCCTCTGGATCTTCAAATCCGTAAAGAAGCGATGAGAGCGGCCAACAGGCTCTGGTTAAATGGAGTCTGACATGTCGAGGCGGATGTAGGGCATAGTGTGATATACCACCAGTTGTCAGTACAGCACCCACTGTTCTTGATGCCCGTGGACAATCATGTGTCTTGCATCCGCTTCGTGAGAAGATGTCGAGAGGTCGTAGTCTGGGGTCTTCGTTATGTCTTGTATACCGACGGATCCAAAACCTCAAACGGTACTAGATCCGGTTGGTACTTGGACGATGAGACCAAGTACTCTGTTTCCACTGGAAAGATGGCGTCAGTCTTCTGAACGGAGGATAACTGAGAAAAGGTGGCATGGGAAGTGCGTAGGTATCTGCAGTGATAGCCAAGCTGCACTGAAGGCCCTTGCTGACCCAAAATTGGTTAGCGAGTGTAAGGCAAAACTAAATAGTGTTGCAAAACACAACAAGTTATGCCTTATATGGGTTCCAGGATACTGTGGTATTGCAGGGAATGAACTAACTGCTGATAAACTAGCTAATGAAGGCTCTGCAATTACACCATAGGGTCCGGAACCATTTCTTGGCGTAAGTTATGGGGAGATCATGCGAGGGATCAACGATTTTGTGGGTTCTATCCATAGAGAAAGATGGTCCGAGCTTGACTCCTGCAGAACCGCAAAGTGCTTCATGAGACAACCTAACAGGAAATCAGCGGAATTTCTTCTCAAACTGAGAAGAAAGGACCTGAGGTTACTGGTGAGTGTCATCACAGGGCACAACTCATGTGGTCAGCATATGACTAACATGGGCGTCATCACCAATCCAATTTGCCAATCGTGTCTTGAGGACGACGATACTACGGAGCATTATCTTTGTAGCTGTCCGGCGGTCGCGAGAATCAGATTAAGGCTCACCTTCTTTCTGAGCTTCTAAGGTTCATCAGTGAAACAAAGAAGTTCAAGGTTGAGAGATCCTAGACCTTTCTTTTTCCCATTTATCCCCACATAACTTTCCTATCTCTCTACTCTCTTCTACTGGTTCTATCCTTGGTTATAGCACAATGGTCCTCGTTGACTGAGTGCTTTGGTTAAGTCCAGCCTACCCACAACTCTAAACTCTAAACTGGAGCTGTACAAGATTTATTTGGTAATATTTTTCTAGGTTTTCGGCAGCGAAAAAACTGACCTAATTAATTTGCATAAAATCAAACATAAAGATGCGATGAAAAGTGAGTGCTCGTTGTATTATACTCTTACGTACAGTTTAATTCCGACCTTTTGCAATTTCAATTGGAACAATTTATACTAAGTTATCTATTGAGAACACTAAAATTTTCTAAAATTGTTGACACGTGTACATAATGTTATGCATACGTTAATAATAAATTTAACTTTTCATATATGTAAATAAGGCAATTACATATGTATATAGTATAAACGCATTTAAATCTCATCATTTTGTTTTCCATTAACTTTTTATGTTAATTAATTTCCGCTTATTATTACAATATAAACTAACAAATTAAATAGTAACAATTACTAGGCAAAATTATTTTCACAATATTATTTTCGTTTTTGTTTTCTGCCGTAATGACAGAAATATTTCTTTGGAAATTAAAAATAAATACATACCTATATACAAAAATTATTTTCAAATATTCAGAGATATATGTATTTATCGTGTTGAAAACGGAAGCAATTAACATATCCGCAAAAGTACGAGTACATGTAATTAAAATTAAACTAAAGTTTAGTTTGAGTAACAACTAAAAACAAAAACAAACACACAAAAAAATAAAAAAAAATGAGTGGAAAAATAAATTAGAAGAACTGCATAGATACGTAGATAAATTCATACATTCGTACGTATCTACATATGGAGATATAAATATTACACATGAACATAGTACGACGAATGTAGTATCTATGTAGAAATGTATCTATGCCGCAACGAATACGATTTGATTATGAAATTTTCTCGGATATGACTACAAACAAAAATTAAAAAAAAAAAAAAACAGAAAAACAATTGTTATTAGGTACTAACTATAAATGATAAATTATAAATGAGAGTATAGCCCAGTGAGGAAAAGCAGTTCGGTTAAGCAAGGTTAATTGAAGTGATGCAACTAGGGATTGCATTCAAGTGGTGAATATTGGAGTGGTTCAACATATATGCGACTTTTGTAACTTCCATCTTGATATCACATGTTGGTCTTTGACACAATTTTTTGGGTTTTTTTTTTTTTTTTTTTAAACTTACCGCACTCCGCATTTTAAATTGCTAAATTTGGTTCCGAAGCTCTGTTTGGAATATTTTTTAGATAAAATTAGAAGAATATTTTGAGTCTCTTTTGCACAAAATATTCACAAAATCTGTCGGCTCATAGATGGTATGTACCATGATATTTTGTCGCAGGAAATTAGGTTAGGTTAGGTTAAGTGGCTGCTCATCAGGACATACTTAGGCTAGATACGGCCCGTTGTATTACCACGTGGGTGCTAATATCCATCCACCCCGTTAACAGTGAAAAACCAAGATTAATCGAACCACTTGGACTTAGTTACATAATTAAGTAGGTTCCCTAGGTCAGTTGACCCCAAGTCAGACAGGTCGTTTAGAAAATATTGACCCAGGGCATTTTTCCTACATATAGCCAAGGCTGGGCAAAAGCATAAGAAGTGTGAAAGCGATTCCTCCTTCTCTTCATCCCTGCAACTTCTGCAAAAGTCATTTGAGGGCACACCCAATCTAGCTGCCTGCGCAACTATATTCAAAATTTAAAAAAATAACAAATTTTCCAAATGGGATGAAATTTGGCCAAAAAAGTTTTGCCCTTTTTCGGCGATTAATAATTTCTGATTTTTGGGCAGTTTTTAACTTAAACGATTGCTTTCATAGCAGGGATGCCAACTAATTTTTTCTTTCTCCCCGATAGCCCTCGAGAAATTCTCCGATTTTCGATCGAATTATCCGCATCGATATAATTTCATATTATAACAGCGCGCACTCACTTTCCATACATATAAATATTTTACAAAAACGAAAATTTATCTAAAATTGACCTCAATGAGTGCTATATTAAGGTGACCCTGAACTTTCTCGGTCCAAAACTTAAACAATTTTTACGGGACTGGTAGATTAATAGAAATGTACCTTCTGACTCCGGAATTCTTCAAGGAAACCCACTCTCAAAATCGATTCGGTTCGAGCTTGCATACAGTTCAATCCTACTGGGTAGTAGTTGCCACACCAAATTTGAACGAGATGAGGTGCTTCGAGTTACTAGACGTTCATTTTCATAGATAAAAAAGCGTCAGCCCACTTTTGAATATCAAAGTTTGCAAAGGAGAAGACATGGGCTCTCTTTTGACTCAAATAAAAAATGGCAAAAACCTTGTTTTGAAAAAACCAGGTTCAAAGTTTTTATTATCGATTTTTCAACATATACATAAAACATATTTCATCTTCTTTATGATGGCTGATCGTAATTTCTAAGTTAACAGATTAGTCAACAAGGTTTAAGATTTATTAATCAGAAGGTGCTGGACTAAGGCATAGCTTTCTGAACGGTAGAAATGGAAGACGAAGCGCAGCGTCTCTCTGACATTTTCGCAAAATACTTTCGAAATATTATACTTTCACTCTTTTTTAAAAATCAATTTCTCCAAACCAATAAATCTCAGGGCCCACTTAAGAAAAGACGAAGATTTTAAGACCAAAAATATTAAATATTGCGTAAGTTAAAGCTGAACGACTACAAATTCCCCGCGAAAAACAGCTCATTCCCCGATTCCACGCACCCAGTAAAATTCCCCGCAAATCGGGGAATTCCCCGCAAGTTGGCATCGCTGTTTCATAGTTAAAATATATTCCCCTTTGAAATCCAGAGCAAAAGTTCTAAAAATCAGGGAAAAGTTTATTTTTCCTTGTTGAAATTTTGTGCCCCGAGTGTTTTGGTAAAAAAAAATAATTTTTTGACTTCTCGTTTGATCTAAAAAATATTTCAGAAAGGGATCCGGAGAAAAATTTGTAAAAATTATGAAAATAGGAGCACGTTTTTTTTTTTTTTAATGAGAAATAGCGTCTGACATCTTGTATCTTGTTTACCCCTACTTCTCAAAAAACGCTTTTGTGAGGAGTTTATAAATTCAATTCACTCTAGTGAATATTATAGTGAATATTTGTAGTCGATACTAGTACATGATTTCGACGAAGGGTGGATTGAGGCGAGTGATTTAGCATTAATTTTTTTCACAAATTGATGGTATATAGCTACAGAGCTACTTTTTAGTTTTTTTTAGTTAATTAGAAGAGTAGTACACACAGTAGTCCATAGACTCCTCATTTTACACTGGGTATGTGCTTGTATCACCATCTCTTCTATATTCCTTTTTCTGTATATGTGTAAATTAGAAATATTGTGGTAATAATAATAATATCTAAAATCTATTTGAAACAGATATGATCGTATTAATATAGTATGTAGTTTCAAAAAAGAAAATAAAAATATCTAATTAATTTCATGTGTTTTTTTTTTTGTTATTTTTATTATCATTACCACCAACACTGCCATTGCCACCCTAACCACCACCGACTGCACTGCACAACTGCACCTTAGTTTACCTCATCACAACAGCAACAACAACAACAAGAACTACAAACAGAAATTGCTGCTGTTGCTGCTAATGCTGTTTTTTTTCTTTATTTATTAGTATTTATCTAATTGCGGCATTTTGTTGTTTTGTCTTTTCTTCAGACATACATATTTAATTTTATTCTTATAACAATAATAATTTTTTTTTTGATTCTTTCTTTGTAATTTCTTTCAACATCGTCAGCCTAAATAATAAAAAGTAGGGCGCGGCATGTGTAGGTGGCATAAATTGAAAATACATTCATATTGTATAACAAAAATTTATATTTTTTTTCTATTTTCGATTTTCTTGGAAATTTTTTAACTTTTTACAACAAAAATTAATATTATGCAGCATGTTCAGATGCAAAGATATCACACAACAACAAAAGCACAAACATACATATATACATACAATAAAACAACAACATTAAAAATAATAATAATCATAATAATAATAACAAAAAAAAAAAAAAAAACAACAACAAAGCAATATACGCAACTAAATAAATATGATGCGGCTTCGATATATTTATGTATGTACGAGTACACGCGGCACAAGTTTTGTATCTGATAGATACAATTCAATGTAATTAATGTTTGAGGAATACATGTTTAAATATATACATACATACATGTGTGTATATACGTATGTATGTATATAGAAAAAGTAATGTTATAGTTAAATTGAATTTCCAACAATGTTGTGGTTGTTGTTGTTGTGATTGCAATTGCTATAAAATGCATTAAGTTTTATGCGATTGCATTGCACATTTCTTCTTCCCCCTTCGCATAATAAATATCAACTGCATCTTCGAATCTCCCAAAAAACATTGTTTAAAGCTTTTGAAAGAAAAGTTTATCGTAGAATTGCAATAATCCAAAAGGGGGGAAGGTTAAGAAATAAAGCAAAGTTGCTTCTCCTGACAAGACGGCAAAGACCTTTAGGATTGAAGGTGTACATTGGGGACGAAGTAATCCCCATGACTTCCTCGATAGACTAGACTTTCATCCAGAAGGTTGTGGGTTCGATTCCCGTCTTGGTCTGGTGCTTAATTCTCATAAACTTCTTATATTCACTATCGATATGAAGTGGATGAGAATTATAAGAATGTGTAAAAGTACACATCTTGGTTGGTAATGGCAAAACCACCGAGCTGATAAAAAGTTGCCACACAGCCGTTCGGAATCGGCGTTAAACTGTAGGTCCTACCATCGCCACTGTGGTTTAGCGGTAGAGTGCCAGACTCTTATCTCTGGAGACCTGAGTTCGATTCTCGGCTTGGGTATGTTTCTTTTCTATCTTTCTTTCTCTCTGCCTTTCTTTCTTTCTTGGGGCTTTAGTACAATAGATCTTATAGGTCGCAGTGCCTGACTTTCGAGTCGTCCTTCTTTCAAATAAAAATAAAATCCCCACACAGAAAGTTATGAAGTTCCTAGGGCTTAGACTAACTTCAGGGCCAAATGACAGGATGTACCTGAAATTTTGTTGGCTCCACATGGAAGCTTAATGTAATTACAACAACAAAAGATTCCATTTTAAACTTGTGTAATCTAGAGAAGTGGTCTTTGAACATATCCGATTTTTGCACAGTAGCGATATAAAATCTCAAATGGCTGCCTTCGGAGATTTTTCAGTCAGGCTTAAAAACTAATACATGAATTTCCTTGCTTAATGTTTTCAATCAATTGTCATATCAAACTTAAATGTTTATTGGGCGTCGTCATCGTCTTCTTAACTCATTTTTATTTTAAAGATATGTGTGTACATATTTACATTATTTCATTATTTTCTTTAGGCGTATGCATATGTATCTGCCTGCAACTATGTATGGATGGATGTATCTGCTACAAACAAAACTACATAAAAAATAATATGACGAAAAACATAAAATTTAATAAAAATCATAAGTGCCGCGGAAAAGTTGTAATAAAAATTTGTTATTGTTGTTGTTGTTGTTATTATAACTGATGATGATGATGCATTTCAGCATAAATGCAATGCATCTGTTGTAATTTATAAAATGTATCTAGATGTAATTAAATAATGCAATATGTTTTGCTGAGAAAATTTTTAATGATTTTGAAGTTGTTGTACATAAAAAAATGAGAAACATGAAGGAAAGCGGAGAAAGAGCACACATTAATTTAATAAATTATAAAATTAAAAAAGCATTTCTTCTATTTTTCAAAATTAAAAAAAAAATAAAAAAAAAATGCTAAGGAGAAAAAGAACATTTTAGCTCATTATTTTAATAAAGCCTTTCAAATTCATATCAATTTGAATTATATAGCTACAAGTAAGCGAGTAAACAGAGTTTCTGCATCTATGCAGATAAATATAAAACATTCTTTTTATGAGAAAATCTAATTATCAACGCATGTGTTTAACATTATTATAAATTAAAAGTGAATATTACAATGGCAGCACAACAGCCGCCACATCATGATTAAATTAATAATAATAATAAAATGCATCTGTATCTGTATAGTATTTATGTATATAAAGAGAAGTTGCAATTTCAATTGCAATAGCTGCTGCTCAAATACGATCAGCAATGCAAACGAAGAAAGATAGACATGGAGGCAGGCCACCAAGCCAAGCCGAGTCAAGCCAGACCATGGCAGGCAGTTAGGCAGTCAGGCAAGCACGCATTATTATTTTTAGATAAACATCTTTTGATTTTATTTCTTTTATTCAATTTTATTTCCTTATACAAACTAAATTTACTCTGCACTATTTCCACTCATTGGTTTATTTTATTTATTTCTTTCATTTATTTATTTATTTTTCGTACATCTTTTCTTTTTTGTTTTTTTGAGGAAATTTATTTTAATTGAACAAAAACGTAAATAAAACTGAAATCTTCTTTAACACCGAAGAGGCATATGGAATTCATTATAAATTTATTGTAAACATTATTTTTAGTTTCTCTTGCAAGCGACTTTAATTAATAATATTATTGACGATGAATGTGTGGGATTAAAAGTTACATAGTACTTACTCAGATTTAAAAGGAATCGGAAATAATAAGCAGAAAATTAATTAATGATAACACAGTGGAGCATGGGGATAAGGGGTGAAAGTGCTACCATAGCCGGGTAAAATCCTCAGTGGCTTTAGCGACGGTAGCGATTTTACAATGGGTTGAAATTTTCAAATTTTTGTTAAAAATTGCATGAAATAATATGATGAAAAATGATGTGTAAACTTTCATTTAGGATGAATCTTGTCTTAGAGAACTTATAACATAATTTAACGAGGAATCTTTCTTTAGAACACTTTAACCCATTTACTCCAACCCACTTTTGGCACTTTTTGAGAAATTTCAGGATATTCTGTTTTCAAAGGGTATTGAAGAATTTAAGTGTTCCACAAAAATATTTTACAAAACATTTCACTAGGGGTCACTAAATTCAAGAATCACTTATGGGTTAAATGTAAGGCATAAAACTCTACTTTGGTTTGTTGTGTTCCCATTCCCATCCTAGAAGTGGTAACGTGTATAAAAATATGATTTCCATTTATGATTTTTGACCGTCCAGAAAATCAGGGAGCTATGGATATTTAAGTTTTCAAAACAAAAACATGGTTAACCATATTCTTTCAAAATGAAGAAGTGGGCAATATTCGAAAAGTAAGCGTGGCACTTTCCACGCAAATAATTCAAAGCAAAATTTTTAGGAGTTACATCAATGTAATTTCTCATATTTATGCTTTAAAAAAATATGTGTGGCATTAAAGTAGTAGATGTGGTAGCTCAAATACTTGAAATTCCATGTTTTATGCTAAATATTATATTTAAATTGTATGTATAGGCTAAATTGTTTTCTGTAATCACTAGGCAGAAAATTAATGATATTTGAGAAATAGAAATGCTGTAGCTAATAGAGAAATAGAGATGAGCGTAGCAGTGACTTTTTGGTCACCAGTAACTTGGTGACAGCGACTTTGAAGTAACCATTATTTTTAAGTAAGAAAAGGAAATTTTTATTAATATTTATTATTTTATTATCTTCTAATGCAAAAACTAATTAAAATGAAACAAAACGATAAATTTAAAATTGAATAAGAAAGAAAAACAAAAATATAAATGTACTTTCTTCTTCTAAGTATAAAAAAATTGTTGAAAACGAAAGATTCATAAGAAAAAACTTTAAATATTAAAAATGACCGCAGCTCTCAGTCTCCTCTAATATACAGTGATCGCTGGTAGCTACTACAGTGACTTAAAGGCCGCTGGTATAAAGTCACCGGTATCGATATATCGCTCATCTCTAGTAGCTAATAATGTTTGGTCAATCCCCATTTCAGATCGCTGGCGGATACAGTGTGAGGGTTTCAACACAAAAACCAATATTTTGGGTACATAAATGAAACTGTTTAAATGCCTCTCCTACAATCAGGTTATAATAAATGTAACCAGTAGCGTACGCAAGTGAGGGCTAAGCAATAAAAGTACCACCTTGAATCCGCAAGTGCGACACATTATCAAATCAGATCAAAGTTGTCAATTCTCATGCATGTTAAAAACTGCCAAAAACTGCTTATGAAATAAATATTTAGGTTTCAAATAGGCAGCTTAGCTGCATCGATCATGTTGACTAGTGAAAGTAAAGAGGCGGTTGTTTAGTACCAAAGAAGCAAGTGCATAAATAATAGTTTTTTATTTCGAAGTTTTTTTCTGGAAATGATCAAAAAGGAACGGTACTTTGTATCTACATTAAAAATATCGTAAAAATGGAACAAAATATTAGAAGTTCCGTTTTTTCGTTTAGATTCGAACGGAATGCTGTCACAATGATTTGGAGCTGTCCGTTTTTTCGTTTCATTCCTCATTTATGGTGTTTTTATATACGATTGAAACCATGATTTCTAACAATATGAAATTACTTGTTGTCGGAAAAAAGAGTATTTTCATTATTTTTTTTTTTTTTTTTTAGCCATGGCGGTACAATTTTTTTTCGGAATAAGTGATTGTATATTTATTTGTTGATGTTTCAAGGTATTTCATGAATTTTGACATGTTGACAACTGGGGACGATACACAGTGCAACGAGGTGGCCAAAAATAAGAAAAAGTCATGTTGGAGATTTTTAATAATTTTAATGATATATAAGAGATAATATTTCAAATAAAAAGTAACAAATTAACCTATGGGTTCAGGCACACGGCAACCACATAGCCGCATTTTTATGAAAAGGTTTACTTTGCGTAGAAAAGGTCATATCTTTCATTACTAATTTAATTGCCATATTAACAAATAAATGTAGGCAAAATACATATGTGGGAAAAATATAAGATCTGCTCAATGTGGTAACACTATTTTTTTTGGCTCTATGTTTAATCATGTATTTTTTTCATATCAAAGCATTGTGATTTCGATGACTTTAAAAGAGATTTAAAAAAATATATTGTATATCAAAATATATATCCAATTTTAACATATAATAACACCGCAAGTTTGCTTTCACTAATTCAAGAAAGATTGTCTGCGGAGAGCTGCGATTTTTAAAGTTTTTTACATTTTTCCGTGAAACCAATAATATGCCAATAACAGTCCACAAGGTCCTTGTTCATGGCACCGACATTTTTTTTTTTGGAACAGACAAAAGAAGTATTTAAGAATACAGCACTCAGACAAGTTTTACGTTCATTGTACTATATCCTGTGTTCTCTTTTGCTATTTTTTAAATCTACCAGATTTATTAATTAATCTTAGCAGATCCTGCGGTGTTGGAGAGCTCAGGTGTTCGTCTCCCAACACTCCAGTACCAAATATGCTTACTCTGATCTGGCAGAAAGCGGGGTAGACACTAAGAAAGTGGTCCGCCGTCTCTTCACATTCTTCCTCCAAACCACATGAAGCACAGAAAGCACTAGCTCCTAGGCCAATCATATGCAAATGTTTGGCCCAAGAGAAATGACCTGTATATAATCCCACCAGCTGCCTACAACTCTTTCTGTTAAGTGATAACAGAAAGTCTGTTAGACGCTTCGAGATAACAGGTAACATGGTATTTGTCTGTCTAAAGCCCCTCAGGTTCAGGTTCTGGGCCCAGGAAACCAGTTTCCGAACCCTTTCTGGCCAGAAGGCCAGCCGTTTCATTTCCTGAAATTCCTGAGTGTTCAGGAACCCATATCAACAGCAGGCTATTGTGTTTTCCAACACAATCAAGCCTGGATTTGCAATGCATAACTAGTTTAGACTTTGTTAGAGGATTAAGCAAGGATTTAAGCGCAGCCTGACTGTCACTAAATACACAGATACTAATTTCTCTCCAACCATTATCAATAACATGGTCCATTGCCTTGATGATTGCAAAAATTTCTGCTTGAAAACAGAAGCATACAACCCAAGGGAGAAGTGAAGGTGCACTCCGTCATTTTCAATAAAGACCCCAGAACCCGAACCGAATTCTGTTCGGGAGCCGCCAGTGAAAATACGCTTACAATCAACTCCCGGCCCAGGTCCCGGCAAAAGCCAAGTTTGGGCCTCTACACCGGCACCGACATAGTCAAGTACTTCAGTTTGCCAATTGGAGCCCTATCTGAGGAAGCCTTAGAATCGCGCCACAAAGATGTAAGAAAATTTTTGATTAAATTTTACAAGAAAAACTTCCCCTGAAGCATCAAATCGTGTTCTGATGGTTTCTCTTCAGATGTTATCAGAGCAAATCGCAAAGATAAAAAATACAAGATTACCTTTTAGATGAAATTTTGTCTGGAGAGCAGTATCAAGTATTGAATATAGGGTAATATTGCTGATAGGGACTAAGCGAAAAAAATTTCCTGCGCTTTCTTAATAGCACTGTGCCACAAAATTGAGTTTCTTCCATCAGACTGGTGATTTGACATGGAATCTAGAGTAATTTGGGGTCGCTGGGCTCGAATCTGAAGACCATTTAGCTCCATCGTTTCAGGTGAGACATGAAAATGGCTTTATCAAGACTGTACCAGGACGTTATTAATTTATGTTTTATCGTTTTTGGTGTCCATAGAAAAGGTGTTTAGAAGAAAAAGGAGCATACTTTTTGTAAACACATGAATCCTACATCTAAGTTCCATTCTTCGAATTTTGGGAGTTTTTTAAGTGGCATGTGGTAGCTTTATTATATTGAAGGAAAGGAAAACTGCTTTATAAATTAACATGTTCAGTTTCATTCTAATGGAACTTCTATTTCTGACATTTTAGCAATTTTCTTAAGTAGGCGTGGATGCACACTCATTTTTTCTTCATTGAACAAAGAAGTTCTTATAGATCTACACACCAAATTCCGTCGTTATGCAACAGATATCGCAGTTATTGCAATTTAAGTGTTTGATTTATATGGGAGATGAGCGTGGTAGTAATCCAATGGGTACCGTTTTTTGCATACGACCTTGCTTTGATTAGACTGTCTCGGCTACCAAATATTATTAATATTTAACTACGTTTCATTCGACGAAAATATTCATATAAAATTTTTATGAAACTGATGTTTAAATACGATGATGCATTTGATGGACCGTATCAGACTAGGGAGAAAAGTGGATAAATGTCTTAAAGCTTTAGGAAAAATTGTTGTTTCCGAATTTTCTTAATCTTAACCTAAAAAAATGGCCGAAAATTACAAAAAACATCCACAGAATAATCAATTTAAATTTTTTCAAATAAATATTATTCAATGTGGATTCCAATACATTTTTTATCGTGAAACACATAATTTCGATAACTCATTGACTGATAATGAACCCAACCTCAAAAAAATGATCAAAAATGCCAAAAATAGTCAGAGACTAATTTTTTTCAAATGATCATCATTGGGAATTTGAGCCATTATCAATGATAAGGAACCCGGATGAGGTTGGCTTATATTCTCTAAATTCGTGAAGTCACAGCATTGAAAGAGATCTTTCTACTCATGGTGTTCTGAGCAATAATGCGTTAAAAAATTAATTTTAGGATGGGTTTTGCTAATAAGATGGAGTTTTTGCAAAAGAATTTTTCACGTTGAACACGAATCTGAGGTCAAAAACTTCCCATCACGTCACGTTTTAGGAAAAAAATGGGTTTCAAGCAAGTCTTATTTTACAAGGATCCGATAATTTTTTCTGTTTTTATTAATTTTTAAACTTTTCAAACTGATTCAGGACGTAACCTTAAATCAAAAACAGTTAGTGACCCAGAAAAACTATGAATGCAGGAGTGCTCAGTATCACCTTCTCTTTTTGAATCCGTAGACAAACCTCATGTCGAAGAAAACAAATCGGATTTGATCGCTTAGTGTAACTAAGATTTCAAATTTATTTTTTATATTTGACTTTTTAGAAAAAAAAAAAAACCGATGGAAGTAAAAAAAATCGTTAAATAGATTTTATTTTGACTTTTTTTCCATCCATTGGCAATTAATCTAAAAAATTAGAATAAATTTTGCACATTTCAGGGGGGGAGGGGGGGAAGGGGGTCAGAACCCCCAAACCTCCCCCTCCCCCCCTAAATACGGCCTTGCTGTGCGATACGGCCGTTGAGCCAAAACATTTTTTTTCATAACCCTTTGCGGTGAGAACGATAACTATAGAACGGTTTATCTGAAAAAAAAAAAAAAAAAACAGAACATGTTTTAGTTTTTATCGTAAAGCTCTTAGTGAACGAAGAATTTTTTTAAATTTATGTACATTTTTAAGAAAATGGTGATGATTTTTTTAAAATTGTTGGTCTGGAAATTTGGTTTTTGGTGGCCAAAAATAAAAATTTGTTCCAAATAAAAACTCCTTCGTTCACTAAGAGACTACTACAGTTACAAATTAGCCAGAAAAAATTCAGATCGATTGGTGGAATGATTTTTGAGAAACCTTTCGCACCGCAAGACAAGTTGTTGAAAAACAACATTTCGAGATAATCGCGTTTAAACTTTTAGCACCATGTTCAGTTAGTCGGAGGTTTTGTGCTGTTGACAGCTGTAACTTTGGTTCTAGTTCTCAGATCTCTATAAAATTTAGAGAATATTTTCTCAAGAGGATGTAGGTACTTTGAGAAAAAGAAAAAAACAAGTATATATAACCCCCTAATATTTGGTAAATCGTCAAAGAAGACATATCGTCGCCTGAGAATTGATTTGGCGTATGTGTATACGAATTTGTATACTTATACGCCAAATCAATTCTCAGGCGACGATATGGATTTGAATATTATGTAGACTGAGAAGCATTTTAAAAGAAATTGCATTTTACCAGTTCGGTACAACTGATCTCTAGAATCAAATACATTCAATGTTGCTGAAATGAGCATAAATCTTTAAAATAAAAAAAGAAATTAATTTTTATAGTGGCTATTGCCGTTGTGTTTATAATTGCAGTTGTCATTATTTGTGTTGTATTTGTAGGTACATATTTAATTTTAAAATTTATTAACACGCACTAATTGCATTTAATAATATAATTAATTAAATACAAACATAATTTGCAATTTTCACATAATAATAATAATAATTATGCATATATGTATGTATGCACAAATGTACATTTGTAAGTGTATTAGTATTTATTTAATTAATTTAAAATAAAGTTAAAATGCTACAAGAAATTTTTGTAAACAAAAACAGCAGTAACACTAGTGGTTATTAATTTATTTCGTTTTAGTTTAGCATAAACATTTCAAAAATGTCAAAACAAATTTATTTTTTATATACATAGGTAGGTACACATATAAAAAAAAGTTGTAATATTTGTATGACAACTTGATGATGTTGTAGCACTTGTTGTTGTTATGTTGCTACTGCGACATTGACAGTTCACGTTCTGTAAGTGTGAGTATGTGTGTGTGTGTTTTGTCGTGTGCCTTCTCACATATGTACAGACAGACATGTTGTCTCTATGTATACTTATATAAATATGTACATGCTAGACTGTATCTTTCTTGGATAAAATACTTTGGTAGCACAAGCATACCGCCGCTCATTTGTACCTGTGATGTCATGCTGAGGGTAAGACATTTGGTTTTTTTTTGGCGTAAAATAAGTTAAGCGTAGCAATTTAGTCTCATGTTATTTATAAATTTTATATTTATGTTCATGATAGAGCTTTAAATACTAAAGTATTCACTTCTGGATATAAATAGATATTTCACAAATAATTATAAGTAAATTATTTACTGAGATCAAACTAAATTATTTTATTATAATCCTTTGAATTTGTTTGCTTTTGTTTACCTACATCGTGAGGTCTAAGTATGAAAAAAGACTTCTTAGCTACATATATTTTTGAGATCTCACAAAGGTCCTTCAGGACTAAAAGCGTACTTTTTTATAACAGGAATCCAATGCCTTTTTTTCAGCCTTAAATATTACAAATTCACATAGCAAAAATTCCATTATATAAGAATTATATTGTTTATTGTTAATTAATATTATGTGTACAACTTCTACGAAAAATGCTTTGTAAAACTTTTAACATGGCATTTACTTTTACATTTATATATGAAGAAATTTTATAAAATATATAAGTATATAACGATGTTATCGATAATTGAAACAAACTTAATCTTAAATTGCTATATAACAGTTTAACTTTGATGTAAGTAAGTGGGCAAAGTGATGTGAACTAACAACAGCAACATACAACAACAACAACAACATCGTAGCAAAGGAATTTGCAAAGGCAATTTAATAATATCCTCTTCAGTTTTTTACTTTTTATAAATTGTTTATTATAAAATATTAAATGTTATTAACTATATGTATGTAAACAAATGAAGAGGGCCTTCTGTCATACATTCACACATAAGCTCACGCATACATACTTATTTTTTGCAACAAATTCCACAGCTATTCATAAGTTTTTGATGTGCCGCTTTGAGTGGAGGCTATTTTATAATTTTATAAATTTTGTATACATATAAATTTATAAATACATACATATGTATGTATGTGTGCTACTTATGTGTGCCAGGATATAAACATTTTATACACGTTATAGATATTTGTATCTATGTATGCCTGTAATATGTGTGCCATAATGAAGGGAGAGAGCAAGTTTCTAATTTGATTCTTTTTCCTTTGATTAATTATGTGATTGCATATTATCGTTAACTACTAACAATTTACTTAGAAATAGCTGCCCCTCCACTGTGACACTCTGAGGTCATTGAATTTTTATAACGACTTGTATGTTCTAGTGGGTTCTTGGGGATTGATTTACATTTCAAGAGTGGACATATTAGTAGAATATTTGCAGAAGGTGTAGAAGTAATGAACGAAATAATTATTGAAGTGAATTTGCAAAACTATAAGAAAGTTAGGTCATCTACATGCCCAAATTTTTTCCCATTCCTTTCCTATCTCATAAATTGTAAAATGTCCACAGAGTTTATAAGATTTGCAGGCGGAATATATGTGGCATTAATCCACTAACCTGGGAGTCTTTGTTGATGTTGAAGGAGACTTTGACAATGTTACCTTTGACGCGATGCGCTCGTCAGCTAGAAATTATGGTGTTGAAGAAAGATGGATTTGAGCCATGTCATCCGAACGTTTGCTTACCATGGGGGAAGAAATCATGACAGCGGCAAGGTCGAGGTTATGAAAGGGTGTTTCTAAGGGGATGTACTTTCTCCTTTTTTATGGTGCTTCATTGTGGACTCCCTACTCAATGATCTGCAGAACTTTAGAGTTCACATCCAAGCGTATGGTGACGATAAGTTTGTACTGATCTCGGGACAATCCTTAAAGATGGTGTGCATTAAAATATCAGAAGTTTTGGACAAAATTGACATTGCTGCGATCTGCAGGGTCTTTCAGTGGATCTTAATAAAAACACTCTTGCTCTTTTTACTAGGAAACGCAAAAGAGAAGGCTTGCTTCTACCGACATTGAAGAGAGTTATACGGCAGTTACCTTCTGCAGTTAAATATCCAGGGGTGATCTTAGATTTAAAACTGACATGGCAGACTCACGTAGAGTAGAAAGTCTCGTGAGTTTTTAGGAAGACTTGAGGTCTAAATCCAGCATTAGCTTACTGGCTATACATTGTTCTTATTAGGCATATTGTTGCAAAAGCCTCTGAAGTATGGTGGAAAGGCGCTATGGTTACGTCCACAGTATCCTCTCTGACCAGGCTTCAGAGAAGTGTGTGCCAGGATATTAGTGGTGCCAAGATTTACTTCCCCTGGACATTCAGGTCAAATGGAGTCTGGCATGACGAAACGGTTACGAAACACAGTCAGATATACCACTAACTGTCAGCACAGTATTCACTCGATACCTATGAATAATCGTATGTCTTGCATCCGCTTCGGAAGAAAATATGTTGTTAGGTTCCTAGAACGCGATCAGTGGTTAAGTTCAGAGGTCCTACTCGGGTGACTACATCGCTATTGGATCCGATAAGTACTTAGACGAAGAGTCTAAGTGGCATGGGAAGGGCATAATCGTCTACAGTGTCTACTTGGCAGCTTTAAAGGCTCATGCTAACCTTGTTTGCTCAGTGAAATTCGTCACTGAATGTAAGACTAACCTTAATAGTGTGGCAAAAAACAGCCGGCTCTGACTTATATGGGTCCCAGGAGACTTTGATATTGCAAGGAACGAATTGGCCGCTGCGACTTCACCATTTCTTGAAATCGGCTCCATAGATATTATGCGTTGGATTAACGACTCTGTGGGATCTATTCACAGAAGAAGATTGCAGAAATGCCAAACGCTTCGTGAGGCATCCTGACAGGAAATTAGCGAGATTTCTTCTAAAATTAAGAATGAAGAGATTACTGGTTGATAACCTTGTACTGGTTGGTAGCCTTGACGAAGTCGACACTACCAAGCATTACTTCTGCAGTCGTCCGGCTTTTGAAAGAACCAGATTAAGGTTGTGATGTTTTCAGTATGAAAAATGTTCACACTCTCCCTCTCCCTGATCTTTTCAGGCTCATTAATGAAACTAAGAAGTTCAGGGTTGCGTGACCTACCATTCCTTCTATTTCTCATCAATTCTGTTCTATCTTTTTACTATCTTATACAGTTGCTAATATATCTTATAATGTTGCTGATTTATTTATATTTTCAAACATTTTATGAACAAATTTCAAATATTTAATACAAATTATTCTGTAATTAAACCAAAACGAGTACTGTAATCGTATTAAAAAAATTTTGAGTGCGATTCCTTCATGTACTTGTACTATACATTTTTTTGAGTACGATTACAGTAATCGTACTCAAAAAGTAATCGTACTTCTACACGCTCATCTCTGCTTTAAACAATCTTGTTAGACTTCAAAAACAAATGTTTTCTGAATCTTGAAAAGTGTCTTGTCTGAATGACGCATTTTGTTTGGAAAGTATATCTTTTTACAATCTTTGCTGAGCATTTATATGAACGCTCAGATTTATGTGCAAGATTGCATCAAGATTCTACTCTAGATCTAAGTGCCGGCTGGGTTGTGCTCATTAAGGAAAGTGCCAATATAAATTTTTCCATAGATTTTATGAATTTTTTTCATTGATGCTATATTAATGTAACTTTTCAATCATTTTTCATTGATTTTATGAACATTTTTGGTTCCGTTAATCTTACTCAACTCAAGGCCAAAATGTTAACATTTACGTTAGAAAGTAAGTTCAAAGCCTATACCTCATTTTAAAGGTAACTGAAATATGATTTAAAGGTTTTTTAGAAATACCTAAAATCAAAATCTTATGCAACTATAATATTCGATTTTTTGTTAAGCCGAATTAAATGTAATACCTCCGCAACCGGATTGGATACGAATAAACTGAGGAATGGTTTTGATTTGCATGAAATTTGAAAACAACTTAATATTATTTCAAAGAAAACTTTTATTAGTTTTTAATCCCAAAAATACAAACTATTCAGTGTACGAGTGTCAGTGATTATTTGAACTAAACCTATAAAAATATCGAATAAATTTTGTGCATATTTTATTTAATAAAAAACCAGATCAAGCCAGCTGCTGCTTTTATAACTCAAACAATTTAGATTGATTGCAACATTCTGTTGGTTGTTTGGTATCTCTATCGTCATTAAATATTACAATTTTATTGCATTTGCAACTTAATTAATTATTTTTTTTTTTCAAGTCATTTTCAGTTTTGCATAAATATGCAAATCTCCTGCATGAACATAAAAATAGAACTACATAAAAATATAAATTAAAAAAACATTTGCACTAAAAAAGTAATTAAAATTAAAGAAAAAGAAAAAAAAGAAGAAATCGCTTCTCAACGATAGCGCGCTCATAAAATCGCGCAATCTTAGGCAACATTGTAGATGAAATAATAAAATTTATATAAGTACCTACAACAAAAAACGAAAAAAAAAATAAGAAAGAAACAAAAACAAAATATGTTTATGCTGAGTGCAATGTGCAAAAATGTCCCACTGTGTCTATGTGGTGGTATTGGCATGAAATGGTATGCGTAAAACTATTCTCACACAAAACTGCATAATAAAAAAATATACAACATATATGAAAATATCAAATGAAAGCATGTACTAAGCAGCAGCAACAACAACAACAACAACAACACAGCAGCTATAACAAACAAAACGAGCAGCGATCTCATTTCATTTCGATTCGTTGCATTTTATTTTGATTACATTTTCATTTCATTTTCATGTCGCATATCATTAGAATTAACCATTAAAATGTAATAATAATTCTGATAATATTGCAATGGAAACATTGTTGCCAAAAAAAAAATATATATTTAAACACACGCACACATTCACACATCCAAATAAACAAACACAGTCATCATATCATACTTTGTGACCAATGCAATGTTGGCGTGTTTTTTTTTGCTATTTTGCTGTTGTTGTCATCATTTTACTGGTAGCAACATATTGTTTTATTCACCACAAAAAAAGAAAAAAAAAAGAAAGAAAATAATAAAAATAATTGAAAAAGAAAAATGGAAATATTCTTTTTTTTCGTGCAGAATGCAACACCATCATTATTACCATTACCACCATAACTATCAACAGCAGCAGCAGCAGCAACACCATCATCAACAACATTGCCTCCAATAGTAGCAGCAGCAATAGCGAAAGCACCAACAGCAACACTTTTTTTTATGGCAGCTGCATGCAGCCTCGTGTACGATTATATTGCAATTTTACTACTTTAACTCACATAAAGAGAGCAAAAAAGCAGTAAGTTTGTATTTCTTTTATATTAAAGTAATAAAATTAAAAAGAAGAGAGAAAGAGAAAAAAGAAAAAGTAAAGTGAAAAATGAAAACCAAAATTATGCGCGCATTTTATACACTAACAACGCAACAATTTCTGGTCGTAAACTAATTTAACTTTTATAAATTACGAAACACGCATAAACACAATTTTATGTAGCACTCACACAAGTTTGTTGCTGCTGGCTGCGAGCGATCACACATCGCCAACATCGTCATAATTGTCATCAACAAAGTCATCATTAGCAGCGTCAACGTCATCGTTAAATTGCTGCTTGGCATACATATGCATGCATGAAGATATCGAGCCCAATAAAAATATGCGTCCTGTTTTTTGGGTTTTATTTGTGTTGCCATTGTTGTTGGTGGTCTCTCGCTGTTGCGTCTTACTGGAGCGCAGGCCACACAAATTTTTTAATATCGATAAACAATATGATGCCAAAAAATGACATTTATATGATTTGGATCTCGATTTGAAACAATAAATTTGTCTCATATTTTATGCATTAAAAAAATCTATAATGTTGTAAGATTCTTTAAATTTGCTTTAGAAACTAGCGGAATCATGCGGGGGATGGCCGAGGGACTTTCGTTCCTCTGAACAGTTTTATTTCTATGCTGTTATATTTATTCGCTAATGATAATAAGCATCGTTGATTTGTAAATGAAATTAATGCATTAATTTTTTAAGTGAAATTCATTTGTAATTCCTACTTTCGAAATGGTACGTTATAAGTATAGAAACTAGTGGTTGTTAGTGTAAGGAGTTTTTGGACCTCATGTAAGGATCATAAGCTTTCCCGATAGGCTTAGGAAGTTTTAAATTCGTTCGTGCATATTTCAGATAGTTCACCGAGGTTACAAAAATAATCTGACCTTGAGTGTTTATATCTAAGTTCCCCCTAAAGTCAGGCAATTGCAGAAAACAGTACGCTACGACAGTATTGGATTTGTGCTTTTGTACAATTTCTGTCGGCAGTCATGAGATATCCTTTTGATGTTTGTTGATTAGTTGTGGTGATCTCCTCTAATTGCAGTTTGGTCATAACTAGTGTTGATTCGATACCCACATAGTATCGATACTTTTACTCATTACTTGTATCGAACAAAAGTATCGATGCTACCGAAAATATCGGAAAAAAGTATCGAATATGTACTTCTGTTGAATACTCGTTTAAAGAGACAAATTACTCTTTTTTTAAGTGGTTGTCAAGGAAAACATTCAGGCCAGAAATGCCCATTGTGATACAACATGGTTGAGCCTACAGTTTACACTACTCAACACGAGTTTTTCGCCAATTAATCATGGTTTTGAGATATTTCCACTGGAAACACGTGAATCATATAAAAATGACGTTAATTTAATTTAGCAAATCGCTAGAAAATTTATAATAGAAGGAAAACTAATCAACAAATTAAAGCTTTTTATTTAGCTTTAAAAATAATTTATTTTAATGAAAAGGTTTCAATAAACATTATGTTCTACATGCATGGCCGGAAATATCTTCTATAACTTCAATACTTTACTGCAATATTGTCATACATTGAAATATTGCAATATGGACTGATATATTTTGAATAATTCTGCAGCAGTATTTTGAAATATATAATTGATTGCTGTAAAATATTGTAAAATTATCCACAATTTCAAATATTGTATAGCAATAATTCAGTTTTTTAAATAAATATTTTCCAAAAGTATCGAGTATCCGATACTGACTTTTTTTTCGGATACCAAGTAAAATATTTATGTTAAAGCATCGAGTAAAAAAAGTACTTGAATCGAATGAAAAGTATCGAGTTTTTACTTGTATCTACTTGTATCGAATCATCACTAGTCATAACGCTCTGATGTCTCTGCAGATTGTTAGCATGCTCCATCTACAATTCGCTTTCACAAGATATTTTTTTGTAATTTTACTTTTAACTGAGCTTAATGGTATGAATACTAATTCAGCCTGAGATTCATGCTGGACAGAGCTCTTCCAGGCCGACTTGTCTATCTTTTTCGTTGCCCTCTATATTTCGATGTCCGGGAAAACATACCATACGCTGTATAGTTGGGCTAAATCTCTAAGGCTCTCCTTGCACTGTTTTACTACATAAGATGTTCTGATTACAGTCCGGCTTCCCGATAGGATAACGATATTTGTTTTAAATTAGGATCTGCTAACATTTCCACCTGAAATACACTAGCTGAATTAGGGAGGCGAACCGACCGATTAATGCTCGGTCTCTCTCAGAAAATTTCTGTTCCATGTAATGGGACATTTAGGAGATGAAACACTCCTTCATTCACTACAAGCATTTCTACCACCATCATTACTTTTCAATTAAAATACTCTCTGAAGGAACGAAAATATTTTAGCCCGCCCCCTCCTTTCGCAAATTATGAATCAGCTAATGGTGGTAGATAAATTTCAAATAATATAGCGACAAATTTTACTGTTTATTATATTACAAAAAAGCCTCAAATGGCAAAGTAATTTTCAAACTTTTTCAATTTAGTCACAGGACTAAAATTTCAAACGAAGTGAGGAAACACTTAGCATCACTAATCTAGAAAAACTGTGGATGCAGAATTCCTCAGTAGCACTTCCTCTTACAGAATCCAAAGTCAAATTCCATGTCAAAGGCAACAAGTCAAATTTTGTAGCGTAGTGTTGTTATTCCTTATTGTGATTATTAAAAATAGAAAAATACAATAAAATCATTCGTGAAAATTTTGGATTCTAAAACTAGCTATTGAGGTAATAAGTATTTTCCACATACATTGTCCTAGCATGATAAATAAAATAATTACTATTAGTATGAATAATACTATTATGACACACAGACCACAGACCGGAGGGCCTAAACCGAGCTTTTCGCAACCATTCATGTTGTGTGTGATATGTTTGTAAAAGAATGAAAGGGACGTACTGTTTTATGCCGAATTTTTACCTATGAACGTTTGACATTGCCAAGAGGTGCCTTTCAATTTTTTATTTGTGAGCATTGAACCCGAGCATCCTTCGTAGCAGTTCAGCTCACTAACCACTAAATTACGCCTTACGTTATAGTTTAAATGCCGGATTTAATTTATTAAAATACCGTTTAAAAAGACTGACTAAGTTGATCAATTATTACTATACTCTTTAAAATACACGAACAATTTTCTAAGTTTTTTTTGTTTTTTTCTGCTTTAAAAATTTTCAAAATTGGATCATGATCTCTTAACAAAGCTCAAAATGGGTTAATCTACTTTCAGTTTAAACCAATATATTCTGGTTTCGATTTCTTTCTTTCTTGCCAAGAAGATTTTATTAGGATTAGAGAATTGTATTTGTTGAGGATATGGATTTAATCGACTTGTAATAGCCTTCAGTTTTCTCTGAGTGCGACGCGTCTAACGCGTTGTGCACTTCATCTTGTTTTTTTTTTTTTTTGTATAAAATTTTGAATTATGGCAACTCCAGTGCCTCAATAAAATTGTATTATATTACTCCTTTTTTTTGAATCCTTGTAATTAGATGCCAATGTATATGCATTTAAATTCATTCCATCTATAATCTTAAAGGAGTCAAGTTGCATTATTGTTGATTTTAAAATAAATTCTTTTTAACTTAGATTTAACTATTTCATGAATTAATTATAAATCAATAAATAATCATTACATTGTGCACCAACAATCAAATCCAAGTCGCGCATATTTTTCTTTTCTTTCTTATCGAGCAAGTATTGCGAACTTGCATAGTATTGAAAAAGTCAGAGTCAAAACAGAAAGACAACGAAACTGGAAACTGACTCTGAAATGAAGATGCGAAAGCTGAAGTGTTTTAAATTTTGAGCTTTAAGCTAATTACCTGTGCAACAACCAAAATCGGACTGGCGATTTGACATGTAGCCTTGAGTTATTTGAGGTCGCTGAGCTTAGGTCTTATGCCTCAGGTCTTTCCTTTTCAATTTCAGAATAATTTCCTCTAATTTCCCGTAGGGTTACCTCACAAAGCACTTTGCAGTTATGCAGGAGCCAAACTCGAACCATCTACTTCTATTAAACAACTTTTTCTTCTTTTTCTACTAACAAAAGAAAACGGTCGTTTACCAGTGGCACGAGCGGTTCAAAAGTGGTCGTGAGTCAATCGAAGATGCTGAACGCGGTGGCAGACCATCGACATCGAAAACCGACGAAAACAAAAAGAAAGAAAGATAAAGTAAAAGAAATTTTAGTCAATAACCGCAAATTAACCATCAGAGAGATAGGGGAGGACTTAAACATTGCCTATGGATTCGTCCAAAGTTGGTGCCAAAAGACCGCAATTTCATACAAAAAAGAGACCGTGTTGATGTCGCAAAAGACATGATTTGTGAGTCTGAATGCGATCCCACATTCATCAAAAGGATCATTACTGGAGACGAGACGTGGGTTTATGAGTACGACACGCAATTCAGACATCAAACAAGTGAAAGGCGTTCACCAAATGAGCTAATACCAAAAAAACCACGTCGTTTTCAGTCAAAAAAGAAGGCAATGCTCACAGTTTTCATAGATTACAACGGTATAGTGCATCATGAATTTTTGCCAGAAAGCCAGACAGTAAACAAAGAGTATTATTTGGGCGTTATGAGGTATTTGCGTGAAGCAATTCGCCGAAAGAGACCAGAATTGTGGACAGAAAACTAGTGCATTTTGCACCATGATAACGCACCGTCGCACAGTGCCATCATTATTCGTAATTTTTTGACGAAAAATTGAATTCACCTGATTTGGCTCCCTGTGACTTCTTTCTTTTCAATCGAGTTAAAAAACCATTACGGGGGAACGCGTTTCAGCAGCCGAGAGGAAGTAATGGAAAAATCGCAGGAAGCACTGATGGACATGCCGAAACCGAATATAAAAAATGTTTCGAGGATTGGATCAAGCGCTGGCGTAAGTGTGTTGCAGTCCATGGAGATTACTTTGAAGGGGACAATATAGATTTAGATGAATAAACTTGTATTTTTAGTTTTCTGAACAAATTCCGGGAACTTTTTGATCAAGGTGGTATTATGCAATAAAATTATAACACTAAAAACGTGAGACACGGAAAAATATTTCGAAATAAATAAATTAATCATCTTACTCTTTAGTTAATGTTGGCTTAACAGTTTAATGACAAATCTAAAAAAATTTTGCAGAAGAAATAGTGTTGTTGTTTTCAATAAAAATATTTGTGATACTCGAAGATTGGTATTTAAGGGTTAATTACACTATGACTATTTGTGTGTCTTTTATATATTATTTATTAGCAATTTTAATGCTTATTGGCAGGTCGGGGCCAGCTCAACCTGAGGTTAAAATAAAAAAAAAAAAACTATAAATCATGAAATCACTTTTCTTTCGCATATGTAATTGTTTTGTTTCAAAAATATTTAAATTCTTATGTCTAGATTAAAAATTCATAATAGAAAATGAAAGAAAAAAAAAATTATCAGCACAATTAATAATTTAGTGCACAGTGTAGCTAATTTGCCAATTAACTTAATAGCCACTTATTATTATTTTAGTAATAAAATATATGCACGATTTTGCTAAGCAAAACACTTTATTCCATGTACAGACGACGGATAGAGAGATACCAATACAGTTCGCCTTTGTGGCAGCAATAGCAACAACAAAAATAGCAACAACATCGACAACACAAGGTAAAAATTAAACTAAAGAAGCAAAACAACAAACAAAAAAAAAAACAAAAAACAAAAAATGGTAAAAATATCTGCAAGTTTTCGTTTACGTTTTGCTTGCAATAATTTCTAAAATGACAGTACGCACACAAATACAAAAACTCACAGCGAGAGTGAAAGATATATACACACACACACACACACAGCCAAGCATATAATAATAATAACAACAACAATAGTAATAATAATAATAATAATTTACTTTTGGCATCATAAACAATGCAATATAATAAAAATAAAATATATGGCAATGGCAGTATGAAAAACGAAGAATAATATTTGTAACAACAACAGCAACAAAAAAATTGCAACTACTGCGCTCATACTTTGTGGCAACAAACGATGACGATGTTTTTTTTTTTTGATGATGATGACGATTGCGTCCACGTTGCTTGCAAGCAAAAAAACACACACAAAAAACAAAATAAGCAAAAAGGTGAATACCACCACCAACACCATCATCATCACTACCACCATCACCTCTACAATGGAAATGGAATCGAATCGAATTGAATGAAGTGGCGGCGCATTGCGTTGCGCTGCATTCACATTGCATTACATTACAATACATTGCGAGTTCAGTTCAGTTGAATTGAATATTGAATTGAGTTGAGTGGAGCAGTTTGAGTTTGAGTTGAGATGAGGCGGCAACTCTACTCAGTTATTATGGGCAATCAAAAAGAGCAGGCAGGAATTCAAAAATTATTATAGGTATATACTTGTACTTACGTACCCTATTACATACATACACACAGACAAGTACAAATTTACGCTTACCTACAAATGTATGTGAACACAAGTTTTTTGGAATTGTTTTTATTTCTCTGATGTTTCCTTCGCTAAGTGGTGGCATTTGCGACGGTTGCGGCGTCAATTGTTGGGTACATAAGGAAGAAGGAAGCCTACAGAAATTTACCTACCTACCTTCATACCTACAATATGAAAATTATTTATTTTTCTTTTATATTTTTAAACATAAAATATTTATTTTTCATATTATTTTTTCTTTTGTTTTCTTCCCTTTAAACTTTTCTTCCTTTTTCTTCAGCTGTTTGCTTGCAATTCTTCGTCGTTACGCAAAAAGTACTTTGGAGTTAAGTTCATTTGTGTACGAATACCTGTGTGAGTATGTGTGTGTGTATATGTCTGCATACTTTATAAGTAATATTCTATAATATATACATTCATTCTATAATATCTAGATATATATATATATTTTGTGTGTTTGTTTTCAAATTATATTTTATTTATCTCTTTTGTTGCCATTTCATGGAATTAAATAAATTATATACTTGAGTTTTTGTTTTTCTATTGAATTTTGCACGCATTTTGTTGCTGTCATTGCTGTTGGTTTTCTTATTAGTTGCGATTTAAAGAAGGCGTCCGCTTTCTTTCAATCTCTATATTTTATTTAAAATATTTCATTCTATTTTATTTCAATTCAAATATACATATCTCAATGATTTATAATTTCGTGAATTCATTTATTTAATTAAAATTTTGTATTTTAGTTTCAACTGATTGGTATATATACAAACAATTTGATTCCTTATTATAAAATTTGAGTGCCCATAGCCAGACAATACGGCCAAGATAGGTGTACTAAGATCAGTTCAGATACAGAACAACCCCTTTACGGAGGATAATATATGTATCACTGGTCAAGACTTCCCTAATATTCCCCGAAACTAAGACATTCTAGAGAAAATTTTACCTTTTTAGTTGTTATAGCATAATATAGAAAAGTTTATTTAGAGTAATGCTGAAACTATCTTACTAGCATTTTACTGAAAAGATTGCGCCCTCCATATTGAAAAGGTTTAGACTTCTGATCAGGCCTAAACTATAATTAATGATTGAATAGTTCAAGAGTTAAAAGACTTATTGAGGAGTGAAAAAAACAAAAACCCCTTTTTGCCTCGTGACAGAGATTTAAGAGCGACTTGATTTTTGGAAAAAATAAAGATCTATCTGCGTTTAGGACCCTGGTTAAGATTGATTCTAGCGGAAAAAAATCGCGGTGCGGAAAAGGCAAAAATTTCAGTCTGAAAAACACTGATCCATGTTGCTGCTGGGTCTAAAAATAATTCTGCATATTTGGGTCCCACATAGAGCTCTATCAAATTAAATAAAATTGATAGTAAAAGAGCGAATCCCAGAGGATGAGGATAAATATCTCAGACCTGAGTTGAGAGACTTTTTTATGAGCAAACAAACTTAAGAAAGGACTACAGTTCCTCACGTGAACACGTATTTTATTATATATTAAAGTCGGGTTTTTTTTATAAGGTTATTTAGGTTTCAAGAATACAGAATTTTTTCCCTTATTTTAATTTTACATTTAAATTATAGAGGGCACCAAAGTCGAGTTTTACAAAAAGTAGAGTCTTAAGGCCGACAGTAAATCTCCGAAACAGCAAATCTGAAATAAATAAAAATTCTTAAAAAAATATACCGATTTAAAAAAAATAAAATTAAAAATCACTCCCGTTTTTTCGAATAATTTTCTTCTGAAAAATTTTTCTTTTTATTTTCTTTAATATGTAATAAAATAACTTAAAAAAATTCTTAAAAATTGCCGTTTTTTTACATTAGGAACTGTAGTCCTACCTTAAACCATCAGCTATTCCTCCTTTCCCTGGTTTTTAAATCTTCTAGCAATATAGTTTTAAAAAATATTATTATGCTAATAGGCTCTTTGAGTCGTGGTAAATACAGACTCTAGTATCAGCAATTGAATGCTAGGAATGGATTTTTACCTTGAGTCCAAAAATATTCGTATCATAACTATTTGCAATTTTTAACCAATCCGTGCTTATTAGGCTTTGGACACCTCGGTGGCCTAATGGTAGACTGCTAGACTAGAAACCCAGCTGCCTCAGTTTCAACTCCCAAACGATGTACCATTTAATTGCTATAATAAATAGTGAAAGGAAAATAATAAGTAAGCCACTTCGGTGGCTTAGTGAAACAGGTACTACTACGGGTTCGATTCTCTGGTCAATCACATCAAAATCCGCGAAAAAATATTTAGGAATCATGATTGATAATAGAATAATCTTTAAGGAGCATCTCGAGTATGCGCATCAAAAAGCAGCGCAAGCAACAGCAGCACTCTCAAGAATCATACTGAATGCCAGAGGACCCAAACAACGTCGAAGAGAGCTATTGGCAGGAGTAGTCAAATCAATAATTCTCTATGGAGCACCAATATGGATTGATGCATTTAAAGTGAAAACATATGTTCGAGGAATAAAGTCGACATACCGAATATGTGCGCTTAGGGCGTGTTGCGCGTTTCGCACAGTCTCATAAGAAGCTGCACTAGTTATAGCTGGATTGTACTCACTAGATTTAATAGCTAGAGAGACTGAAATAAAAAACGCACTAGCTTCGGAGTCTACAGCAACGTGTAATCAACGTGCAAATAAAAAATTAATTACAATCACTGAATGGCAGAGTCGCTGGAATCACGGAGAGAAGGGGAGATGGACCTATAGACTTATTCGAAATTTGACAAACTGGCTGAACAGAACACATGGCGGGGTGAACTTTTACCTGACACGGTTGTTTCAAGGGGTATCTACATAGATTCGGCCATGAAAATGACCCTGCATGTAATCACTGCGGACCAGGCTGTATAGAAGATGCAGAAAATGTGTTTTTTGAATGCAGTATTTTCACGAATTTGAGAATCGCGCTGAACAGTGCTGTTGGAGGCACAATTACACCAGATAATCTAGTAAGCTATATGCTCAAGTCCCAGGAAACATGGAATGCTGTCAACAAAATGCATGGTGGAACTTCGAAGAAACGAGCAGATGAGACGCACAGATGGAAGAAGTACAGCTTAAAGCCGTTTCCCCCCGCGAAGTAATACTTAACGGTAGTCCCGCGGGGTGGAGTAAACAAGATGAAGGTGGTTTTAGTCGGTAAGAATCCGACATAACCGGACAAGAACAGGAGTTCTGCGGTACCTAATGTAAGGTTACCACCTTCCAACGCACAAAAAAAAAGGCTTTTGAATTCAATGGGAGTATCGTTACTCTAATAACTAATTTGTCATTCTGATATAACGACCATATCAGAAGAAATCTGGTCTGTTGAAAGAAAACTGTTTAAAAATAATTAGGTTTTAGAAATCAACATAGTATATATCTCAAGACCACTTAGTGGAGCTGATTTCATTAGCGAGAGCTAGAATGGGTATTATCATGGAACAAGGAAACATTTTTTTCTAATCAAATTCTAATAGTACACCATGTCAATAGAGGGTGTAGGTACAAACTTTCGACTTACTGGGAAAATATTTTTGCCCCCAACTTTGGGAAAAATTTACAATGGCGGCAATAAGCATAGTTTTGTATATTGCGCAGTACAACGTTCTTTTCATCACTCCAAACAAATGCCGCACGAGGGGAGTCTGTACAGCAAAAATGAGAGAAACCAGACGTGGTTAACATGCTTCCAAAATTATCACTGAGCAAGCAAATTCGCATCCGTAAATATGCTTGACATACAAAATGATAAATTCTTTCAAAACGTTTGTATGTACTCACATTAACGCTATTCTTAGCTATTTGTGTCCCAAGAAAGTTATTTTGCGTGATCAATTTTGTAAGTCACTGTATATAGAAATTGAAGCCGATTGAATACTGAAATGGAATACGCTATCAGTTTGTAGGGGAGTTTCAATACCTAAATTGTGAACTGAAAGGACATAAATTTTCACTCAATTAAATTGAGAACGTAATTAAACGGAGTTCAATTAACTGTGGTTTAGCGAGGTAGGTACCTAAGTTGGCTATTCTATTACAACACAGAAATACTAGTTTCTCTTAGAACAGGTTTTTTTTTGTCACATTTAACTAGGTTAAGATAAGAAAGCAATCTTCTTAACTCTATTTTTTAAATCCCATGGAGATCATTCAAAAAGGTGTGAACTGGGATAATTGTAAAAAAAAAAAATAAACTACTCTAGAGAAAATAATTTTAATTCTAAATATACTATCTATTTAATAATGTAAATTACTTATTTAAAAATAAAAATGTGTTAAAACAAATATATATATATATGAAGTTAAAAGTACATGGGATTTCTTCGAAAAATTGTTGACAATTCTGAACTATGCAGGCGCGCAACAAACTTCAAGTGAATGTAAAGTCAAACTATGTAAATACAAAGGTAAATAATTTGACTTGCTGAGCAAATATTAAGATGTAAAATGTTGAAGACTATGAAGAAAAATAGTAAAAAACAACTCAAAATGCAGCACTTGGAAATTCCGAGAAGAGAACTAACTAACTATTAAAATGTGTTAGGTACATTCAAATAATAATAAAGTAAATATTGTAAATAGTTAGTGTAAATATGTTAATGTCATTTTCAAATAAAAAAAAAACTGTTAAGTAACTTATAAATATTAAAAAATTAATGTAAAGAAAAAGGTTATTACAATATTCTTGCTTGTATGCATGGATAAATATAGCCCTAAAAATATGTATATATCTTAATTCATTTCGTATCTTTAAATTGCGCCCAAAACACGTTCGACCTATTAATAAAAATGCAGACTTTCATTGAAACCAATTGCTATTATATTCTTATATTTATGTACTCGTAATGAAAAAAGAAAAATAATAATAATAATAATATAACATTTTTTTTTTTATTTGTTGTTGAGATAATTATTATATTTATAACCAAATGTACATGTAGTTATAAAATTTTATTGTCAACCAACAATGAGTGCACAGAAAATGAAAAATATGAAAAGAAAAAATAAATATATTTTATTACCAACATTTTATTATTAGAGTATAAGTATATTTTTTATTTTTACTTTTTTCTTTTTTTTTTTTTTGGTTTTGCGTTGGTACGAGTATGAGCGGCATACAATATGAACATGATGTAATAAAAAAATAATAATAATCTCAATGATAAATAGTCGTAAAATAAATATTAATAATAATAACGGGACAAATGAAGAGAAATTCATTATAAACATACATATGTACATACTTTTGTACACCAGCGGGTCCTTGGGGGGGAGGGGAAGGGCGAATTTGATTTAAAATCCCGCCTCCCCCTGGCGGGTGGAAATTTGGATCGTTAGCAATGAGTAAAACAAAATGGAAAGGGGCGAAAAAATTAAAACCCCCCTTAGGAAATCTTCGGATCCGCTATTGCTTGTGCATATGTATGTATTTGTGTATTATTACATAAGTTATAAGACACATGTATAGGGGTGACCGGCACAGTTATGAATAGGGTATTTTCCGAAAAGTATTTAAAAAAAAGAACAGAAGCAAAATATCTCAGCAGCAAGTATCCGAATTTGACAATTGATATAAAAATCTACCATTCTGATTTGGAATAAAACGTTTCTTCCTTTCATTCGAGTACAAATTACGTAAAGCAAGCGTTCGATCGGATCTGGCACCAAGGTTTGAACTACAAGCTCAAGAAATGGTAAGGCACTTTCTGTCTCCGTAAAAGACAATCACTCAAAAATACTTCCGATAAGGCAGGAGTAACTCAAGGCAGTGTTCTCGGACCTGCCCTGTATACGATTGTACAACCCTGTATACGATTGTACGTTGATAGTTCCGCTTAGGGTAGCCAGACGTACTGATTTGATCAGTACATGTCCAGATTTTTTTTTAAATACTGCCCTTTTGAAATCTCGAAATCAGTACGAAAATGTACTGATTTTTGTATTTTGTACTGATTTTTTCCGAATCTTAATGGTCTTAAAATCGTTTTTGCAGACAGTCTCACCCTGTTTGTTTCTTTTTCTGATTGTTCACAAAATAAAATGCATCCGCGCTGCTACTATTGAGAGGAGAAAAGCAATATTTGCTTGAAGAAAAGTCCATTAACGAAGGTTTTAAAATTAATGAAAGGAATTTGTTAATTAAATTTGATTATCGTCCTCAGCTCTTACAATCCTCTAAATATGGAGACTGATACGTAATCAATATTGTCTACTGATGAAGAAAAAAAATGTAATATGAACATACAAAATCGGAGAAAAAGTTTCAGGACGTTTTAAAATCGGTTAAGCCAATTGCAAAATATTAGCGTCGGAAGATTTTTAAAATTCGTTCATTGAACAAAGCATTGCACTCATCGTTGTAAAAATCATTGCTTAAGCGGGAGTTAATAACAAATGAGCAGTGTGGCCAACTTTTGTTTTTCAAAATCCGCTAAAATCCGCGTATTTTCTTTAAAAACGCGCTACATTTTTTTTCTTATAAAAGTGGGAGAAAAATCCATTCCTTTGATCTTTTTAACTAATACACACACGCATTTGCTACTTCTAGCTAATGAAAATTTCTTCGATTTTTCGAAGATAATACGTATTCTGAACTAACAGCGTATTCCGTAGAGAGAGAGAGAAGACATGACTAGAATGACTTTTACTCTAATAATGGATCTACCATTTCTCAAAACACTACAAAACACTGGTACCGTTCGCAACTCCAAATTCACTGCGATTTAAATGTCGAAATGGTCAAGGATATAATCCGCCAATACAGCAGCAAACACATTGACCGATTGGACCAGCACTTTAACCCACTGTCTATTAATTTATTAGACTGAAGCTTTTAATCCTCCTGGATCTGCCGTTTTGAGCTTGACCACAGCTTGGTTTATGTGCTTTCTAGCCCAATCATTTCTATTTCGTATTGTTATTAAGAATTATTTATTATATTCAATTTAAAAAGAATGCAAGTAAGAAAATTTTTTAAATAAAATAAAATTATTTTTATGAAAGCAAATTTATGCAAAAGTAGCGCTGCACGCGTATGATGAGTTACCACCAAATAAAATGATGCTATGCATTCTTGAGTCCCGTCTTGAGTAGGACGTGAGAAATGGCATAACATCCTTTCGGTATGATTTGCAGTGGTCTGGGAAGGAATACCCAGAATAGTACACTTTTAATTTTTCGCTCACATCAGACATTTGAGAAAAACAGAAGAGCATTCAGAGTTGAGACTTCTGAAAACTGAAGTGAATGTATGAAAAAAATTTTGATTTAGGGAGATATTGCGACTAAGTTTCATATCGTTATATACAGATTTATGGTTCCAGGTCTTATAGTTTAAGGTTTCAGCTTTGATACATTCATTTATTATAAACTTCAGTTGATTTCTTGTTTTTCCAGAGTTGTCAAAATTATTTTAGACCGTTCATTTCCATGTGTCCTAAGGGGACTTCTCTTGCGGCTTCTTGCAACTTAATGTATTCGACTATTGATTCCATATTGCATTTTTTTTACTTAGATTGGGGTTACCTATAAAGTCATTAAACTTTAAGTATTCGTTGTAAGAATCTTCCAACAAAGTTTTGAAATTTCGTAGAGAGACGGTTAGCTGTGAGACAGAAACAGAAACATTTTTGGGCTTGAAAATGCTTCTTGTGGAGTTATAGATTGAACACAGGTTAGACTTAATTTAGACATCAGCAGCTTTCCTGAAACTCATCAAAAAAAAATTTCTTATCCGCAGTCCTTGTCTAATATTATGCACTCTGGGTGCGTGAAGAGCAAAGAAACATTTTTAGTGAAATGAATGTATTCTCCTAAAAACGGGCGGGCATCGTTTTTAAAACTTGGGCTGTAATTAATAAAGAATAACTAAAGTCATTTCAAATAATATAAATAATATTTCAGCGTCTTTCCCTTTAAAAATGAGTAAAAATTAACAAAAAAAGGAACCAAAAAATGGTCAAATTTGAATCTAAAGTATCTCAAACGTGACACTTTAGGGAAAAACTAAGTACACCTTTAGATTCTATGGCCGAAAAATAAGTTTCGTGTCTCGGTTTCCCTGTGTTTTTTTAAAAGTTGAAATTTTACCTACAGTGTAATTTGTAATTGAATTTTGTAACCTCTATAATTCGAAAAATTGATTTTTCAGACTTCAAATTCGAACTACCGAGGTTATACTGTATAAGTGTTTGCAACTTGAAGGAGCTATGGAGTATTGAGTGTTATAGGACCACTAAAATTAGATTCATTTTTTTTTCTTAGTGTATTTATTATATTTTAATTTTTCTCTTTCTTCTTCTACTTCTTCTTCATTTCCAACTTTGTATTATAGAAGCAGAACCTGTCATTATCATGTCATTTTCTTATGACTGTTGTATTTTTATTATTTTTATTGTATGAGCTTATGAATATATTGTGCTACATTTTTGCAAAACTATTCCACGACAATTTAACTTACAACAACAGCAGTAAAAATAATTATTACTATTATTATTGCTATTATTATTTATGTTTTATTTTTATTTTTTATTCTGTATTTTTTTTACATTGCTTAAGTTTGTAGTTAGTTGAATTTTAAGTTTATCATAATGATTATTTCTTATTGTTATTACTTTAATTTTTATTACATATTTTAATTGGACTCTTCTGACGCTATTTTAATGAATGTTATTGAAGATATAAAGGCCCAGTAGACAGACATAAAAAAATATATAAAGACAGATTAAAATAAATACTTACAATGTTTTCTTGTATATGAACTTGAATTAAGTTTAAGGTTTTAGAAGAACGAAAAATTAAGAGGAGTGAAAAAAATAAGGCGTAATAAAAATTAATTTCTTTAAGTTTTCCTTGTGAAGTTTTTACTTTGTTATATACATTTTCTAAATAATCGTTGCTGACTTTTGTAAGAGTGCTGCACCTTAATGGCTTACATTAAGGTGCATCATTGATTTCATGAACGATTTAAAATTTCAACTTTTCTCTTTACTAATATACAATTTATCGAAAACATCAAATAAATATGTGACACAAAAAAATATATTACAAATTAAAGTGACAAGATACGACATGAATTTCAGGCTGTGTACTTCGTTAAAAAGCAGACACAATTAAAATATTATGCAGATGCAATCTAAATGTCATTATATCAAATTCATTAATCTCAAATATATACTACTTACATACATATATATTTATATTGATACCTACCACTACGACAAATTGCAACAACAGCAACAAAGAGAGAAAAAAAAGCTTCAACTTCTCCAACTCGATTTCACAGTCAAAGTCCCAGTTACAGTAGATACATAAGCACAGATACAAATATGTCAGATACTAGATACAAAATACAATTGAATTTGTTTCAAATTTTTTGCGTCATCGTGCTGTTGAATTCGAGTACGATTTTAATCTCCTACAACATTTTTTTTTTTTTTATGTGTATATTTTTTACTCTTATTTGAATTTTAATAATGTGTAAACGTTACAAATATTTTTTAATAATAATTATATTTGAGGCACAAATATATGTAAGTATATGAGTGCAGAGAGAAATGTAAATGGGGTAGAAGGGGGAAGAAAAAATATGTTAACGTCAATCAAATAAAAAATATGCATTGTCATAATCCCAAAAGTCATTACGTTGTACGATGCTTTAGCCAAAGTACAAGTACAAAATGAGCGAACGAGTATTTAAGTTTAGATACCCAGAAGAAAAAAGCGAGGAATTTTTACGAAAAGAGAAATTCGTTCTAGAACTTAAATAAGATTAAATTATAAGAGGCGGGTGATATGATCCTGATCACTGCGGCTAGTTAGGGTCTATTGTGATATCCTTCAATTAAAAAGGTAGGTTTTATAGCTTTCTTGTGAGGCCATTATTTTTTTAGAAGACCCATTTGTTATATTGTGCAGTTAAAAGTATTTACTCAGTAACGAAAGATAAGCTTGGGAATTAATTCCTTTTCTTTACATCCAGAGTAGATAAATTGATTTTCACCATATAAAGCCCAGCCAGAAACTCTGCGACCATTCAGAAGTAGTTCCTGCTTATGGTAAGTATTTCGTTGGTTCCTTATTGACAGATATTTGGCATGAATAATTTGGTGTGTCTGTAACAAGAAGTTTCCCTTTAGTAATGGCAGATGTTTTAATTTTGCTAGTTTTGAAGATTTAGTTTAATAAATGACCATGGTCCACAAAAAAAAAAGAACAACAATAGACGAATGTTTGCCTAAGTGGCTAAAGAAGCGCTGATATCAAAATAAGAAAAGAAATGATTCATTTTACAATTCCTAAAAAATTTAAAATATTGAGCAGTTAAAAATTCATTCTTAGCAACAAATTATTTTCCTTTAAAGTCATCAAAGACGTAAAAGGCATAGCCGGGTTTCCATGTCAGAAATGCCCCAAAACCGAATCAAGTTTCGCATAGACTCTTTTGAAGCACTTGATTTAAGAATGATTTGGCTAAATTTTCAGACCATTATCTGCAAATTTTTAATGAGTAATGGCGGATTTTGTAAATTTCGTTTTTCTCGTTTTTCAGCCTAACTAATAATAGGAAAAATCTGAAAAAATTCACAGTGATTTTTTGGTTTTGAAGACACATTTGGAACTTTTTCGCGAATTTCTGGGACACTCTATATTTTTTAACAGGGAACATTTTCTGCAAAGACAGTATAATAGTTTTCCCAACGGTTTTTGTTTTATCGTTTATTTATTGAAAATAAACCCCATTTTTAAGAGAACAGGTAAGAGATGGTGGAAAAGTGAGTACACAAAAATTGTTTATCGCTTCGTGCTTAACAACTTTGCTTCAGACATCAAATCGTATCTATTGAAACAAATAATTTTCTTAATAAGCCCTGAAGACCCCATTTTCCGACTTCAGGTCCATATTGTGGGTGAACTAGAGGTGATGGAGGACAACTGAGTACGCAGTTGTAATTAGTGACCCTAAATTACTATAAAACCGTTGGAAAAACTTGCACATAAGGCAAAAGTTGGAAATTTGTTCCACTGCGTAATGAATGTGATATACCATAGCTCAACTAGGGAGGTAATGTTTGGGTTTTCATAAAAAAAATTTTTGTCAAAAAAAAATTTTCAAAGAAATTCTGCGAGAATAGCAGATAGTTAATAATTAATAGCTTTAATTGATTTTTTCATGAACTTATGGCATTTCATATGAAATACTAATTTTGGTTTTTAATTTTTTTGACCCCGTCCATACCTTACAAAAATCTGAAAAAATTGAAGTATGAGTATTCGAAAGAGACTTATTTACATAAGAAAAACCAGAGTAGTAAACCTATTTTTAGTATGAAAAAATCGCACTACAAAGTTTCGTGATTTTTTTCATAGCGAATTTTGCGTTAGAAAATTCGCGAAAAAATTCCAAATGTGTCTCCAAAACCAAAAAACCACTGTGAATTTTTTTCAGATTTTTCCTATGATTAGTTAGGCTGAAAAACGAGAAAAACTCATTAAAAATTTGCAAATAATAGTCTGAAAATTTAGCCAAATCATTCTTAAATCAAGTGCTTCAAAAGAGTCTATGCGAAACTTGATTCGGTTTGGGGGCATTACTGACATGGAAACCCGGCTATGCCCTTTAACTGATTTTAGTTTCAAACTGTAATGCATTGAAAAGTCAATTGGCAATTGGGTACATAATTGCATTAGTATTGACATTTAAATATTATTGAATCATGCTAATGAAAGCTTCATTTCCCTGACATTCAACCTTTTAATGCAAATGCCATTTTAATTTCATTACGAATGACACATTTTTTTTTTTTATAGCATTGTCATTGAAAAGTTAGTAATATTTTCTGATTATTTTAAACTGATGTCTATCACTGATACACATTTAAATTTCTAATTTAATAAACACTTTTCTGGTAAAAACTTCCTATAATCGAATATCGACTTTTTCTTCTGTCATAGTCCTTGACGGTCTGTATTTCCGAAATCATTGCCTTCGAGCTATCAGACTCTGTAGATTTAAGCGTTCTTGCATCATTCAAACCATATATTCCCTATTTTTTTATTCCTATAAGTGTTCATGTTTGCCTTGCTGATTCTTTCGACGACCTTTCTATATGTGAAATTGGATTGAGATTCTTTGAGATTTTTTGAATGGGTTTTCCAGTTTCTGTTTCATACATTATTCCTTAAGTAACCGGCTGGGCTCTTATATATGTCCTTGCTTTACGTAGCTAGTTGATTTATATCGCTTGATCTATACATACATGCTTCAGAGCCACAACTAAGAATTAGTTTTAACTACTGACGAATCCAGACATTTCCGAAGCGGCTGTTTTATTTTTCGTCCTTTTGTGTTTTTATGTTTATTCATATAAGATTTTCATTGGTAAGGGGGAGTTTGGGGATAAAAGGATCCTCGTAATAGAACTTGATACAAGAACAGTTTTTGGTTTGCTGATTGTAGTTTCCATATCGCTACTTGTATTCAGTATTTTTCTTTAAGACAATTTCTTTAAGACACAGGAACCAATTCAACTATGTGCATACTTCGGTACTAATGAAACTGAACTATATTTAATAGCATTGTATTTTTCAATAATAAAATAGCATTAGAATTGCATTTATCAATACATTATTAAAACAAAAATAAAAAAATATTACAACCAAAACTGATTCTAAGATATTATTGGAATCGATTTTCTTGAAGCACTTCAGTACTTTGGAAAATGTTCTAGAAGGAGTGCTTTTTGAAAGTAGATTCATATTTTTATGCTGGGTATTTATTATTATAATGGGCATGGCAAGTGATGCAAATTTTTTAAAGCAGTGCTGTTTGCTGCAGTCAAAGCAAGTGGAGTGTTTTGGAAAAATAGAAAATCAACATTAAGATAAATTGATGGTATGATATTTATGTGTATATATGATCATGAGTACATATGCATACCTAAATATACATATAAATAAAAGCGAGTAAATTTATTTTTATATATTTTTGATTTAATCACTTAAGAATTGTTACGACTTCTCCTTGCCAGCCAGTAAAATGAATTTCAAATAAATTTAAAGAATTTATTTATTTCAAATTATTTTTACCAAGAAAGCAATTAATACAAAATATGAGCACAAGCCTTGATAGTTAGTTACTTGGTTGATTATTTTTTTTTTTTAACATGTAATTGCTTTGTTATTTGTGTTAAATGTGTGAAGAAGTTCTTGAGAAGCAGAGCCAGCGCGCAATAAAACTTTAATCGAGCCAAAGTTCGTTGTGCTCATCATTGAACGAACGCCGAACACTGAACGCCTCCTGCGTTTCATTAAATTACATAAAAAAAAAAACACAAAACAAAAAAATATAAAGAAATTATAAAAATAAATGGGAGTTTTGTTCTTGTTGTTATTGCTCGTTTATATATGTATATGAAATAACACACAATATATAAATAAGTAATGAAAAATAAAAGCAAAAAAGCAACAAAAAATAAAACAACGAAACATTCATTCCATTCCATTCATCGTCATAAACTTCAATTTTCGAAAATCATTTCCTTTGCAGCTGCGGCGAGAGTTAAATACAGCGCCGCCAAAGTTTTGCTTGCGATATACAGTGGAACTAATTATACACATACATATGCATAATCATATTATATTAATTAATTCTGAGAAAAATTAACACTGATTTTTTATTATATTTTATGTATTTGCAAAACATAATAATAAAAAGTTAATAACATTTTAAACAAAAATGTTTTTTATAATACGAAATAATTTCCAAGAATTATTCGTAAAATAATTATGTGTTTCTGTGATGTTCGGTTTTCAGTTGAATTAATATGAATAATATTTGCTTGGTTGCATAAATAGAATTGATATAGTCTGAACTATAGTATATACTTATATTGTGTTCACTTCTAGTGTGCTACTAACTATGCCAGAAATTAAAACACTTCATACTGTTCCGCTGCGTTTAGAAATTTAAACATCTTTCATTGTCAATCAAAAATTTCTTAAAGTTTTTTTAAAGCTTTGAAGTTATGGGGAAAAAGTCCAGTGCTGATTTCCACGGGCGTGCTTTGAACAGCACCAACTTGAACTAAGAAAACATTCTCAAGCGCGTAATTTAAAAGCTACATAAGTGGGCATAGTCCAAAATTCAGATGTTCGCCTCGTTCTCGATAATTTGTACTCGATAACTTGTACTCTGATAATTTGTAACCATAAGTTATTTTGGCCATTGAGAAATTGAAGTTAACATGATGTGCCGCTGAATCAAGTCAAAAGTCAGTTTGGTTCTGAACCTTTTGAAATGAGAAATTTATCTAGATAAATAGTAAACATGATGTAGAAATTATAACTTCACAGGTTCTTATATATTTTTAAGAGACTACATCCTACAAAACTTTTGTAAAAAAACATATGGAGAAATAGTCAAAATTCAACGAAAATGCAAATTTTCCACATTTCGTTGTCCTTAACTTCTAAAATAATGTGCTAAATACATTTTATCCCAGGGGATAATTTGTGCTCATTATGTGGCATAGAAATATTTTCAATTTTTTTACAGCTGGTCACCTTGTTTTCAAAAACAAATTTCTTTTATTTTTTTAAGTAATAAAATTTATTATTGAAGACATATCAAAATTGAGTTTTGAAAATTTTCAAAATTGGATGATGGCATCTAATACCAGGCAAAAACGAGTTACTTTAAGGAGTCCAAGCCCTTTTTGTGTCATAAATTGTATTATAGTTTAATCTTTCATTGGGAATAACGAAGAATAATTTGGTAGTGCTCTTGGTCTTTGAAAGGTCAAACAATTTATCAAACACTAATCGTAGTTCAAGCTTCTTCTAAGACTTTAATTGTTTAGAAGTAATAGAGTGATGACTCCATTTACATAAGGAATAAGAGACAGAAAACAATCAGTGCGATGTTTTCTTAAGTTTTGGCCACGTATTTTCAATGATAAGTTTTGAACCCAGGAAATATTAGATCCCAGGCTCCATTATTATCATTATTATTTGAAGGAAGAACGACTCGAAAGGCTAATGAATTTAGTTCAGTTCTTATTTATTTTATATGCTGGCCTTGAATTCCCTCCTGGCTGAAGTTGCCCTGAATCATTAGGGATTAGTGAAAGTTTTGTAAGTTTTTCCCTTAGGTACGATATTATTGTAATTTTTACCACTGTACTTTGCCCTTTGCACATCGTTAAAGAATATTATAAATTACTACAACAACAATAACAAATGTATTCTTGAAATATTTATTTTATATTTTATTTTTCAGCTAAATTAAAGAATATTTCTTGGTTTTTTCTTTATTTTTATTTTTTTTTTCATTTAAAGTGCGGTTTTCTTGCGTTACTCATATATAAATACAATATATATAATTTGTTTTTTGTTGTTGCTGATGTTGTTGTTGGCAGTTGTGCTGCTTCATTTCTTCTTCCTTCACGGTTTTATTTTGTTTTTTGTTTGTTGTTGTATCTTTATATCTTTTAGTTGCTGACTACTGTTGTTGTAATTTTGTTTTTCGTTTCTTTTAAAGGAAAGGAAAAAGAATGATGCGAAGACGATAAAATATAATTTCGGCTTTATATTATTTTAATGATGAAAAATGTTGAAACTTTATTACGATCACATAAAAAATTCAAAAACGTACGTACGTATGTATGTATGCGATTGTTGCCACGGTATATTGTTGGTGTTGTTGTTGCAGTTGTTGGAGTTGGTGTTCGCGTTGTTGTTTGTTTGTTGCCGAAGTGGTAAAAAGATGTAGAATGTATACAATAAATAAAAATAACACACACACACACAAAATATAAAATGGTAAATGTTATAAAAATATAAAAACCAAAAAAATAAAAATAAAAGAAGAAAAAAAAAACGAAAACCTTTAAAGAATTATTATTACATGTTATTGTTGTTGTTGTAAGAAATCATAAATTTTAAAAGTTACCGAAATAAAAATAAATTGACAAAGTAACCAAAAACAAAAACAAAAAAGAAAAAGGGAGAAATTTCTTAAAACATTAAAATTCATAAATTTCAATACTATACGCTAAATATGCATTAATATTTATGAATCTATGAGTATATGTGTGTGTGTGTGTGTGTATGTGCGACTGCTATTGCGTTTGTTTGAATTTATGTAAATCGATGTTTGGTATTTGAGATTTTCTATAGTGTATAACAATAACAACAACAGAAGTAACGTTAAAAAACGCGAAAGGTGTGAAAATTCATGTCAAAGATACAAAATTGTATCTAATTGAATGTGATACGCAATTTGCACACAAAGAACACACACACATACACATATTCATACCCAACGGGAAAAAAGCACTCCAAAAGGCCTTTCGGAGTGTTGACAAGTCAGCTGTAAGTGCTTCCTCCCCGTATGACACACCATTACGTTTTTAACAATGCATGTCTTTGGAAAAAAGCACTCCGTTTTACGCTCCTTATGGAGTGTTTCAAAAGACCTCTCACGAGATCTTTGCGCCAGCAGTTCGTTCGCTTTTTTCCACTGCCCTTCTCTACAATATTCTTCTTCTTCTTTTCGAAATGCTTCAAAATACCTCTCACGAAATCTTTGCGTCAGCAGTTTTGTTATTAGCTCCGTTCCCGTACTTTTTGGGTAAAGTCTGGTAAACTGAGAGTAAACGAAAAATGCTCTCTCTGATACACAAAAATGCACAAAAGTACGGCAACGCACAAAACCACTTTTCTTGCACGAAACAAAACGTCAAATTTTAACTACAATTAAATTCAAAAAACAAAGTTTCTGTGATATTTAATAAAATAAAAATTGTTAAATCTTACAAGAAAATAAATAAGTAATGAAAAAATTAAACATAAATTATTCGCCTGTCTACTTTTGTAGAATCTTATGGTTCACAATCACCATTTGTATTATTCAGAAATGGCAGAAGCTTCTGCAGCGTCAGAAGTTGAACAGACAATTGCGTCATTAACTTGTGGAGAATGCAGTTAAAAATTAAATCAAATGTCTTTTAAACATTTTCCATTTTAAACATCACTTATTTTTCTAAAAATTCTTTATTTAATTATTAATTTCAAATTTTCAATATATTTTCACAAAAGCAAAAGAGCTGATAAATACAAAACAGCTGACACTTTTAACATTTTTACCCGAAGAAAAAGTGCGGGCTATTTCGTGCAAAAAGAAGAAGACAATTATTCTCTCATCTCTGCTCTCGTTTGCAAGTTTTTTGAGTACGGGAACGCTTTCTGGGCTGTTTTGGGCGAACGCGTTCACCCGCGTTGTAGTACGGGAACAGAGCTATTTTAAATTACGATGATCTTGTCGTCATTTGATTCGGAAGCGATTGCTTTTCGGCAGCAAGTGTTCGTTAACAAAACAAAAACAACAAATGCTGACCTTATACTCCTCAGCAGTGTTGCCAGAAACTTCACTTCAAAAATCGTCAAAATTTTGAGAAAAAATCGTAATTTTCACAAAAAAATCGTCATCAGAGAAAAACTGCAAAATCTACATGTCGTTGCTCCCTGAATTCAACATCTAATTGGTGAAATTAATTTCCGGTCCCTCAAATTTTTAAGATGTGACATCAAACTTTGTAATGAATTGACTTCTTTTGAAGCACACTGTCAAATTTCATATAAATTTCGACAAGTTTACAAGGCTTTGCACGTTTTAATGAAGGCCCTTATTAATTTTTCTTTAGCATAAATGCCAACATAAATATATTTTCTTTCCAAAAATGTTGCTTTGTCTCTGAAGTCAATGTTATTAACATCATGAGTCTTAAAATATTTGTGCATGGTAAGCATGATCAAAATTGTATCATTGGAAATCAAGTTCAACACTCATATTTAGTCTTTATTCCTTCAAAACTGGTACCAGTTTCTGACGAAAAAGCTTAATAAGTAATGTTTACATTATCTTATAATAGATGCAATGTCTATTGAAATGTGTTCATAACGATGAAGAAAGCTTTTTTTAATGATCATCACCAAGCCACGAGTTGTCATCAAATGGTAATGCAAAAGCAGATTAAGGTTGATTGTTTTAGAGTACACTTCTCACAGTATCGAAGAATAAAGACAATTGATAAATAAACTTAGTCTAGATCGGTGTAAAAATCTTATATTCACTATTGAAAACCAATTCACTAAAATTGTTAATGTTTAAGTTTTTGGAAACTTACTTTTGTCACATCATACTGCCATTTAGTAGTATTGAGTTCAAAGAATAGTCAGAACCACATTTTCTTTCTATATAATATAAGTAGTTGTTGTTTCAACAGCTTTCTATGCAGCTTTTTAGTAGGGTAAAAATAAATTTAAACCTGTCTATTATTGAGAAGATCTTTGGGACTAAAGTTTTTTTTTTTGTGTGTCAAAAGACATTTTTTTGATATAAAAATCGCAGAAGAGATTTTAAAACAAAAAAGTTTTTATGCAGTTGTTGTTAATCTAAAAAATCGTAATTTTTCTACAAAAATCCTCAAATCGTCATTGGGTCAAAAAATCGCCCTGGCAACGCTGCTCCTCAGGCGAGCTGCTGACAATCGGGCCCGTTGGGTATCAGCAAAGCAATATTCATACTCTCTGCAGGTATGAGAAGTAAGTACGATTATCTCTGCATATTTATGTATGTATGTATGTGTGCTTGTCTTTATGGCTTGCGATGACTTCCAAGTCAAAGACATTGCGCGCGCGAGTTTTGTTTTTATGTTTTTTATTTTGTTGTTATTGTTATTATTTTTGCTGTTGTTGTTGCTGCTATTGAGGTAGGCAATGGTTCAGTTTTAGCAAAAAATTTTCTTACTATTTATGTGTACGCACCTTATGCTGCCAGAGCCGGTGAGTCAATGTAGTCGAAGTCAGCAGCAATAAGCAATGAATAACAGTCAGCAGCACATGCGATTGTAATTCATTTGTTATGCCAAAATACATAAAAGATACAACAACAAGACTTTGTTTACAATAATGATTGCCATTACTTTTTTCGTTAATAAAAATATTTGCCTATACCATACAATATAATCGTATGGAAGAAAAAATATGACAGTTTGAGTATTTGTCAAAATCAGCTAAGAATTGTTTCATATATATTTTTGTTGCTTCCTTTCTAAGTTTTCGATGCAATATAGGGCTAAGTCAACGCATAATCAAATGGATGAAAAGTGTTTCAACTAGTTAATTTAAGGACCGATTTCTTAAAGAGAAAGAATAATACTCAATGATGACAAACTGAACCAAAATTGCTTAAAAATGCGTTGGTTTTTTGACTACAATGTCAAAAAAATGCCAATAAGAAAATAATCTCTTTAACCAACATTTTTCAAAAACCTTTCGAGTTTATTTTCGTCACTTTAAAATAATTTTATCACTTAGCAAACGACTGGAGTTAAAACCACTAGCACAGTTTAATTTCAATCCGATAGCGGTAGGCATAAGGCACAAAACCACGGTTGCCACTTACTAATTTTATTTTGTACCAATATTTACCAAAAAATGTACCAAATGGTGGCAAAATGTACCAATATAATAAGTAACATTAAATATTAATTATTAAGGATTTAGTCTGGTGTTCGAGTTTCAAAAAATCTATTATTTTTTTTAAATGTATTTCGAAAGTACAATATTGAAAATATACTGTAAAAATTTCAGACCAAAATTGTGAAATCTTTATCTCTCGTTAAAACTTTAAAAACGTTTTTCTCGAAACAACGTTTTTTTGACCGGCCCAGAGGCCTAAGAAAATTCTATAGAACTGATTGGGCTGAACTTTTAATATGTTATTTTACACACCAATGGCACTCGCAGGTAGTAGAATTGTTTATTTTTAATAATTATTTCCTATTTTTTACAACGATTTTTCACAAAAAACAATGCAATTTTGAAACAAAAAATTTAGGAAGTCCGCCGTTTTGTTATTTTTTAATCAAAACGTTTAAACCCGGACCAGCCCCACACCATTTTTTTAGGTATCCACTTTAGACGTAAAAAAACACTAAAAAAAATATCGTAAAATAAACTCCAAAAAAATTTTTTGTACAGATACACATAAAAAATGAAATAATTGTATTTTATTTTGTTATAGTAAAAAATTCCCGAAATAACCTTAAAAAGTAACACACTAATTAAAATATATTTTGTATTTTAAAAATAGTCTTTGGCCGAGTAGATATAATGAGACTCATACCTTTCGACAATTCGTTTGAAAGCATTATATATAATGTATATTTAAATTTGACCTTTTTTAACAAAAAATATTTTGAAAATAAGTTTACAATTCCAGATTTTAAAAACATGTACCAATGTACCAAGCGCAGAAAAATGGATAAAAATGTACCAGTTTTGGTGGAATTATACCAAAGTGGCAACCGTGCACAAAACCATTATTGCTAGTTAAAGTTACTTGCATTTAAAAAGTTATAAACCGCCCGTCTAAACAACTTCTCCTTCCCCGTCAACAACTTGGAAGAATTTCAAATGAAAAACATTTTTGAGCTTCAATGCAACAAACGATGGCGTAGAAATTATTTAATTCAAGATTCAATCATAATTGGCATACATTTCTTTAGATGATTTTTTTTTTCTCGAATGCTCATGGGACAGAGATCACTTCGCATCAGTCAGATGCTGTATACAATTTCTGGAAGAATTTTTTAATTACAGCACTTCGAGTGAAATATTTCTAAAATACTAAAAGTTATTCCCATAATACTAAAGATGTGATATTTTTAGGCAGGTATGATTAACTTTTACCTAACAGACTAGTTCGATGTAATCAAATTAAGAATCGGCCATCAACTTTTAGTTCTGTTATTCTTTCTAAGTTTTTTTTTTCAAAACTAAATTCAAAAACTAATAATAATATTTTTCTTCAATTTAAATATTGTTTGTTTTATTTACTTGTTGCATTCTTGCTGCTGAATTTATGGCAAACGTCAATGCAAACAACATAAAAGTCAGAAATAAAAAATAAAACGACGAAGAAGAAGAGAGTGCAACAAACTTAACGCAAATATTTACAATAAGTTTGCTGAATTAATCATGCAGCAATAAAATGTCTGCAAAATTGAAATGAAAAAGATAAATACTAAAATCTAAAAAAAAAAAAAACAAAACATACACAAAACGATCAATATCGATCGATCTTGCGATCTATCTATCTATCCATCGACTGAATGAAGTTCAAAGCGTGTATGTGCGCACTTCGCATTTCAGCTGACTTGCTTGAACGGTGTCGTACGATGCGTTCGTATGAGAATGAGTATCTTAAGGATGCCGGCAGTATCTGGCATATATTTGTATATACATACATACAAACATACATACACTAATAGATCTACGTATCTTAACGATCAGCAAAGAGTAAAGAAATTTATTTTAAACAAACTAAAGACGAAAATGAAGAAGTTCTGTAGCTCATCGTCGTAGTGCGTCGCTTTTCTGATGTCAGTCATACTGCAATATGCTGTAAACAAACATTTGCGCTCACTCACACACACACACACACACACACACACACACACACACACACACTCACTCATACATAGTCATACATATATCAGCACAATAAAGCAAAGATGAATTGAACATTAATAAAATCGACAAAAATAAATTAATTAAAAGAAGAAAAAGATGTTTATAATTTATAAAAGCCATCAACATCTACTATTTATATTGGGGTGGTGGAGAGGGGGGTATGATTATACATAGTGTAGTAAGTATGTATTTGCAGAAACTTATTGAAAATGTGTGCAAATGTTGAGCTAAAGCAAGCAGCACAGACAGACCGCATGTCAGACTGCTGACACCCAAAGCAACAACCAGGCAAACAAGCAAGCAAGCAACCAACAAACACCAAACGTTGAAAATGATGATCGAAGCGAGCAATAGCATTCAACATCCAGCAGAAATATCAGCCCCGCGCTCAAGCGATCGCATTGAGCGCCAACAAACGAACGAACGAGCGATGAGTATCGAGCGGCGGAGTCAACGCAAAATCGTACAAATCGAGGTGGCATGAGCTGTCAAGATTCAATTTTGGTATTTGTTGTATGCCTTTTGCTGTTGCTGTTGCTGATGCTCTTGCTGTTGCTGGTGGTGATGATGGTGATGGTGATGGTGTTGCGGTGGCGTTAGGGAAGCGGCAGCATTTTAAACTGAGGGCACACGCAAAGATGAAAGCGTTTTATATTAAAATAAAACATAAAATAAAAAATTAAATGAAAAAGGAAACAATTATTAAAAACAAATCAAATACATACAACACAATCGGTCATGATCGAATATAAGAGATTTTGTTGTTTTATATGGCGATATCCATTAAGCTAAAGCTCTTAATTTAGTGCAACACATATGAAATTTGGATTTTTCATTTATTCTTTCTTATTTGCTTCGTCTTGAACGATCTTTTCTTTTATTAGATCCTTGAAGTCCGGAGGGTATCTATGTATATACACCACAAGTTAGTGTATTTGTTACCATTGCACATCAGCCCAAGGGCTGTACTAAAAAGTTGAACACTGATTTGAAACGGGGAGTAATTATTCGAAAGAAATTCTTGCATTGGTTCATTGAAAAGCGTTCTGGAGAATCTAAGCTAACATCACCTATAGATTTCATATAACTATCTTAAGGATAGCTATAGAATAAACACTTTTTCAGAAATACTTTGTTGTATTTTATATGGGAGTATGAATGTATAAACTAGTATTTTTTTCGTAATTTGAACATTTATTGTGAAAAAGTGATTATAAATTTATTCTTTAAGGGATTGTTTATCGTTAATTATCTTTCTAGTAGCATATGGATTCCGCGTCGAAAGAACTCCTCATCTTTTAAGGCTATCCACGAATCGATATATTTTTTGAGTTCTTCGAAAGAACGGAAGTGCTGTTCAGCCAGGCCATGTGTCATCGATCGGAACAAGTGGTAATCAGAAGGAGCAATGTCTGGAGAATACGGCGGGTGTGGTAGCACTTCCCATTTCAGCGTTTCCAAGTATGTTTTTACTGGCCTTGCAACATGCGGCCGAGCATTGTCGTGCTGAAGAATAACTTCGTCGTGTCTATTCTCATATTCTGGCCTCTTATCCTTTAATGCTCGGCTCAAACGCATCAATTGTAGTCGGTTGCGGTCGCCAGTGATCGTTTCATTCGGTTTCAACAGCTCATAATACACGACACCTTTCATATCCCATCAAATACACAGCATGAGCTTGGATCCATGGATGTTCGGCTTTGCCGTTGATGTTGATGCATGTCCGGGCGGTCCCCATGATTTTTTACGCTTTGTGTTATCCACTTTTCATCGCCAGTCACAATACGATGCAGAAAACCCTTTCTTTTCTGTCGTTCAATCAGCAGTTCACATGTTAAAAATCGTCATTCGACGTCTCTCGACTTCAATTCGTACGGCACCTAATATTCTAGCTTTTGAATCATTCCCAATGCTTTTAATCGTTTAGAAATAGTTGATTGATCAGCTCTTAAAGGTTCTGCAAGTTCTTGTTGCGTTTGACATGAGTGATGCCTTCAGTTTTTCATCTTCGAACTTTTTCGGGCCGCCTGAACATTCCCTGTCTTCAACATCAAAATCATCACTTTTGAAACGGGCATACCACACCTGACACATTCTAACGTCTATAGCACAGTCAGGATAAGCTTCAGTGAGTAAACGATGTGCTTCAGTTGCGTTTTCCTTTAAAAGGAAGAAGCAAATTAAAACTTCCCGCAAATGTTGTTTTGTTGGCCCGAAATTCGACATTTCCAGCTATAGTAAAACACTTTTGTAAAATTATGAAAATTATTTGACAGATCAATTCTTATAGTATTTTTGGCGCTCTTCGAGAAAGAATAGCTGTCAATGTGAAAAAAATGGCGCGTATGATAGATATGAAGTTAGTCACAATTACGAGTTTATACATTCATACTCATATTTTATGCCTAGATAACTTTATTTAGTTCCGTTTTCTTCAAAAAGATAGATCTAATTCTTATTCAAGGTGGACTTAATACATTCCCAAGCCTTTTCTTTCAAATCCATCTCAAAGTTCCTGTCATCTGGATGATGATTTTTTCACTTTCATAAAACTTAAAGTATCGCTTTCATGTTTCTAAACCAAAGTATCTATAACTTTCGCTTTAAAAATATGTTTTCAGGTCTTTCGGCGATTTTTAGTAACTGTATGACTCGTGACCCGTAATCTGTTAGCAACAACTAACTGTGAGTAATCAACAGCAAGATGGACCCTTGAATCATTTATATATATGTATATACTTAACTTCCATTGGATATTGCTCCAGTAAATCGTAAAAACTGAATGTAGCGCAAAAACCAAACAAAACGAACATAGTAAGTAGGAACACAAAAATATCAAGCAATATAAATTTATGGCTGTCCCAGAAAGAAATACACATACATACAAACATACATACATTCGGCATGAATCATGTTTTTCTTTAATTTATTTCTTTTATTTATTACTATTTTAAATAAATAAAATATTTTTGTTTTTATTATTTTTTATAGGTGCCTGGCTTTGTATGCATGTGTGTGTGTGTGTATGTGTATTTGGTTGATTGCATATGCTACGCAGATGTTTTCTACACCTCCTCCTCAACTTTTAAATTTTTTTTTATATATATATATATTTATTTTTATTTTATTTCATTTAATTTTTGTTTTTATATCTTAAAATGTTTGTTGTTGTTTTTGTTGCTTGCCGCGTATGTTTTCCTTTGGTGTATTGTACATATATAAATTTTGTTTTTTTATTTTTTATTTATTTGGCAGGAGTTAAAGGAAAAGGAGTTCGTCGTAGATGCAAACAAAAAGAGAAAAAAAAGAGAAAAAAAACAACACACACAAGGAACTCAAATAATAACAATAACAGCAGCAGCAACAAGCGACAGCAGCAGCAGCAACAACAGTTGCTTTAGCCTGGAGGTTTTGTTTGGTTGCTGTTTCCTTATTGTTGTTGTAGTTGGAGTTGTTTTTTATTTTTTTACTTTTTCTGCTGCTGCACTCATCGGCTCCATGTCTGTCCCTCCTTCAGTCCGTTCGTCCATTTGTCGTCGTCTTTTCGCAACAATATTAAAAAATTATTTATTTATAGTTTTAATTTATTTTTTCCGTTTTATTTTTTTGTTTTGTTGTTTTTGTTCTGCGCTCATTTTTTTTATTTATTTATTTATGTTATTTTAATTTATTTTAACTTTTCTGCTTTTGATATTTTTAATTGATGATTATTATATTTTTTCTTTGCTCTTGCTCTTGCTGTTGCCTTCATCAATTACTATTTATAATTTTTTTTCTTTTTTACATATATAATTAAATTGAAAATTGTATTTCTTTGTATGAAAAAACTTTAAAACTTAATTACTTAGTTTATTTATAAATTGTTTTGTTGTTTTTTTTTTGTTCCTTCTTTTTTTATCTTATCGTATTTTTTTTTTTCTTTTTTTAGAAATTCTTGCTTTTGTCATTTTATTATTTTAATGACAAGTTTTATTTTTCAATCAATTTATTAATTCAAGCACGTGATTATAATCGAAAATCAATCGATTTGGTTATTTTTTGTTTGTAATAATTATTTTGTTAACAAATTATTCTGTACTGATTGTATTCTGATAAGATTTTATTATTGATATCAAACTAAATTATGCCGCAATTTAGTGAAAATAATAAATAGAATAATAATATTTTTATTTTTTATTTTTTTTTATTTTTATTAATTTGAAAAAACATTGTAGAATATATATGGTTCGTGGTCACCTGAGCGATAAGACAAATTAAGTGAATGAGTTGTGAAATATTTCAATTGCTTTTAAATAAAACATAAATATTTCAAGGCATCTTAATTGTAAAAAGAGATTGGGTAAAATCCACTTTGACTAAAATTTGAGTTACAAGCATACAGTAAGCGATGGCAGAGTATTCTGTTTATGTTAACTTTAATATAGATTATAGATTGTGCTATTTTGAAAAATTGTCCCAGGTGACTCCCTTATGGACTGGAATCACTCTCATCTATATTGACCATCATTTTTTTATCTGTCAGACATGATGCTATCAACTTTAATTTTAACAAGAGGATGTTGTGTGGTAAACATACAATAGAACGCTTTTACAAATTTTAATTCTCCCGTTAAAAAATGGAACAAAAGGAATTTAGGGTTAAGGGACATACCAGTTTCAAATTAGAAAAAACAGCCATGTTCCAGAATTCACTTTCGAGTGAATGTGAATTGAAATCACATTAATTTCACTATTTGGTGTTCTAGAATTCACTTTGTGAAGTTAAATCACTAGCATTTCACTCGTTGGAATTTCGAACGAATTCGCCTGTTCTAAAAACCGAATTCACTTTAGCAGCAACAAGTGAAATAGAGCAGTCGGTGCAAAAATGTAAGTAAATTTTAATAAAAAATTAATCAAAATATGAATGAAAATAAAAATTTCAAGGCGAAAGCATAAGAATTCCTGCCAGGATGCCTTATTCCTCAAGTTTATGAAAAAATCATCAAGACATCTTCTTGAAAAAGTATTTCCTCGACAACCTGTCCGATTGTTCAGCAGTCAGTCCAAAGAAGCTGGAGTAGTAAGTGTAAGAGTCCAGCTTTAATTCTATATCGGTGAGAAAGTGGTTTCAAAACGGCGCTATAACGCTAATTCTGACTCACAGTGGGTCAGCCTCCTTAACTAACCAACCAACCAACCAAAAGTAGAAACACTGTGGCGACAATTGAAAACGGACCTGTTTGTGATTGGAAAAATTGGATTGGATTTTTGCATGCATTTTTCTAATTAATAGGTTTGGATGGATTGGAAGAAAATAGCGCACAACAGCTCCAAGGCTAGATCGACCGTTGACGGCTTCGTCCACAGAAAAGTTAATTGCCAAAATATGTGGAATTTACACGGTAATTGAAGGTGTAGCAGGCACTGCACAGTTTGGTCCCCTTCCACTTTTGAAAATGTAAACAGCACAAGCTCCGATGAGGAAATGCCGTCCACATCGATAGCCGCTGTGGTCGCTACTGCTTCTTTTGCTGTTCCTAGTACCGCCGCCTCTTCCACTGCCGGCACTTCCACAGCCGCCAACGCTGCCGTTATTAATGTTTACCTTGTAATTTTTACGCTAGATTATTGGTTTTTGGTTTCAATATTTAGCGCATATACAATTAAAGCATTAATATTTCTAAATTTTCACACCTTGATGTGTTTTCTTCCTTGCGCCAACAATCAGCTGATTGTAAATTACAGCGAGTTGCAAACATTACAACGAGTTAAAAAAAATAGTGAATATGAATTCACTCGGTTTCTAGAACACCAAAAACAATTTCACTCGATTTCAAATTCACTTTCGAATTCACTTTCCCTCGGAACTCTGGAACATGCCTGATTATAGTCTTTTTGGTGATTTTTTTTTAAACTATGAAAAAATGATTTTTTATGCAAATTACTTTTAGTCAACTATCCTTGGTACATTCTGAAGGTCTTCCAGTTTTCTCAATTTTTTTAAATGCTCAGATTGGGCCTTCTTTCTCGCTGTACATGCATCTTTAGAATGTTCTCTGCTTTTTCTGTTGGCTTGACCTATACAAGTTTTGTTAACTTTCAACTTCCTCCCCTTAGAATATCTCTGGATCCGCTATTAACACAGATTAATAAAGTTCCATTCAATATGAAAAGAGGTGATAGCGGGAGTTAATGTAAGTGAATAACCTAGTGGGTTAAAGATTTACGTGTCTTGTTTCATAAATTCTTCTCTATCATCTAAAGATGACAGCAAATGTAAATAATATATTTTTTAACATTAGTTGGCATATGTCCCATACTTTTCCTCGTCTTTTATTTACTGAATTTCCCTCTATTCACTCAAGTATTGTATACTGGAAATATTTTTTACCCAAAAAATCGTATGTGTCCATTTTCGAAAGGATAATGACCGTAGGCGATACTTAAAAGCTGAACTTAAGTTTTAGCGCATTAACTGCCGCAGTTCAAGGTGTCAACGGAGGAGCCAACCTCTTTAAAAAAAACCTTTGGGTTAGAGTGAGTAAGGTGTAATACGGTCGGTGCTGATGCTTAACTTGGCTGGGGATACAGATTAAAAACTAGCCCAGTCTCGAACGGAGTGCCGCGGATACCTTGGTTCTGCGCACACGGACCTCTGTGCGGGTGGACCTCTCTTTCTGCTTTCCGAAAGAGGACATCTCTAAGGTCGTAGCGTGTATAACCGGTCATTGGCTATTTTACAGGCATGCTCTTAAGTTAGGAATATTCTCTGATGAATTCTGAATTCGAGAAAGAGGAAGTAATAGTTGAACACATCTTTTGTAATTGCCCAGCTCTTGCTAGAAGGAGAGCAGATTTTTTAAGCAAATACGCTTTTAATTCTCTTACGCAAGTATCTGGCGCTAAGATTAAACAAGTCCTTCGAAATGGTTTCAAGAGTAAGTAGTAAATGAAGTATCCGTACCGCGCAGTTGTATCACAATGAAACCGTTTAGGATCTAAGTGAGTTTGTCATTTAGATCTACTTCCACAATAACCTAACATAAGTTAAGGGCGTGCGCTGAGACCACTGCGCGGCTGCTGAGACTCAATTGATTTCTCAGTTTCTGGAATTATATATATATATATAATCTTTACTTTAACTCTTAGAGTTAAGTGAATTAAGAAAACATGAAGTAGCTGCCTAATTATAAAAAAAAAACTGGTTTGAAAATTTCCAAAAAATAAACAATAAAGAAAAAAACTAAAAAATAATATTCCAATCAATACCGAAAAGAACTGAGACCATAAAGACAAAAACCACATCATAACAAATACTCAGACAAATTATGGCACCATCAGCAAATTAGAAAACAGAAAGAAGAAAGAGCAAAGAATTTATATTAACTAAACTAACAAAACAAAGGAAATCTTTCTCAAAAAAAAAAAAAAACAAAAGAGCAACAAAAATAAAGAAAAAATATTTAAATCCTTAAAGATTCTCATCCCCTATCCATTGATTGTTGATGTGTGCTAACTACCATCAACGTGCATGCAGCACACCCAAGTAACATCATTTCCAACACCATCACACACCACATAACACACATACACACACAATTATATTCAAAGAAGAAATTATCAAAGATGTGTTGAAGAAGAACCAGAAGTAGATGAATATATAAGAAGGAAGCCAACAATCCACTTAACCCAAACGACAAAAGTCATTACACCCATCGCCGTCTCATACAGTTCGATATGTCTCGCTATCTGTCTGTTCGTTTGTTTGTAGTACCTCTATATGTCTGTATGTCTCTTCGTGTGTATGTCTGTTCATTTGATCCTCTTTGGGTTTTTTACTCTGGTGTCTGTGTCACTGTCGGTGTCACTGTCGTTTTGTTATTTCACTCGATTTGTTATGATGTTCGCCTGGTGTCTGTCTGCTGAAGTTGGTATGTGTTCAGTGTAACATGTATAAAGTGTATGAAAAATGTTGTATTTTTAAAATAAAATAAATAATGAATTACAATATATATGTATTTATATACGTACAACAAACATATTTACATATACATAGTATTAAAAAAGAATGAAAAAAAAATGCACAGCTTGATAAATAAATAATATGTGAAATGTATTAAAAAATATATAAGTATACAATAAATACAGTAAGAAAATATTCTTTTTTTTATTTTGTTTTCTCTGAACTGCATTCTCATAATCCTCTTTGATGTATCGTCGTTTTTTCTTTCAGGTTCTACTACAACTGCATCTTCATGTTTTACTTCTTTCATTAGCTCCTTACCCATAATTTATTTTGGATCTGCAGTTGATACAAACACTTAGGATATGCACTGTGTATGAGTTTATATATAGAATACTGAATTAATTTTATTCAAAATTTAATGGGAATTATAAATATTAATTTCCAATGGTGTAGTAAAGCGAAGAAGAGTTTGAGATTTGTGAGCCTTTTTAACACCTACATTAAAAGCTTTATTTATTGTAGGCTCAGCAAATATAATTTTTATAAATTATTACAAAAAAGATTTCAACCCACTCTCATTGAAATTCAATATATACCCACTTGTTATTCTAATGTTTCTTTTTTGTAGTATTAAGTAAAAAAGTCCTTTAAAAATTATTCAATAAAATATCTTCACCTCTTTTTGGTTGAGTAAAACTATAAAAATAAAAAGTGTAATTGATTCTGTATATTATGTAAAAGTTAAAGAATTTATCCTTATTGAATAAAAAATCAGAAAATATTTTGAGCTGGTTAGTTTTCAGAGTACTCTAAATTGGAGCGGGAGAAGCTGAACCGGAGCGGGACACACCAAGGCTGTATTTAGGGGGAGGTTTTGGGGGTTCTGACCCCGCCCTCCCCCCGAAATGTGGAAACTTTCTTCTATTTTTTGATATTAATTGCCAGTGGATAAAAAAAAAAGTCAAAATAAAATCTATCGAACAGTTTTTAAAAATTTTTTACTTTCATCGCTTTAATTTCTAAAAAGTCAAATATATAAAAATAAACTTGAAATCTTAGTTACACTATGCGACCAGATCCGATTTGTTTTCTTTGACATGAGGTTTGACTTTGGATACAAAAAGAGAAGGTAATGCTGAGCAATTCTGCATTTATAGTTTTTCTAGGTCAGTAACTGTTTTTGATTTACAGTTTCGGGTTTAGGGCTCATTTGGAATGACATGATTCAGCCTATAATTCTGGATTTCGAAGTTTGTAGCACGCCAGTGTTCAGCTCTTCAATTTTTAAAAGTGGCCAAAAATTCTATTTTAGGGTTTTAAATCCCATTTTTTCTAAAACGTGGCGTGATGGGAAATTTTTGACTTCAGATTCATATTCAGTATAAAAAATTCATTCACAAACACTAGCAAAACCCATGTAGGACAGTAGTAGTGGATCAGCTCCAAAGTTTTAGGAAACAATCTTAAAATGTAATTAACCCATTATTGTTCAGAGCACCCCGACTCGGAAGAGCTCTTTCATGGCCCGAATTCCCACTGATAATCATTTGCAAAAAATGAGCCTCTGACTATTTTGAGTATTTTTGTTAATTTTTTTGAGGTCGGTCTCATCATCAGTAATGGCAAGTCAATGTTAATTTTCTTCGAATGAAAACCCCCCCCGAAAAAAAATCCTGGCTACGGCCCTGGGACACACTATTTATAAAAAACAAAAACCCCACCTGCCTTCTGAAAAACCAAAACTGAAAACTAAAAATTCTTATTTTAGCTTCCAAACTGAAAATTATAAATACCTAGTAATTTAAATACCTCCCATAAAACCCAAGATAGAAACTTCAATTGAAGCCTTAATCTCGTACTTTATTTCTTTTTAGTTCATATTGCTGTGTTTTATATCCATCTAGAGTTGGAATCGATTTTATTTGCGTTTCGCCCACTTTTAACTCTTCTTTCCTAGTCTCAAATTCGAAATTAGATCATCAAAAACACATGATATCGAGTCTAATTTATCTCGCATCAAATATAAAAATAGAATAAAAAATTACCAACAAAGTTGAGGCATTTTTGATTCAATTTTTATAGAAAACCAAAGCTAAATTAAAATACCGAATAAGTAAACTCAAGATATAAATGATTTTATGTTTTTTCTTATGTCTTGATAATTTTTTTAGGGCAAGTATTTGAAAACAGAAACTAAAAATAGGACTTTCAAAGTATTGTTATAAAATATTTAAGTTTTACTTTAAGTCTGAAGCTCCAACAGTAAGTCAAAATCTCATTTTGAATTAAATTTTCTTCTTTTGTTTTTTATATAAACAATCAAAACTCAGTGAAGATACCCCTATCGATGCAAAGCACTGTGTTACCTTGTGAAATGAAGAGCTGGTAGTATAGTGGGAAGGGGGAAGATGCAGAAGTAGGATGAAGCAGTGATGAAAAAGTAGGTACAATAGTACCTTTTTCCGTTTGTTCCGAACTACAAGGTACATTATGTACAATTGACTCATTTTAGGTACAATTTGTTAATGGCCAAAATAAATTTGAAACTTAATTACAAAAAAAATATTTTATACTAAGTACCTACTTAACTTTAATTTGCTTGTACTGTATTGCTTAGCTTTAAAGCTGACAGCTCTGTTATTGCTGTTTATAAAGGGAAAAATATTGCAAAACAATTTTTCCAAATCGAATAAAGTTTATTGGTGCCAAACTTAGAAGAATTTTTTTGAAATGTAGGAAAAATTTTATGAAATGTAAAGAAGCCAATTTTTTTTATTTTATGGAATATAAATAATATATAGATAAATCAAAATAAAATGAATTACAATAGTTATGTAACGAGTATCGTTTTCATGATTTGCTTACTGTTTTTTAATAGTTAACTTTTAACCCTCAACGGGCTGATAAGGTACCCGGGTACCTAAATGGTTTTTAAACTGTGTTATTTCTTGAAATATCGGTTTTACGTGGCTGAGTACTCGTGACATCTCTAAAGACTTTATTTGGAGTCCAAAATTATAATTTCTAATAATTTTTTTTTAATGTTTATATCGCCGAAAAACATGAAAATGTGGTAAGTTAACACATTTAAAAAGTGACAAATATTGTATAATACAAATATATTTAGGTTTGGGCGTAAGTGTTGCACACGGGATTGCTGCTGGAATGTTCGCCTCAAACTCTATTTGAACAAATATTGCAGGATTTTCTGGTTTTTCTTTATTACATTTATAAAGACTTTCAAATGAAGCAGCTTTTTGTTGTGAGGGTTCAACGTTGCTTGGAGTTATGGGTTTTCCAACGACAAGCTCAATAGAATTTCAAATCAACACCACCTATAGTTTTATTGTTATATAAAATATTCTTTGGTTTTGTCGTAACATTGTTTTCAATACCAAGAGTCCTATGCACGGAAGACAGAAGGATCGCATTTTTACTTTTCTTTGGTACATAAGAACAAACTGTGGCTTCTTCATTGAAAGCAAAAAAGTTGCAATACTATAATGACAACCACTGGAACTTTAACGATTGCTTATTTTTCAAAAATAAGTATTGCAATTGAACAATTTTTGGCTATTGGTGCGAAAAATAAGTAGGTAAATTTGGGAAATTGCTATGAAACTGGCTATGTCGATTTCAAAATAAAATTGATAACGACATGTTTGAAAAACGTTTAGTTCTGATTTAAATGTTCGCTTAACTTCTTAAAGTAAAATTAGATCGAATTGTAGGTGGATATTGTATATTAGGTACCCGGGTACCTTATCAGCCACATAACGGTTAAAAGAAAATTAAATTTCATACAAAAACGATTAACCATTTTTTAGGTACATTCACGCTCATTTAGGTACAACTTTTTTGGTAAATTAGGTACAATTTGAAATTTGGAAATTTCATCACTGTTATGAAGTAGTAGAAAGGTCATAACAATAAGGAAAATTATACGCAGGGAGCCTATTCCTTAAACGGGCAGCAGGACGACAGAGGAAATAACTATCACAACTTTGCGTTCACTTGAAGCACTTGATAGTCTAGGTGGCTAAATCATTAAATCGAGTGCAATTTTACTGCGTATTGTTTCCCACATAATGTTCAAAATCTTATGGTATGCCTCTTAATACAAGTGTGCTAACTAAATATATTTTTTTTATAATTGAAATTGTTTTACAGGTCTTCAGTCTCTCAAAAAATAGATTTATTTTCTATTACATCTATTATAACATTTGTTTTTGAGCAAGCATTTTTGTTTTTTATTAATTTATTGCATCATATTTGTTCCACGGTTCATTACCAAAAAAACCGCCTTTTTTTACTAAAGCATCTTTAAATTGAATTGCACCATAATCTTCTGCTTCGTGCGCCTTTTATGATGATCACTTCACCTCAGTGTTGTTGCTTCTGCTGCTGCCGCTTCCATTGCATCAGTTAAATCGCATTTGCTGGCTGTACTCGTATACATTTATTCATTTTTATGTATTTATTTCTATTCGAAAGATGTTGTAATATTTTATAATGTAATTTATAATAAGTTTATTTTTTTACGCACATTTACTTTTTCCTGCTCGCCCCCTTCCTTCCACTCAGCTTCCCATCTACCACTAGTTATTATGGTGTATTTGTATGATACCTTTTTGCTGCTGCTGCCTCAACCTCCACGTAAAAAATAACATCAGCAACAACAACAAGAACAACAAACGAGATCTACTAATGCAATATAATAAATTTATACTATGTTACAAATGTAGAAAAATGAAAAAATAAAAGAAGAAAAAACAACGAAATGAACGAAGCGAACGAAAGCAAAGAAATATATAAATAAATATTTTTAGAAGGATATAAAAAGATTTAAGCAGGGGTCCCAATCCCAATTTCAGTCCCTCCTGATGCTTTGCTATAACTGACTGCGCATGTTGTTGTTGCTGTTGTTGGTGCTGCTGACGCTGGTTTATGACTCTGACTGTGAACTGAGTGTATGCTATGTTATTTATATGCATAAATTATTTATGCCGCATTAAGAGTATAAAAATAAATAAAATAAATTGTACCAAAGTATAAAATAAAGCCGATTAGAAGAATGTTGCAGCAATAGCAACAGCAGCTTCAACTCAGCAGCAGGCAGTATGTAAGTAAAAAATAAAAAGATATTCGAGCATCGACTTAAGATACCGATGCATAGATATAAAAAGGTATACAAAATTATAAACTCTTTTCCTTTTCTTTGCGTTTGTTGATTAATCATCGATCGAATTTATATTAATTTTCAGTTTTGCAATATTTGATTTTTGTTTTCAATAAATATAAAATTTGTATTCTTTCTGATAATTAGCTATACATATAGCAGCAACACACAAAATCCAGCACATCTGCTAAATTTTTATTGTATTTAATTTATTTCTTTATACTGTACACACAAATGAATTTGTGATATATTTTGTTAAAATTGAATAAAAATATTTTGTGTTTATTTTTTCTAAGAATTCAAAGCAAGTTTACTCTCAAAAAGGCTTCACTTTTGAACTAATTTTTTTTGTAGTCAATTTGCAGTTTTTTTTGGCAATAGTAAATTGTGAATATGTGTTTGTAAATTTGTATGTGTTTGTGTACCTTTAAATTGATTTCTTACTTCCAGTTTTTCAATTGAATTATTTTAACGCGCAAATGTGCATCATGATTATTAGTGTTATTATTAGGTATTATTTATATTTTATATGTGTGTGTTCTTTTATTTATGGATAAGTTTTAATGTTTTTACGTTATTATTTATTACTCTTGTTGTTGTCTTCCGTGTATATTTATACTTATATGGAAAACAATGAAAAATTAATGGGTTTTTTGTTCTCTTTCACTCAATTTTAGTTTTTATTTTTAGTTAATTTTAGTAATAAATTACGAAAATCGTTTTTATGAGCATTTAATTAAAACTCTTCTGATATATTCTTTAGTATGAGTTTTACTCAGTTTAAACTTAGTCTAAACTAAGAAAAAATTTCTTAGTTTGCTACAAGCTTCAACAAAATTCAATTCTCATCACAAAGCAATTCAAAACTAAACTATTTTCTATTGACTTTTTAAAAAATTAAAAATATTTCTATTATCAAAATATATGTGGGACATTCTCGGTCTATGGGAGACCCCCTGTCCAAAATTGGTTAAGGTGTTTTAGGGCATGTTTGGGCTCAAATGAAAGCTTACTATATCTAGTTTCGAATGCAATAAGGCCTGTTTTAATTTGGCATGATGGCGGATCAATATGGCGGCTGCAAGTCTACCACCTCAACTTAAAATAATAGTTTTATCAAGTGTACCTTTACCTAAGTCATGATAAAAAAACAGATAAAGCCTTTTTTCATATATTTTTTTTCGCTGAATATTAATCCAATATTAATTTCCAAGGAATTTTTGGAACCTCAAAAAAGGTCCAAAAATGCTGTTTTTCGGGTCTTACGCTTACCAAAGTCATCATAAAACGACGGGAAAAACTTATTTTTTTGTGGTTTCAGCTGATAAACATGAATCTGATATTATTTTCCACGAAAAACGTTACATGTCGTCCCTAACCTCAAAAAATGAAAAATCCCAAAAAACTTTTTTTCGTGTCTCACGTGTGCCAAATCACCAGAAAACTTCCCAAAAAACTTATTCTTCATTATTAATTTTGTTTTCACTCTAATAAAGCACCGCAAAGGAAACAGTGACCTACTAAGATCACGTCGTTATTTATGGGTAACGATAACAGTAAAGTTTTCTGATGACTTGGGACACGTGAGACACGAAAAACTGTTTTTTGGGATTTTTCATTTTTTGAGGTTAGGGACGACACATAACATTTCCTGTAAAAAATAATATTAGATTCATGTTCATCAACTGAAATTACACAAAAAGAGGTTTTTCCCGTCGTCTTATGAAGACTTGGGTAAGCGTAAGACCCGAAAACAGCCTTTTTGGAACTTTTTTGAGGTTAGGGACAACACCTGACATTTTCCATGGAAATCCATATTGGATTAATATTCAGCCAAAAAAAATATCCGAAAAAAGGCTTGATCTGTTTTTTTATCTAGACTTGCAGCCGCCATATTGGTCCGCCATCGTGCAAAATCAAAAAAGGCCTCGTTGCATTCGAAACCAGAGATAATAAGCTTTCATTTGAGCCCAAACATGCCCTAAAATACCGTTATTAATTTTGGACGGGGGGGGAGGGGGTGTCATTAACTAAAAATTATGCATAGCTAAGGTTTTGATTCTTTCAAAGTTTGAAATATTTTGATCACAAAGGATATTTACATATTTTGTTAATAGAAAATTTTTTAAAATCTATTAGATCTATTTTTTCGAAAATTTTAGTTATTGGGGAGCTTCGAATTTGAAGAGTTGTAGCTATCTAATTATTGTTTACTCTTATCGCTTGCAGTTACATAATGTGTGACCTAACTGAAGTTCTCAGAAAACTTAACGTCCACGCGAGCTAAGAATTTGTCCATTATGATGTTCTTATACATTATAGAAACACGAAACCGATCTCCTCAAATATCTAAGCATTCGGATACCACTCAGTACACCTGATGTACCTTACAAGGTCTGTTGCCAAAATCTCCGCCAGGACCTTCAGTTCTACAGTCTGTCATCTAAAAAATGAAGTTGACGGATCAAGAGATTAGGGGATTCTTCGTCTATGCAACTTCTGCAGAAGTTTGGAGCCTATGAGTACTCCAGTTAGAACTTGAGTTTGATTTCTCTCTAAACAAAGGAAGTGTGTGATTTTCTTATCAAGATAAGGCCATAAACTTCAGATTTTCTTATACTCCGGACTTGCCACGATCTGTTGATTGTTCCCTTCGCTTTCTGGTCTAGACTTAATTTCACGGCTCATTTTTTAAACTTAAATTCCTAACTTAAAATTGTTTGTATAACAGAACTATAGACTGGTTTCGGAATAAGAATCAGATTGGGTTTTAACCTAGTCCTTTCCCTAGTCGGTTTTGGGATTGGGTTCATTAAAAAACAAAAAAGAAGAAGCATCAATTCAAATTTGATTCAATTACTTTAAATGAGTATAGAAAGCATCGTTGCTTTCAACTTGATACCGAGTAAATGTTTGTGTGGCATACGGTCCCAAGCTTATTATCGTATTTAGCTCGAAGTTATAGCAGATATTCATATGTATGAAATAGCTTTGAGGCAAGCCGACCTCTCGACCTACTGGTTCTAAGCGAACTGTGAATTAAAATGAGTATAAGGTAATAAGTTTTGAACATATTTGTATCCTGGTTCTATAATGTATCGTATCCCGGGTAAAGCTTAATAGTTTGATATTTAAATAAAAAATGTGAAGATGAAAACATTTTTTAAACAATAAACCACTGTGATATTGTAAAGGAGCTTCAGCCAGAACTTGAGCTCGAACATATTGTTTGAACTAGCTTGAACCTAAAATCAAGTTTTTATTGGTTTTGGAATGATCTTATTACACCGGTGTTCTCTCCTGATTAGTATAATTATATCATTATAATAAGAAAATCTTTTGTAGAGTATGAAATAATTGGCTTAGTACAGTCTGCGCAACTTTCAGCTCCACTTATTTAATTAACTTAAGCTGCTCGTTCAAAACAACTACAACTACTTTGTAAATGTATGCGACAATCTAAATAATTAACACTTTGAGCATAAATTTTTATTTAATGTGTGTTTAATTCTTTAGATCTTTCGTTATTTTATTTGAATGCCAATATTTGTGTCTGCACGAATCTGTGCGCAGGTAAGGCATGCCACATTGTCCATTTATGTGTTTAGGCCAACAACGTCCAGCTTTTGTACATACATTTGGTCATATACAAACGTATATGCATTAAGGTGGCTTACGAAAAAAAGTTTTTGCTGTACCTCTCTAAAATGGAATCTCGGTTTATTTTATGATAACTTCTACAATATTTTAATTCTAGCGATTGCCGTTCGTAAGCTGAATGGCTTTAAAAAAAAGCCTCTGAAATCAACTTCTGTGTGGGATAATTTTTTAACTAAATTTAAACTCACAAATAATAAATACTCCAAAATGATTAGGTTCTGTAATAAAGTATTTGAAAAAATTGCAAACAAATTAAAAAAAAAAAAAAATGAAATTATTTTTTAATTTTTATAAAAATCGTGTAGAAAATATCACTGCAATTGCAATAAAAAGTTCATTATCTCTCTGTTTCCAGATTTTAAAAAACCTTACCATGTTTGGGCGACTATTAACTATTATTTCTGAGTGTTGAATTGGCCAAAAGTTGCTCCCATACACAATTCGATTTTTAAAAATTTTTTCAAAATGATCCAGCTCCAGAATGGTAATCGCTAGAAGCGAAATTTTAGAAATCATTATAAAACCGAGGTTCACTTTTAGAGGGGTACAACAAAACATATGTATTTTTTTTTTAATGACGACGAGGCATTTTAATGTTCATACATACAGTGGCGGACACAGGAAACATTTTTTTTTGTGGGGGGCGGGGGGGGGGCCGAAATAAAAATTCTTCATATGAACCAAAACGCGGGCTGGAGCGTTTTTTTTTCTCGTTCGTGAATCGTTTTTTTTTTGCTTATTCATAAACTTTATTTCGATGACTAACAATTTCAAAGGTATGGCCATGTGAAAAGTTACTGGTACGTTACGCATTTTGGGGAAACCTTGTTCTTGAAGCAAAGCATTTCACAATTTCTATGATCTATTTCCAAGGTAAAGGATCGTGGCAAATATAATAATAGGATAAGTTTATTAAGTTTTCGGTTTTAGATTGGTTTATAATGGGTCGAGACTTAGTAGAATTTTAAGAATAATTTAAGGTCGCTGATTCCTACCCTGTATTCAAATTTTCTCTTTCCCATCTGGGATTTTCTTTATATCGACCCGAAACCTATAGTTTTTTTTTTTTTTTGGTGGATTCAATTCTCTACCTGAGAATAGAACTCGTTGAACTGGTACTTGAGTCACGTATTTAAGAACTAAATCACCGAAATGATCCCTTTTATTAGAACCATCCATTTGGACATTTTTTAAGAATTTAATCCCATCTGTGAATCGAACCTTAGGCAGATGGAACTCCAGTCAAGCCTCATCCACGACGTAACCATTGTTGAACGTCGTCGAGCTATTTCTGAACTAGACTAGCAGCTTCTGTAGGTGATTAATTTGATATCGTCTGGATAAGTAGCTATAGTAACACCATTAGTTTCAGGCAAGTCGCAGGTAAAAATCGAATAAAGAGCAGGACCCAGAACACTGCCCTGTGGTACTCCGGCTTCCACTTGTCATTTGGCTGATGTTTCATCATTTACTTTGACATAAAATGATAGGACTTTAAGACCAAATAAAATAGAGCTGGAAGTAAATTTTTTAATTTGTATAACAGCCGCTGATGCCAAAATTTTTCGAAGTCAGTGACAATATTAATAATATTGCTCAGGAGTACCGTGCATATGACGATTGGTGACTCGGAACTATATTCTTATTTTCTTGTATTACTAGCAATCCACTACTTCGAATATTTTCGAGAATATTGCCAGCCAACTTAAAGGTCTATATGAGGGCACTGAGTTTTCAGATTTATATGGTTTAGGTATCATTATTATTTCAGCACACTTCCATAGAGAAGGAAAGTGGTTTAATGAGCAAGATTATTCTCTATTCTTTTAATTGAAAGTAAACCGTAATAACTAAAAACAACAAAAACTAATTAGGTTCACCTTTTTGAATGTTTATGTTATTAAATTTTTAAGTGTTTGAAAATCTTTTTTTTGGGGGAGGGGGAGGGAAATTTCCCCCTGTTCCCCCTTGTATCCGCCCCTGATACATATGTACAAGTATTTATTGTGCTTATGTTGAGTGTATTAATCAAATATTACTGTTGCTGCCTTTGCTGCTGCAGCCTCATGAACAACATAAAAATGTTCAAGTCTAAATAAAATTCATTTCGATGGTGAATAGTTTTTTTTTTTTTTTTTGTAGGCTCGTTAGTGTTTGCTTCTTTTAATTTTCCTCATTTCTGCTTCTGCTATTTAAATATTTCTTTAGAAAATATTCATTATTATTTATATATTATTGTTTTGTGTCGTTTCTATTATTTTTATTTTTTCTGTTTTTCGTTTTGAATTCACACATTTATAAAAATTTATTTTTATTTTTTTCTTGTTGTTTGTATTTATTAAAAGTTGAACTATGCTGCATGCAGCCAGCAGCATTTTTATCCATTTTGCGGCACATGTGCGATCAGTTTCTTTTCTTTACTGCATTCACTACTGTTGTTGTTGTTGCTGCTGCTTCTTCTTTCCGATATTTGCTGCTGCTTTCTTGTTTGTGTCAGTTGTTTATTTCTGTGCTCTGGCTTTTGTATACTACACATATATATGCGCATATTTGTATATGAGTGTGTATTTGTATATAGGCAACTCAAATATTGACAGATGAAGTTTATTCTTTATGTTTGCTGCGCTTTGCATTCATTCAATTTAAATGTAAAAGAATCAATTTCATTTATTTTTTGTTGTTGTTGTTTTGTTTTTAATTTTTTTTTTTTGTAAGCAGATAAAAAGAAGATAAGTGTCAGTCAGTCAAATCGGTAGAAATGGAATTTTTTGTTTTTATATTTTTTCTTTCTCAGTGTTATGTTTTTCTTCTTCGAAGATTTTTAAATGTAAAACGTTGCATTTGGCTCTTTGATTAATTGTATTTTTATATGAGTGTTATTTTTTAAGTATTTATAATAATTTTTAATATTTTTTGTTCGTTCTTTCTTCATGCAAATGGTATTTCATATGTATATACATGTGTGGAGACTCATTGGGATTTTTTTTCTCATTATTTTTCTTTATTTATTTTTATTGCGTACAGTTCAATGAACTACTTAAGTTTATTCTCGAAGTGATCAATTATGCATTTTAATATTTTTTCTGTTTTCATGATTTTTGTAATAAATGGAGGAAGATGCATTTTACATAGATGAATGTTTTAACGACAGGAAGCAAGGGGATTATTAAAATTATTCAAAATTTGTTTGTAAATTTAAATTGACTTTGCATTATTTTTCTAAGAAATTATTTGTATATATATGTAGCTGCATAGATTATAGATGCTTCTGAAAAAGTATTGATGTACAGGCCTAGAACTGCCCTGTTCTATTTATATAAAAATTATCCGATTTCAAAAACTCTTTGCATTATGTTTGTACTTGCAAGGAGCAATAACAGAGCTGTGGAATTTGAAGAAATTTTCGGCTAAAAAATTTTGAAAAATCATAATTTATTTTCGAAATTTTGGTACTTTCAAGACCCTTTATTATGATTATTATTATTATTATTAATATAAGGGGAGCCCAAACAGGCAGGCACTGCGACCTAAAAGATCTTTTGTGCCATTCCCCATTTTATGACAAAAGATGTTCAGCTGACCTAATAAAAGTCAAGACATCTTTTGTAGAAGAAGATTTTATATGATCAGAAAAGGATTACCAAAAATTCTTCCTCTGAGCCGAGCCAAGGCCGGACATTCACACAGAATGTGAGGTGTCGTCTCGTCATCTTCCAGACATAGACGACACTCTCATTGGACAGACCTATTTTGTTTAGGTGATATCTGAGCCTATAGTGTCCAGACATGTAGCCCACCAATAGCCTAAGGTCAGGTTTGGAATAGGAGATGGGCTGATTTTGGGCAAGCGGAATGATAAGTGCTTTTGCCTGTCTTAAAGCTGGGATAGAGTTCCAATACTCTAGCCACGATAGATTTCGCAGAGGCTCAGCCGACTCCGCAGAACGGATCGGGGCCAATGTGCTTGGTAGATGAACCTTGCCTAGCCAGTTCATCGGCGGCCTCATTACCAACAATGTCACAGTGGCCGAGTACCCAACAAAGCGTAACTTTGTTACGGGTAGACAAGCGCTGGAGACTCTCAAAACACTCTTTTACCAGTTTAGAGGAAAAACTCCATGAAGAGAGTGCTTAGAGGGCCGACTGTCTGTCTAAAAAAATTACAATATTTTCGCCTTTAAGGCCTTTATACAGGTTTATATTAGCGCAGGTCTCAATTGCATATATTTCAGCTTGAAAGACACTGGTCCTACAACTCCGACACCAGAACCACAGTCCGTTTTCGAGTCGTCTGTATACCAATTGAGAGAAGAGGAACCGACATCGGGACACTGGCCATCCCATTCGGACTTGGAAGGAAGAATGATGTTGAATTTCCTACAGAAACACAGATCCCTAACCATACAATCCAATACCGTACATATTGGAGTGTTAGGAATTTCGTCAAGAATGTTCAAGACCCTTTTAAGACCTGAAGATTTTGTATTATCTGATTTCAAAAATTTGTTTCACTTTTATTCATTTGAATGTGTAGAAACTTAACTATGCTGATAATTTTTAATATGACGCCATTTTTTGTTTACTTTTCATGTCCCAAAAATGTCCCTTCATTGGCACAATTTTGTTACATACTGTATATAAAGCGATGATTCGGAATCCTTCCCGAGCTTTTTGTCGTAGACTTTTTTGGTTTAAGTATTTTATTAGTCCGAAAAGCGAAAAGCTCGTCCTTGGCCCTCCAGGGGCTGTTGTGCCATAATAGTAAGAGTAATATTTCATAAGTATGACATACATAAATTAAACCCTATTCTCGAGTTTCTAAGAAATTCCTTCGGAATAATAAATCTGAAAGTTCGCCTTATGGCTCAGGCGAAAGAGTACAAAAATTTTTACATGAATTATTTCCATAGAAAAATACCTTAATCGATCATTTTACATTAAGGTGGGCAGAGATGAATGGTCGAGAAAAAAAGTTCATATATTTGCACCTACGATTGATACACTTGATCAATGTGAGCCCAGTGCCATAAACCGTTTTTCCTTTGCGAACATTCCACGTGTGGTGGAAATTCTACAATAACGGGTCTTAGCATCAGAAAAGTAAGCTTGTGATTTTTGGGGTGAGATTTACTTTGGCCTTTACTACAATCGCTCTTAAATCAGTCCCTTTTCGCCAGATTTTGAAAAATAATTTCTTATTAGAAATAAAAAACAAAATGTTTTCAATTAACTGCAGAAATGTCTTCATTCTGGAGTTGCCAGGCTTGAGTCTAAATACCCTCATCGCCAAAAATTGCGGGTCTTTTGGAATGTGAAAGTTTGAATCGATGTTCTTATACATAGAGAAGAAATTTATGCTTTTTTTGCTTAAGTTCACTTGGGTAGATTTTCTTATACGAAGTTGAAAAACTTGTGTAATAATAAGTGCCTAAGTTTATTGACAATTTGCCTTAGCTTAGGTTTGCGTAAGTTCAACAAAATGGCAAAAAAAAAGCTTAGGGAATTTTTCTATACTAATTGCCTTCCATAAATTGCCTGCCCAAGTACTTAAGTGAATCACACATTTTTCTACAATTTGCTCAGCTCAATTGAACGAAGTTTTACCTAAGTTTCACTAAAATTTCGCATACGTTTTTTCTGTGTGTAGAAGAGCTTAGCGTGGGGACCAAATTAATGTCACAACAAACATATCCAATTAGCACTTGAAATGCTATTTTGATTCCACAAAACCTCTTTCGAATTAGGAGTTGCCATCTATGTCAAATCTATTTTGTTTGGCTTAGGAACTTGATAAGTTGGTTTTAGCAAGGAAGTCATGTGTTTCCGGGTTTTGTTTTTCAACCATAAAATTTCACTGGTTAAACCAAATCGGCTGTTTTATATTCTGTGGGAAAGGTAATGAAAACAGGCAATTTTTATTCGAAAAAAGTATAGTGATTCCGTTGGCACGCAAAATATTAAAACCAATTTTTTGAAGATGTGTATTTTTGGCAGAAAAAAAATTTGTACCCGGGTATGAGATACCTACAAAAATCCACTAAAAATTAAGAAATATGAAGAAAAACCCCATAACTATTTAAAAATATAAATTTATTTATTTTGAAAGCCTTCAGTGGCTAAGATAAAGAGAAATGGCACGTTTTATTCATCATCTCCTTCTTAGTCATCGTCTTCTCCAACCAAATTGCTGTCGCAATGTTTGCACACTTCAAATGAACAGGCCGCTTGCATATGATCCATTTGATGGACGATTTTATTTTTTTGGGGTCGAAATGGTTAAAAATACAAAAAAAAAAAAAAAATGGATCAAAATAGTAGTTAAGTTGTGTCTCATACTCTGAAAATAATGATTATGCCAATATATGGTTGGAAACTAAAATTGGATTGCAAAATATACGTAAAACACTAAATGCTAATGCATTACACTCATCTTTTTTAATTAATTCACTCAAAAATAAAAAATATACCAACTTGAAAAAAATCGAAAAAAGTTCTCGTGATCGATTTTCACACACGATGTTTGCAGCTGATACAAACAATGAGTCTATTTACTCCGGTGTTACCACAAAAACTGGCTCATGTCAAAAGAAAAGTTTAACAGTAATCAGATGGGCAATATTAATGATGTAAAATTCGACAGTCTCATGCCTGGTGCTGTTTCATACCCAGGCACACTCCCCTACTATCGAAAGCCGGTTAGCCACACAGAAAGTGTTCTATAGTTTTTTTCTAGTTGCAGTTGCAACGGATTCGGCATTAATTGTTAAAGGGGCTGCCCAATCTAATTGCAAGAACTCTACTAACCAGTGATCTGAACTGGCAGCACTTAATTTGACTACATCGGTACGAGTTGAAGTAAGAATATTCTTTCTTCTGTTCGTGCGTAAGAGAGTTTTGTTAGAACAACCTTGCTAGTCTATTGGGTAGGTTAGGTTATGTTGGAGTGACTGTCGAGAGACACATTTAGGCTTGAACTGCCCATTGTGGTACCACATTTTTGGACCTACAGCTTAACGCCGCTTCCAAACGGCGGTGTGGCAATTTTTTATCGGCTTGGTGGTTTTGTCATTATCAACCAAGGTGTGTACTTGTACACTATTTTATAATTTTCATACACTTCATATTGATAATGAATATAAGAAAGTTATGAAAATTAACCACCCGACCAAGACGGGGATCGAACCCGAACCTCCTGGATGAAAGTCTAGTGCACTACCCACTAGACTATCGAGGTTGTCTAGTCTATTGGGTAGCGAGCATGACTCTTTCACCCGGATGGTTGCTGGTTCGATTACAGTCTTGGTCTGGTGGTTAATTTTCATAACCTTCTTATATTCACTATCGATATGAAGTGAATGAGAACTATAATAAAGTGCACACGTACACATCTTGGAAGGCGATGGCAAAACCACCAATTGACAACAAATTCCCACACCGAAATTCGCAACCGGCGTTATCTGTAAGTCCAATCATGTGGTATCACAATGAGCCGTTCTGGCCTGAGTGCGCCCCTCTACAGCCAATTAAAAGATGGGAATTTACTACCAAGAAAGTATAAATCTTTCTAAATTTAAGGTAGTTCCTTATAAGCTTTACTCAAGAATGTTCACGGATTCTTCTAATAATATAAGATGTTTCAATAAGAGCTGCAAGGTTAGAAACTTTAGAGAGTCCAAAACAACAATTCGGCACAGTGCACAACAATTGCATCTCTTTTTAAGAGAATCTGTCGACTTATTGCATACCAAATTTCCAAACCGTGTAATTTAACGTTTTGGCGACATCAATTGGAAACAAAGATCTTGCGATTTGACGCCGTTGAATTTTTTCATTGGGGCTTTGTTGAAACGTTAGTGCCGCCATAGCTGAAGTCGTTGAAAATTTGGATAAAATGGCGCTACAGTGCAAAAGGAGCCGTGGCCATTTATATCATGTATTATTTCAAAGTTTCTACTACCCGAAAAATAATGGTTTTTGGATTTTTCGCTCAATTTATGAGTTTTATTAGTTTAAACTCCTTTTAGTAATAGTTGTATGCTATACAGCTACGCCGGGTGCCTGGGTTCGATACTCGGTACGGTGGAAAAATAAAAATTACAATGACAAAATTAAGTACTTAAGGGGTTATATACGTTTTCATGAGTCAAAAAAACGAAAAAATTTTTATGAATTATTTTCAAATTATGCAAGAGTTTATGTTCAAAATTTCAAGTCAATCCGAGCAGTAGATCATAAGTAGCAACTCGATTTGTATCGCGCTACTGTTCATGAATAAAGTGCACTCAAAACTTTAAACGTGATTTTCTCCAAATAAGGTATCTGAAAAATTACTTGACCAATTCATCTAATTTTTTTTTAAATTTTTTGTCCTACTTACAATACGGAGTATTTGAACGATCATTTTTTCATGTGCAGTATTTGTCTTAACTAATAAATTTTTTTAAATACATTTTTGAGACTCAAAAAATCGACTTTTTTTTGCATAATGTTTTCCGTATGAGAAAAAGTTTTTTTTTCAAAATGTTTCGTTCAAGTACTAGGCGCTGTAGTACACAACTGTAAATTTTTTGTCTTTTTGATTACAGTTGAGTTGTTGGCATTGAATCGTGGTCACTGCCAGACTCTGCAGAAAAAAACGCGCATTAAGGCAAGAGCTACAACTTCTACAATTTTCAATATTTTTTTATATCCGACCACTCTTTTTTTTCGTAAGAATATGTACTATGTATACCTGTTATACTAGTTTCAAATAAATTATTTCAAATAGTCCAAAAAAAAATCACAAATATGCCCTAAATTTCCCGTACCAAAACGTATATAACCCCTTAAGAAAAACTCTTCACTTTGCAGTGTGGTTTCATTTTTACCCATGCAAAAAGCTCGGGCTAGGCCCACATGAACTGTTTTGCCATAATGAAAGTAGTGGTATTCTGATCATCATTTTAGGATTTAGTATTCATCAATCCAAAAATTATTGCTCTGATCCTGTGACAATTTAGTTCTGCCATACAAAACAAAAAATGACTTCAATTCAGAATACTGGGAGTTAGATTAATGAGTACCAATAAGCCCGTCGGAAAGTGGAAATATGGTTTGAGATGATCATACAATACAACAAAAATGAAGTAACTAACAGTCTTTGTGTATAGAGTTTCTTCCTTTATGCATTACGCAGTTTCTTGTGGTGAGATGATCATGTAAGATGCTATTGTAAAACAGCAAAAATCGAAGCTGTATTGCTTTCACAAAAAAAGCTTGTTAACCTCTTGCTATGGCTTGCTAACCTCTTGACACATAAATAATCTCAAATATATGTTTTCTCCAAACCTATCCCAACTTTACGAATGTTACTCTCTACATTTGTCAATTTGCAATGTCAAAACGATCTACGATGAAGAAGAGAGGCGAAGATCGCATACAAAAAGAAACAACAAAAAACATTCAAGTTGCTGCGATCACGGCACTCAATATTCGTATATACATATATATGTATGTGTGTATGTATTTGTGTGATTGTATCCGCACGATTAACACACGTGAGTGCTGTCAATCATTCGACAAAGTATTCATACAAACATATGCACATAAATTGTTGTGTGAATGTCAGTGTACTCATTCGATAATAACAGCAACAACAACTGTAATATCAAAAGCAGACAACAACATCAAATGTGATGATATTGTGACGTTGACAGCAGCGTCATCATGATGATCAGTATTTTTGTTGCTGGTTTTTATAGATATTATTGCTTTGGAATTTTGCATTGCTCACCGCAAAAAACAATGAAAAAAAAACAACTACAAAAAAAGACAAATGATCGACAAAGGCCGAGACCAAGAGACCGCAAGATCACAACAAAAACACACGATGACGACGGCAACCCACTCATTGCTGTTGCTTTTGCTCTATAAAGTGGCATGTGCTCGACGACGACACAGCAAGCGAGCGACCGCGTCGGCCGCGTACGAAACAAGAATCAAAACAAAAGAGTCAAATACAATGTGCGCCGCCAACAACAACAGCAACAACCACAACATAGCGACAGCGAAAGCGAGTAGAAGCAGAGCACCGAAGTCAACAATGGGGCAAAGACAATGTGAAACAAGTGACGACGTAAACTTGTGAGTAAGTGAGAGTATTGTTGTTGTTGTTGTTGCTGTTGATTGCGGTGGCGGTAGTGGTGAATGGAGGCCGGAGATTCCCCTGCAGAGATAATCTTGCACTGTGATCGTCATCACGTAAACACTTAAACCATAATTTTGTGTTTTTTGAGCACTTGACGATCGACAAATGGTCGAATGCATGTCTGCTCCATGCATAAATACATGCGTATGTATGTATGCACGTGTTAGACGAAGGAAATATTATGAATGAAAAGCTTGTCATTGAACTTACCCGTTCTTCCTCTCGGATCATTTCGGCGATACCCGGTTTAATTTCTAGCTCATCAACAATGGAGGACGAATGATGATGTGATGCATGCTGTGGTGGTCCACCCGCCCCCGGTGGATGCGCCATGCCCATAGCAGCTGCTGTACTCAAATCCATTTGTGCTGCTGCAGCAGCTGCTGCCATGGCTGCAGCTTGTGCGGCGGAGCCAAGTTGAAAACGAGAGTCGCCAACACCTGCCATACCGCCGCCACCGTCACCGCCACTACGTCCGCTTCCCATGCCAGACGGCGCTGGAGAAGGTGTTAGCGGACCGCTAATTACACTGGACGGGTGTGTTGATGTCGCTGACGATGATGCTGGTGATGTACGATGGGAGTGATGCTGCTGTTGCTGCTGCTGATGATGATGGTGATGCAGGTGTGTATGCTGATGATGGCTGCTTTGCTGCTGATGCTGCAGTTGAGGAGATGGCGTAAGGGCACCAGAGGGTGTGCGTGTGGTAGGCGGTAACAGTGACGGTGCTGGTGTTGGTGAAGGTGAAGGAATCTCAATGTGCGATGCTAACGTTTCCAGAATGCCAGACGGTGCCAAACGTGTTGAGGGTCTAATGCCCTGACAGCCAACACCGCCACCCCCACCACTATTACTAATGCCAGTGGAGCTGGATATTGGTGGCGGTGGAGTCATTAAGGAGCATTCACGTTCACGTTCTCTTTCCCGTTCTCTTTCACGTTCACGTTCGGCACGCTCAGCAGCTATTAACCCGCTTAAAGGGCTCGATGGCGGATTGAATATTGTATCGGTTGAAGGCCAACGCCTTTTGCGTACATTCCGCTGTAGCTGATGTTGATGCTGCAGCGGTGAGAGCCTTAGCTCGAGTGCACTATTATTCGGGCCGATATTACTCAAACTGCCACTGCTAGCGAAATCCCAATCGCTGCGACTCAAACGCAACTTCTTCTCAGGTTCCACAAAAGATAAAAGATCTTGATCACTATCCTGTTGATCATCGGAATCTTTGCGTTCGCGTTTAGCGCTAGGCGAAGTACTCTCTCTCCGCTTCGGCGATGACGACGAAATAAGCTTCGTTGGTGTACGACGTGTGCTCTTCACTGAGCAGCGTTCATCGGCATCGTGCAGGCCATCACGATTTGATGATTCTATATTGCTGCCACAACCTATACCTCCCCCACCGCCACCATTAACATCAGCTAGCCCACGTACTTTCAGCATTTCTGCTATCCTCAGCAGTGGTCCGATTTGCTCTTGACTTACATTAATTTCACCTTTGTACATAAATTCGACAATCGCTTTCAAATCGGACCAACTAACATCACGCATAATCACAATTGGATGCTGGCACGGCGTATCGGAGAAAAGCATTTGGAAGTAGGGCGAACAAGCGGAGAGTATCATTTTGTGTGCCTTTATTGACCGTCCATCACAGGCGAGGGTAACATCCACGAATGATTCATTCTGCAGCAGCTGATCGAATACGCTGGTGAGATTGCTCTGATAGTTATTCCAACGGAGGCAAAACTGTTGTGGTACAGCGGCGGAGGCAGCGGATCCATTGGACGAGGCGGCTGCCGAGTGTGGGGAGGTGGGTGAGGCAGCCAGGTGTCTGTGGAATGACGACGCATCCACAGCTGATGTTGCCGTAGCTGTGGTCAAAGATGGCGGCAGACACGAAAGGGGCGGTGAGTCACGCAAATGCGATGATGGACTGTGATCAATGGATTTGATTTGCTGATAATGTGATGTTGACGTTGACGATGTTGCTGATTGTGTTGTTGTTGTTGGTTGTGGCGGTGTGGGTGTTAGTGCTGTTAATATACCTGCAGGTAGCACTGATGACGGGCGTGTTGGAGATTGTGGTGATAATTCCTCGGCTGAGGCGCGAAGATGCTGTCGCTGCGATGTGCTCGTGGCACCTTCGAGTAGTGCATGGAATGGCGAAATATTATCGCTTGCTCTTGTTTCATTTGGGGGAGTTTTTGATGGTGAATCGGAAGAAGCCATCGGGTTAATAGCCTTTGCTTTTTATGCGATCTTGTGTTATTTCAGATGGAGTCAGAATTTAGTAACTTCACTTAGGATTACATTTTTCTCACGGTTTTTCTTTTAAATTTTGCCAAAATAACTTTAAGACGATTGTTCTCTATTCTGCTGCTGCCGCTGCTTCAGTCTGCATGCGTGTACACACACATATTCAAGGGGCTCATTCACACACACGCACACGTACTCTGGCCGCAGGCGGCACATGTACGAACGTACACCACTACAGTAACACGAACCGGAAATACACAAACTAAATCGCAATTTGCTGCTCAGAAGCAAAAAAAAAGCAAAGAATGCACGCTCGGGAAAACCAAAACTTTTTCGTTTCGCGCGCTCTCTTTTTATTATTATTATTTTTGTTTTTATTGCTTACGCTTTCGCTTACGTTTATGCTAAAATTACGTTTACGAAAAATATATATTTATGTATCTCTTTATATGTTTTTGGTATCGTTACTTTGTATGCATTCAAATCAAATCGTATCGAATCGAAACGTATATGTATCTGTATCTGTGCCTCTATCTGTCTCTGTGTGTGTGGCTCAACACCTCACCTCCCCACTAGCGCAAACTAGGAAAAAAAGGAGTTGCCACCAAAAACAAAAAACAGCAACACCGCAGCAATAATAGTAAAAGCTAAAAACGTACGTACTCTGGTCGTCGTATTCGTTAGAATCGTTTGTCGTAGTAGTCGTCGCTGTCGTCGTCGTAGTAGCAAAAATCTCAGTTATTGTTTGTTGTGAAAATTTTCGATTTTCGTTTTAACAAAAAGTCTTCTCAGCACGACCGTCTGAATTAGACTGAAATCGTTTCGCACATTTTGATATGGAAAAACTGCTGAAACAAAACTTAACACTGGGAAAATTGTGAAGCAAAAGTTGAGCAAAGTTGAGGCGCCATACGCCGCATTCATGTACAAAAGCAACAACGACGGCAACAACAACCACAACAGAAACAGTGATGAATACTGCAAGCAATTTCTGCTTGCTTGCTTGCTTTCCTGCCTTATTTCTTCTTCTTGTTCGTTGTTTTTGCACTGTACTCAAATGTACGTACAATTTCAATTTTGAGATTCGCCAATTCAGTGCAATTGTTGTTTGCTGCTTGCTTTGCCTTGGAGTAGACGACAACAACAACGACAACGACGATGACGACGAATTTACAATAACAACATCGACTACGATGCGATGCGGTTCTGTATCTAGATATAACTTCAACTATAACGAACACAAAGAAAATACAAATGTAACGACGACGCGACAAACAACGACATTGACTACTGCTGCTGCGACCACGACAACGACGACGACGCGTTTCTCCAAACAAAAAAGATCTCCGTGAGTCGACGATGAGAAGACAAAGAAGAAGAAATGCTTTAGGTGCATCTCAGCATTCACTCCCCGTATACACATACACGACTCACTCACACACACTCTCGCATTCACGCACGCAAATTGGTATTTTGCAATTCCGGCGGTGCCTACGTATGCGCTGCGCCATTTATATTAAGAGCAACAACAGCAAAACCTTGCGAACTCTCAAAGCAACAGCAGCAGCAGCAACAACAGCAAAAACGCGAGAAGTTTGCGAAAAAGAAAAGCAACGCAACAACAACAGCAACGAATGTGATGTGAAAAACATGTGCGTGCATCGTCAACGACGGCGGTGAAGCTTACTGCCTACCATCGCCGACGTCATTGTTGATGAGAAGGCACGACGACGTTGAAAGCAACAACAGTGCGAATGCATGCAGCACAGATGCAATTTTGCGCACTCTTTGTTAGCAAGCAGCAAGTAATGCTCAGCAACAACAAAATACATTGCTGCTGCTTTCGCCTTTCGCCGTCTGCTGCGTGCTCTCTTTGTGTTTATTTTGTGTGCTTGCTCATGTTAGCCAATTTCTTCTGCTGCTGCTTCATCGTTTTCTTCTCCGCGTCGTTTGCGTACTGCAATTTTCTGTGTAAAGGAATTTCTAAGCGTAATGCCGGTTGTGTGCACCCACTGCGACAACAACAACAGCAACAATAACTTACAATGCTCTTGCAATGGTAACAACCCTTCTTTGTTGTGTTCGTCGTCCGTCCGGCTTCTTCCGCACCTTATATTCTTCGGCTACTTTACTCAATCCATACGACGCTGACGACGACGAGCTTCTACACAATTCGCACATGACAAAACTTATACTATGGTGTTCTCTCTCTGTCTCTCACTCGCTCATTTGAAAAACTTCTCGCCTCTTTGTATCTGTGATTGCATTTGAATGTTTGTGTGTGTATGTGTATATGGGTGCAATGATTGCACTCGCAAAAAGCGCGAATATTTTCCTTGAATACGCTGCGATTAGAGTCTCAGCTGTTCCGTACTTCTGCTACTGGGAAGAGTATGGAAAATTTGGTGAGCTGTTTTGTTTGTAGGATATTCTCGTGAGTCAGCGTCAAGTGGGTGGATAGGCGTATAGTAATGTGTGTGTGTGTGTGTGTTTCTACGTTCATTTACTATATGGCAAATTTTGATGAGCGCATAATGCATACTTCTGTAGAAGTATGTATGAGGTGGAGGGAAAATGTTGAATGAGAGAAGTTCTGTGTAGAAATATCACGCTGCAATCTATGTATATCATATACATACATGTAGAAAGTAATTGTTATAGGTAACCTGAAATACACAATAATCTATATAGAATTAGTGATCTTGTAATTGACCACTTTCCAGTAATTTTTCAGCTTGCCGTATTAAGCTGAAATGTTTCATCTTCAACATTTATGAATACAAACTTTCAGTTAATCATATCTAATTTTATTCTCTAAATGTTCATTCAAATAAAACTAATTTACTAGATACTGCTCTCATTTTCACGTATACGCGGCCTATCACATTCTCATATTTTTTTTCAGTGCTTGCTCTCTCGTTATCAGAAAAAATATAAAAATTAAATATTCTTGTTCTTTTTTTTTTGTTGCTTTTGAACTTTGTTCACTCAAAATTTTATTAATTAATAACGTTTTTGGTTTTTTGTTTTTGTATGAGAGCACTGCTGTTGTTGCTGCTACTGCGCCCCCACTGAGAGTTGACGTCGTGTATACGTGTATTTAACATGCACTAGTACTCACACACACGCATTCGCCATCTCAAAGATACAATTACTCTCTTTCTCTTTTTGTTATGTTTTTCTTATGAGATTCCATGAGCGCATTCGATGTGAATTGTAAACAAACTAGATGAATGTGAAACAATGTGGTATAAATGGAACAGTGGAATTCACTGAAAAGGAACAGCAAAATGGGAGGAAAAATTCGCCTCGCCAAGCGCGAGGCGAATGTATCTGCTCTTCTCTTACTTCAATAGTTTTATTTTGTGTATAATAAAGAGTAGGTACATATTTATATCGCAAAGACGAGTTCGCAGCAGGTCTAATCAAGAGTCACGAAACTGAGTGTGCTAACTTTTCCTCTAACTTTTTAAGCATTTCAGAAAATCTCTCTCATTCTGTTCACTTTTGTTTTTTCCATGCGACGAATTCAAATTTTGGCAAATTTATTTCTTTCAAATTTTGTACAGAACATACATATACATAGTTTTTTTTTCCTGTTGCGAGTAGCTTTACTTTTTCTCTCATCAACTTGTAGAATCTCTTCTGCTTTTTTTCTTCAGCTGCTCGTTTCTCTTACAGTTATTCTTTTCCTTCCTCGTCAACGTAGTCATTAACCTTATACATCATTTTAGTCCAGCCCCCACCCAATGAGTTGCTGGCTGTGGCATCACATATGAGAGCACACAACATTTACACATATGCGAGAGCGCATACAGGTGTATGTGTGTGTTTATCCATATGCATGTGCAAACTTTTCAAAATTGTTTTTTTTTTTTCGCTCGTTCATTCATACGTGTTACACTCACTCACAGTATATACTATACATTTTAAATATGTTTATATTATATAAAAATAAAACAGCAACAATAATAATAACAATATATTCCACTCTCTATAGCAGGCACTCATTCATATACTTATGTTTGTATGTATGCATGTGTGAGTATGTGAACTAAAAAGAGTAAGTGAGATCGCCAATGATTTTTGTTTGAATTAAAGTGTTGTTGCTAGTAGTGTTGTTGTTGTTGTTGAGCATTTTTACATATTTATTTTAAATATGAAATAAAAATCATTTAGTTGTTGTTGTTCAGAATCATTTTCACTTTTGCCGTCGCAATGTTGATTGTAGTCGTGAGCATTGTTAATGCAGATAACAACAACAGCAACAGTAACAACCATTGCTGCTGACTGGTATGAGTTTTGGACATGTGTACACTCTTTTATTATTGGTCGTTGTGTATTTGTTGTTTTTTCACCATGGTTATAGCAGGTTTTTATTGCTGGATTGCTTGTACCTATGTGAATAGTTTTAATACAAATTTATACAAACTTTTTATTTGATTCCTCTTTTTTGCTATTGTTCTTGTTGTTTAATTTTTATTTATATGCGTGTATGTGTAAATTATTTTTGTAGGCGTTTTTTTTTTGTTGTTGTTGTGGTTGATAAATAAGGGTTGGTTTTTAATAATTTTATTTAAAATGAATGTATGAATTTCATTATGAATAAATGAAACTATTTTCAGTATAATCACGGATACACAATACGAGATCATATGTCAGGTAGGTTCATGAGAGATTTATGAAGAAACGTTTTTTTTAAATATTATTTCTGTCTATAATTCGACATATAGAAGTTGATTCAGTATTTCCAGTTCTATCTTGGATCTTACGAACCCTGAAAAGCATCGGATAGAGAACCCTATTCTACTGAAAACTCTTATCATAGTAGAACATACAGAAGAGAAAAATCTTATTTTGTTGAAATTACCAGGTATAGTGGGACCTGATCGAGGTTAGCAGGTTCCAACACGCGCTACGCAAATGAAGAGTATTGAAGTGTTTTAGAAGCGGATAAGAACGATAAATTCCCAGCGCTACTCAAAGCAAGAATTAAGGTCTTCAAATAACTGTTAGAATTCTTCACTGGCGAAATAAATTTCAATTCAGTAAAAATGTGTGCATCGAGTATAGGTCCAATAACTGATAAAGCCATATATTCCTTTATATAATAATTCTCACTTGGGTCAATACTTCGAAAGTACATATAGCAAAAAATTTGATTAGAAAACAACATAAGTTGAGTTTTTCCCAAATTGCAATTTACAAGTTCCTGAGTCCTCTTTTTATTTATATATTTTAGATAAGCATATTTCTTCAATGGAACGAAGACATATATTTCTTCTTTTGAGAGCCTTAGGCGAAGTTTAAATCTGCAAGAAAATTTCTGCAAATTATTCCCAGAAGGTCTCTGATAGAATAAATAGTTGATGTACCTAAACAAACAAAAAATATTCCAAAAGAAATGGCAGCAATTTTCTTGCAGATGTAAACTCTCCCTTACATTCTAAAAAACTATGAAAAGAACTGTAAGGGGTCTCTACGTGTCTCACTCTGCCGTTTGGTCGTAATTAGACAACAATTTTTTCCCTTCAAACTTTTGATGCTAATAATGGATGTGAAAATAAACAAAATAAATGTTGGCAAAAAGCTTGGGGCGACATGTTCGCTGAATATTCAAAAAACTAGGTGTCTACAGGCACTCACAGTAGAAGTGAAACTTTGTTGTTTATTTGAAAATTATTAGAAAACATTCATAACAAATTCTGTTTAGGTTTTTGCAGTCTTCTTCTCTCTATTTTGTTGTTGCTTTCTTCTTTTGATACTCTCCACATTTATCAGCACAAACACGACGTAGTTCACGTATATAACACATGAGAGGAAGGTTTAGGTATATATAATCCAGTAGAAGCATCTAGGTCTGCTCTCTCACTAAAGCATATGAGATAGAACTACGCGAACTCGACTCTCTGCTTGATTGTATGTAGCCGATTAACAACTGCGCAACTTCGTTTCTTACTGGTTGCGTATGAGTGCAACATAAACGCGATTTTTCACGTGACCGTTCTTGTTAAAGCTTTTGCACTCATCCTCTTTCTATTTTCTGAAACTTTTATTCTGATGATACTCTCTGCACTTATCGGCACAAACATGACGTAGGACACATAAGAGGAAAGCAGCTATATGGGAACAAGGTCTTTGACTAAAGCACATGAGATAAAACTGCGAGAAGTCGACTCTCTGCATGATTGTATGTAGCCGATCCCCATATGACCTAGCTCGCTAAACACTATTTATTATTATTATTATTAAGAGGTTGAGGTGACTCAAAAGTCAGGCACTGCGACCCAAAAGATCGTTGGTGCCAAAGCCCCAAAATTAAGACAAAAAATTATCTACTATCCTAATGAAGGCTAGAATATCTTTTGTGGAAGAGGTTTTGAAATCGTTTTTTGATATGAACGGTTTTCTAAAAATACCTCTTCTTTGCCAAGCCAAGGCTGGACATTCACACAGAATGTGAGATGTCGTCTCATCATCCTCCATATATAGACGACTAGTGAGAGGACTAGAGAGAGTGCCTGACTAAGACCTTGAACGGAATGCCAATAAGATAGCCATTCGTCTCTAGCCCACGCCTCAATAATCGATTTGGAACAAGTCCAGCCGATTCCACAGAATGGATCGGGGCCCATGTGTAAAGCCGCTGAACCCTGCCTAGCAAGTTCATCAGCAGCTATATTACCTATAATGTCGCAGTAGCCAGGAGCCCTACAAAGCTTATGGGTAGACAACTTCTGCAGACTCTCAAAACACTCCTTCACTAGCTTTGAAGTAAAGCACCATAATGAAAGTGTCGCTAAACACTAACAACAGTATAAATGCTAAAGAATGCTAAAGAAAAAACAACGCGATTTCCGTTGCAAAATTTTCATTCACCCTCGCTAAAGAAGTTTCACTTCAAAAAACGAATTATATTCAATATGTGGAGCTGTTTTTTTCAAAATCGTCCACATCAGCTTAAAAAACATGACTATCGCGGAAATGCGTTTAAAGATTTCTAGCGTAATAAATTGTTGATAAAACGAGCTTGTGTTTGATGCTCAGATCTTCAAACTAGGATGAATTTGAATAAATCCCTTAAACAGCGTATTCTAGCATCTTCTACTTAGATTACAAATATGCATTGGAAAAACATTTTTTATTGAAATGCTCCTCTTAATTTCAATAGACTCATTAGTAGAGAGTTAACCCTCATTTACTACATATTTACGTATTTTTGCATTTAAACAGCTGAAATTGTTTCGTTGAATATAAATTGTTTAAATTCCCAATTATCTTTTATGGATTAAATGTGAATTATACGCACTTTTTAGTTGAATTTAAGCTAATTTAACTGCTATTTTAAGAAGTAGTATTTATCACGATATTTTGAGGGATTTATATTTTGTTATTTATTGAAGCCACAGGTAGTTATTAAAAAAAAAAAGAAGTAAAAATATGCAGCCTTCTTTTTGTGCATGTAATTGTGTCATTTACTTTTGCTACTTTATAATAAAATACTCAAACTCCTTTGTCACTTTTCGTTCTAATTTTCGTTGTTGTGAATTTTGCAATTATTTATTATGCTTATTGCCGCCCGCTCACACTTCAACCCCCGTCAAATTCAACCATTTGTGAATCATTTTCAGTTACACACATATCCATACAAATCTTGAAGAAGCATCTTGAAGATATTTTTAATCATCGTTTTTGATTGTTGTTGCTTATGAGAATCAGTTGACTGCGTTGTTTTGATTGTTGTTGTTGCTGCTGCAGCAGGTTTTGTTTATTATTAATTATTATTTTTAAAATGCAACCAAGAAACACAACAATAAAAAGAATAAGCAACACAAAATTTACAACTTCCTTAAGTTGACTAATGAGAAAATATTGCTGTTTTTTTGTATATTTTCTTTTTTATGTATAAGTAATAAGTATTTTTTATTGCAAAAAAAAAAAAAATTCATTCCCTTATTTGCCTTTATTTTTTGTTGTTAGCTTTGAATCAGAGCTTATGACAATTCTGAGTAAGGCTATAATTTGCATCGTTACCAACCAAGTGTGTAATCAAAGAATACATTTTAATGACTAACTAATAATAATATTTCAGATGAAATTCATTTCAGATGAAAATTTATTGAAATACTTCCTTCAGATATTTACTTTATCACTTAGCTTCAACTTGAAAATCTGGAATAAATTATTTAACTGCACTATGCCACTTCTTGGTGAGTATTCGAAAGTATAAAAATCCATGAAGCGCTATTCAGCGTAGTCAGTTGACTGAAAAAGCGTAGGTCCAATAACAGTTTGTAAATATTCAGAGAACAATCACTAAGAACATCATTGTTAAGGAGTCGTGGCGGACTCCGAAAAGGCCGTCTGATTTGCGTTTTATATACAAAAAATAAAATCATCCATTAATTTTATTTTTTGGTATGCTGATCTAGATGCTTTTATCAGACTATCTAATGTTTCAATTACGACAGGGCTTGAATTCGAAAGATTTTTCTTCTAACTTCTTCATCATTTATGGAAAAACTATTACAATGCTAATTTTATTTATTCCACCTGCTTTATAATAAAAGCAGGGGGAAGTTTCTCCTCTGAAATATTCATTATATGTGTGCCGATCCTTCCAACAGCAGGACCTACCATCTTTCTAATTGGGGCCACTAATGAATACTTATCCAAAACTAAAAAGCGGCTTCTTACGAAGAGAGTATATAAGTTTCTAGTCTACCTTAGTGTTAGCTTAGTTGACAATGTGCTAAACTATGGAATTAAAACTCGTTAAGTAGCTTTTCGAATTGTTCACTCATGCTATGCGTGTTATACTTTTGTGTATGTTAAATCCAAATGGCCAAAAAAAAAATTTAGACAGTTTTTTAAGTCCTAAAAGCCAGGACCATTACCAGCGAAGAGGAGGTGTCGGTGCAAATTATTATTGTTTTCGATTTAAGCTTGATTGAGGGCGTAAACCCAAAACTTTCTACGCACTTCTCCAGCGACCAAACAAAAAACAAAATTTTTTTTTTTTCCAAAAAAACACTTTTAAAAATGTACTTTGTAAAAATATTTCTTATTATTATGACCACATTCCAATTTTTAACCCGTTATCTCCCAGAATAAACCATGACAAACAAAATGGCCGACATTTTAAAAACTTAAAAAAAATCCTAAATAACGTAAATTCAACTTTTTGCTGTGATCTTTCAACTGGTTTCTTATATAGGGCATGTGTCCATATGGCAACGCTGCTAGAATACATGTACAAAGAGAGTAATAACCCAATTGCCAAGCGTATTGAATCGAATAGAGGCCACCACCATTTTTTACTTCTGATACCGATTCTGTAGGCGTTAATATTTTGATCGGTATCTCCCATATACTTATTGTAGTTTTCGACTGCGTACGGAATCGGAGCCGATATCTTAATGACGTCAGCTGCACTCAGAGCTGGATAAATTCAATTACATTACATTCCCAATTCCAATTACAAGGAATTGTAATTGGTTCATAAATCTTTTCAATTCCTTGGTAATGGAATTGATAAAACTTTCAATTCCATTGCAAGGAATTGTAATCGGTAATTAAAATTTTTAAATTCCCAGGTAATGAAATTGGAAAAATTTTCAATTCCATTCCAACTAAATTGGAATTTAATTCCAAGTATGTAATTGATTACACTCAAATATTAAATTCCTTTCTATTCAACTACATTTTCAATTCCTTTAAGGAATTGATATATTTTTAATAGCAAAATACAATTCCTTGTAATGGGATCGAAAATTTTTTCAATTCCTTAACCTAGGAATTTAAAAATTTTAATTTTTTTTCCTTGTAATGGAATTGAAAGTTTTATCAATTCCTTTACCAAGTAATTGAAAACATTTAAGTAGCAATTACAATTCCTTGTAATTGGAATGGAGATGGAAGTTAATTCTTAAAGGAATCATTACTACCTAACTCTGGCTGCACTCCACCTAGTCGTAATTCCTGCAGGATTTTGTCTATATATAGTTGAACCAACAGTCACAAGGGCATTATCCTTTCAATTTTACCGTTACAAAAACGCTCGCAGATAGCGGGATCAACAAAAAATTGTATGCACCGCTATTCTACTATAGTGTCCATTTGGCAACACGTAAAAGCAACTGGACTAAACTAAATTAAACAAATTTAAATTTAAAATGTTTTTTTCTGAAAAATATGACTGTTATTAGTTTTGCCAAACACATACTTAGCAGGGCCGTAGCCAGGATTTTTTTTCGGGGGGGGGGGGGGGTGGGTTTTATTCGACGAAAATATTCATATAAAATTTTTATGAAACTGATGTTTAAATACAATAAATTAAATACGATTATGCATTTGATGGACCCTATCAAACTAGGGAAAAGTGGATAAAAATGTTTGTTTCTGAATTTTCTTAATCTTAACCTAAAAAAATGGCCGATAATGACAAACAAAATTTACAGAATCAATTTAAATTTTTTCAAATGTGGATTTCAATACATTTTTTATCGTGAAAGACATAATTTCGATAGCTCATTGACTTGCCATTACTTCCCTAAATTCGTGCAGTCACAGCATTGAAATCTTCCGAGTCGGGTGCTCTGAGCAATAATGGGTTAAAGGATTAATTATATTTTAAGATTAAGAACTTTGAAGCTAATTCAATAACACTGTCCTGCATGGGTTTGGTGGACAATACTGTTCATAGTGTTTGCGAATGATTTTTTCATGCTGAACACGAATCTGAGGTCAAAAACTTCCCATTACGTCACGTTTTAGAAAAATGGGGTTGAATCCCCTGAAAATACCGTTTTTGGCCATGAAGCACAACTCCGTACGATTTCAATTCAAATTTATTTTTAAAATTTTTTCTTTTATTTGACGTTTTAGAAAAAAACCGATAAAAAAATATTTAAAAATCGTTCAATAGATTTTATTTTGACATTTTTTTCATCCACTGGCAATCAATATCAAAAATTAGGAAAAAGTTTTAACATTTCGGGGGGGTCAGAACCCCCAAACCTCCCCCTAAATACGGCCTTGATACTTAGAATAAAAAAGAAAAAGTTTTAGAATTTATATACTTTCGCTGAGATGTCATGTTGATATCACATGTACAATGAACTGCGTTAACAAAATAATTCAATACATCCAACTTTGCACATAAAACCGTTATGAAATGCACAACCTCATTGACAAATGTTTATAAAAGATGGTGCAATAGTGCAAGCAAATCTATATGTATTATATGAGCCGTTGTGGTGTAACTCAAAATCAGATTTTTGAGAATATATTGTTTTTGTAGAAGTGCTGTGCAAAATAGGGCTCCTATAAAATTTATTACCTCGATGTACAGGCAGCTTTATAGTACACATGTTCAACCTAGATGCAAACCTTTTTTGTGGGAAACTAACTGAGGTCAAAACTATTGCCTGAAGGTGAAAATCCAAATAATAAAAAAAAAAAACTGACTTACGCCACTTTTGCACGCAAAGCAAATTCATCGTTGCCATACGGACACTAGGAGATAATGGGTTAATTTGACTTCTTTTGTAATTTTTTATCGAAGCCTTAAAGCTGTAAGTCCGTCCGGGACTTTTATCCACTAATCCAACATTTCGGCGTGTTTTCCCGAGACGACCGTTATTAATAAATCAGGAGAATAGTATTTTAATGAGAGTGCAGTTATCTGAGATGACCAACATTGCCTATTTAGCTTTTCTCCTCATGAACTGGTACACATGGAGTAATTTTCTGGTCCCTCGAATAAAAAATGTTTGTATTTGTTAGGACACACAACAGAGATAAAAAATTTGAAAAAAAATTTTGGCTCCAAAATTTTTAAAAATCGGAATTTATTTTGGGTCTTTTAAAATCCTTTTGGAACCTGAAGATATTATCCGATTTGAAAAATTTGTTTCCACTTCTGTTCATCTCGATGAGTAGAAACTCAACTATGCTGTAACTTTTCGATTTGAAAATGTTCTCTTATTCGTTCGATTATGTGTGTCACTGTATGTACATGGTCACCCGATTGCAATTTTTCATTTTCTTCATCTGAAACTTTTAATGGTTGGTACTTTAAATTCCAAGTAAATTTTATTTGTTTTAAAAGAATAGTATTGTTCTCTCCACCTTATGCTTTAAATAGAATATCGAAAGAATGGGCCAGACATATCATGCTACAGTTACATGCACTGCAACCCCAGCTTCAGTTCCAGTTTCACTTCTTTTTGCTTCAGTTTGATTTTACACAGCACTTGTGTATGTGTGTTTAAAAAAAAAAAACTACATACTAATATTGCCGGTGCACATGCCACAAAAATATTTGCACTATTCTTATTTTGCACCAAATGGACAAATGCAAATGAAGCTTATATAAAAAGAACTTGAACACCAAAAAAAAAACACACACACAAAAATAATAAAAAAGAAAAAACCAACAGTGAATTTTAGCTTAGGATCAAATCTTCTTTTTCTAATTTTTAAACTAAAAAATATGAGAGTATGTCTTCTTTTTCTTTAACTTTTTTGCAATTGAAATCTACAACAATAAACAAATTTGATACAAGAACACAACACACGAATTCATATGGGGAAGAAAGAGATGAGGCGGCACGGCCTGGTGTAGAGACAAAAGAATTGCACAGAAACAACGACATGTTCATGCTCTCAGGCCGCTGCTTTCTCTCATTCAAAAAAATAAATACAAAAATGCAACATCAATCGAGGGGCTGATGCTGCTTGCAAAAGATACTTCGATGTCAATTAAGAAAAAACTAAAAAAAATATCGCGGCGTAGAGTCTGATAGATGGACAGAAAGACAGACAGACAGACAGACAACAGACTAGCAGCATCAGCGATATATCGTTGTATGTGGAAAAAAGAAATGCAGGGCAATAACAGCAACTACAACAACAACAATAAGAACAAACGCCAACAGGATACGGATGCGGATATGAATGTGTGTGTGTGTATATGTATGCACGGATACGCGAATGTATGTATATAAATTTGCCTGACATTCGCTTTAGAAATGACAATCCACTTGGTCTCCATTGCTCGGTTTTGTCTGGAAGTTTGCCGCAAGGGGTGCAAAAGTTTGCAGTACTAAGTTTATATTCTATATATGGTTAAATACATACAAACTTGTGTAAATGTATGCATTTGCTCATGCCTCTCTCTGTATGTATGTTTAGATATGCGTGGCAGTGGCAATGCAAAACTTGGTCTAAGCAATATTCAACAAATATATATGTGAGATGATATGCCTACACCCGCGCCAACTTATGGACCACACATATGTATGTATGCATGCATACGTAACTGCATTGAAACTCTTGTGAGTAGCAATAGTGAAAACAACAACAATAATAATACTAGCAGACAAACAGATGCATATGCCCAACAACATGCAAATGCACTGTGGATGAGTGTGTGTATGTGTGATGCTGGTCACCATGACCACCATTGAATTGCAACAGCTCCCACTTCTTCTACTTCATCTGATTTTACTTCTACTTCTTGATCTCCTGTTGTTCTCGATTTCGTTGCGGTAGCTACATGCAACGCTGCTGTCGGTAAATGCCTCCTGCCTACTGTTTACTGCCTGCAATTGTGTACAGTTTCGCGTTTAATATTTCGCGCGTTATGCCGCCCAATCTGTATATATTCGTATGTGTGCAGACAATTGCCGGCCGGTTGCGTTAGCTGCGTTCGTCCATCATCATTTTTGCGCACTGCACCATGCTCCACTCCGCACTAAGCTCAAGAGTACGCTTGATAGCTGAAATCCTCACAAAAACCTTAAAGCAAAAACGTATCGAGACATATGCCCCAAAAAGCACAAAAACAAGCATTGGCAGTAACATTTCAGAGCTGTGTGGTAATGGCAGAGGCTTCGCAAAAAGCTCCAGCACCAACAGTAAAACCTTAACATCAGTCTGCAGCTCCCACTGCCAGCAGTTGCATTATCCCCATCTCCCCCGCCACCGCCATCGCCACCAAACGTGTGTATGCACCACCCCCAAACCTTGGGAGAAAGATATTGCCCAGCATCATCAACATCATCATGGCATGCTTGAAAGTCGAATTCGCAATTCGCAATCGCATTCGTCGTAATCGGCATCGTTGGCATCACACGTTTTAGCTTGGCCTGGCTTGGCTTACTCCTTGCCTTTCATTCATTCTACATATGCACGAGTATATGCCGCGTCGCTTCGAGAGTCTGTACTGAGTCCTTTCGCCTCCCATCCATTTCTCTGCTATCTTGCTCCCCTTTGTGTGGCTCTTATGTGATGCGATGATGTTTGCGAGGCATTTTTGCATATTTGAAGCATCGTCGCTCATATTGGCATAATGGTTGGGGTATTCTAACTCTCAAACTTCAATGAATGCCTGCAACTCCACCTCATGCCAAACTCCGCACGATAATACTGCTACACATCGCTTGCCGCCTGCTACCTACCTACCGCCTGCTGCTGCAATATTCGCCGATGAAGCAGATGAAGCAGCAAAAAGCATTTGTTGTTTGCTGCTTCATCGTTTTTGTCCATTCGCGCATTGCAATATTCGCAATGTTCGTTTCTATTTTGCGTTTTAATATTTGCAATTTTTGTTAGGAGTGCGAGGAAAACGAGTATGTGTGAGATGTGGCGGGGGATGTGGGGAAGATTGTGAAACAGCTGTGAGCATGAGTTTTTCAAGTTTTTATTATTGTTGCTGTCGTTGTTACTCTACTATAGTTAACGTATTTTATTATACGTTTGGTCACCTTCATGCACTTCAAACCACATCTCATGTCTGTGTGTAGGTATCTGAGTATGTGTGTGTGTGTGTGTGTGTATACATTTAGTTGCACCCTCTAGTACTGTTGCTGTTGTCGTCATGTTGCTGGCGTTGGTCATCAGCGCTTTTCGTCTCTACATCATCATCGTCACCCGCGCTAAATACATAAATTTTTGTGTAAAATGCGCGTACCCATCATCGCTTCCACTCTCGGCGAAATTTCGTCGTTCATTCGTTAGTTGATTTTCAGCTTTTCCTTTTTTTTTTAATTCCAGTCAAAATGACAAAAAAGTATATTTTCTGCAATATATTCTAAACATACAGAAGTACAGTGGAATGAAATGTCTGAGTAGAAAAATAATAGAAATATTATTTGTTGTATTTTTAGTTTTATTTTATTTTTTTTTTGAGATATCAAGCCTTACTCATTTATCAATGATCTTTATTGCTGCTGGAAAAAAGATCCCAGCTGCTTTTTATTTGTTTTGGAATAATTGTAAAAATAAATAAGTTAAAAAGTAAAGGTTTTTTTTTTAAATAAAAGTTGATTTGCATATGATCGGAACGACATCATAAGACTGAAACCGCAACGAAGAATTAACTAAACTAGCAATGAGTGGTTTGTTTTACACTTAACCAGACCGAAACGGCGATTTGGTATGATTGTGAGTTTTTGTTGTTCAACGTTTGCCTTGACAGCTTGCAGTTGTTTCGATGATGTGTTGTTGTGTCCCATAGGCTTGAATCTATCAATAAACTTTATTGGGCCCAATTGGGTACATTCCCCCCACAAGTGGGTGTGGCACCTCCGATACAAACTTCTTCTTTTTTTTTGGTATATATCTAAAACCATTTACGGTAGTTTACTGAAATTTCGCACAAGGACGTCGATTGACAACGTCATACTACAGGAAAACGTGGATGGAATTGGAAAAGGGGTAAAAATTCAAAATTTAGTATTAAAGACTTTAAATGTTGTCCAATAACAATTGTATTGTAAATACGTAAATCTGTTATATAGGGAACAATTGATATATCGTCGCCTGAGAATTGATTTGGCGTATGTGTATAAGTATTCCTATGCCTATACGCCATATCAATTCTCAGGCGACGATATTTCAAATGTGGGAAAACTCAAATGTACCGCAAAAGCTCTTAATGATTTGTTTCTTCTTTTTCAATTTATTTTGTTTTTTGTTCGCAAAACACACTTTTATTTTATTAACATTAAAGAGCAGTGCTAACAAATTTGGTTACTCTTTTACGATTAATTCACAAAACGCTTACTAGTTGTCGAAAATTACATCAGCGTTACCAAGTTGACAAAAATACGTTTTAATCCAAAAAGAGTTAAAGTAAAATCTTCAAAGTTCATAACGTTTCTTTAAATCAAATTAAGCTTTTTTCTGCATTTCAACTTTTTGCCTTTTAGGGCGTGGTCATACTGAAAATGGCAGAGTCAAATGTGCCCCTTGAAAGATACTTGAAAGATTGAAAGACAGTTTCGGAATACCTAGTCTTGAATTCGAATAATTTAACAGGAAGCTTAAAAATAAGTTACATCGGATTGCACACTAATGTCGCAAACAAAATAAAAATTTCAAGAAAATAAAAATTCTGTTGTGTAGCTGCAGAATAGCTAGTTTTATGTGACTAAACAAATAAATAGCTCGCCTGTGCATTTAAAACAGCAATGCACAATATTTTTCGCATATACGGCGAGTATTTCTGTGAAGCTCCGAAAACCCTTTTACAATAATTCTAATGCATTTCACTAAAAAACCTCAACAATTCATTCACATCAACTCGTACCCATAGCAACCAGCGACCCTTTGCCTCGAACGACATTAGCCTTGTGCTGATACGAGACATTTGGTGACGATGACAATGACGATGAAACCTAGTGGACGTTAGTATTTCCTGTATGCCGCCGCTACTTCCTCACTTACTCACTCTCTTTACCGCTCTACATGCAAACGCAGTATGCGTTTCAGAAATTCTCCACATGCCAACCAAATATTTTTGGGTTTGTTTGTGTAAAAAGTTTTTGAAGTTGTCGCATTCACAATTCTGGACGCAATGTACAAAAATTAAGCTAAGTCTTTTGTGTATGTGTGAGCGTGTGTCTGTGTGATGCGGTGCTGCTTTTAGGCGCAATGGAATACTTACGCTCACTCATGCACACCCATGCACACATACACTCATACATGCATTAACATCACATATGCGTTATATTATTGCCGCGTTATTTTGTCGCTTTTATATTTGTAGAAATATGTGCTTGTGTTTACATGTGTATGTGTTTTCGTTTACTGCAGCAACAAACACCCATGATAGAGCCTTAGCGACAATTTTCTATATTTACCCATACCACCTCCATGTCTGCTTCGGATTATATATGAGTTTGAGTGTAGTGACCCTTGTGGTAGAGCTCCTGTATCCCTTGTCTGACCGTTGCACTTTTTGTCGTTTTTGTCGTCGTTGATGTCACTATTGTGTCAATTTCATTTATTTGCATTCGATAGCAAGCGCTAAAATTTCCTTTGGAAGTTCAGATTTGTAAAAGGTCAAAGGCACTTGAATTTTTTTTTTTTTGCATATTGACGACAATTCACAGTTCTACTTGAATTTTTTTGCATTCTTTTTGGTTTTCAGAAACTTTACAAAACTTTGATTTCGTATTTTCGTCTTTTTATTTATGTTTCTGCGTATCATTGTCTATTTTGGTTCAATGAACCCAATTTCACAACATTGCATTACATAAAAAAAAGAGATATTTTGGAAATTATCAAATTCACTTCCGATTCCACTCAAACTGCCTTTCAAAACTTGATGGGGTTTGTATAAATTACTAGCTGACCCGGCAGACGTTGTTCTGCCCTTTCTACGAAGAAGCGGGAAAATTAAAGTCTATTTCAATGAAGAAGAATGGAGTTTCTTGGTGTTAAAATTCAACATTGGTAATGACAATTCTAGCTTAAAGGACGTACATTAAATTTGGTAAAAATTCTAGATTTAAAAATGAGGCATCAAAACTTGGCATTTTTAAAACTATTAATTTCCAGAAGAATATCAAAGATCATTCTAGAAGTTATATCTAATTCCAAAAACTATTTAAAAATGTGGACCCATTTGCTATTTTTTATAAAAATAGAATTTATTATCGGATTTCGACATAACTAGGCAGGTTCTTGAAATATTTCATAAATTAGTAGAAATAATAGTAAAAAATAATAATAATAAAAAATAGAAGTAGAAAATAACAATAAATTGTAGAAAAATGTAAAAAAAAAGTGGTAAAAAGTATAAGTAGATAAAATAGTAAAAAAGTAGTAGAATATAAGAAGAAAATGTTGGAAAAAATAAATTAAAATAGTAGCAGAAAATAGAAGTAGAGTATGGTGCAACGCCCACTAATCCAACAACCCATCTATATTTTTGTAGTAGCATGGCATTGTTAATTTACGTTATTGTACCAAATTTCTGTACTGTGCTATAAATGATTCTTGAGATATAGCCAAAAAAATATTAGGATTAATTTTATTATAGTTCAGTTGAATTATAGAAACAATATTTCAGGAGGCTCTATATTCATATCAAAGACCATTCTTGAAATTATTTCAAAATTTGAACCAATTTCATATATATTACATATATATAGAATTTGTTACAGCGCCACCTATAGGATTTTGAGATAGCTAGGCAGGGTCTTAAGATATTTCATAAATTAGTAGAAATAATAATAAAATAAGGAATGGAAAAAGTTGTTGAAAATAACAGCAAAAAAGTAGAAGAAAATATTAGTAGAAAAAGTAGTAGGAAAAAGAATAGAAAATAGTAATACAAATTGTTGTAAAGAAGTAGTAAAAAGGTAGCAGAAAAAGTAGTAGAAAAATAGTTAAAAATAGTAAAAATGGAGTAGAAAGAGTGGTGGAAATAATAATAAAAAATAGTAGTGGAAAAAAGCGTAAAAAAGTAGTAAACACTAGTAGTAAAAAAATAGTAGAAAGTGGTACAAAATAAAAAAAAAATTGTAGAAAAAATGTATTAAAAAAGTAGTAGAATAGAAGTACTAAAATAGTAGTAGAAAATAATAAAAAATTGTAGAAAAAAGAAGGCTAAAACTAATCGAAAATAGTAGTAGAAATAGTAGAAAGCAACGGTACAAAATAAAAAGAAATTGTAGAAAAAATGTATTAAAAAAGTAGTCGAAAAAAGTAGTAAAATAGTAGTAGAAAATATTGGTTGAAAAATTAGTAGAAAATAAGAAAAAATTGTAGAAAAATAGAAGGCTAAAATTAATAGAAAATAGTAGTAGAAATCGTAGTAGAATTAGTAGTAGAAATAGTAGTAGAAAATCAAAAAGGAGCATGGTCCCACTAAGTCAACAAACTGAAAGATTCTAAATTTTAATACCGCCCCATAAATGGCTCCTAAATATCTCATAATGGAAATTCAGGTTATATGGAAGGTGCCACACCCCCTTCGTCAATCCCACCTATATTTTTGTTGTAGCATGGCATTGTCAATTCTTGTTATTGTACCAAATTTCTGTACTGTGCTATAAATGGTTCCTGAGGTATACCCAAAAAGCTATTAGGATTGTATGGGAGGTGCCACGCCCACTTTACCAAAAGCCATTATGAATAGCTATGATCCATCCTCCAGCCTAAGAAAATATATTCTGGAAATATGACTTCAATCGGTCCAGTCATTCAGAAGTTATACGATGACATACACACCAAACTCTACGATTTTATATATAAAAATTAAAGTTTGGAAATTAAAAAACCTTAATAGTTAAGGTAATATTATGATCATAACAGGGTAGTAGTGATTCTATTTAGAATTAAAATTTCACCTTCATTCCACAATTCTCTGTAATGGAAACTAAAATTTTTTCGATTCCATTACACGGTAATTTGAAAATTTTCCGTTCCGTTAAAACTTTTATTAATTCGATTACGGAATTGAAAAAAAAGCTTAAATGGAAAGAACTGTAACTTTCAACTAGGAACAACTAAACTTACTTCACATCACTCTAGAAAGCGATTAGATAATGGACTCAAATGATCGTCTTATCTGCTAGTTCTATAAGCTTTTTGATATTCTTCTGGCATCATTGTTCATTCAAAGCCTAATAATTTTAATAATTAATTAGAAATGTGAACTGCCAAATTGGGAAGAAATTTTTCCAAACCAAAAAGATTTTTTTATCGTTTTTTTTATTGCTCAGTAAAAGAATTTCCCTGAAGCAGGCTTGATATAAGAAAATAATGTCATTTGAATTGTGGCATGTCGTATGAACAAACAGGTCCACTCCTTTGCTAAAATAATAAAATTTAATTTTTTAATGCTTCGAAATTCAAATTTATCAATCGCAATGCAAAACGTCAGAGAGAATAATGCCAACACGTTGCGAGTATAAATACATGCAAACGGCGGACATAACTCGATTAGAAGTGGAAGCAATGAAGGCGATTCTGATCGTCAAATGTGACTTGAAAAATCCATGCGTTGCTTTCTATAAATACGTCATAACAAAGCCGGAATTGCTTTGCCAAATTTCTTCAAAGAACAAATGCAATACAACAACTAAAGAAGGAGATATTGAAATGGAGAACGAAAGCGATTCAGATGATGGATAAATTGCATTCCTTGTTGATTTTCATATACAGCTTTTGGTCCGGAAAAAGATACGAGCGTTAATCATATATGATTCTTAGTTTATAATTTTTATTTATTTTAACAGATGGTCAAAAATCAAAATTTGGAAATAAAAATATCTATAGGGCACTAACTTTTCGTTCGGGCTCGGCATAAAACTGTAGATTCTTTCCATTTGTGTACAAATATAATTTAGACAGCATGAATGGATACAAAAAGCTCAGTTTAAGGCCTCCATGGGTTCCACGCCATGACAAAGTAATGCAATGAATCAAATGTAAGGCCAAATTTAAAAAGTTTAAAAAGAAAAACAAACAAATAACATTGTTATATTTTACGAGTTTTTATAATTTTTCCAAGAGCAAGAACATTTCAGAAAATTTAATTGAACCTAGGACTTTCTCAATTTTGCTTTTGTATGGGAATACAGCCTTTTAAAGTCAACAACTAGGAGCGAAGATCTTGGGCCCGCTAGTGCATATGTTGGATTGAACTCAATGTCAATATTCTACATCTACACAAATGTATGTAGACGCCATTTTATTTCGTTCATTGAGGAAACTCTATAAAGTAAGAGTGTTTCTGTTAGTAAATTTTTAAACAATTATCAAAAAATGGAGTACTTATTGACATTTATTTAACAAACCGAAAAATACAAAGTAACACACACGACATCATGTTAAGTTAATCAAAAAAAAAAAAAAAAAAAAAGAGAAGAAAAATATTGTTTAATACATAAGTACATACTCTGCTAGTAGCTATCTACATAAATGCTCGTAAATGATTTTCATTTGCGGTTGACCGCACACGTCAAGCCAAAACCAAAGCCACTAAATGGCAACAAGTTAATTGATAAAAATCAGTAGGAAAAAAATTAAAAAAAAAAATAAAAATGGACGCAAAATCATAAAATCAACAGAATAGCAACAACAAAAAAGTGAAACAACACAAAAAAGATGTCAAAGTGCCGACAGACAAATGACAACAAAAACAGCATGGAATAACAGCAGAGGTAGCAGAAGCAATAACAACACCAGCATATAAAGCTTGCAATTTGTGAAATGCTATAGATAACAGCAACAACAGCAACAGATACCAATGCAACAGATATTGAGAGAGGTCGCGCATATTTATCCAAAAGATAATAATAACAGCAACAAGAATACAAAGCATCAAAAACGCGTATTATTGAGAGCGCTTTACAATGCATTGCGTTGCATTGCAATTTGCTGTTATAGTTGTTGTTGCCACGCGTGCGAAAAAACACGTCAACAGGAATAACGACAACAACAACCAACATCAAAGGCCGCTGCTTTTAATAAACACGCACGCGACATGATGCGATACGATGCGCGATGCATTTGCCACTGATACGGAAGCAACAACAACAGCAGTGAGAAAAAAGTCGAACGTGTTCATACAGCAAAAAAGCAAATTGCAAACAAAACAAGAAAAAAGTAACAAAATTAAACAGCAACAACCAGAACAACAAAAACACTGAAATGCAACCGTTTAAAGTGCAGCAGCAAAGCAAACATAAAAATTTGCTAGCTGCAGCTGTATGTTGCTGTATTGTACGCTGATAGTGACACACACACACATCTCTCTACCTACCTACATACATACGTACAAACACACATACATACTACGCGGAGTCTGAGTCTATGACACTTTATGGCTTGTCAAATTGACTGCCGCCGAAAATCACCACATGCTGCTGCATGCCACCACCTCATTCATTTGGCCCTCTACTCTCAAAGCCCTGCGCTTCACTTTATAGTAAAAGCACACAAAAAAAAAAAAAACGAAGCAGCAAACGCACCACATTTACACACTCGCCGCCTCCGTCATTGCCACTGCCACTGCCACTCACTCAATTGTGTTCAACAATGCGGCACACGCGTCAAGGTCATTGCAAAATTATGCCAACAAAGTGTGTGCTGCTGCTGCTGTTGTTGTTGTGGCTGTTGCACTCTTGTGTTATGTGCATTTTTGCCTCTGTGTTGCTCCAATTTCAACCAAACTCCCAAAAACAAAAAAAAAACCAGACAGGCGCAACTTTTTTTCGCGACTTTTTTCGCGCATGATACTCGTCCATTTCTGTTTTTGCTTTTTTGCATTTGTGGCAAGGTTATACTGCAATGTGCCGCCGCTTGTTGCATGTTATGCTTATCGACATATGCGGAAATTTTTTGCGTTTTTTTCTTTGTTCGTTTTGCAATGCATTGCAATGCAATTCGGTTAACTGCGTTTTTATTCCTGCCATATCAATATCCTTGTTGCAGCAGCAGCAGCAGCCATAACAGCAACATTGTTCGTTGCAACATAATGACGCTGGTTAAGGCTATGCTCGAGTGATTTTGTTGTTGTAGATGGCAGCAGCAGCCGCCAGGGGTTAGGGAAATCGGGAGTCGGGCAGTGAAATTAAACAAAAAAAAAAAAATAAATTCATCAATTTGGTGTATTCACATTTTTTCCTCGCTTGTTATTGCTGATGTTGTTGCTGGTTGCTGATACAACGACACCTTCTCACTGCTCGCAGCGGCAGCAGCACCTTCTCAGCAAACAACATACAACACAATTCTGCTCCTACTACTTTTTGTTGCTGTTGCTGGAGCGCAGCACTAGTGTTGTTACTATTCTTCATTTCTTTTTTTTCGCGTTTTTCAGTTTATTCACATTTGCCCGCGAATTGCATTGATATTGCTGACATATGCATGTATGCATTGCAACGATTATTAGGGATTTCGGCATTTTGTTGCATGCATTGGCAGTGGCACTGGCATTGGCACCGGCATTGCTGATGACTGAGTGGCTGAGCTTGGTGTGGAAAAAAAGTATCACACACTTTTGTGGTTGTTGCAATCGCCGGCTTTTTTCTACTTGTTTTTAGGTTTAATTTTTTTTTTTCTATTTTTGTATTGCTGTTGTTGTGATATTGGAACCATTTGGCTTGTTTGATATGTTGCAATTTTGATATTTTTTCTTTTTTTTTACTGTGGTATTTGTTGTTGGTTGCACTTGCCGTTGTATGAAGTGTGAAATGCATCATAACAAAAAGACCAAAACAAGAATGAAGTGAAAAAATATTTGCAAATTTTATGTGCAATTGCATGCTATCATTTTTAAGCTTTTCCCTACACACTCATGAACACCCGCATGCACAATGCACACTTATACCTACATACATATATGCAAATGTGCATATGGATGTATGTATGTATGTATGTAAATTTACAAACACCAAATAACCACAAATTTGCGGTTGCTGTCTTTTTTTTTATGGAAATGAGAGAGAGAGAGAGAGAGAGAGAGAGAGAGAGAGTTCAATAAGTGATGGCGATGATGTGTTATTGTGAGATTTGTGTATTTAAAAGTTAAGGCCTGGAGTTTTGTAATTACTTGCCGAAACACTGAAAGCTTTGGCACATGCTGACTTTGAAATCTAGTGTAGAATGCAACAGAAGCTCAGCTTTTAATTCTCTTAAAAATAGAAACTATCAATCTTTTTACACGGCATCACCTGTAGGCTGATAATAACAAAAAAATTAAGTAAAAATTTAAGGCCATACAAAAATTACAATATAAGTGGGAACGAAAATCTCAGCCAAGGAAACCAATGTACCGTTGTGCTGTAATATGACAGTGGGAAGTAACAGTTCAGTGTCTTGGGATGCCCAAAATTTATCAGAACATTCTTGTTTCTTCAATTTCTGAATATAGATTGGCAGCGAAACACCGTGGTAGATTGAGCAGTGTTTTTATGGTGGAAAATATATTTTTGGGAAGTAAACCTTGCAAAAATTCAACATTTACAAATTTACAAATTTACACTCAACCCTTTATTTTAGTTATCTACAATATTATATATTGTATCTAAATTTAATAAATAAATAAAATTAAATTTTTGCTCAAGGCTCAAGTGCAAGAATGTAAATTTTTCTCTTTATATCCCTGTCTATCTGAAACCAACACAACTTACCGCTTTTTTTAGACTACGGTGATCACCGACCCTATTGTCCAACAAAACGCAAGCTTCTAAGGAACGATATATGTAGTAGAAAAGCAAGAGCAACATGTTATCTCATGCAAGAACCCAGAAAGATATAACTGCGACAATATTGAGTTGCTTAATGGAAAAAAGGCTTCTTCGAAAAACCAACGGTCTTGAGGCAGGGACCTCTTCTTACGCCTTGTCCAAAGTTATGCAGGGAAAACCTTGTCAGAGCTGCTACATAGCGAAGATAACAACAATCTGGTTATTTGAGAAATCGATTCACAAGCCCCAATCACTGACAATGCCGATATTCCGGCTTCACAGAACATTGTCCTGATTGGCTGACCATCGCCCACAGTTAACGCTCGTATCTATACAGTTTTTCGCGGTAGTATACCGTTTTTTCAATTCCAAAACCGAATACCGCCTTTTTTTACCAAAATACCGCGATTATACTAAATAAGAAAAAAAAAAATAAAATTTTTGAACGCTAGGAAATTCAAATTTATCAATCGCAATGCAAAACATCTAAGAGACAATGGCAACTCGTTGCGAGTATACTTTTGAAAGAAGTGGAAATAAGCATGCGTTTATTTCTATAAATACCTCATAGCAAAGCCGGAATCACTTCTTCAAATTTTTCCAAGCACAAATTCAATACAACTACAGAACGAGATATGAAAATGGAGAACGAAGACGCTGTAGATGATGCAAAAATTGCTTTCCTTGTTAATTTTTATTGAAAAAAATTCATACCGCGAAATATACAGTTTTTTTCAAATTGATTTACAATTTTTTAAAATTTTTGGTAGAAATATACAGTTTTTGGTCCGAAAAAAGATACGAGCGTTACCCATAGTGGGTGAGGAATTTTTTTTAATTTTACAGGGGAAGCAAAAACATTCTGATATTTGGAGCACTGACTCTTGAATTTGTAGTTTAAGCTAGAAGAACAGATCGTGAGGTTTAGGTGTATGTCTTCAAAAAATTCGGTACAAATGAAAGTGGGCAGGCTTTATCATAATCCATTAAAAACTCGTTGTCAAAAAATTTGATATTCGGGCTTTAGCAAATTAAGGTAGCGAGGATCTTTGGACACCTCACTCCTATTCAACAGTTCTTTACATCTTTCGAGCTCCATAGCCCTGCACCCCTCTTGACGCAGTTCTTAGCCTCACATTCCAGATCTGAGCTTTGAGGCTAATACAAATGGCATGCGAGGCGATTAATTATAAGAAATAAACATTTGAAATTGCAACATTATTTTATCTCCTAATCAGGGTAGTAGCGTAATTATGGTGCAGGTGATCTATCTGCTAAGTTGCTTAAGACAGCAGGCGAAGAAAATGCATGCACGAGTTTCTGTGCTGAATATAATCGGATGGAATCATTCCCGATGATAATCTACAAAAAAAGTTTTTACATTACGCCAAGTTTCAGCAAACTACTTAAGAAAACAGATATATATCGGCTTCACCAGCACGACTTGATGCTTGCGTACGGCAATGTCAAGGTTTGGCTTTCCCGCAATGCTTATTTGGCTTTTCAATATTACTTAATGATACCACCTGATTAATGAGAGGTCAACGGATGCAAAGGTGGTGCTGTGTGGAAAACTTTTTATTTATTTATTTTATATAGTAGAACATTATCGAATTATTATTATAATTAACATTCGTTTATTTCATCCAAAGTAGCAAAAGAAACCAAAAACGTTTGCTTAACTATTGGGGACAAAATTCATTTATCACCTATGTGAAATAAATTGCAATTGTCAACAATTTTCTCGTTATCCCACAAGCAATTTGGGAAAAGACCAAAAAAAAAAAAGGAAAAATCAGATGCCACCACAATCTCCCATTTAAACCACAATAACCGATGGCATAAATTTAACACAACAGCACAACGAAACAAAACTGCATTCAACTGCAATTGTTGCTGCTGTTGTTGTTATTGGATGTTATTGTGTGTGAATGGAAAATGTGAAAAAGGAAACAGGCTTTACAATTTTTTGATTTCAGTTTTTCATTCATGCTCAAAATACAAAATTGCAATTATTTAAATGTATTTTTTGTTGTTGTTAAATAAGCTTGCTTCACTGGTGTGTTTGTGATATGTATATTTTTAATGTTTCCTTTTTTTTTTTGGTGATATCATACATTTTTGTTGACACCTGTTGAATGAATGCAGCCAGCGAATGCAGGGCGATGGAGGTGCATTAAAGCTGGCGCTAATACTGACAGCTGGCAGCAGCAGCTCAATTTGTGATGATGGAGTGGGTGGCGACACGCATGCCGTGCGCGCTTGCATTCATGAATGTGCATATTCATGCATATGAATAGCACCTCAATTTATTAACGCTATGTGCTTTCAATGGCATAAAGCTGACAAAGGTTGTCAATCTCCCTGTCTGCCTGCCTGCCCTGTTGCCGCTTTTTCTTCTTTTCTTTTTTTTGTGTGTGTTTTTGAATGGATTCCAATATGTGGTGAGTTGTTTTGATGATGATGGTGTGATGGTGTGATGGTGAAGCTGAAAGCAAAACAAAACAAACCATTTGACGGCAGTTATGTTGATGATGCGCTGCTACTGCCACTGATGTTGCCTGCCACACACAGTATTGATGAGGTGTTGAAAATTTGCTTTTTGCTCCATTTTTTATTTTACATACCGCGTTGTTGTCGCAAATTTTATTGCAGAGTATAAATATGCGCTGCATGTCCATTCATTCAACGCCTAAATAGCGTGTGAAAGTGTACGCTATTCAACATTTCAACTGGCCCCTCATTCCTGTTCCTGTTCCATCGGTGTAGGGAGCTAACTACAACAACAACAAATAAGAATCCCAATGCATTTGAGTGCATCGATGGGATTATAGGCGAGAGTAGCAGCAACAGTAAAAAAAAAGATCGCATGCAAATTGTGTGGCAATTGCATCGTGTCGCGTCGCGTCGCATCGATTCAGCTTCTACGCTAACCGCGCGCTTCGCTGCTGCATTTATGTTTGCCAATGGCTGGGAAAATATAGCTGCTTTTCCTTTTTTTTTTTGCATGTGTGTGTATGTGATATAAATTTAAAAATTGCAACACACACTCACATATGCGGCAGCATTGGCACGTGCAACAACAGCACCAGTAGCAACTGTTGCATCTATGTATATTGAATTTTTTTTTACCATGTCGCTGCGAGTTTGCAACTTTTTTTTAAGCATTTTTCTTTTTTCTTTGTTGTTTTTTTTTTCGCGCGCGTGAAATAAAGCGAAAGTGTATGTGTTGTTGCATTATTGTTCACACTCAATGGATGTGTATGCAGATACATATTTTGTAGTTGCTATCGTTGTTGTTGTGGTTGTTGCTATCATTGTTAACACCAATATTGTACGCGTTGCAGTTTGGCAAATTAGCTTCAAAATCACTGTTATATTGTGATAGTATCTCATAGCTTGAGTGTGTACGCGTGTACGGATGGCTGTGCAAATGTGTGTGTGTTTCAGGTGCCAATGCTGCCACTGCTTCTGTTGTTATTATGCACTTATTTTTATTAAATTATGTTTGTTATTGTTTTTTTTTTTTTTTTTTTTTTTTTTTTTTTTGTATTATATAAATATGAGAGCCTCTCTTCCTACAACAGTTGCTGTTGTTGTCGTTAATGTTTATGTTGTGAGCTTGAATTTAATAGCGATTGCAACAATTAATTATCGCGCACTGTGGTCTCCGCTGATTTAGTTAACCATCCGCCGAATGAAATATTGGTTTTAATGTTTCTACTATTATTTAGCTTTATGTTTTATTTTATATTCACCTATTGCATATACATACATACATAGTTCATTTAGTATTATAAAAGTTAGTAGCAATAATTATGTACTTACTGTATTTAGGAAGATAACTATTGAACGAAAAATGTTTGATAATTCTACCAGCAAAAATATGTGATACTTTTTAGAAATGGTTTAATGCCACTTATGATTTTAATTACTTATATATATTGAACAATAGAAGAATACCTACTTAATTCTAAATCCCACAGGTGAACCTGACAGCATCATAAAAAATTTTGTGACCCTATTTTTATACCCGTGTATTTTATAGAAAAAAAATAAAATAGAATCTGCAATATTAACATTTTGATTTCGTATTTTCAGACCCTAAAAGTATCGCCTATATTTCTATCGCACCTTAGAAGAACAATACCTTAATCCAAATGGGTTCTTACTGAAGTTTTAATATCAGTGGCGAATCTGGATTTGATTTTTTTAAATTATATTATAGTTATCAGTCAATAATAATGCCAAAGTCTAGACAAAAACCAGACCATAAAATTAATTAAAATTCAGGTCAAATTCAGACCAAAAACGAAACCTAAAATCAGCCATAATCAAACCGAAAAATCGATAAAAAATTAGACCAAAATACAGGTCAAATTTTAGATAAATTTTCAGACTGAAATTCAGAACAAAATTTATATCAAATTCAGACTTCAACTCCGATCAAAAATTTAACCAAAATTTAGTCCAAAATTTCCGATCAAAACTGAGACCAAAATGTCGAACAATAAATTCAGTTTAATTCAAACCAAACTTCTGACCAAAAAGAGGCCAAAATAAGACTTAAATTTAAAGTAAAGGGATACTAAAAAACCAACCTTAATTCTAGTGGACAGCGAAGTAGAGTTTAACCCGGGAGTTTGCGGGTTCGACTCTCTCTGCTAGTTAATTCTCCTAACTTTGTGATATTTCTATCGATATAAAGTGAATGCGAATTATACAAAAGTGTACAAGTACATCTCTTGTTAAGCAATGACAAAACTACTAAGTGATTACAAAATGCCACATAGTCGTTCGGAACTGCAATGGGTCGATCTGGCCCTTTGACAGCTAATTAACCCAACCTATTGGGAGTATGAATGTATAAACTCGTATTTTTTTCTTTTGAGGCTATCCACGAATCGACCCATTTTTTGAATTCTTCTAAAGAACGGAAGTGCTGTTCAGCCAGGCCATGTGTCCTCGATCGGAACAAGTGGTAATCAGAAGGAGCAATGTCTGGAGAATACGGCGAGTGGGGTAGCACATCCCATTTCAGCGTTTCCAAGTGTGTTTTTACTTGCAACATGCGGTCGAGCATTGTCGTGCTGAAGAATAACTTCGTCGTGTCTATTCTCATATTCTGGCCTCTTATCCTTTAATGCTCGGCTCAAACGCATCAATTGTAGTCGGTAGCGGTCGCCAGTGATCGTTTCATTCGGTTTCAACAGCTCATAATACACGACACCTTTCATATCCCATCAAATACACAGCATGAGCTTGGATCCATGGATGTTCGGCTTTGCCGTTGATGTTGATGCATGTCCGGGGGGTCCCCATAATTTTGTACGCTTTGGGTTATCGTAACGTATCCACTTTTCATCGCCAGTCACAATACGATGCAGAAAACCCTTTCTTTTCTGTCGTTCAATCAGCTGTTCACATGTGAAAAATCGTCGTTCGTCGTCTCTCGGCTTCAATTCGTACGGCACCCAATTTCCTTGCTTTTGAATCATTCCCAATGCTTTTAATCGTTTAGAAATGGTTAAATGATCAACTCTTAAAGATTATAAAAGTTCTTGTTACGTTTGACATGAATCTTCTTCGAGTAATGCCTTCAATTCTTCATCTTCGAACTTTTTCGGGCCGCCTGAACGTTCCCTGTCTTCAACATCAAAATCACCACTTCTGAAATGGGCATACCACACCTGACACATTCTAACGTCTATAGCACAGTCAGGATAAGCTTCAGAGAGTAAACGATGTGCTTCAGTTGCGTTTTTCTTTAAATGGAAGAAGCAAATTAAAACTTCCCGCAAATTCAGCTATAGTAAAACACTTTTGTAAAATTATGAAAATTATTTGACAGATCAATTCTCATAGTATTTTTGGCGCTCTTCGAGATAGAATAGCTGTCAATGTCAAAAAAATGGCGCGTATGATAGATATGAAGTTAGTCACAATTACGAGTTTATACATTCATACTCCCAATACTTGATTAATTTTTTATTAAATTTACTTACATTTTTGCACCGACTGCTCTATTTCACTTGTTGCTGCTACAGTAAATTCGGTTTCTAGAACAGGCGAATTCGTTCGAAATTCCAACGAGTGGAATGCTAGTGATTTAATTTCACAAAGTGAATTCTAGAACACCAAATAGTGAAATTAACGTGATTTCAATTCACATTCACTCGAAAGTAAATTCTGGAACATGCCTGTTTTTTCTAATTTTAAACTGGTATGGGACATCATATTTTATTTATATATTTATATAATTTTATACTATATTTCTTTCAATTATTTTCTGAATCAAATCAAGATCGAATCGAGGAAATATTTATGAGGGAAAGAAGATCAGAAAAACAAAACTACACAGCTTTAGAAAAGGTTCTGTCTAATGTAATGTGTCTATGTTACGATAACCGGGCACACCTTTTTATATCTGCATAAAATCACCCTTGCTTCAAACTGACGTCAGAGTGACATGTTCAGCTGATAGCGGTCTCTAAGGTAGAGGGGCACCACAGTAGTTATAATTAATAGCGCTCAAATAACACGGTTGAATTAATGAGTGTTGCTAAGAAGAGATGGGGCGTGTGTAAGCGTTTTATAATCTATCAAATTTTTAAATTGTGAAATGGATTGAGCGCTAAAAAACATAAAATAATACCTGATTTTTTATCATTAAAGGTATCAAATGAAAGCTCTTGAACTCTGTATAACAGGAAATTCAGAAAAGAGCGTGAAGTACTTAAGCTAGAAATCCTATTTAACTCTGTACCGAAGAGGAACACTCTCCTAACTTACTTAGGTTACAACTTCGTTCATAGTATGGCCTAGATAGATCATAATTGGCCAAACCTTTTTTTTTCAAGAAAAGTTCGCCAAGCAAAGTACATCTCGTTGGAGAAAAGACAGGGCATTTTCTAGGCATGCATCATATAGACTAGGGCTGTGCGCTTAATCGTTTAATCAAGAATTCTAAATAATCAAAATGATTGATTAATCAATTATTCGATTAATCAAGATTTTGATTAAGGTAAATTGATTTTAACCGATTAATCAGGCTCTTGATTAAGGTATGTATACTTCTGCATCATTATTTTTCCTGATTTTTTTTACATTACACAAAATGACTTCATCGAAATCGAACACGTGCGATATAATTGTGCGCAAAAATCAAGATTTTCCACATATGTCACATAAAGACATTGTCAAAAGTTTAAAAATTGCAAAATCTACGGTAACTTTAGTGCTGTTAAAAACTTTAGTGAACGACTAACTACCGAAAGGAAAACTGGAAGTGGGCGAAAGAATGGGTTCATCACGGAGGAAAAAGCAAAGACAGTGATAAACTTGTTTCAAAGAAATCCAGGCCTTTCCATCAGAAATGTTGCCAAAAAAGTCCAAATGTCACCCGGGTATGTTCAAAAAGTATGCAGAGTAAAAGGACTTATGACGTATAAAGTTCCGCTAGCCCCGAACGGGAATGACAAAAAAAAAGCAGCAGCAAAAACTCACGCACGAAAGCTGTACCTCAAAATTGTACATAATTTTGATTGCATGATCATGGACGACGAAACGTTTGTCAAAGCAGACTTTAATCAGCTTCCTGGTCAACTATTTTACACTTCAAAAAAGAGAGGTGATGTTGCGCCTAAATTTAAGCTAAAGAAAGTGAACAAATTTGCGAAGAAATATTTGGTTTGGCAAGCAATTTGCCAATGCGGCATAAAGAGTGTAGTTTTTGTTACTACTGGTACCATCAACCAAAAAATTTACGATGAAGAGTGCTTATAAAAACTTCTACTGTCTATGGTACGTTATTTCTTTCATAAGGCTCCTGTCCTCTTCTGGTCAGATTTAGCAACTTGCTATTACGGCAAAACGGCATTGACGTGGTATGAAAAGAAAGGGGTACAAATTGTTCCAAAAGATGCCAATCCCCCAAATTGCCCAGAACTTCGGCCAATAGAAAAATATTGGGCTATAATGAAAAGAAAATTGCTAAAAACGAAGCAGGTGGTCAAAAATGAGAAACAGCTGCAGAAAAAGTGAATTACTGTATCATCTCAAATGTCCCGAAGTGATGTGCAACGTTTAATGGCTGGAGTTGAATCATAGTTGCGATGTTTCGCATACGCACCAACCAAATAAATAAAGTTTTTATTTTTCTTAAAGTTACTATTATAAGCTTTCAATTGATGTGTGAATTTCTGTTTTTCTTTAAAAAATATAATTTTTATAACAAGTTAATGTCGTCCAGTTTTTTTTTTTCGTATACATGCCTTAATTAGAATAAAATAATTCGAACGAAATATTGTAACAATTTTTTTTTTTATTTCTAATTTTTTGGATATTTTTCATTACTTCACTTTGCCCAACTGGAGACCTAGTTTCCTTTTGTTCGATTCTCAAACAGTGGATAATTACTATAATACACATTGAATTATTTAGAAAGCACAGTATGTTGTGATCGTAAGCAAAAAAAATTTCCGGCGTGGCACCGTGGTTCAGAAATCAAAAAAGCTGGGTAAAATATGACGCAAAGAAAAAAAAGGTTTGAAAAAAAATCCAACAAATTGAAAGTAAAAAGAAATTGTTTGATTATTTTATTCGAATAATTTTATTCCAATTAATCAGAATCTTGATTAATCGAATAATTTTAATTTGAATTAATCAAAATCCTGATTAATCGAATAGTTTGCATTTTGATTAAACAAAATCATAATTAATCGAATAATGGAATAATCAAGCATTTTGATTAATCAGATTTCTTGATTAAACGATTAATTGCACAGCCCTAATATAAACTCAATTTAGTAGACTTAGAAATAAATATTAATATTATTTTTTTAAGGAAATTGAATTTTCCAGAAATGCGTTATTTTAAAAATACTAATTGAATTTGTGCATATGTTTTTTTAATATAGTATAAGTGCCCACACCTACACATAAACATATACAATACATGCACACATGCATAAATTGCCAAATATTCATATTTTTTACTTTATAGAATTCCATTAATTCTACACTCATGTTAGAGATATTCAGTTTTATTTTCTATGGAGGGGAGAAAGTCAAAGTTTAAATAAATGACAGAAATTAAAAAATAAAAATGCAAAACTCCCCCCTCATAAAAAATACAAAAACGCTTCCTTTCACAGGCGCCGTACTAAGTGCTTCACTGATGCTTCAGCCACACACACACACTCATGCACACACAAACATTCAAATGCAGACAGCAATATCAACAGCAACCAAACAACAACAACAACAACGATAGAGAAGCAACAGTTTTTCTTGCTTTTATTTTTATGTCAAAAATATTAACTTATTCTTTTACATTTATTTCTATGTTTTTTTATTTTGATTTCGTTGCCAATTGCCAAAGCAGATAGACATACAGAAATTTTTTTTTGACAATTCCAAAAAGCAAAAGCATTCAGGGTGCTAGATATGTAGGTACGTATGTATATGGAAGTGTGTGTGAGTGCTTTCAGTATATATAGTGTGCAGTATGAGTGTGACTGGCCATTGTTAATAGCATTTTATACCCCCGCCACTTTACGCCTCGCAGTCACTGATGTTGCATTGCTCCTGTTGGTGGTGCTGCTGCTGCTGCTGCTCTGAAGAATTTATGCAGTAGGGGGTGTTCTAGGCTGGCTATAAGAGAGCGTTAGAGAGGGAGATTCTCTCAACTACCATTCAAAATTCAAATCCACAAAAACGCATTTAAAAGATACATACAAACATTCGAGACAGAAAGCGTCAATTTTTGTTTTAATTTTCACAAACATTTTGAATATTATTTTCTTGTACGCAAATTTTTGTTTTTCATTTTTCTTTTGTAAAAAAAAAAAAAAAAAAAAAAAAAGTTACACTGAACTGAAAATGGTGCTTACGTCTCTCTAAAATATGCCATTTATATGCGAAAGTACCCCATTGATGCCATTGAAGCAGCAGCAGTGGTAGCAGTAGTAGCAGAAAAAGAAGTATGAGTTTATTGTACCCCACCCTCTCCGCTTCTACAATTTTTTATCAAAGGCGCTTGCAGCAAACGTAATTCGAAACTCATCGCATACAAAAAAAGAGTTGGTAAAATATTTCTACTTGTCTTCTTTTTGTTGCTTTCTGTTATCAAACGTGGTTGCAAAATTCGCTCTCACTCTCTCTCTCTTTCTGTCTTTGAAAAAAATAAGCAATAAAACTTAAAATAAAACACATTAAAAAATTTTTAGAAAATTTTTCTAACAATTTTTTATTTTTCAGTTTTTGATTTTTGTATGTTTTGTTTATTGTTGCCGTTGACGTTGGAGTGGTAGCAGTAATAAAAAATGGGGCGAGATTGTTGCAGTATAGAAAAAGCAGCGGCTCAGTTGCACGTTCGTCTCTACCCTTCAGCTTAAAAAAAATATTCGATAATATGAATGTATGGATCTAGGGGTAGATGGGGGCATAAAAAGAAGAGTATTGAGACGAAAACGACATGTACACACTTTGGACATGAGCGGAACATGACAGTCGTCGTTCTCGTTCTCCGTTTTCGTCGTTGTCGCTGTCGTCGTCATAGCATCGACATGTTTTCATAAACGAGTATGTGAGAAATGAAAAAACTGTATATCTCAGAAAAAGAAGCAAAATACTTGATGCCTGCCTGCCTTGCCTGTATACATACATACATGCATATCTACGGGTATGTATGAGTGTGTGTGTGTGTGTGTATGCTTGTTCTCATCAAAAAGTGCACAAAACGTAAAAATATTCATCTAGACTTTTCGATAAAAATTGCGAATTTACAATGCAACGTACTAGCAACTGCTGCTGTCGTTGTTGTTGGTGTGTCTAATGCAGAAGCCTCTATACATAGATTCTTTTCCAGTCCTCATCTCAAGCCTTACCCGCCGCACGATTCTTTCTCTCAAACTCGATCTCAATTCCTATATGTTTTTCTGCACTACTTTATAGCATACATTTAGGCGTTAGAGAAGGCTTTTTAACAGAAGCAGCTACTCATTCTCAATTGCATTGTTGTTGTTTGATATGTTGTTACATGTGTGCCGAGCCTTAAAATAAAAAATAGAAGAACACAAAATGTAACCAACTAAAATAATGAAAAAATCCGAATTTTCGTGCATTTTTTCTATATTTTTCTTCTTTTCTTTTTTGTAAGTCTCATGCGATATTTTTTCCACATTTTTTTTTTGGCATCTAGGCTTACTTTGGGCGAAAGGATTTGCCCGAAATTGTTCAAAGCTTGAATTTGCATCAACAAAAGGGAACACAGCATCAGCAGCAATAACTAGAGATGGCGATGGGTGGTGCAAAAAATTGAGACAGTACGGGAAAAATATATTAAAGGTGAATTTCATGATGAAATTAAAATTTCTGAGAGTGAAACTCCTGAATACAATATACTGCGATTATTTGTAGAATGCTTCATAGGGTTAGGAAGTACAGAAGGTGGCCCAACAGTTTTACTATGCAGTTGAGGGTTGCCATTTTGATAGCATGAGCAAGGAGCAAGGATGCCCCTTGGCATTTTAGAAATAAAGAACCAAGACAAGCGTGCGATAGAGTTGCGTACTGGTCCCGATACTACATATTTTAATTATTCTGGACGATGCCTGCTTGAAATTCGCACTTCAACGAACACCACGAAACACCTCGAAAATCTTGACTACCCAAACGATATCTAGTTCGTCTCGACCAAATAGTCTCAATCCAACCAAACTCGTCGAGTTTAACACCAAGCCAGAGGTAAATCTCAAATGTTCATCCAATTATGTAACGCCAGCTGCTTCAAGAATCGTCTTACGAACATCAAAGTCAAAAAATTATCATCTTTGGCCAGTGAAGCCTTTGCCAGATGGTGCAACCGCCAAGAGAGACACCCAAACTAAGATCAAGAATACATATGCTACCTGTGCACAGCTGCATTTCTGTCAACATCAACAAAATAGAAAATCATTGGCTTTAATGTGAAATCAATTGTGCATTACGGCTGCGAAACCTGGCTAACCAGCAACACCTTTCTGCTTTAAGTGTATTTGAAAAATATGAACACAGACCTGCTAACTCGATGCCAACAACAAATCGCCGTAAAAAACAAACTTTTTTTTATGTAAAACTTGTACATTTTTATAGTAAATAAATAAAAGAAAAAATCTGAGAAATGTTAGAGGGAGATGAAAACGATGCACAACGATCGATACTGATAAAGGAATTTTATTGATATTTTACGCTTTGACGGGAGCTAAAGGATAAAAAAAAAAGACAGAGAGAATAGTACGAGTCCCAAAGACCTACAACTTCAAAAGGTATTTCAAGTTAAAGTTTAACATTTTTGTGATGAATATCAAATTAGAAAATTTTGACCGTTGAGCCTTTCCATTATTCGAGCCAGTTTATCTAAAACAGAAAAACAACGAAGAGTATTCTGTGGCGTCTAGGAGGCTGGGTAGGTGATTGAAATTGGTTACATAAATTTAACTTACCACCTTGATCAAAAAGTTCCCGGAATTTATTCAGAAAATTAAAAATACAAGTTTATTCATCTAAATCTATATGTCCCCTTCAAAGAAATCCCCATCGACTGCAACACACTTATGCCAGCGCTTGATCTAATCCTCGAAACATTTTTTATATTCAGTTTCCGGTATGTGGTCAGTGTTCTCTGCGATTTTTCCATTACCTCCTCTCGGCTGCTGAAACGCGTTCTTCGTAATGATTTTTTAACTCGATTGAACAGAAAGCAGTGACAGGGAGCCAAGTCAGGTGAATTCGGTGGCTGTTGGATGGTATTTGTTACATTTTTCGTCAAAAAATTTTCTGTCCACAATTCTGGTCTCTTTCGTCGAATTGCTTCACGCCCAAATAACGCCCAAATAATACTCTTTGTTTACTGTCTGGCCTTCTGGCAAAAATTCATGATGCACTACACCGTTGTAATCCATGAAAACCGTGAGCATTGCCTTCTTTTTTGACTGAAAGCGAAGTGGTTTTTTGGTCTCGGCTCATTTGGTGAACGCCTTTCACTTGCTTCATGTCTGGATTGCGTGTCGTACCCATAAACCCACGTCTCGTCTCCAGTAATGATCCTTTTGATGAATGTTGGATGGGATTCAACCTCGCAAATCATGTCTTTTCCGACGTCAACACGATCTCTTTTTTGCATGAAATTGAGGTCTTTTGGCACCAACTTTCAAATCATTAACCAAAATGTCTTGGACGGATCCATAGGCAATGTTCAAGTCCTCCGCTATCTCTCTGATGGTTAATTTGCGGTTATTGACCAAAATTTCTTTTACTTTATCAATGTTTTCGTCGGTTTTCGATGTCGCTGGTCTGCCACTGCATTCATCATCTTCGATTGACTCACGAGCACTTTTGAACCGATCGTACCACTGGTAAATGACCGTTTTCTTTAGAGAATCGTTGCCGAAACACTTTTCCCACATTTCCAACGTTCGCGCACCATTAAATCCGTTTTTTACGCAAAATTTAATACAATGCAATTTAATAAAATTGTAAAAAATCGCCAACACACACAGAGATAGATGCACTCTTGGCTACGTTACTTTTGCAAATGTCAAGCTATGACGCTAAGATTTAGAGGGAATATCAACAACAGATGTACCAACTTAACAATAAAAAACAGAACTCACATTGGAACAATGGGAGCGCCACACGGTGTTTATTCCGAGAACTTTCTGATCAAGGTGGTATACCTCATAATTTCAACCCTAAGGTTTGGTACCTTGTAACCAGTGGCATAACAATAGCCAATTTAAGGATATCCGGAACCCCGGCGGTATTAGGCCCCCCAAAAATTATAAACTGTCAAATTAAAAGTTGGCAGAGGTTTATTTTTTATCAAAATTTTATGACGTATTTTTTGGGCGAATGTTCAGTGCCCATATAATTGAGAGCGCTGCTTAACTGCCAGCCTTCCAAAAGTTTGCCTAGTTTTAATTTTGCCTCTGACTATTCCAATTGCAGTTGCTTCGTCCGAACGCTTGTTTTCTAAAACTAAATTAATAAAAAATTATTTGCGCAATAACATGACTCAGGAACACTAGAGTAATTTGAGTATTTCCTCTATTGAGTATGAAATTGCAAACAATTTAAGGAATGATGTCGATAATACCATATAATACCATACCTTTGCGAAACGAAAGTTCGCAAAAAAACAATTCTAAAAAAAGAGATAATCAAAAAATTGTATTTACTTCGATTTGATCTCAACCGCTAAAAGCGTGAACAAAATTTATGTTCATTATATTTTTCAATAGCTTCTTTATTTCTGTTTGACTACTTCAGCTTGTTCATGTAAAATTCAGTTGAGGGCCCCTTAATATTTTTGACCTAGAGCCCCTTGCTCCATTGTTACGCCATTGCTTGTAAGTCTCCAAAAAGAGCTGAATCAAGGAAAGCAATATGTGGTAAAAAATCTGTACGCAGTTCGGAATTATCTTGTATTTTCCCATTGTAACAAAATTAAGGCGCCCTCCCCTCTTTAGATCCGCTAGTCGCTAGTGGGATTGGCGTCTGACCGCACTGAATAAATATAAAATTAAATAGCTTTCCATAAAAATCCTGTGATATGCACTGATTAACAACAGTCACAGCATCATAAAAACCAAAACAAAAAACAAAAAAAAAAAAAACGTCTGTAGAATGAAATTACTTAATTTAGCCATCAAAATTTAAGCCACAATCAATTGCCAAATAAACGTTACCAACTACCAACACACCATAAAGCGAAAACAATAAAGTAATAATTGCAAATTTTGCAAAATAATACACACAACAACAACAGCTAAAAATATTCAAAATACCAAACAGTAAAAAACAAAGATTTGCTACATAAGATAGTAAAGGTCCATTGCGGAGCATTTCCTGCTGTTTAGCTCAAACAAAGCGAAAATAAACAAAGAAACAAAAAAGACCAAAAATACTGAACCGCATTGGTGTTGTGCACCTTAGCCCCTCGCAGAAAATAAAAAACCTAAAAAGCAAAAAAGAAAAAAAAAACCTGTAGAAATCTATAAAAAAACAAAGATAACAGCAAGGAGAAGAAGAAGACATTTGAAACCCCCATAAAACAATTACCAAACAACATTTCCTCAAACATATTTATTAAACCTGTCCAAGGGGAAAATCGGTAATCGGCTACTGCAGCAATCATATTGTGCTTATAGAAGCGGGAGCGAATGAATGTGTGGTAGATATGTACACAGTCAAGAAGAGAGTGAAGAGATTTAGTAAAGACATTACAACAAAAACAACGACGTTGTTACTTGTTACAGTGCCGGCACTTGCCCCCGTTGCTGCCCATGAAGAAGATCAAGTAGTTCAGTTTGGTAAGACAGTAGCTGCATGTTACTGCATATTACTTGCTGCTACTGCCAAAAGATTATTGTGTGGCTGTTATTGTTGTTGTTGTTTGGTTGCTATTGCTGCGCATGGGCGCCTGCGTTGTAGTTGTAGCTACCACTGCAATTGCTGCTGCGGCTACTGCGCGATCGTTGCACGTTTTCGTGTTCATCGTGGGCGATGCAAAACTTGCATTCATTTTCTTCTTCTTCTTCTTCAGCTTCTTCGTTGGGTTATACGCTGAAATATTGTCGAGATGTGTGGCGGCGGCGGCGGCGGCGACAATGGACAGACAGACCGAATGGATGGACGGACTTACATATGAGCGCGCATCGAAGTTGAAGAAGAGTTACTACTTACTACATACTACCACCACTAATGCTATAAGTATTTGTTGCAGAAATAATGTTTGTTGCATGCAACAATTACAACAATAAAAGCAACAACAACTACAAGAAAGACCGCAAACAGCAACAGTTTGTCAATAATGCACACATCCACACATACACACAAACACATACATACATACATATATCAAACAGACAGACACATAATTTTTGCATATTGTAACAAAACATTTTGTTGTTTTGGTTTTTGTTTTTGTTGTTTTTTTCTTTCTTGCTGTTGTTTTTCGTCTGCTTTTGGTTTGCCTTGTTGCAATTGTTCATTGCAACCAAAGAGTAAAACAATAAGTTTTAGTGCTGCTGCAGTTGCATGCAAAATATGTGTAATTGTTTAAAAATTTGCCCATTGTTTTAAGCATGATTTGTTGATTTTCATATTTTTTGAAGCTTTTTTCGTTGTTGCTGTTATTGTTGTTGTTTGTATGTAACTATGTATTGTTGTTGTTGCTACTCCTTTTTATGTAATTTTCATATTATGGCAATTGTCATATGTTGTACATTTATTTCTTTAAATGGCTCTTTGCAATTTTCTATAAGGTTTTTTGCGTTTTTTTTTCTTCGTATTCAGGTTCGGCGACAGAGTATTTAAATTATGAAATGCCGAAAGTAATTGTTGCATTCAGAAAAATATGCCACACTGAAGTATTTATTTTTTATTTGTTTTTGCGTATTTGCCTGGGAAAAAAATTTGAGGAACAATTCGACAAAGGAAATTAATTCATTTCATGTTTAAATAAAGTAACATTTTAAATTGTTGAATGAATGCTTTCTAGTGGCGTCGGTAAGGTATGGTAGGAAGCTTTCAAACAGATTGTCCTGCTAAAAATATTTACAAAAAAGCGAAGAAACAGGGTGAAAGACTTTAGAAGAAACATAACAACAAACGGCATGATGATGACCACGAATTATGAGATAGAATGGGATAAGAGAATTTTGAGAGGAATTTATTTCTTGCAGCAATTTTCACAATCGATGAAGATTTCATTATATCATAAAATCGGAAGGAGTGGGATTAGATAAAATCACTTTTCCAATTATTTATATGAAAAATATTGCATTCCTTCAATAAAATTACAAAAATAGACACAGACTTCATTGCCTAAGAAATAAGATGGGACTTTCATCTGCGTTCTATGCAGTCCTATTAAAGGCGGAAAACTGTCTATCCAGGCCCGACGAGAGGGCGGTGGTTCGGGTGGGATTCCCAACGGGCTTGGAGTTTTTGGTTTTTGAGGGGGCCCAGATTTCAATCCAAATCCTAAAATCCAGAAAAACTTTAATAAGTGTCTCTGCGTCTGAAAATTCAATTACAAACCATGAATGTCAAAAGCATTATTCAAGTAAACGGTGTTGCCAGTCTATATAAAATTATTAATGTCCACAAATACCAGATTGGTGTAGTCAGAAACGTACCTTCTCACGCCTTTTTTTTGGAAGCGGTAGCCATCGGATTATGATTTGTTATTAGCTGATTGTAATTTTCCAATTTATTGACGAGTTAAAAGTTCAGCTGCTGATTATGAGGCTTGAGGTTTTCCAACAAAATGATAATAAAGTGCAGGTCGTGTTTCAGTAGCCTGGTGTTGTTAATTGATTGACCAGATTAGTACACATATCGATGCGTGTATTAGTATGGTATAAATTGGTTTTGAATATGGATTATTTAGAATTTAGATTAGATGTATTAGAACGGATATATGGGAAACGTTGAGATATGGCAGCAAAAGTAGGCCAATTCACCTTACAGTAATGTAATCTTAATTTCATTTACCTGCCGTTTAGCGTAGTGATGTTTCAAAAACTGAACTAGTGCAAGTCCGTTAGATTTAGGGTGCCTGCTTTACAAAAAGATTAAAGGCATTGCTCTTTTGAAGGTGTAAATTTTGAGGGTTTAGCCAGAAGAAGTGATAAATATCCTTCTAGTGCATAGTTAAGATCAAATTCGTGTTGGCGCATAAATACCGTTTGTCTCTTTGTATCCTTTGTGGCTATCTTTGGTACCAAATATTTTGAGTCTAGTTCTGTCTAGTTCTTTTTCTTCAATTATATTGCCGAACAAGTTTAATTCTTGATCTATATGATTCAGTGGCTCAAAAAGTCCTCAAACCGCCAGGTCCTTAGCAATGAGAAATGTGTAAAATAAATCATGGTTCAGCTGGAAAATGAGAAGTTGACCACTTATTGTGCTAAATCTCACAAAGCGGCTAGCATTAGCGTGCTCTGCTTGCTAAAAAATTATGGTCCAGACAGGTAAAGTTACTTTCGTAATGAAAGAAGAGTGAACTGAAGCTATGATTAGAATATTTGCCAAAAAGTTTAATGACTGATATTTTTCAGTGTCAAACGATGCCAAACAATGTCAAACAGCGTTTGATACCAAACGAAAATTTGCAGATTTGACAGACAATGTGTTCAGATGTGTTTGTAAGCATTCATTTGAAGTAAATATTCATAAATACTTTTTATGAAACTGATTTTGAAGTTGGAAATACAATAAATTAAATATAATGATGCTTTTGATGGACCTTATGAGACTAGGGACGAAAGTGGACAAATGTCTCGAAGCTTTAGGAAAAATTTTTGTTCCCTATTTTTTTTAATCGATGCTAACTCTGCACTCTGATAGCTATTTTTGACTTTTGACCATTTTAGACAAAATGTTATTATCTACGCCAATTAGGCGTTATCTTAAGAAGATGTGCCTAAATATCTGAGAATTGTGTGAGATGCAGGAGCGTGTATGCTGCAAATATTTTACTGCAATAACCCCTTGCCGACAGTAATCTCCTTATCTCTGTACAGGGGCGCGCTAGACGTTGGGGTATGCCCACGTAGTGGTATACTGAACGCGGGGGTTCGGGAATGAACACAGTGCTACGTGGACAAAGGCGGATACCGCGGAGAGGAAAGCACTCATAGTGCTACGTTGGAGCACAAGGAGAGGGCGGCACATATAGTGCTACTGCCTGAAAACACTAGTATGAGTGGGCAGGAAAGCGCATACAATGCTTCTGCCTGAAGATGCTAAAATAAGAAGAGGAGCACCACATACAGTGCTACTGATTGAAAATATGACCACAATAAATATATCACTATCAGTGGCGGTTCTAGAATTTGGGTTCGGAGGGGGAGCGGCCTGATTTTTCTAAATTAAAAGATAAATATCAGACTCACTATCGACAAAAACCCAGACTTAGACCAAAAACTGGTGCAAAAATTTTATCAAATGCAGGTTAAAAATTAAAAGATAACTGGAACAAAACTGAGATCAAAATTCAAACTAAAATCGGATAGAAATTTAGGCGGAAATTTCGAAAAAATTTCATACTTAAATTCAAATACTTTTTTCAGATCGAAGTTCAAACCAAGAAAAGAACCAAATTCAGATCAAAAATCTAGGACAAAAACCGGTGAAAAAAAACAATGTTCAGACCACGAATCGGGCCAAAATTCCAACAAAAATAGACCAAAATGATATCAAATTCAGGTCAAAACTCAGACTAAAAACCCAACAACACAGACCAATAGTTAGACAAAACTTTAGGCCAAAAGGACACCAAATACCGAACGAAAGTAACCCAAAACTCAGACCAAAAACTTGTGAGAATTTCTGATAAATATTTACATTAAAAAATTTTAACTTAAATTAAATAAAAACTAGACCAAAATTCCAGACGAATTCAGCCAAATTTTAAAACAAAATTCAGACCGATTTCGGACCGAAATTCAGACTAAAATAGAATAAATAATCAAGCCAATTCAGACGAAAATATGACCACAACTAAAACTAAGAGTTAGTTTAAAACTGAGGCTAAAAAGATGCCAAATACAAATTAAAATCAAACTCAAATTTAGGTCAGAAATCAGATCAAACGCGGGTCTGCAAACGCTGGAAAGCAAATCAAAATTTAGACTAAACATGGATTAAAACTCAAACCAAATTCAGATTCATATTCAAACTAAAATAAAACAAAATTCTGACTTACAATCAAACCAGAATTTAGATCAAACACGGGCAAAAATGGAAAAGTTGAACCAATATCAGACTAAATTCAGTACAAATTTCAATCCAAAAACTAGACCATTATCAAGCTTTCTAAAAGTAAGACATTTATAAGCTGGCGTTGAAATTGTAGATTTAATGTAGTCTGAATATATTTAATAACCAGTTACACTGTAACGTGCATCCTATTGGTACGCCCAGCATGGCGGCTAATCAGAATTGATTCAAATATCCGACCCCATTTTAATATTTATATTAAATTATTATTATTAAAATAAAATGTATAAATGATATTTTACAATATCATTTTAATTCTTAAAGTTTTCCGTTTGTTGAAAGTATACACTTTTCACTGCTGATGGCTTTTTTTTGGAAAAATCTAAATATTTTTGATTTCTCAAAAATTACTGTTTACTATAAGATTGTCGAGTTTTGGGAGGAAGGCTTCAGCCCCTATAGTCCTCCCCCTGAATACGCTACTGTTCACTATTATTCTTTATCGGCTTGGTTCTTACTTGTTAGGATTATTGATGCTGCTGGTTTTGCAAGCAATATAAGATGTCTGCACGATGTCGGTGATCAGCGAGAGCAAAAAAAAAAAAAAATAAACGTGGTGGCTGCAACCGCGCCTTCTGTGCCGTGTCTTCAGTGTTGTTCTACCCAACACCACCCCAGGGTCGCATTCCTTATTATTATTATTTGAAAGAGGACGACTCGAAAGTCAGGCACTGCGACCTATAAGATCTATTGTACCAAAGCCCCAAGAAAGAAAGAAAGAAAGGAAGAGAGAAAGAAAGATAGAAAAGAAACATACCCAAGCCGAGAATCGAGCTCAGGTCTCCAGAGATAAGAATCTGGCACTCTGGCACTAGACCACAGTGGCGATGGTAGGACCTACATTCCTTAGACTATGCAACTTAAATTAACTTATACTACAGGTATATTATATATAACAAAAAGGAATGTGGTTAATGACAAAATCAAAATGCATAGTTAATGAAAAAATAAGATTAGCCCTAATAATGTTGATCGTAGGGTGAAGGGCGCAAACGAGGGCCATCGATTTGCGTCCTTGCAAACTTATGATTAATCAAATTAAGCTCTAATAACAAACACAGATTTTTGAATTCATGATATGTGATTTTTGTAGGTTTGCATAAGTATTTACAAGTGTAATAATAATAGAATATGAAAAAGAGAAATATTCAATTTAATTTAATTCTAGATAAATAGTAACCATCAATATTGCATGAGTTAATACTTACTTTTTAATTACTAATGGCTATGTAAATTTGTATGTATTTAGTTACATCGGAAAATAGGAAATCATTAGTATGATGCTAACGATGATAATAATGATGATTATGATATCTAATGCTATATTTCCCCGAGAAAGCAATGAAACAACAAATATGCTCTGCTGATGGAAATTTACGTTAAAATTCGCATATGCAAATTAAATACTTCTACTTGTTTGCTGCATAGAAACGAAAAAAAAAAATTAAATTGCAGGTAATTTTTAGTATGTAGTTGTTTATTCTTGACCAAATGCATTTTAGCAACAACAGCAGAAACATCATCACCAACATCTACTAACAAACAAAACTGCAAGCAAAATAGGAAAAAAAACAAACTTATGAGAGAATGAAATTGATGGAAATATGCCTTGCAGCTGAATTGAAAATTCAACGACGCAAACAAAATGAAATTCATTTACGCAGCAAACTGAAAAGGATACAAAAAGTGAAGCGAAAGGGAAGCGGGAACGAAAGGTGCATGGCCTTAAATTTTCGTTGAAGAATTATTGAGGTATAGAAGTAGTGGTGTCTGCCACCCTGACTACCTGCCAGCCTCCTTGCCTGTTTACCTCCTTGTACACGTATATATGAGAGTGGGCGGGTGATGGTAACATCAAAACAATGCGACGCCGTGCAAAAAACAACAAAACATTCGGACATCAAAATTTTTGCACTCATATTTATTTAACCAACTTGACCTGGCTCGAACTGCCTGCGTTGGAGTTTAGAGTCCACTGGACTGAAATGAAGTGGATTGGGCCAGTAGTGGTTGTGGTGAAATGGCAATGAATGCTGCTGTTGCTGTTGCTGCATTTTGCGTGAAATTTCATTGCAGTTTCGTTAGCCCAATTTTTATTGTTGTTCTTGTAGCTGTTGTTCCTGTGTGTGTGTGTTCTTCGTTTCATTATTGAAAAACCTCTACATTGAGGAGAGTGCGTTAGTTTGCGTTTCTACGCGTTTGTTTCATTATTTTTGCTGTGGTTTTTACTGCTGCTGCTGTTACTATTGTCGTTGTTGTTGCTGTTGTATAGTTTTTTGCTGCTGTTATTGTATTTTATCTGCAGGATATTTTATACTTTTGATTTGAATTTCGAATTTGTGTAGAGTTTTGAATTTGAGATGCCATTTTCTAGAGGTACCTAAATATTGTTAGTCCTTTACTGCATTCGTAAATATCTGTGTATGTGTGTGTGTGTGTATGTGTATGTGTAGTTGTACTTATAATACTTTTGGTGCTATAGTGGTGATTAGGATTTTACTACTGTTGGAAATATATGTATATATGTCTACCCATATTCCAATTATATGTAATCATAAGCAAAACGCAGCATTGCGTTTCGAAAATTTCTAAAAATATAAAGAATATATAGACGATGGCGTTGCATTGACAGCACTAGTCATATGACATTTTGTTATTCTCTTTCTTCTTCAATTCCATTGTAATTCTATTATTTGTGTTTGCGGTTGTGCTTTAGTAACTGTGGGTCAAGTTAGTTTATTGTCACTATGTGTTGTACAACTGGGAAGTCAAATAGTAAGGATTGTTATATAATTTTTTACAATTGCCATAAGGAAATTTTGAATCTTGCAGCACAGGGATTCAAGTATTATTATTATTATTGCTATTTGAAGGAGTTATTTCGGGTCGTCCGAAAGTCAGGCACTGCGACTTATAAGATCTATTGTACCAAAGCCCCAAGAAAGAAAGAAAGAAAGAAAGGAAGAGAGAAAGAAAGATAGATAAGAAGCATATCCTAGCTGAAAATCCAACTCGGGTCTCCAGAGACAAGAGTTTGGCACTCTGCCACTAGACCACAGTGGCGATGGTAGAACCTACAGTTTAACGCCGATTCCGAACGGCTGGGGCAATTTTTTATCAGCTCGGTGGTTTTGCCATTAGCAACCAAGGTGTGTACTTGTCCCTTATTTTATAATTCTCATCCACTTCATATCGATAGTGAATATAAGAAGTTTATGAGAATTAATCACCAGACCAAGACGGGAATCGAATCCGCAATCTTCTGGATGAAAGTCTAGTGCACTATCCACTGGACTATCGAGGTCGTCAGGGATTCAAATAAAAGTAACATAATTCGTTTTTATATTGATAATAAATACTCTTGATTCTTTTAAAACCTCAGGTGTAACTATGTTAGTTGATGGTAATATCAAAACAAGAACGTAATAACGAGGGGGCTAACGAAAATTCGCTTAGTTGGCAGTGCTGAATAATTTTTTGACAATTCATAGGCATAGTATTCCGTTAGTTCCATTGAAGTTTCACTGTAAACAGTCAACATAGAAACAAGAAAACGCAACGCAATTGAGAAAGAGTCGGTAGAAGTTCGCCCGCCATCACTGCAAGAGATTCGGTTTGCCATTTTTTACCAATTCCGGCGTAACCTCAAGCCTGTGAAAAAATATAATGATTGCCAAACAGGATATGGAGAGAATGCACCATTGAAGTGGTTTCGATGATTCCAGACCAGACATTTTTCTGTGGAGGACGAATCTCGTGAAGGTCGGCCAAAATCTTCGGCTGATGACGTAAGTGTGACTCTGGTGAAGTCCGAATTTACACAGAAAATTATTGCTTAGGAACTGGTTGCGGATATTAGCAGATCATGTTGGACACACGATGAAATCAGCACGATAGATTCCGAGAATTTTAACTGATGCCCAAAAAGAGGAGCGTGTGCGTTTTACCCAATATTTTCTTCAAAAACTTAAATATGGAAAGTCCTGGTAGACTGAGCTTCCGAAAACTTGTTAGGAAATCAGAAAAAAGATTAAAAAGTAGAGGTGCAGTACTTTTTGCAAAAAACGAACAACTTAATTGTGCTCTCAGAAGATTGAAGAAATTCGTCTAGCACCATATTTCCTGGACCTAGCGCTGTGTGATTTCTTGTTATTTCCAAAATGAAAAAAAATTATGTGTCTGCAAGCACTCACAGTAGAAGAGAAACTATGTTCTTTATTAGAAAATTGTTAGAAAGCATTTATAAAACATTCTGTTGGAAGTTTTTGCAGTCCTCTTCTCTCTATTTTGTTGTAGTTTTCAGTCTGTCGATACTCTCTACACTTATCGGCACAAAGACGACTTAGTACATGTGCAATCAGGCCGAAACTGAGCCTGAGCCTTGCTTAAACTCTGCTTGGCATCTATGTACAGGAAAGATACACTTTATGTACAAAAAGCTTAGAATTTTAGTAATGATTGGACATTACAAGATCAAAGAGGGGTTCAGGCAAGCTCGATATATCGATTATGTAACGAGTAATAAGAATTGTCAGTGTATAATTTAGGCAGTTGTAGGAAATGGTTGGAAAAGTCGAAATGCACAGTAGGCTCGACTATGATATACAAATTCTGGAGAAAAAGAGGATTGTATACGGTACTCTAGGTACTTTAAGCTAGATGGAGAAGAGGAACGTGAATAACTTAATGAAACTTTAAATAGAATCTAATACAATGCCAAGCAATAACAATAATAAGAAAAATCGGAAAGTATCTATAAAAAGCAAAAAAAAAGTTTCGTAAACGATTCGATAATAATGCTCGTTTGCAAAGGAATTCTCGAGTTCGAGATGAATTCATAAACGAAATCAAAAACGAATTCGTTAATGAAAAGACAATTCCCCAAGAAAACGAACTCTTTAATGATATTCATTTTCGTAACATTTTATCGTCACAACGAATTCGTTTCGAATTAGAAACTAGAAATATGAGAAATATATCGCTCAGTATATTCCTTTGCTTTGCAAAATATGATATTCTTGTACCATTTATTTGTTAGTCAATCTCATTAGAACAAATTTGGTATTATTTGTTGCTCTACACGAATAAACAATAAATTTTACTCATTGTGCAGTTGGTGCCTTATCGAGAATTTTCACGTTCCCTTAGAAGAGTATCTGCATATACTGAATACTATTAGAATCGTACTCGTGTATCCAAAATGTAAACACATCTAGGCAAATAAGCAAAAGAGTTTTCTATTTCTACATCCCTGCTGCTCCTAAAACAATACCAACAACAAAAGTAACGGCGTCCATTCGAATCCGTTCTCATGCATACATATGTATATAAAAACACATATAGTTGCATACATTCGTAGTAAAAGAATTCGTAAATTGCATTCTGTTTGCGGAAAGCGGCTCGCTTTAGAAATTGACATAGAAAAATAGTAGGAAAATTGAGAAATGGAATGAAATGAAAATGCTAAAAAGGAAATAGATGAATGAACAAAAATGTAAATGCCGCGTTGCAGAAGTAACAACAACATCAACAGCCGACCAGCACCAACAATAACTGCAGCAACAACAAGGATTGCAAAAAGCAAAAAAGGATGCAAATATAATCTATAGCGGATATTACTAAAACTACGAATGTCTGTAAGCGTATTCGTAGATTTGTGCCTTTGTGCGTGTGTGTGTGTGTGTGTGTGTGTGTGTGCCTATGAAATGAGATGTGCAAGCACAGATATTGTCTTCGCTTTCAAATGCTCACTCACACATACTCCCATATTTAAATACGCACATACATACGCCTCAATGTCTGTCGCTAACTAGAAACAAGCGAAATTGTATAAAATATAATTTTTGGGAAAATATTTTGCGGCAAAAGCCACAAATGCAACTAAAAATAATAATAACAACAACAGCAACAGCAAAAACGTTAGCAGCAGCAGTAAAACATGGAGGTATAACTGCACATATTCATTTAGTTATGCATGCGTGTTTGTGTGTGTGATTGCAATTGTATGAATGCAAGCAATTGCAAGCAGTGAAATATTTTCAGCAAATACTTCTATGTGTATGCGTTTTCGGCAGTGCACATTTTGGGTGAATGTGGAATCGAGTTTTGAAACATAACGTTAAAAAGAGGAAAATTATGATTTATTTGATATTTTTAGTTGGGAAAAAGTCCCTTGGCGGGACCTACATATAACGAAATGCACTTGCACACAAAATCACATCTATAGTTTATATACATACATATATAGAATATATATATTTATGTGTGTGTGTGTCTACGCACTTATACGCACAATAGTTAATATGATGCTGTAGAATAGTAATAATGTTTCTCCCTGCCATAGCAAAGAAGGAGGAAATTAGAGGAAGAAAGTAGAGGAGTGAACGATGAGCAGTGGAAGTTAGTTGGTATTGTGTAGGACTCTTGCTCGTGCTAAGCAAAGAGGAGTTGGAACGTTTGAACATTTCAGCTCGTTAAAATTTGAAAGCAAAGTTTTGACTTGACTTTTTGCATCTTTGCATGTAACAAATTCAAAATTTTCATTTATATTTATTTATAATTGTACTTTTTATTGTTATACATAGTTAGTTGTTGGTGAATCACTAATATTATTGTGTATTCTGGCATTAGACATTTCAATTTTGCTTGTGTGTGTGTGTGTGCATAATTGTAGAACTTTTGGTACCCTACATGCAGCAATTTAGAGAATACATTAGTTTTTTTAAATAAATTTATATTTAGTTTCTGTTTGATTGGGCCCTTAAATTTTGAGTATCTCATTTTATTGAAGAGATATCCAATGAAGCATATTTTATCATAGAAATCGATGTTATAGTCTCAAAAACTATCTGATCTAGAGGTAATAATATAGGTGAGAGAGGCTCGAACAACGATCATAATGATTAAATTATTTATCTTCAAAGAGATTATTATTCCCAACCCCAGGAGAAAAAATTGGACAAGAAAAGCTTTTCACTTCGCCATTTGGACTCGGCATAAAACAATAGATCTTTTTTACTTGTATATAAATAATTATAACTGGAACAACATTAATAGATACGAAAAACTTGAGCTATGATGTTGTGTTATAATAATAATAGTTCAAAGTTTTGGCCTTAATAAGAGACTTCAATTGAAACTCAATATTTCAAGAGCTTTACGAGTCTTCATAGCGAAATCGAAGACTGACCTTATTGTTAAGTTAGGTTTGGAAGGCGTGTGCGAATATATATGTATATCTATGTATAAACCCGCAGTTCCACTCGGAGACTTAATTGTCCGTTGTGATTGCCCTCATTTAATTGCCCGGATGAGGCACGTCTCTAACCACGATTTCCGTCAGCAGTCCAGGTAATGTCTTTATTGAACCATTTGGTTCTCCGGATGAAGGTAAGAAGATTCGATAGTTCCACTTTCGTTATCTCTGTTAGACTATTGAAAAAGCGCGACCCCAAACATTGGATTCTGCTTATCTGCAGCCTTGGACATTGACATAGATAGTGAAGAATCAATTCTGTCTCTTCTTTATCATGACAACTTCTGCACAGTCCGCTCGTTGGAATGCGCCACCGTTGAAGCATTGGTGCAATAACACAATGCCCAGTTATGAATTCTGTGAGCAGACGTACTGCAGATTTGTTGTGCCCTAAGAGGACATTTGTCATCTTTCTATCTAACCTTGGCCGCAAGGCCCGTGACACTATACAGTCATCTAGGTTAGTCCAAACATCATTTGACACCGCTTTGGTGTACTCGTCTATTTTCCTAAATAGTTCACACATTGGAGATTGTATAGAGGTATCCGCCTCATTAATGTCCATTTCAGAGCCCCTTCTGGACATTTCATCCGCTATTTCGTTCCCTTCAATATTGCTATGTCCAGGAACCCAGTAGAGAGTGACTTTGTGGTGCTCAATGGCCATCAGTGAAGCACGACATTTCTTTACAATCTCTGATTTAACTATTTTGGATTCTATTGCCTTCATTGCAGCCTGACTGTCAGTGAAGATAGTGATATTCGAAATCGGAAACGTACTGTCATGTAGAAGTCGAGCTGCTTTCTTAATAGCAAAAATCTCAGACTGAAAAACGCTGCAGCTGTCAGGAACAGGAAGACGATACGACCGCCTTAGCTGCAGGTCTTCGGAATAGAGACCAGCTCCAGTTCCATTCTCCATCTTTGAGCCATACCAGCATTACCTGTTACCGAACCCGACTCCCAGTCTTCCCTGGTTGGATAAAGAGTTGGAATTCTAGTAATAAAATCTAAATTTGAAGTCATATAATCCGTGGCTACATCTAAGTCAGCTTTGATTCGATTTTGACCCTTCCGCTTTATCTCACTCAAAATTGTAGAGTGTCCATGTTTTGTTGATTCTCTTAGTCTAAGAGCTCCTTTTGCGGCACAGCCTTGAACAAACACCCGTAACGGTAAGAGATGAAATATCATATTCAGACCTTCCTGAGGTGCACTACTTACAGTCCCTGAGATCTCCAGGCTTGCAAGTCTCTGTATTTTTCCCAAGCGAGCTTGGTTGCTCTTCTTACCCAACGCCTGCCACCAGACGAGGGACCCATAGGTGATGATGGGTCGAATGATTGTGATGTACATTCCATGAATAACGTACGGAGACAATCCCGATCTTTTCCCAAAGGTCCTTTTACAGGTATAGTATGCAGCCAGTCCCTTCTTCGTTCTCTCTTCGATATTCCTTCTCCAATTAAGTTTTGACCTTATTGTTATCGAATCAATTAATTTTTTCATATTACTATATTTGATTTTCTAATTCCATAAAGTTTATAGTTGTTAAAGGAACGGATATCGTTTGAAGAAGAATCTCGCATATACCATACAACTTCGAAAAAGGAAACTTTCAAGAGTAAAATTTGCTAAAGAAAGACATTTTAATTCTCCGTTTGTATTCGGCATGGAACTATAGAGGCCTTCTAATCGTGTATAATTTAACTCTCTATAAATGGTTGGGAAAAACTCAATCTAAGCCTTCCATGGACTGTTGTGCCGTAAAAATAAAAGAAGAACTTTTAGTTCTCGATAATCGATTTTGACTCATGTCATTTTTGTTGAAAGAAATTTGAAAATTAACAATATTTTGACGAAACAGTTTATCGGGACCATTGGACAATTCGATTCTGATTGCTTCATTAATGCATTGGGCATCATTTAGAGAATTACATTTTGCTGGATTTGGAGAAGGTGGTAATCGGATGACGCTTGAAGTGATTAGAATTTGGATATAACTGTCGTAATTTGAAGACTCTTTCTCAAGTAGTGTGTAGACGAAGTATTTGTACTTCATTTTAATTATTGTACTTCTTTTTAAATCATTAAAAAAAATGTATAACAATGTACTTCATTCTTAGATTTGTACATTCTTCGTACTTCTTTTTAGTAATTTTTTTCCTTACATAAATATAGGTACATAAAGCTTTTTTTTAAATTTCTTGAAAATGCAGCTCAAAAAAATATTCTCAAAAGAGAAGTAAGGTGGCAGCACGTTTGTTACATTGTTCACACGCTTTAATAAATGTCAGGGTGCTCATTTCTAAAGCATGGTAGCTAGGTTCAAACTTCGAAACGTTATGAGGGCCAGACAACTCTATCTCTTTCATTTGGCTTCAGTATTTCAACGAGGTTCAGGGAGTTTCAAAAAACGTAATTTCCTCTATTTTTTCTTTCTATGGTCAGAAGATGTTATTGTTTAAAATCTTTATTGGTCTTAGTTCTGATTAACAAAATAAAATCCTCTTCAGCAAACGACGTTTTCGCTTTCATTAGGTCAGCTGAACGTCTTTTGTCATAAGTGGGGCTTGGCACAAAATATCTTTTAGGTCGCAGTGCCTGCCTTTTTGGCAAAAAATAATAATAATTCTAAAAAGATAATAAATTAGAGTGACGAAGGTCTTTGAGTCAATGTTGTATTATAGAAAAATGCAATGATAAGAATAAAATACATAGACAAAATAACGTTTTTTGAGTCGCCTCATTTCGACGTCTCAGATCCTTGTAGGCATACGTACGAAAACAGCTGAAAGTATAATTGTGTGGAGAAATCTATGTACTTAGCTTAGGTTAGGTTAAAAGAGAACAGACCACTAGGTCCATAGTGTTACCATAAACTCTCTTGATTTAATAAGAAGTTCGAGCTACATCCAGCACCGTTTCCAGTTTCCAAAGTACCCGTAATATGTGCAAAGTTTTTTAATACAGTCAAGATTATACTGGCAATGTCAATCGGGGAAAGAAAGTACGCACTCCCTAACATCTTTAATCTAGGTATACCTAGTATTGGGCAAAGAAAAATAATGTGTTGTAAAGCCTCCTTTATGGCAGAGGTAGCCGACAGTAGCTGCATAGGTCGTTTCCCCCTAACCAAGCTTTTTGGCATGATAATTCAAAAAGCAATATCCCGTAACTACGCCAATTAGTAAACTGCATTCTTTAAGAGAGAGTGAAAATAGAAATTCAAATTTTGTACGATAATATTGGGGCCAACAACTTTTTGCTATACGGAAGTAGTTTTGGGTTCTCCATCAAAAACTGCAAAAGCTGTGTTTAGCAAAATACCACCTTGATCAAAAAGTTCCCGGAATTCATTATTATTATTATTATTAGTAATAGAGGAGCCCAACCAGGCAGGCACTGCGACCTAAAAGATCTTTTGTGCCATTCCCCATTTTATGACAAAAGACGTTCGGCTGACCTAATAAAAGTCAAGACATCTTTCGTTGAAGAAGATTTCATGTGATCAGCCGTCAAAAACGAATAATCAAAGATTCTTCCTCTGAGCCGAGCCAAGGCCGGACACTCACACAGAATGTGAACTGTCGTCTCGTCATCTTCCATACATAGACGACATTCTGTCTCATTGGACAGACCTATTTTGCTTAGGTGATATCTGAGCCCATGGTGTCCAGACATGTAGCCCACCAATAGCCTAAGGTCAGGTTTGGAATAAGAAATGGGCTGATTTTGGGCAAGCGGAATGATAAGAGCTTTTGCCTGTCTTAAACCCGGGATGGAGTTCCAATACTCTAGCCATTTTGCCTTAGACCACTCCTCAACGATAGATTTCGTGGAGGCCCAGCCGATTCCGCAAAACGGATCGGGGCCGAAGTGCTTGGTAGATGAACCTTGCCTAGCCAGTTCATCGGCGGCTTCATTACCAGCAATGTCACGGTGGCCGGGTACCCAACAAAGCGTAACTTTGTTACGGGTAGACAAGCGCTGGAGACTATCAAAACACTCTTTCACCAGTTTAGATGAAAAACTCCATGAAGAGAGTGCTAAGAGAGCCGCCTGGCTATCTGAGAAAATTACAATATTTGCGCCTTTAAGACCTTTATACAGGTTTATATTAGCGCAGGTCTCAATTGCGTATATTTCGGCTTGAAAGACACTGGGCCAAATACCCAGAGGGATTGAGATTCTAGTATTGGGTCCAGCAACTCCGGCACCAGAACCACAGTCCATTTTCGAGCCGTCTGTATACCAATTGAGAGCAAAGGGACCGAAATCGGGACATTGGCCATCCCATTCGGACCTGGAAGGAAGAATGATGTTGAATTTCCTACCGAAACATAGATCCCTAACCATATAGTCCGATACAGTACATATGGGAGTGTTAGGGATTTCGTGAAGAATGCTCAGGTGACCATAGTTGCCTTCAAGTAAGCTTGACGATATACGCAGCCGCAAAGCAGTATTTGCAGCTGTTTTCTTGATGAAAATGTGTAATGGCACCAGGCCAATCAGCGCTTCAATGGCAGGAGTTGGACAGGTGCGCATAGCTCCAGTTATGGAGACGCAAGCAAGCCTTTGGAGCTTGTTAAGTTTGGTGATGGCCGAGCCCTGCATGACTTTGGGCCACCACACTAGAGCCGCATAGGCTATGACAGGTCTAACTATCATGGTGTAGAGCCAAAAGATCATCTTAGGAGTAAGACCCCATGTTTTACCAAAGAGTCTTTTGCAGGCCCAGAAAGCCCTAGTGGCTTTTAAGAGGACAGTGTGTAAGTGAGTGTTCCAGTTTAGTCGTTTGTCAAGCGTGATGCCTAAATATTTGACCTCATCAGAGTACACAATAACAGTGTCTTGTATGGAAATGGGACCGAGGTCCAGTTTGTATCTCTTAGTAAAGGGAACAAGAACTGCTTTGTTGGGATTGATTGATAGGCCTTCTACGGCGCACCAATTTGAAACCAATAGGAGAGCTGATTTCATCACCTCCGTGATGGTTGAATCATACTTTCCAGAGACGATGATTACCAAATCATCCGCATAACCGATGGCCTCAAAACCAGACTCATCTAGTTTAGTCAAAAGGTCATCAATTACTAAGGACCACAACAGAGGTGATAGAACACCGCCTTGTGGGCAGCCTTTTACAGCCTTAGTGCACACAGTGGCTTTGCCTAGCGTGGATGAGATTTCACGCTTCCTCAGCATGGCATCCACCCAGGCAATGGATTGGGAATCAATACCCTTACATTCCAAAGCTTTGGAAATAGAACCGAATCCAGTATTGTCGAAGGCACCCTCAATGTCAAGGAAAGCACAGAGCGCAATCTCTTTGGATCGAAAGGTTTTTTCAATTTTACTGACAAGGCAATGTAATGCGACTTCGGTCGATTTACCCTTAATGTAAGCAAACTGCGTTCGATGAAGAGGTATCGAGCTTGCAAGTTTGCTTCTAAAGTGTAAATCTCCCGGAATTCATTTAGAAAATTAAAAACACAAGTTGATTCATCTAAGTCTATATTGTCCCCTTCAAAGTAATCCCCATCGACTGCAACACACTTATGCCAGCGCTTGATCCAATCCTCGAAACATTTTTTATATTCGGTTTTCGGTATGTCCATCAGTGCTTCCTGCGATTTTTTCATTACTTCCTCTCGGCTGCTGAAACGCGTTCCCCGTAATTGTTTTTTAACTCGATTGAAAAGAAAGAAGTCACAGGGAGCCAAATCAGGTGAATTCGGTGGCTGTTGGATGGTATTTGTTGCATTTTTCGTAAAAAAATTATTTCGTCATTAAAATAATGATGGCACTGCCCGACGGTGTCATGACACCCAAATAATACTCTTTGTTTACCTTCTGGCAAAAAATCATGATGCACTACACCGTTGTAATCCATGAAAACCGTGAGCATTGCCTTCTTTTTTGACTGAAAACGCCGTGGTTTTTTTGGTCTCGGCTCATTTGGTGAACGCCATTCACTTGCCTGATGTCTGGATTGCGTGTCGTACTCGTCAACCTACGTCTCGTCTCCAGTAATTATCCTTCTGATGAATGTTGGATGGGATTCTGCCTCGCAAATCATGTCTTTTGCGACGTCAACACGATCTCTTTTTTGCGTGAAATTGAGCACCAACTTTGCTGCTACACGGCGGAAACCCAAATCATTAACCAAAATGTCTTGGACGGATCCATAGGCAATGTTCAAGTCCTCCGCTATCTCTCTGATGGTTACTTTGAGGTTATTGACCCAAAATTTCTTTTACTTTATCAATGTTTTCGTCGGTTTTCGATGTCGATGGTCTGCCACTGCGTTCATCATCTTCAATTAACTCACGACCACTTTTGAACCGCTCATGCCACTGGTAAACGACCGTTTTTTTTTAGAGAATCGTTGCCGAAACACTTTTCCAACGTTCTCGCACCATTAAATCCATTTTTTACTCAAAATTTAATACAAGTTCGTTGTTGCAAATTTAAATCCATTTCTAAAATTGTAAAAAAATCGCCAAAACACACAGAGATAGATGTACTCTTGGCTACGTAACTTTTGCAAATGGGAAGCTATGACGCTAAGATTTAGAGAGAATATCAACAACTTTTGATCAAGGTGGTACTTCCGAAAACGAATACTTGGGTTTTTATAAAAAGTCAACAAAATTTCCGCATTAAGGATAATCTTTTCTATTATGGCTTGACTAATCGGTCCAAAATTGTTACCAGAAATAGTTCCCGAAAAAAATTTTCATATTTTTCAAAAACTATCAAATTTGTTAAAACTTTGTAGAGTTTTTAATTTTATAACGGGGTTCACATTTTTGGTAATTTTTTTTTTATGTGTTTAAAAATTAAAATGCAACATGTTTTGTTAAGTTTTTTGTTTAAGTTTATTTTTAAATAAAAACGCATTAAACAAAAAAACATTACACTTCTTTTCACTTAAGTGTACTCCCTTTTTTTCATGTTAGCGTTTGAAATTTTTTCTTTTGCATTTGCAGAATCGGGCAACACTACCAGGCGAGGATTGTCACAATGAAAAAATGGCTATTGCTGGGCTTTTTCCTTCAATAACTTGTTTTAGCTTTATAAGTTCTTCACAATACAGCTACTTCTTGATCGACTGACTTTGTAGGAAACAGCTCAAGTGAAAAACTCTTTACAAATCCCGCCGAACACAAACAATATGTAACGAATAACTTTTTTGAAATGAAGATCTGGACCTACTGTCTTTTGGGTTGAACATTCTATCCATTTCCTACTAACTAATATTTTTCCAAGTCCAAAAAATAACTAAAAATATATTTAATTAACAACAAAACTGAAAATACGCAATTATTATTCGAGATTAAATAAGAAATTAAAATAGTGTATACAGAAAAACTACAGAAATCTTACAATGAAATACCAAATCTAAAACAGTAATTGAATTACGAAATAATTGGATCAAAGAGTTGCATTCCAAAAAGTGGGTTGCCATGCTAGAGGGAAAAGGCGAGAATTGAAAAGAATAATAAGATACGAAAGCAGATTAGACTTTTTAAAATTCAAACAATCAGGGAATCGGGTGTTAGGACTTCAGGGTCAGGTGCTATATATGATCAAAATAAGTAATCCTTTAATTATAAGGAGTGCAAAAATATTCAGAGCGTTCTGAAAGAACAAACTTTGTTATAGGGTATTTTCACATTCAGAGAAAATCAAACATCAAGCATGTCTTACATATTACCATTATTATTATTGCTGTGTTGTTTGTGTTGGTGAGTAAAAACCAAAATGAATGAATGCAAAATCTGAAAATCTCATTGCATACGTTATTTCTTTTTCTGTTATTGTTGAATTTTTACCGCTGTTGATTGTCATCAACATCATCGTCATCATCATCGTTGTCGTAGTCGCCATTATCATCATCACTAGCATTTTCAAACTGCAGCCTGCAACTGCAGCAATTGTTGTTACAGTTGCAAGCACAATTTTTTTTCCGAAATGCCACCCAACAACAACAACAAAGCTTACGCAACGGATATATATGTATGCCCATTGTTATCACTAAGATAGAACAGGGTGGAGGGGAATGGGGTGAGGTAGGTCTGTGGTGCAGTGTGCTGGCTGCATCTGTATTTATTTGTTGTTATAATTTTATATATGTTTGTATTCAATCTGAGCCATAGGCACAGTCCATGATAATTCGACTGGTCATTATTTATATTCTTTGAAAGTGTTTTTGTGTATTCAAAAATTCTATTAAGGAAGTTCAAAAGTACTAAAGTTTTTTCTTTTTTGTTTCATTCACATAGATACATACACATACAAATATACTATATGCATACGTATGTGTATGTGCATGTATATGTATCTGTATTTGTTCATGCATTTGAAAACAGTTTATGGGCGCGTTGAATTAGATTTGCATTGAAATGTGGTGGTGGTGGTGGTGTTGGTTGGTGGTGATGGCCCGCGTTGAAGGTGAGTACGAAGATTAGAGTAGGGGAATAGGGAGAAGAGTGTACAGCGTATCAGTTGTACTGTTATACTTTTGGGTATATTCATAGTTAGTTTTGTTAGTATGCTGCATGTGACAATAGAATGGGGATAAAGCGTACACTTGGTCAGATTCGCATTTTATAGTTTTTGTCTGCATGTAGATATGTGTGCGTACATTTGTATGTTTGTATTCGTATATGTGCAGATTTTGGACACATCAGCGTTATTGTTGCATTTCTAATGTGATTTTTAGTATTGTTCTGCGTTTTGCGTATTGCGTTGCATGTTGATTCTACAATGCAGTATGTGAGTGTGTGGGTGTATCCCTCCTCTTTCTCTATAACATTTCTTTGCCTTAGTTTAAATTATTTGCTTGTGATGCACGATCAAAAAATGACAAATGTATTTTTGCATTTACATATGCGCATGTGTGTGTGTGGACACAAAAACACATATACATACATTTGTATGAATGTATGGACTTATGGATGTGTACAAATTGTTAATTTGAATTTGTGAGCATGTCATTAACACACACACACATTCACACACACACAAGCATAGAGTTGATGATGATCGAATTTTGCATATTGCAAAATGTTTTGTTAATATGAAAATGCAATTTTCCGAAAAAGGTTTCATTCGCAAATGTTTATCTTGAAAATTTATTTTTAATTATCACACGAAAGAAAATTTATAAATTACCAAAATAACTACAAAGTTTTAGATATATTTCACATTTCCATTCATATCATTTATATTTCATTTTAGCTGCAACGTTCATCTGTGTATCTATAGTAATTTGTATGTGGAAAATTTTGTAATGCCGCTAAAATTTCTTTTGATCTTTCATTATATTTCGTTTTAACTTTTGTTTTGTTTTTTTTTTTTTTTTAAATAAATAAATAAAACAAAACATTTTTTTTTTCTCTCTCTCTCTCTTTTTCTATTTTACAACAACAATCATAGAAGCAACACCAACTTTTTTGCTGTTTATCTGTTTGCATTTGTGACTACAACATGACGGCAAATACATACAAGTTTACATAGAATTTTATCTTTAGATCCCAGTAGGAATCGGCAGGCTAGAATTAATTTAAGTGGAATTTTTTTTATATGTTCACATAAAACTTTTGCGTCAATATTTATTTATTAGTTAAGCCATCTACTAAATTTGTTCAGGTATTTCAATATTTCTATGAATACTTTCGCAGTTATTTCCATTTTCAAAATATAATTAGTTAAAGCAGGATATATCCGGGTTATATCGTTCTAGAATAATATTCATTTTATTGTCTAAGGGAAAGTCGTTTTTAGCACGATCCAACAGAATAAACGGATGAGAAAAGTAGCACAACCATTCTTCGGAGAGTATTTTTCTACTCAAAATTTCAGGGGGGAGGGGGGGGGGGGGATTAGGAAGGGTAGGGACTGCAGCAGCAGTAGTCTAAACATTCATTTAGTTTTGATTTATGACAAATATAAACAATTTATTTTGACTTTTGGGAGTTGTTAACTCCAAAATCGTGGGTCTTCGTTTGTGTACTCCACAGATTTTCCCCTGATTAAATTCAAGGCAATATTTTCTTTTCATATTGTCCTTAATCTTGGAAGTACATGCTTATTTTTTATACGTAAAGGTCATGCTTCGTCGAAACGACGACGGCATTATTCAAAGTCTTTTAGGAGACTATGAAAATTAAATCTAGAGATTAATTTTCAAAGTCATGACTTAAGTTCATGTCAATTTCGTTATTTGAAGTTATATATAAACAGGTTAATGAACAAATGTAGTCATCACAACAACAATGTATATAGAGACGGGCAAATCAGACGGCCGTTTCGGAATCCGCCACAATTCCTCATCAGTGAAACAGCCGAAACGGCCGTCTGATTTGCCCGTCTCTATATACATTGTTGTTGTGATGACTACATTTGTTCATTAACCTGTTTATATATAACTTCAAATTATTCAAAGTGGTCATCAGGGATGCCAACTCATTTTTTCTTTCTCCCCGATAACTCCCGCGAAATTCCCCGATTTTCGACCAAATTCCCCGCACCAGTATATTTCATATTATAACAGTACGATACGCACTTTTCATATAAACATTTTATATAAACGAAACATACCCTTTACGTAGGGTTAAAGTTACTCTCGGTCAGAGTTATTTTAAGGGGCCCTGCACTTTCTTGGTTAAAATTTTTTTATCAATTTTTTTTGGATTGGTAAATTGATAAAAAAAAAGTACAAAAAAAAATTGTGTAGAAATTAAAAAAAAAATTATATAAAGGGTTTTTTTGCAGCTTCATGGAAGACGTTTTGAAAATCGTCAAACGCAATGGCGTGCGTGATTGCGGCTCACTGGAAAAAAAAAAAAAAAATACCATTAGAAAAATTATAACTGTACTCTCAGGACATACTGAGATTATTTTGTTTGACCAACAATTCACAAAATGACAGACCGCTAAAATTAGTTTTCTCAAAATTTGGACTTTTTTCGTAAAAACGAAGTTTCAAATTGAGGAAAGAATTAACCAAATTTACATCCATTGTTATGTAGAACACCATATTTAAATTTCAGTTATCGTGCACGCCAATGGCAAAAACCTTGTTTTGAGAACAACTGGTTTAAAGTTTTGACTATCGGTTTTAAACATATAAAATATACTTCTTCATCTTTATAATAGCTGACCATAATTTGCAAGTTTATAGGTTACAGTCACCAAGAACTAACAGTTATTAATTAGAAGGTACTGAACAAAAAGGCACAGCTAAGGCTTTCTGGATGGCTGAAAGAGCAGCCGAAGCACTGCGCGATCGCGTTGGACTGTCTGATTACTAAACAGTGTTGCATAAATCAATGTTTTTATGGTGTTGGTTGCGAATGTGCCAGAATTGTATTCAGGAATATAAAATTTTGGCAAAAAATATTCTACAGACTGTTTGCGGTATTTTAATATTGAAAGCTGAACAGTTTCAAATTCCCCGGAAAAAACAGCTCATTCCCCGATTCCCCGCACAAAGTAAAATTCCCCGCAAATCGGGGAATTCCCCGCAAGTTGGCATCGGCGGTGGTCATACACATACAAGTTGATTATTTTCCATTATTGGGTTAATTTTGTATATAGGAAAACAACAACGGACACTTTTTTGTTAATAATATTTATTTATAAATTAAATTTTCACAGCTTTAGTTCATTAGGCATGTTTTACAAAACACTGTATATTTAAGTACAAAAAACGTAACTTAGGGAAAATATACTAATTCATCAAATGTGTTTTCATCTTAAAAGTAATAAACTGAACTTAAAAGGAACGAGTTTGGATGAGAATCAAGTTTCATTATATGCAAGAGGCACAAAGCTCTATTTTGTGCTTCTCCCACAAGCTTTAATCACATTTTGAACAGGACAATTTTGTCATTCGTCGTTTAGAAGAGAAAAAAATGGCATCAATCATTCTATTTTCTCATAATTTATTTGCTTAGTATTCTCGTCATTAGTCGGCATTAAATTTTTAATATTATTTGGCACCGACGTAGTCAAAGTTGATATTTTAAGCTTATCTGTTAAATGACCTTCGACAAAGACACACATTTTTTAGAAAACAAGTGCGATTGAAGGGTTTTGTTTTATTTGCAACATGTTGTGAGCGTAATTGGCATAGCTATTTAGAAAAATCATATTTAATATTCCAAAATATTCAATAATATTTTTGCATTGCCGAGTTGGTCTTCGAACTTGATGCATAATATTTTTCCCATGATTTTGCTTTTTGTACATTCATTTCACGATTGTTTTCTATGCATATGGGATGTGATAAACGAAATTATTTTCGACTTTGCCCTTAATGATGATATACCTCTACATAGAAGTTCATTGTTTTAGTCTAAATCGGATGCCTCCATTGACAAATTTGCATCTTTCAAACTTTCATTTTGAACCTCCTCTCTCCGGTTGGTAGTCTTCGCCACACATCAAGAAGAAATTTTTCAGTTTCCTGGTCATTCAATCCCTTTGTCGTGCCCAAAACGACAAAAATTATAACATAAAAAAAAACTATCTCAAAATGCAAAAGTTACTCAAAGGTCATGCTTCGTCGTTTCGACGATGCACATTTAAAAAAATCATACTTTCATAATGTATATTCAGTTGAACTTCTGCACACAGAAACAGCTTGCCCACGACCGGCGCTGTATGAAAAACTAGCACAAAACAAACAAAATTTAGAAAGAAAAACTCTAAAACGTAAACATACGTCGTCGATTTGACGAAGCATGTCCTTCCAGGGTTAACAAGTGAACCAAGTTTGGGAATTAGTTTATATGGAAAGTGGTTGCATTTATTTACCGATTAAGTTTAATCTATGAGATTTATAAAACATTAATGAACTAAAGAAAATTCTAACTACAAAAATTTTCCCACTTATTTCTTCTTCTTGTCTATGCCTATATAATGATTCACGTACTACAGACATTTCCTAGTGGGTACTTTTATTCCTTCTTACTAACAGTTTCACTTTGAAGCGCGTCGGCAAAACTATCATGCAATAGTTAGCTAGTTATATTTTAACTTGAATGTTTAACAAATTTTCAAATATTCTAACAGAATTTCGTAATTAAAAGAAATACAATCGCCCGGTGCGGCGTAGGGCGGGGTAAGATGCAGTGGCATGCAGCGGCGTCGTAAGCGTTGTGATTTCTTTTAATTTTTCATTTGTGTTATAGAGAGTTTTATATAAACAAATACATATATGTACATATAAAAGTAAAAGATGATGACAGCAAGCACAGTAAATGAAGTGTAGGTGCAACGAAGTGCAACGGGGGAAGAGCAAAAATTAAATTGCTTTGTAAAGTCAAGCAGGCAGTGCGGCATTGATAAAAGGTGATGATCTTGTAATAAATGTTTACATTAAAATAGTTTTTTATTTTCTTTTTTCATTTATACTTATATATTTAAAAGAAATGGAAACGAAAATTCGACGAGTAGTTGAAAGCAATTGAAGAGAAAGAGGGGGGGGGGGGGGGCTGGAAAGTTAACATGATTATTAATAGATATTCGTTTATAGAAAGGGGAAAAAATTAAACATTATTTTAATAGCAAGAAATTTATAGAATATTAGATATTAAATAAATAATTTTTTCAACCAGCGATTTTAAATTAATCTCAAATTAAAGCGTTTTGCTTCAGAACTTGAATTAATTTCTTAAATAACTTTTCCTATATCTTGTATATAAAATTATTGGCCAACATCGTAAAAATATTTTTGACGTTTCTTGTTGATTCTCAAAACAGGCTTTTTTCGAATCAATTTCAAGCCCAATCCATAACTGTTGATGACGAATTAATGGTAACTACAGCAGACATTAACCAATTTCGGACTTGACTCATACCCATAATCATACTCAAATTCTTGGCCAATTTCTCGTTTTAACCAACAACGTTTTTATATGTTTCTGTTCTCAGGTGTGGGCAATTCTAATCTTTGCCCCTATCTGCATACGCCCATGTTCAGATTGCTACTCGATGAGGCCACGAGGAAGTTTTGTGTTGTCGATTTAAGATAAAGGAGCTCGACGGTGAAATATGATCTCTTTGCTTAAAGGACATTCGGAGAGCCCACGATGAATTCTCATATAAGTAGTTCGTTATAAAATCTGGATTCTTATTAATTTATTTGTTGTATCTTATTACGGTCCAACTTCCTGTAGAATATTCGTTATAAAGAACATTTTTTTTTTTTTAATTAATGTAATCAGTTATTTTTAAGTTGATCACTGAACACAAACAACTGTTGACAAAATTGTTAGTCATGTGACTTTGTTTTTTTGTTGCTATTGTCAGTTTTAACGTTTTGGGATTCCTTATATATGTTTTACTTATTGTTCGGTACGAAGTTTCATTGATATGCGAAGAATTCGTTAAATGGCGATCAAAAATGCATGAGAGTTCAACTTATAGCTGCTACAACTTTTCGTTGTAAAGAAATATTTGCTTCATGGAAATATGGAAGTTTGATATAGCGAAGTTCGACAGTAGTTCGTTACTGGCCCCTTATTAGTTCCCTGTCTAGTTGTTTTTCTAGTTGATTTGGGAAGAAGAGGATAGAGAAAGAAGATTATATTGGGGAAACTTACCAGGGTTATCACAATCCAAACTAGCGCTAGTGACATACAACCTAAAACGCTACGAGGACTGTATGAAACTAACGAAGAACAATTTGAGAATCATTACGGGATTATTAACAGGACATTGTAGGTTGAATTATCACCTAACAAAACTGAGAATTTTCTCTGATGCATCTTGCAGGTTCTGCAGTGAAGAGGACGAGATCGCACAACATGTGATAGGAACTTGCTTCGCCCTGATGCACAAAAGAAGGAAACACATACCCGAGAACGAACTAAGACTCTGTGAAGTAGGACCAACACTACAATTCATCGAGGAAACTGCGCTGAGAGATACACTCTAGGTCCGCGAAGAGGGCACAATAGATCTTGTAGGTCACAGTGCAACATCCTCCAACGAAAAAAAACTAAATTGTGTATTAACGAACACAAGGCAGAAGTGAAACTTCTTGTGAACTCAACGAAACACAAGCAAATGAAATTTTTCAATCACAAAATTTTTTTTTTTGTCTTCATTGGCTTTTTTTTTTTAATTTCATTTGCTTGTGTTTAGTTTAGTTCACAAGAAGTTTCACTTCTGCCTTGTGTTCGTGAATTCTCAACCAATTTTTTTTTTTTTTGGATTAATGCTAGAACAAAAATTGCAACTCTGTACCGGTAATGTCGATGACAATTGTAGACGAACTCTTTTTGTGTGCGACATCTTCATGTAATTCCTTGGACATTTGCGCCATCTGTATGTGAAATGTATAACTGTCATAAACTTTAAGATGGCGACGCTACACATTGTTCTTTCTGCCATAGGCGTGTGTGTGTGTGTAATTAATATGTTATATTAATCATATTATCATACACATTGCTCGACAAAATTATATCGCATTGCAAACTTACGCGCGACGTCACATCCGGTTGGTTTTACTATAGGACAAGAGAAAAGAAGTTTCACTTCAATAATAATAATAGTTGTTTTTCCATTCATTTCTAATTTCTAGTTCGTTTCTCGTTGCCTACTAGTTTCTTTTTAGTTTTTTACTTGTTACGCTCAACTTTTTTACTTACTTACTTTCTGATTCTTTTCTAGTTCATTTCATATTCTTACTAGTTCCTTTCTGATGATTCCATACTAGTTCTTTTTAGTTTAGGTCTTCCTGTTTCCAGTTCCTTTCTAGTTTTTTACTTTCTCATTTCATTCTATTCGCTTACTAATTTTCTTCTTTTTCTTTATTTATTCCTTTCCAAATTCTTACTAGTTCTTTTAAAGATTCTTGCTGCTAGTTCCGTTCTAATTCCTTATCAAATTCTCTCTAGTAATTTAAGTTCCTTTATATTTCCTTTCTAATTATTTTCGAGTTTCTTATTATTTCCTAACTAATTCCTTCTTGCTGGTTCCTTACTAAGTTTCTTTCTCAGTGTTTTCTTATTTCTTTCTGATTCCTAGTTCTCCTCATGTGCTTTACTAATTTTGTTCAGTTCCTTTTTGAACTAAAAGGGATTTTATAGATTCTAGCTTTTTACTAGTACCTTTCTAAATTTTGTTCTGCTATTTTTAGCTTTTCCTTTATAGCGCTTTTAGAGTTAATTTTTAGTTACTTATTAGTTTTTTACTAGCTTCATTCTAGTTCCTTTCTTTCTTGTCCTTTTTGGTAGTTTCCTGCTTGTTCTTTTTTAGTTCTTTACTTTCTAGTTGTTCGCTTGTTTGTTTATATTTCTTTACTAGTTCGTTTCTAGTACATTTCTATTTCCTTTCTAGCTGTTTTCTATTCCTTACTGGTTCCTTTCTGGTTCCAGTTCCCTTTTAGTTTCTTATTAAATCCTTTCAGCCCTTTGCTTGTCTCTTGCCTGCATAATTGAAAACATTTTAATGGAGTCAAGCATCGCTTCAAATGTTTATTTACTTAATTAATAATACGTTTCGCAATCTACTAATCAGTCTTATTGATACGGGTATGCATTTTAAGAACTTGGTATCCCCAGTATGGCATTTCCTATCTTAGACTTGAGAGTGCAGAAATGTATTTTATTACTCATTTAAAATTCCTTTCTCAAAACCTACTAAAATTCTCATCTACATAGATAATATTTGATTTTTAATTAAACAGTTTTTTGTTTTGCTTTTTTTTCCTGATGCAACAATTTAATTTTAAGAGCCTAAATACACTTTAATACAAACACAACAACGCCGACTCATTGACATAAAAAATACTAATTCACAAGATCGTTTCCTCTCCGTTTTTGTGTCGTTGCTGTTTCTTTTTTATCGTCACTACAAACTCCATCCGCACCATCACCACTCCACACACTTCATTTTGTGCTAATCACAGCAAATGCAAACGATCGCAAAACAACATTTGAAACAATGTTGCAGAAACATGTGTAGATATTTTGTTGCAATTTATTATTGTATTTTTATATATTGTAAAAGTTAAAAAAGCAAAAAATGTAAAAAACAAAAATTGCATTTTTATAATATAATAAAATTGTGTATCTTAAGTATGAAATCGTTCGCTGAGTGAAAACAGCGCGCAGCGAACAAAAATGCTCGTGGTCGTTTGCTCAAATGAACATAAACTTAGTGTTTGTGCTGCTTTCGTGCGTCATAAACGGTTTTCTTTTTTAGAATACAAAGTATGAATAAAAAACTTAGAGCTCCTTTATGGAAATAGCGAAGATGACGACGGTGCTGCACAGGGCTGCTGCACACATATACACACAGAAATTTCCTTTTTTTTTTTGTTATTTTTTTTCTTCTACTACATAGATACTGTCCTAAGGCGTAAAAAATTATTTCAATAAATTCAATAATGACCTCATAATCTTAACTCATCTCGCACACAACTAAACATTCCATTACTGAGAATTTTTGCACATTCTGTTTGTGCTTCATCTATGCTCACACACACACACACACACACACACAAAAGTATCTTATAAATATATGCATATGTATATCTTGTATCTGCAGTGTTGTGGCAAGAACTAAAGCAGCAGCAGCAGCAGCAAAAGCAGTTGCGTTCGTTCCTTTTATTTTGCTGCTTTTCTGGGTTTATTTTGACAATTTCGAAACACGAGGAAGCAACGCATTATGTGGTGAGGAGCGAGCGGTTCCGTACGATTCCAGCGCACAACTATTTTGTGCAATGTCTTCGTTCTCTCCGATTTATCCATGCGTTTTCCCCACTCCCTTCATTTCCATCCTCACTCGCCCTCTTCACTTTTGCCATACTTTGTACTGCAACTTTGTTGCATTGAAAAAAAAGAATTGAAATAAAATTTTTAATAAACGAGTCGCCATTAAATTTATACATTAACTATAATTTTTATAGTTGAGTTAGTTTTTTTTTCACTGTTTTTCCTACTACGTCTTCTGTTGTTGCTGCTGTTGTTGTTGTCGTTACTGGTGTTGCTGCTATTACTGTTGCTTCCTTTTTTGCATTTATTTATTTTTTGTGGATTTCTTTCTGCTTGTGTTTTGTCTAAAGCAAAGACATTCAACTTGGCCGCAATCTTTTCTTTTTTTTATTTTTCTCTTTGCTTTCTTTCCTCTTTTTTATTTAGTTTTTTTTTTGTAATACAATTCGTAGTGCTGCTAAATGTGCCGACTCTGTTGCAATTTTGTTGAATATTTTATTGATAATTATAAAAATCGACACGATGCCAATGAGGAATGGGATATACATGAGCCATGCTGCTTCATTCTTGCAAAAACGAAAGAAAACACTGAAAGCAATAGTAAAATTTAGCACGTATTTTCTCTTGAAATTCAATTAACATAAATGTTTGTTATACTAGCATGAACAATGTTGAAATTCTAATTTGAATTAAAAGTTTAAGTTAATGTATTATTTGTTTAAAATAGTGAATTGGTCTTAGTGAGTTAGTGAGGAAAAGTTTAGTCAAAGGAGAGACCTAATAATGGTGATCGATTGCTAGATTTCCATAAGTACTTACTTAATTGTACAACTCATATTTTCGACATTTAACTTAGGCAGTTCTTGGATTTTCTTGTTTCGTGAAGATGCTGAATTGCTCTTTCAACTACACGTTGTAGTTTGTTTTCATCTTTCAAATTCTCTTTTGTAGTGCTGTTTTTGTGATATCGAGAAAAAGTTAAAAGTTTTTGCTATTTTCGCACTGTAAACAGTTCGCAATATTATCGAAGTTTTTGTCGATCATCTAACTACCGATACTAACTAGCAATACTTGAGTGTGCAGCTATTGGCAAATCTCTTTTCAAGTTGCTCCGTAATATTGCATGCAATAGTACATCAGAAACTGAGTTGCAATACTTTTGACATTTTATTTGTGTTTATTCTTTATACTGTTTTCGCTGAAGAACATTCATGCGTTTAATTTATGAGAATATCCCACTAAGCAAGGAACGCTCCTAAAAAATATGAAAATAGAATGATTATCAGAGTGCTCTGATTTAGGAGCCCTAAAATGTTCTTTTAGGAGCCGAATTGGAAGCCACCTCACGTGTGGGCAGGAAGCGACGATAGGTTGCATAAAAATGTCGACAAAAACTGAAAGTAGGGGTGTATTTATTGACGATTACAGGTGAAAAATCCGTTTGGAATGAAATCCTAGCTACTCCTCTTTCAAAGATATCCATGTTTTACATACAGTAGGCGGATAAAGTAAGATGTCAAAATAAAAACAAAACTTTAATACCAAATATCTTCTCAAAAATAGATAGTTTTAAATTTATTTTAACATCATTATAAAACTACTTGAAATGTTGTCTCTAAAACAAAGAAAAAGTTTCCTCAATTTGAATCCACGAAAATTTCTCTAGTTTAAGTAAATTTTCCTCAAAATGAAGAAAAATGTGCTCCTTTCAATTTAAAGTAAGTTATTTCTTCATTTTTACAAATTTAGTTGCATAGAAAATGTAAGAAAGAGACGAATATACCAAAAATGTTCTCCATACAAAATTTTGGTATACACAAAAAACTAGCTTTACTCTTTGGCCTTAGCAGACAATCGCGTACGCTTTGCTTTTCTTTGAATTTTTTAGTTGGTGTCTCTATTTCAAGCGAAGCGGTTGTGTTTGTGGCTGTTGATATAATTTGTGAAAAAAAAAAACAAAATATATTCGAAAGAAATAAATTTCAATAAACTTCAATTTATAATTCTTTTGAAGGATCTTTTGATCATTTCAAGGCGACGACGCCTGTAGTGTATGTAAAAATACTTATGAATGTAAGCCTTAATACTTATTAAAAATAAAATAATAAATGAATACAAGTAAAAAACATGATTTCTAAGCCTTTTAATTAAAACATCATTGTAGAAAATATTCCATAAATTGAGGATTTTTTTTCTAAAAAGGTAGTAAATTTACTTCAATTTATGAAAAATTATTCCTCGAACTGAGGAAAATTTTATCTAAACTATATACAATTTCTCATATTGAAATAAAATATGATTCATTTGAAAAACGCAATTTTTAAAAATTGGAGACATGTTTCTTTAATTTATAGAAAACTTCCTCCTTTCAAAGAAATTTTTCTCTAAAATAAAGAAAAAATATTCCCCCAATTCAAAGAAATTTTGTATATCTGAATGAGGAAACCATTTCTATGGCGCCAAATCATTCCCATTTTTCCTCAAATTGATAGCCGTTTTTCTTCAAACGAGGTAAGGATTTCTCTGGGTGTATTTTTTCCGGTATTTTTGATGATTTTTCTCTTATTTAATCGAATTATTAGAAATAAGAGACGCTTAGATGTCGCTTCGATTACACTATACAACAAAATGAAAAAAATTGTAATACCCATCTCCAAAGTTGATGGTTCTTAATATTTTTTTGAACCGCTGAATCCGAATCTGCCAAGTTTGCATCTTCACGGCATATTAGCACATAGTTATTGGCTCTTGAGTTTTCGAGAAAACCTTTAAAGATTTCTTGGAAAGATTTCCAAGTTTTTTTGTGTTCATTTCGATAAAATGGTAATTTTGATAAAAATGGCGACCCATGTCCAGAAAATCAAAAAATTGGCTATATCTCGAAAGCCTAAGTTGCTACGACAAAACTGATGGCAGATTCGGATTCAGTGGTTCAAAAAATATTACGAACCATCCACTTTGGAGATGGGTAAAAAACAGTGTTGTATAGTGTTTTTTATTGTTTAGCTCCGAAAATGTTTTTTGTTGTACTCTCTGCTTTAATTTTTGTAGTATACAAATGTATGATTTTTCTTTTTTATTTTAAAGACAATATCAAGTGATCGACTTTTCTTCGGAAAGTTTTGAAAAGTAAAAATTTTTTATATCTGAATTCAAAGTATCCTACTATAGAACGAAACTAATAAAGGTTATTCATAACTTCTTTACTAATTTGATAGTATAAATTATTTGCTTTTGAATGTATCTATTTGGTTTGGGTGTCTAGAATAATTTTGAAGCTTTTCACCTGTCCATCAAAAAGTGATCGACTTTCCTCGTCTCCCCTGCGCTATAAATAAAATTACCCTCAGATAAAGAAAAAAAACCTTTTATGGTTTAAGCTTAAAATTGGTGCTAGTCGCATACATTCGCTTATAAAAATAATACAGACAACACTCGTATGAATGGGGTAAAGCTGAATAGTTGCTAATAGTGGATTGTTGTAGCAATTATATTTTTATTAATGATATGTAATATTTTTATTTGTTTTTATTGAGCCTTTTTTGGTTGAGGTGTTAACATGCAACAAGACAAAATCTTTCGATATACTTTGTACATATATTGCGAGTGTAATATCTTAAATTGGCATACAAATGTTGCTAATCCTGTTTTACTAATTATAATGTATTCTGTTTTTTAATAAATTTGTTTTTCTAACTAACTCAAGCTGACAAGATGTAAATAAATAAAAATATCAAAAAACTAAACTGGGTTAATGTAACTATGAAATCAATTTTTCTTTTCTCAATTATGCAGACACAGATAAATATCTATTTAAACGAGTATAGGTATATTCATAACTGTTTGTTAATGAACATATTAACTGTTGTTAATAATGAAAAATTTCATTTGAAATATACAAAACAAATTACAATTTTTTTTTTATTTTGGGTATTTCTTTTTTCCAAGTTATTAAGTTTTTGTTTTTGTGTGTGTGTTTATTTTTGATGAATATGTTTTGTTATCATTATCTAAAATTATACAATTTGTAATTAAAATAGCGCGTTCATTCAATTCAACGTGGAATATGTTTTCTACACTTTCATATACTTGACTAGGTACTATATTGTGATATAAAATAACATAACATGTTTATTTTACAACAATAAAAATTACTAATTATTATCAAAAATTGAAATTCGCTTTATCAATAGACAGATAGACATATATATATATATATAGAAAAACTAAATATTATATTGTGTCTATTGATATATACACTGTAAGAAAATAATGTGGAGAAACATGAAAAAAACGTAGTAAATTTGCAGACATTTTTGAGTAAAAATACACATATGAATTGATTCAGAAAAGCATGTTATGTGTTTCTTATCATTAACATACTGTGTTAATTAGCATATTAATTGTGTAAACCCACAATTCAGTAGTATAATTTATCACATTTTGCGATTTCACTATGTAATTTCAATGCCCACCAAATGACTAAATTTTTGAAGTGAAACTTCTTTTCCCTTGTCCTAGAGTAAAACCAACCGGATGTGACGTCGCGCGTAAGTTTGCAATGCGACATAATTTTGTCGAGCAATGTGCATAAGGGGCTAAATATCAATATTCTGTAACTGAATTCACGATCAAACTATATAATAAACGATTCATAAACAGTTTTAATACAATAGGCACAAAGAACAATGTGTAGCGTCGCCATCTTAAAGTTTATGACAGTTATACATTTCACATACAGATGGCGCAAATGTCCAAGGAATTACATGAAGATGTCGCTCACAAAAAGAGTTCGTCTATAACTGTCATCGAAACACAAGCAAATAACAAGCAAATGAAATTAAATAACACAAGCCAATGAAGTAAAAAATTTAGCGATTGAAAAATTGCATTTGCTTGTTATTTGTTTGTTTTTCGTTTAGTTCACAAGAAGTTTTACTTCTGCCTTTGTGTTCGTTAATTTGTGTAATCCAAACTAAACACACAAAATAATTTCTTTATTTTGAGTACTCGGTTTTTACACATCATTTGTAAATTACTACTGTGGGAAATTAATTGACGAGATTTTTTTTTTTTTTCAAAGTGTATTAAAAAAAAGGTAAAATCTATAGGAAAATATATTCATTTCAATGTGCTTCATTTCGGAATTCATTACGAAATATTCTCTCAATAATTAATTGCCTATTTTGTACTTGTAGCTCAAGTGTGTTTACCTAACTACTTTAGATGTGTAGAGTATGTATATATGTGTGTATAGAAATTGTTGTTGGAAAATTATTAATAAGTTTTATTTATAAAATACTTACTAGTTGTGTGGTGCTCATCTGATTGTGTTTTATTTTTGTTATCTTTACTGGCTTGTATTCGTATATTGTAAGTGCAGCAATTCATCAAAAGAAAAAATGCCGCACCACATCGTGAATTAGTTGATATTTAATTTTTAAATGTAATTTACTTTTCAAAAAAAAAAAAAAAAGCTTAAATAAAAGAAAATGATAAACGTAATATATTTGTATCTACTTTTATTTTACTTTAATAAACTTATTATCATTATTACATAAAAAAATATACTAATTGCTTCTTTGTTGAAATTCTTTTCGTTGAAAAGCTAAAATCAAAAAACCAAAAATAAAAAACCGCTTTTCATAAACATGAGTGATTTATATATAATTTTATACATGGATACAATTTATATACATGCATAAAAAACTTAAAACTAAATATAAACAAATCACTTTGTTTATTTGATCAACAGGATGACGATGACGACGACGACAACGACGCTCCTCAATTTGCTTAGAATTAAAAAACATTAGCATAAACAACATTAGCACAAAGCATTTAGTTGCACGCAACAATGTTGCAGCAATATTGCTTGCTGTTGCATTGCTTGCCTGCCTGCCTGATGGCTGGCTGCTTGCTGTCTGTACTGTGTGTGTTTATCATATTGGTAAATGTTCTTGTTTGTCTGGCTTTGATTAAAACAAAAACGAAATAAAATGTTAAAATAACAAGTAACAAGTTTCTTCTTAAATAAACTTCAACTTCTTCAAAAATATTGCAAATAATTTTGATATATAAAATTTATGTCAAATTCAATGCAAGAATGTATTTAAAAATATATATACTTATACTGCTTTTGCTTTCACATGTTTAATGCTGACGAGACGGATTTCAAACATTGATGGTAAGTGTCATTTCAAGTGAAGTGAACAGTTTTAAGGTGACCAGTTGTATAGAAATATTTATGCTAAATATAGTGTTTTTTAAATTAGCTTGCTTTAAATCTCTAGATCACAATCAATTAGTTAAGTTCTTATGCGTTAATGCAGTGATGGATCTAAAGTAGATCATACATTTCTTTCTGCATATACAGTGTCGGACAAAACTAAAGCACGAACTCTTCCTTGTCAACATTTAGTTCAATAAAATTTAAAAATATGCACATATTTTTTTTGTTTTATAAATTTAGTATATTTATGCACTTGGTGAAAAAAAATTACATTGAAAACTGGGTAACGGTTTTCTTTTTTTACTAACATTGCGCAATATGCCTAAACCTGCCGCGACAAAACTAAAGCACATAATCTTTTTCGCTTTCAAATACAATCAAACACCGTATAATACGGGGGAGGCAACGTAGTGCTCTGGTGATTTTTTTCAGCCATGGAATCGGTTCAATTCATAAAATAGGAGGTATAATAAACCAACTGATGTGCAATGATATTCTTCAGAATGTTATGTTACCTTATACTGAGGAAGATCTGCTGTTAATGCAAGTCTACCAGCACGGTGTGTAAAAGAGTGGTTTGTTGTCAATAAGATCAGTATTTTATAGCCGCCCAACCATTAACTCAATATCAATCCCAAAAAATGTATAGGAAATTATAGATCGTTAAATTCAGCGCATAAAGGATAAAAACAAGGATTCCATTTTCTACCAATCGGAGATTGCATGGAATAACATTTCTGTGGACGTTTTGAGCAATTTTATTGAGTCCATTTCACGTAAATGTGCAACAGCTCTGAAAAATAATAGATACGCTACAAAACAGTGGAGAAATCGAATTTTTCTATTAATATATTCCATATGTGCTTTAGTTTTGAAACGCCAGTTTTATGCATTTTGTTACTTTTGAGTTAATATTTTTAATTTGTGTGATAAATAATATTATATTTCTTATATTTTATTATAACGAGTGTATATGTATTCTTACTACATTCATAAAAAAAATTTCAGTCCAAGCATGTTTTACAATATTACTGAACAAAATGTAAACAAGGCTTTAGTTTTGTCCGACACTGTATATAACGATCAGCAAATCTAAAATTTTTGTATTTATGTGGTCTGAAAACTGAAAATTTATATTTATGTTAAGGCTTTAGTAAAAAATATAAGATTAAGTAATCTGGAAAAAGGAATGAAATGACAATTTGTCGACAGGTGAAAGCGAGTGATTCAATTTTGGACAAAAATCTCTCAGCTGGCTTGACTCATTAGTGACTGAACATGGCAGCTTCAACAATATTAGTCTTGAGGAAAATTATATCTACAGACTATATCTAGAGCAGCTGGAGTTATCAATGCACAGAGTTGGCAAGCTGAAGGAGAGCGATGTAGTTATGAGAAAGAATGTCAAGTTCCCAAGAAATTAAATCCCATACAGGGTACGAAAAACGTTGCCTACTTCGGTTAATCTTTTCACAACACAGCACTTTTTCCGCGATAATGAATGTTATATTTTGATAAAGAGAACACTAATCTGATTAATTTTTTTGATAGTCACGATGTTGAACAGATTAAAATAGATAGTTAAGTTTATTAGCTGTAATTTCAAAAACTTTGATATCCGAGGCAATGTTGTTTGGTATGAAATGCTAAACATTTTTTGTTTGATTTTCTAAGAGTCTTCTCAATATTCCAAATCATTTAAATACCTTCTATGAATATTCTTAGATTTATTTGTACCACAAACTGCTTAAAAAATAGCCCAGAGAGGGTTTCGAAGGTTGGTGTAGAAACGTTGTCTCAGACCTCAAAGTTGTGGGACTTCGAAGAAATATACGTACTGCCGAATTCATTCAGCTTGCAATAGATATTTTGAACTACCTACAAAGAAAAATTACTTAGTAAATTACTTAGTGTCTTGAGAGCAATTGATTCAGGCAGTGTAGATTTATCGTCGCGGCATGTAACAATTTCTAACTTCTTGTGTGTAATAAATAAATAATTATCTAAAAAGTATTTAATCTGAAATTTTCCTACATATAACTTATTTTTTCACATCCTCGAAAATCATCTGTAATTTCGCCAGATGACTTAAGGAGCCATAATTTTTTCGCAATTAAATAAATAATATTGGCTATTTCTCTGTTGAAAATGTAAATAACATGTATCGATCCTTTCATATTCCTTGAAAGGACCTGACTATTAATGTAATTATTTGTCTGTGACTTGACCACCGGTGATTCGTTTAGATCTACAAACAGTCTATCTCATGCCTGTGAGAAAATTTTACCGAAATCTGGAAACGGACTATTTGTTGGTATATCTTCGTATCGAAACGATTTTGCCTAGTCAACTTATAATTTTCCAAAAGTCCATCCAAAACTTCTGCGTGTTACGAAATATTTTGATGCATATCGTACATATCGCTATTTCTACCTCTTCCTTTATGGCACAACAGCCCATAGAGGGCCCAAACCAAAGTTTTTGCATTCATTCATGCTACATTCATACACGATTGGAGGGAAGTTAGTAACTGAAAGGTGATTCTTAAGTTCTAGAGCAAATCTTTATATGATTTCAAATCTTTAATAAAATTAATATGTGCAAAATCGAACCCTTTGCGTCACCATAATGTGACAAAATTTGCGGTGATTGGTGATTGGATTTACGGCTTCAAAACCACTAATAAAAATGAGATTTTCGGTATCCAAAGAGATGTCTGCAACTTTCCGCAGCAAATTTCCATCGTTTTTGAATCTTAATGACGCTTTCAATACTTCACAATATATGAAAGTCTGGAATCTTTCGGGATGAAAACTATTTTTATAGTTTTGTTAGGTTAACAAAATTGAAAAAAATTGAAAGAATTGAAAGAATTGAAGAAATTTTGAATAATATTTTCATATAAAAATATCATCACAATAATAGTTAGCTTTAAATTTGTTTTAACATCATTGAAGAACCTTTTACGTGGCTGTTTAAATAACAAGAACAAAATTTACGCCTGATTTCTTTTTAAAGATGATAAAAAAAAAAACATTTTGTAATAATCATCACTTATCCATGACTCGTCAGCAAATGGTAATGCAAGCATAGATTGAAACTGTATGTTTAAGAGCACGCTGCAAAAATTAATGAGGAATAAAGGAAGTCGGTGAATAATATTTTGGATAAAAATACTCTAGAACAACGTGAAAATTTTGTTTTCTTAAAAATTGTTTACGAAAAGGTGCCCATTTCAGATTCCGAAGTAAGAGAAAACTTATTTTTACACCATTGTATTGTAAATAATATTAAACTTTAAATGAAAATCAGAACTAAATTGATTTTTGAAGTGAAACTTCTTTTCTCTTGTCCTAGAGTAAAACCAACCGGAGGTGACGTCGCGCGTAAGTTTGCAATGTGACATAATTTTGTCGAGCAATGTCCATGAGGGGCTAAATATCAATATTCTGTAACTGAATTCACGATCAAACTATATAATAAACGATTCATAAACAGTTTTAATACAATAGGCACAAAGAACAATGTGTAGCGTCGCCATCTTAAAGTTTATGACAGTTATACATTTCACATACAGATGGCGCAAATGTCCAAGGAATTACATGAAGATGTCGCTCACAAAAAGAATTCGCTACAATTGTCATCGACATTACCGGTACAGAGTTGCAATTTTCTAGCATTAATCCCAAAAAAAAAAATTGGTTGCGTATTAACGAACACAAGGCAAAAGTGAAACTTCTTGTGAACTAAAGGAAGCACAAGCAAATGAAATTAAAAAACACAAGCCAATGAAGTAAAAAACTTAGCGATTGAAAAATTTAATTTGCTTGTTATTTCCTTGTGTTTCGTTTAGTTCACAAGAAGTTTCACTTCTGTCTTGTGTTCGTTAATACACAATTTAGTTTTTCATAATGTTATTGTTTTGTTTTCTATTTTTTCCATATAATGTATCTTTAAGATCGTCCATTAAACCGTTTTCGAATCGATAGCATGAAACATTTTACTTCGCGCGAATCTAATATTCCGAAGCATGAAATCGCTACGCACCTCACTCGGGAAAGGCTTAGTTTGGACTGTCAGCAGTTGAATATTACGTGAGCTAGAAATCATCTTTACAAGGAAATGGTGTAAAAACATCCTTTTTATTAAGTTAGATACTTAGAAATAGAAAAATTAAAAAAACCTCTCTTTGGGTTTTGTCCAATCTCTTGAAAAAAAATATTTAATTTTCTATTTTAGAATTCTGGTCATGCTGCATGGCAGTCCAGCACACTAATTGCTATGCAACGCCAACGATATGTAACACTACTACTTGTGAAAATTTTTCGCAGAGACTGTAAAATGATAATCTGGCACCTAAACTAACAAAAAATAGTAGAAATTTCATCACCTGATGTTTGCTATTTAAATTTCACAAATGTTTGCCAATGGTCACCCAAAAAATGAAATAGCGGGCATTTTCGCCTATTAAAACAGTCGGAGACATTACTCACTGCTGTTGCTGATGTTTTTGTGCTTGTTATAAATGTTGTCTGCGAATTCAAGTAAAGTTATATCATTACATAAACGATTACCAGGCCATATCTAGAAAGAATATACAAGAAATTATTAAAGAAATGCAAAATGCACTTCCTTATGTCAATATAAATAAACACCACCACAACAAAACTGACAGACAGCAATGACAGACAACTTCACGTACCACGCACTCACTCATAATCGAGCAGACGCACACATTATGCATTAAAGTGGGCAAAATGTTTAGCTATTGCTGCTGCTGCTACACGTAGCAACGATATATTATTGTTTGTTAAATTGAATTGAAAAAAATTGGAAATAATTGCAAATGTAAATGAATATTTTTATTATTATTTGGTAAAAAAATTAACTGGAGAAACTAAATAATAAAACAACAACATAGTAAAGAAAAAAGACAGAAATCAAGAGAGATAGTTGCAAAGACAGCAAGTGAATGGGATTGATGTACGCAAAAAACTGGCAGACCACTTTATTTATACTATAAATAATATACAAACATGCGTGTGTATAACATTCACACATACATACTAACAAGGGTTTATTTCCAAGTGAAAAAGAGTTGAAGAAAAAAGAAAAAATAATAAAATGCGTCTGCACATTATAATAAAATATTTTATTTAATGTTTAGATTATAAGTAAATTGCAGTGCAATAATGAATACGCGCAACATTTTGTTTACATTTGTTGCAGGCACACAACTGATGCTGCTGCTGGTTGCTGTAGCTATTACTTCCACTGCTTACTACGTATGTATGTATTGCGACTACTGTGTTGTGGTGCTTCTTGCTGTTTTTGCATTGTTGCTGTTGCTACTTTGTTATGATCGAAACAAAAAAAAAACATCTGCAATCTACCAGATTATTAATAAAAGCATTTCGCTTTGTTGTTGTTGTTATTATTTATACTCGTATTGAAACAAATCAAATTTTTGCCTGATGCAAAATTGCAATTTAATATTAAAAATAATAATAACAACATACACACATACATGCATACAAATATAAACAATAGCAAGAACAGCAACAACAACAACAGCAACAACAACTAAAATGGACCTTAAGTAAAATGTTTTGGTACGAGTACAACAGCAACAACAACAACAACAGATATGTATATACAACAAAAGCTGTTCAGTTGCACATCCTCAAGTTACAGCAAGTGCAGATTACTTGCACCAACGAATAGCGAACGAAGAATTTACACAATGTTGAGATGAGTTCACTAGCAAAATCCACGCAGATTCAGAAATTCAGATTTCGTGATGTATGCAACTAAATAACAGCAACAGTAATAGCTGCAGCAACAGCAGCAATCGCAGCAGCAGTAAATTCCTTTGGTATATAAATGGGCAACAAATTAAATTGTATACAAAATGTAATAATAGCTTTATTCTTATTCGTTGCAGCTTACGTTGCCTACGTGTTTATTATTATTCTTTTTAATATTTTTACACTGGAAACAAATTTTTTTTGAAAAAATAATCATTAATTCTCAATTATAATGAAATTTCTTGCGAAACTTTGTGTGGTTTAAAATTTACATGAGATGTAAAAAATCAAATCTATGTGACTTCAAGACCAATTAAATTTGCAGTCGTTGAACAATGAATTGCTATTACTTTAATATTTTTATACATTTTAATTATATCTGTTCTAGAAACTCGAATTAAATCAAATCCTGCCCAACAAAAATAAAACTCTCTAATTCCTACCTACAAACTTTATTCGATGTTATTTGTGCATAAATTTCCATAGAAGGTTGTGAATTGATTAGTTATCAGTCCTAATTTCAGATGATACTGGTCAACTTGTAGTAAAAATAATTGATCTTCTCATAAAGATTAAATGTTTTTATTCTTTAGAGTAAAAACGCTTTAGCAGTTTTATTTTCATGGTTCCTGATTTGTATCAAAATGTACAATCGTCATTTAAGTTCACGTAGAGGCATAGAATAGGTCCCCATTTTTAAGTGTGTTTTAGAAGAACAGTCTCCGGTTATAATGCCAATTTGTTTGGCATATTTCGGGTCGATTATAGTTTCATACTTTTGCTAGGTGAAGTAGATCGCATCACAGAGCACAGCATTATTACAAGATGATTGGCGACACCTACGTGGGCACTTTTGTATTTTTTTTAATCAAAATAGAGGCCAAAAATAGTTCCGAAATCCTTGGTGCATAAAATCCAACTCTCCTTTGATTAACTTTAGCTGTGGAGACCCCATTGAAATATTTTTTTGATCAAAATAAAGGCAGAAAAACTCTAATGCACAAAATTTCAAAACAAAATGTTTTTTTTTTTAAAAAGATTCGATGATAGAAATTCTCAGTTCAGCATTACTTTGACATAGAACTTTAATACTTTTGGCCTGTCCTGATTAAAAAGTGTCCTCGTAATTTCCCCTATTTTCCATCCGTGATTTCCTTTGCAATTCTTTTTAATGAAGTCACTTGTTTGATAGACTTTTTTTCAATAAACAAGGCAACGAAAAGTCTTGGAATAAGCCAACGAGTGAAAAATAGTACTTTATTTTTTTACGCCCAATGAATCTTTAATATGCGCCTGAGACACCGGTTAATAAAAGCCTGAGGGGCTGCATTCCAGGTTCGGAGTTGAAAATTCTAATTTTGGTACCGCGAGCTAGCGAAGATGAGCTCCACATGTTCATAAGTTGCCCGAGGGCTTGCTGAGCTTTTTTTTTACACGATTTTCGATATCCTCGGCACTACCAACAGAAGTTGAGATTATGCAACCTAGATAACAAAATGATTGTACATCTTCCAATGGTTAATCGTCTACTCGGAATGCGCATCAGTTGCTCATGTTTATCCGCATCTTTTGTTATGACCCTTTGGTTTTTTAGGGTCTGGTTCATGACACAATCAAGTACAACATTAAAGAGTGTAGGAGAAAGCAAGCAGCCTTTTCGGACCTCAAAATTGACATTTATATTACCGCTTAATTCTCCTTCATGCAGAACTCGGCAATTTGCCGATAATTTTTCCAGGTACACCTTTACTTCGAAGTGCCGACCAAATTACGTCAAGTCGGAGCGAGTCCAACGCTTTGGCATAATCAATAAATGTCATGTAGAGAGGCGAACGATATTCTACACCTTGCTCGATTATTATGCGATGATTATGGACGTGGTCTACGCATGATTTGTATGGCCTGAATCTAGCCTGTTCTTCTCGGAAGAGCAGCTCATATGCACAAACTCTTTTGTTAATAATAGCTTCGTTTTATTCGTCAGCTAATTTAACATGTGGAATAAAACGACCAAGTTGTTAAGTTTCTTCTTCGTTATTTGTTATTCACAATGAAACTGCTCAGCAGCTAGAGGTGAAACATTTTAATTGATCCCAGTCATTGCGGTTAATCGTGGGCATTGTTTTTAGTTTTTATTGTTTATAAGAATATTTAACGATGATTTTAACTTATTTTCACCGGCAGACATTTCAAATCTTTTCTTTTCCTATTTTTTGTTTATCTGTCATTCTTCTTCTTTGACTACTGGCAGTTCACAATAGAATTTGATGCAGTTAAACCACTTGTTAAGTATACTTAACAGCTATAATTATACTTGCTATCTCTGCGGCTTTGTTTTTGTTTTTCCATACAATTATCGTTGCTAGTTATACATAACTAGAAGCAAGTGGCGAATAAAACGCAGCTATTGTTGACACTGCACAGAAGTGTGATCGCTCTCCAGTTAGTGCATTGTGAAAGATCAATCTTTTTCGGGATTTTAATTATTCTTCGCCTTCTTTCAGTTCGTTAGGAAGGTAACCAGATTCCCAGAAGTTTTTAATGATTGGAAAGAAGAGGTTGACACTAACGCTAGGGTCTGCTTTCAAAGGCTCTGAAGTGATATTGTCTACACCTCACAGTGAGCTTTAACCATGTTTAGGTTTGACCAAAAAGACGTCGAAAACGGACTTTACAGCTTGATTAATATACGATTGGAGGTCACAAAACTGTTTGAAGTGAAATCTCATTTTTCCGAGAAATCATGAAATTACTTTTTTATATTTTTACGGGCTTTAATAGCCCAGATATGTACAGTTCTGTGCAAATCAAAAGCAACAAATCTAGACTTAAAATACTTATTACGTTTTTATGACTTTTATTAATTTTTATTTAAAAGAAAGTGGATTTAATTTATTCTTAAGTGATAAAATTAAATAATGAGAAACTTAAAAGTTAGAAAAAAATGTCAAAAATCAAAGAAATATGCACTTAGAGCTGTGCAAAAGAAAAGCAACAGTTTTATGGCACTCCTTAGTTTTATTGATTGCTTCACATCTGTGAGGCATTGACTTTGTCAGCTTGATGAATGTAATCTTGGGTGCCATTTCCCCCTTTCATTTCAAATCTATCCCAGCTCATTTCTGATTTGGAAGTGGTACCCACCCACTCTATGTTTCGAGGTTCCGAAGTAGGTTTCAAGGAATTAAGCTCAGATGGTAGTGACAAACCATGAGAGAAATGAACCCTTCTCCATGCTAATCAAATGGCAATTTCCACAATGGTTGATGAAGCATTTGGGTTTTCGGAGCGTTCCTATGGATTAGGTGGTCAATATTTGAATTTATTTCGTGGAAAGAATAAAGACCTTGAACAAACTAATTTATCCCACAGCAAAAAATTTCGCCTCCATGCTTGGCAGTGACTTTATAGAGCAATATTTTAGCCGTCCTCCTTTGATTCCAAATGTATTGCAAATGCTTAGGGGAAAATTATGATCGTAAATATTAAAACTAATATTCACAAAATTTTTTGAAAGTTTCTCACGATTCAGTTTTTCTCTTTCTAAAAACGATTTGTTGCCACACGGTGCGAAAACTTTCTTCCTGTTCTCTTCATGGTTACATTTGTGCTCCATTTTAACAAAATAAAATCACAGAAGAATTTAGCCAGATTCAGCTTCGATTGTATTGTAAACACGCTTTCTGTGATATGATATGATTTATAGCCTGTCCAAATTACAAAGAGTAATTTTATGATTTCTCGGAAATATGAGCAGCTACGACTTCAAACAGTTTTGTGACCTCCAGTCGTATATTAATCAAGCTGTAAGCGTTTTCGACGTCATTTTGGTCATACCTAAAAATGGTTCAAGCTAGCTGTGACCTGGAGCGAAAATTGGTTTCAAGAATGAAAATAAAGGAATCACAATCACCTTTCGATATTGCGCTGTTTTTTTTTTTTCTGTGGTTAGATAAAACCAGGTAAAATACTAACATAAAACATCATATATCAAAAATTTGCATTTATTTATATGTACGTATATTCGACACAGAACTGGTAACCAAAAGCTTGTTCAAATTTATTATAGCTCAAATTGTAGAATGCAATAGCAAACATAATTAGCTAAACTAATTGTTAACAATTTATTTCATGAAACATATAAAAATTAGTTTTACTTTTGCTCAACCATATACAATTCACAGTCATTAAATATGAGGGCGTGTGCTACAGCATCAGCGCAATAGAGGAAACTTCATTTCTTTTATATTCACATACACATTCAAATACAATGTTCACACACACACATCCTTAAAATGTGGAATTACATTATTTGTACATATATTCAAGTATATGCGTGTGTTTGCATGTTTATATACTATATGAGCCAATATACATACGAGGAGTTGGTTCGCACTCGTAAGTAAAATATATTTTCTGCATTTGCTTTGAGAAAAATATTCTGATTGCTGATTTTTTTTTTTTGTTTTTTACAAATATTTTGTTGCAGCGAATTCGGGCTCCACCAACCAAAAAATATTTTAGTTTCGAAAATTTGTGCTTAGTTGAAAAACCGAGGCGCTAGCGAAGCAGGCAGTTGAGGCGTATGCAAACAATACGCCAAAAAAGTGTACTCGAAAAGTAGACACCACCAGATACCAGCAACAGCAAGCAGCAACAACCAAGCAACATTTGGATACAGAGCATATCCAAAATGCAGTACCACAGCGGCAACAGTAGCAATATTTAGCAGCAGCCGCAGCAACGGCAACAACAATAGAAGAACAACAACAAAAACAGCCAACAAAGAAACATGAAATTCGTTAAAATTGCGAATGTGAATTTGAAATTCACAAAAAAAAAACAAAAAAACAAAAAGGAACACAACAACAAAAAAGAGCAACAAAAAACTACAGCAACGAAACGAAAAACCCTCGAGTGTGTCCAGCATAAGATTTGGCAGTTTTTAGCCAAACTAGCACATAGGTGTTGGTGAAATGGGGGAATGATGTTGATGCCAATGCTGGCGGAATGCGTCGTCAACGTCAGCCCTGGTCGTCAGACCATTGGACAAAAAAAGTTTCACTTTACTATTTTCTGCATGTTTTGGTTCTTGGTGGCTACTGTACCCACTTCATTCTGCCTGCCACTCCTTCATGTATGCATGTATGTGCATGTGTGTGTGTTTGTGGAGCTCTCGCCCGCTTTTTTGGTTTGATGCTCAATGCTGAGCACTTGTGGTTCATCGTCGTCGTCGTCATCATCATCGTCGTACTTTCTAATTCAAAAGGATATTCGTAAAATGGAAATGTAAAGCAAATATTGTACTATGCACCACATATACAACGCACGCATAAGTAACACACACACACACACACACATGCATATGCATGTGTGTATATTCTCGTTCACTGGTGCGTTGCGTTAAATTTTCTATATTCCTATCTTGCTGTTGTTGTTGTATCTTGCAGATATACTCAATGTTAGTAGTTTCGTCGCTGCTGCCGCAGTATAAACGCACACATACACACACCATATTCCTCATCGTTGTTTTATGTAGGATACTAAAATTTTCCTTCTCCTTTCCGTTCTCTCCGCCTTCCTTTGCTATTAAAAGAAAAAAATCTAAGGGCGAAATAGTGTATTTTTAGCCATGTTGACTGGCTGGCAATTGCAATGGCGTCCATCTATGCGTTCATCGTTCGTCTGTCCATAGCGTTTCAGCGGCGATTTCCGTTTTCGTTGTGCGTATATTTCCATTACTTTTTCTTGATGCTGATGGCACACTATCCAACATGATAAAGTGGACTTTTGGAAATATTTTATTGGTACCTACCATTTACTGAAATTTAGACTGAGATTGGAAACTTCTGTAGATAGAAATATCTCATTAAGAAGTTGGAAAGGTACGAGTTTATTTTACATAAGCAACTCATATGACTCTCAATTAGGGAAATGGTATCGGTACTCGATACTTGGAGTACTCGATACTTTCAACCCGATGCCCGATACTTTTTTACTCTATACTTTTATTATGAGTACTTGTACTCATTGAGTATATTGATTCTGGTATCGAAACTCGATACTTTTTAAAATTTCCAGTACAAAAGTTAACAGTACGACTTGTACTTTTTTGAATATATGTACTCTGATGATGCTAATTTATATTTAGAAATACATACTACAAATCGCTACCTCTATTCTTCAACCAAGTATTTCAAGTTTAAGCGTAATTGAGTTTTTTTTTGCTTACATTGTATAAAATGAACTATGAATCTAGATAGAAATAAGTTCTCAGCGAGTTTTTATGAAAAAAAAAATTATAGAGCCAGTTCTTCAACCTCGTATCTCCACTTAAACACGAAAGTTGCTTTTCAAACCTTTAGTTTGTTCCGTTTTCTGCAAAATGGTACTTTTAGAGATATGCACTTGAAGAACAGAGGTAGCGAAATTGTTGAACAGAGGATAGGTCGGTTAAACAGAGGTTGTGCCAGTTTTGTAGTTAGGGTGCGATATGTATCTATATTATATAAATAACTACATTTTTTATATATTTCTTATATACTATATTTAGGTAGATGTGTTCATTATTTATATATCTACTTATGTATATATTTCAAAAAGTTAATAAAAACCAAAAATTTACACATAATTCGCAAATTTTATGATTTTTTTTTTTTACATTAGTTGATACCTAATACCGATACTTTAGGTATCGAGTACATTTATGTCGATACTTTTGAGTACCCGATATTTTTCAGCCAATACTTCAATGAGTATAGTATCGATACTTTCACCGATCGATAGTATCGATAGATTCACCTAAATTTTTAAAGAGTAGGTGCAAGAAAATCTGACTACACTGATTAAAGGGCAGATGAGCGGTTTGTTGGCTCTACAGGAATTATAAGAAGGCCAGAAATTTCTGGCTACTGTGAGTGAGTGAGTGAGTGTACTCAAGCTAGATAGATATTTATTTATTAAACAGTTTTACATAGAATAAAAAAATATATATGTGATTGTTTAATTATATTGTAGTTTCATAGGAACTAGTAGCGAATGAATTTTTGGATCGCTTCAAGTGAGCAGGTCATTGGTTCTAGCCAGATTTTAAGAGGGCCCGAACTAGTTAGCTATGATGCATATCATATTTGTTTAAAGTTATCCCGTCTATCAGTGGAATGGTATTAAAATTGATTTGTTCTTTTTTGTCTCTAAAAAATAAACAAAATTTATAATTTAATGAGGTGTAGTGGTCCCCGATTACTCGCTGAATTAGTCTACAAACTTGAACACATTTTGAACTGAGGGCTTGACAGGAATCAGAGATGGTACCTAATATTAAACTCCACAAATATTTTGTTACACAGTGTTTGTTTGTGTGCTGAGTAATGTGTGTGCACATATATTCCCCATGCACCAAACGGCAACAACTGTATTCATCAGCGCGCATCTACTTTGCTTGCATCCGTTGGAGCCGTCACCTCTTCCTCAAAGACTCAAATATGGCAATGGCGATCAAAGTTTTCTGCTTTTTTCTTTTTTTTGCATTCTACTTGTAAAACCCTTTCGTAGGCAATTTTTTTTACAAACGGTCAAATTCAAGTCCAGCACAGCACCTTCGGTATGAGCATAACTCCCTATGTTATGGTTGTTTCAGTTGCTGCTGCTGTTACTGTTTTTGCTATTGTTGTTTTTTTTATTTTCTGTTTTGCATTTCCTTTTGTTTCTTTCATGTTTCCTTGCCATATTCTCCTACGAATTGTATGGGAACAAATGCAATCAAAAACATATACAAGCGTATACACAAACGCATATAAACTTCGACGGACGTTAGATTCAAAACGGAAACGGATGCTGGCTGGGCCGGCAAGTGCACGCATATAAGTATTGTAAATACGTATGTGAGTGAATGTGTGCTTGTGTTAAGGTGCCTGCAATGGCCACCATCATAGGCATCAGCATCGTCATCGCCATCGTCATCGCCATCGTAGTCGTCGTTGTTGTCGATAACGATGATGATGGCGGCGAGACTTGGACGAATACTTTCGCAGCATTTTCTATTTTATTTTTGCATCTACTCGTTGTAGTTATACACATAAGCATATATAACAAATACTATTACAACAACAACGTCGGCAATAACAGCAACAACATTTTAACGCATAAAATTCGTTAGAACCTTTTTGCAACTCTCTTCTAACGGAAATAACCAAAAGCATCATCAACAGCAATAGCAACAACAACAATAATATCACCAAGAACAACAACAAACAATGCAGGCAAAAACAACGACGACGACATCAGCGCAAATGTTGCGCCGTTGCATTGACAATACCAAATGCCACATTGAGGATACCACTACTACTGCTGCTTGCAACTCTACCTCCATCTCTAATTCTATACTCTCAACTATCAAATTGCTGTTCACCCCTTTCCTAGCCCTTCACCGAGTTACGCACATTTATTTGCTTCTCGCTGACGTACTTAATTATTATCTGCAAATATGCAGCAGTATTTTCGCCTGCGAGCAAAAATTTCTAAAACAAAATTAATTCCATTTTTGTTTTTGTAGAATATTTTCTAGGCTTTCAACTGACCACAGCACAACACAGAGCAGCAACATTCACACATTCCACCTCCTCCACACTCACACACATACGCAATGCACGCATATATGTAACTTATACAACGAAACTTCTCACATTTCTCATACACGCACATATACTTGTGTATTTCGCATACGCAATTTACGCCTCCATGCAACTCATACCACACACACACGCACACACACACACATACACGCAAATGCTGAGTCCCTATTTCAACTTCCTATATTGATGTATGTATGTATGTACGTTCTTTTCAACATACAGCCAGACACTTTCCATGCAATTTTGCACGCATTCTAGAATTTCAATTAAAAATAAATCACAAAACGTTGCCCACAATCCAGCAACAACAAAAACAGCAATATACCAACAAAAACTACAATAAGTATTCAGCATCTCGGACAAAACTGCTGCAGAAATGACCGTTAGTTCGTCTCATCCCGCCCGTTCATGCCGACGAACCAACGATACCGTCGTTGTCGTCGTCGTCGTGATAGAAAATTCAACGCATTTGCACACGCACCCAATTTCTCTTTGACAGTCGAATGCATCTAATGTGGTGCAGTGAGGTGAGGTGCGGTGCGGTCGGTGCAGCGGTGCACTGGTATACAAATGCGGTCCTCCGTCCATCTAGTGCAGTGCAATGCAGTTTAATATTGAAGTCCAGTCGTCGCTCGTTCGTTCGCTCATTCGTTCGTTCATTCGTTTTTAGTTTTATGATGCAGTATTAGAATATTGTATTGCATTTTGTATGCAAGTAGGGAAAATTGTTGTTGCTGTTGCTATTGTTGTTATAACGTTAGTCATACTCTAATTTCTCCCCCACCTGCTGCCAAGAGCATCTACTCCCTAACGCCCTATCTCCTAATCTCCCTACTTTCCTACCTCCCTACGCAACGCAACGCTGCTTGTCATGCACAAAACTTAATGTGCATTCGTATTGCGTCAATGATGGCGAATTTTTGTTGTTAGCTTCGTTTCGTTTGGATTTTTTTGTTTTTGCTTTTCTTCTGCTGCTGCTGCTGCTGTGGGCTTGTAATTGTACAGTGGGCATGTATTTTAAGTGCACATTCAAAGGATTTAAAATATGGCATAAGTATTAGAAGAAAAGTTTTTAAGTCTAACAAAATAATATTATGTATATGATATGTATCTGAATGTGAATTGTTGTTTTTACTGTCCACATAACATTGTCTCCTCACACTCTCCTTACTTAGGGTCCACCATTGCTAACTCTTAATATTCATAGAATTACGAATCAGAACGACAAGAGATTATAAATCTTAGGTTGGCCGCAAGTCTCGGAAGAATTATGCTCAAAAGGAAATACAATGAAAATTAATTGCCAATGGTACGCATTTTCCAAACTGAAAGGAGCTACATCGTTAATACAAATTTGCTTCTGTTCCAGGAAATATTAATAAGATGGCATTATTAAAATGCGCATATATCTTATTTTTTCATATTATATTTACTCAGCGTGAGACGACTAACAAATAATGCGTTATTTTTCTAAATCGTTGTGTTTAAATTTTGAACTATCTTCATCTGCAAACCAAAGATACGAAAAAATGACGATATCTGAAAAGCAAGAACTTAAAAAAAAAAAAACGAATGCCAGAAAATTGTACGCAAGGCGCTATTGAAAACTTAATTACGTGTTAACCCATATCGTCCCAACTTTTGATTAAGGAAAAAGCAGCTTTGAAAACTCGTCAAAAATACATTTATAATTTATATAGAAATTTTATATTTCATCTGACTTAAAAGCCAGGTGAACAGACATACTTTTTTGGAAGATGGTTTTGAAAATCAACCAAAAATGGTAAAATTAATTATTTTGCATTTGAAATGAGAAATTCACTTATATAAAATAACAAACTTGATGTAGAAATTATAACTCCAGAGGTCCTCACATATTTTTAAGAGGCTACACCTGACCATAATAAAATATGAAGAAATAGGCAAGTTCAACAAAAATAAAATACTGTGTTAAATACATTTGATTTCAAGGAAAATTTGTTGCTCATGATGTGGCGTAAAAATATTTTGAATTTTTTAACACCTGGTCAACTGATTTTCCCGGGGTAAGCATTAAACTACTATACTTTCTAAAATTCAGAAACAATAATTTGTTTAGTACTAAAATTTCTTATTGAAGACATATGGGAATTGTGTTTTGAAAATTTTCAAAACTGCATCATGGTCAAAATTAGTTAATGAACGCTGAAACATACTGTAAACCTGACTTTAATTAGCTTCCTGGGACAAAATTGTACAGCTTCATTAAGAGATAAATGGTATGGTAACTTTTATTCCACGCGAAATCATTAATGCACACTAAAAACACTATGCAACAAAAATTTGGGTGACGAAAATCAATGAAACGAGACTAGAAAATTCAGTAAGTATACGATGTCAGTAGTTAATCCTGAAAAAATTTTGAAAAGTTAGCTCCGGTTTAGAATTATTGGATGCTTGAAGTTGAACCTTTTGGTGTTTTTACTACTTTGATTCTTATATTTTACTATTTTAAGGTACATTGTTTTATTTATTTTAAGGCATATTATTTTATTTTCTATTTGCATGTGGTCGCCATATTGATTCGCCATTTTGAGTTGTCCAATTCTGGTTAGTAATTCTTAAACTGTTTTATGTTGAAAATAAGTTTGCAAAATTTCAATATGATTGGAGAGTATTAGGAGACTTTAAGGTTCGAAATCGCAAAACAAATAGGATTTCAAGGAAATAACGAAGCACCAAAAGGTTCAACTTCAAGCATCAATTAATTCTAAACCGTGAGCATGAGGAAAATAGAATGTAATTTGTTTTTAATTTGATTTTTATTGTAATCTAATTCATCGGGAATTTAAGAAAGAGTTTTAAAAATATTGTATTTTAGTATATGATATATCATTAAAAAAAAAGTTGAGTTTAACCTTCAAAAACCATTGATTAAGCAACTGTATGTACGAAATCTTATACAAAGTAACGAAATTTGTATAACAGAAAGAGTTAAATTATAAAGAAAAAATGTAAAATTAAATCGTACTAATGTAAATTATAAACCTGGCATTACGTTTTATTCTTATGCAACATAATGGTCAACGTGGCTTTGTGTTTCGTGTGCTGGACTGCTTTGCAGGGTGCTCGGATTCCATGGTCGACACGATAAAAAATAAGAAAAAAAAAATGTTCTACACGGCATCACATCTTGATCAGTAATTGCAAATCCCCAAGAATAATAATTGGCTAAGAAGGCTTTTAGCTTCACCGCTCAGACTCGGTGTAAAACTGTAGGTCTCTTCTATTCATCTACAAATATAACTCATACAACATGCAAAAAGTTAGAGCTAAGCCCGCTTGTGCTATAAAAGCAAAAGAAGAAGGAAGAATACAGAAAAAGAATTAGCTTTAACAAAAAAAAAAAAAATAGATTAAGAAAAAAATATATTTATTTTTCTAATAACCAAAAAAATAGTATTGTTCGAGTATCTAAAAATCGGAAACTTAAATAAATTGCAAAGCTGGTGTTTGGTGGTTTTTAAACAAGTGTCTTTATATAAGAACAAACTTTTTATATTGTATACACACATTACTCGAACAATTTTATCATATTATGGTTTCTTAGTTATACTATGATCCTTAGATTTATATGAACCCTGATGTTACCAATAGGAAAAAAAAAACTATAATCGACCAAAGGGTTAAAGAAATGAGTATGAGTTTGATCAAAATGAGTGAAGAAAAAGAAGTACGTCTTCAAATTATTAAAAATTTTCAAAAAAATCCGAATTGGTCCTACAAAAAATTGCCCAAAGAATTGAAGGTCTGCCGACAAACTGTTTCCAATGTTATTAAACAGTTTCAGGAGAAACCATCGATAGGAAACCTGGTTCGGGAAGAAAACAAGGACCACATAATATTGGGAAAGCCATGAAAATAGAAAGCATATTGAAAAGATCTCCAAACACATCTGGTAGAAAAGCTGCACGATTAGCCCTGTGCTCTGACTATTTGGTGCGAAAAGTTAAAGTCAATGCAGGTTTGAAAACATACAAAGACGAATTTCATACATAAATATTCATGTTGTATAATGGACGAATGGCAGATTTTACGCCGCTTCCAGGTCAAAATTTTTATGTTGCTGATGCTCGAGGAAATGTCGAAGAACAATTTAGAATCCAAAAGCAGACAAAATTTTTTAAAAAATTCCTGGTATGGCAAGATATACGCAGTTGCGGTAAAAAAAGCAAGTCATTTGTTACAGTAGGCTTTATAAATACCGAAATATACATCAAAGAATGTTTGAAAAAAAGACTACTTCCACATATTTTTGGCCCGATTTGGCATCATGTCACTACTGCAAGAAAGCTCTGCAGTGGTACCAAAGTAATAACATAGTTTTTGTACCAAGAGAGGCCAATCCTCCAAATTGTCCGGAGCTAAGCTATGACCAGTGGAGAGATATTAGGGTCTTGTGAAAAGAAACTTAAAGAGCACAAAAAAGGTGTCCCAAAATATCGAAGATTTTAAAAGGAGATGGGCAAACTGTTACCAAAAAAGGTCCACAAGTTCATAAATAGTGGTTAGAACTATAAAAGTTATATTTTTCTGTAATTTGTAAAATATTATCAATTAAATAAAAAAAATCAGAACTCTAAGATCAACAGTTTAAAAATTATTGAATTTTATATATGTTAAGATTTTTTCGATCTCACTCCTTATTTTCTATCAAGCCCCATTAAAATTCGGTCGTCAAAAGATTAATTCGTTTTCGCCCTTACTTTACTTAATGGAACACTAAACTTCCAGGCAACGTGAAACTCTGTACTTTTATGGGTCGAATATTTTATACCGCAACCTTGAAACGATTATGGATTATAACCAAATTCCGAGTACTTTTGATTTTAGAATAGTAGATACTAGAGTAACGGCATAGTATGCTTAGGATTATTCTACCGAAAATTAAAACTTTGAAATTATCACACAATTATTATAAGATTTATTCCACTATTTTAAATGAAAATTTAAAAAATTCAGTATTGCTGAATTGAAAATCCTCTCGATGTTTCGATTTCTGTTGCGTATTTTAGATTCGTGAATGTATGCACCACAAATTTAGTTCAGATATGTAAATATATATATATGTAATTGTATGTGTTTGCATGTATAAATGCGTGTGTATTTCGGAATTTTATACCAATTTGCCAATAACTATGTGTACTATATAATATACACACACTCATTGATATACGAAAAACTATACAAAATTCACTTAATTTATAAGTAAAATCGTCGAAAATAATTATGAAATTTATAATGAGCATTCTGAATAGTTGTAATCATAAGCAGCAGGCGGCAGCACCAACATCATCAACAATACCTGGCAACACTGGCCACTATAACCAACGCGACTACCAATAAGTATATATACATATCCATCATTAAGGTTTTATGTTGTGCAGCTTGATATTTTTTGTTTTAAATTCAAATCAAATCGGTGGCTAACGAACTTAGTAGTAAAAAATCTTTAAAAAATTACATTCGATAAAAATCTGATTCGTCTTTGAGATATGCGCAATTTTAACTTATCTTATTTACTTACATACATACGATATGTTTTTATGTAGGTACATAATTGTTATAAGCAATTTCTACTTTTATGGTTAAATTAAATTGTTTCTTTTTTTATTTAAAAAAAAGGAAACAAATTGAAAACTTTATGAGTGCCTACAATTTTTTGTTTGTTATTCTTGCATGCGAATTTTTTTTTAGTATTTATGTACCTAAGTTTATTTTTTATTTGTTATTTGTACTTCTTATTCAATACAATTGGAACAATTTGCTTATTTATTGCTGCTGCTGCTGCTGCTGATATTGCAGTATCACTGTAATTACTACAAATTTTCTTCATTTATGTATGAGAAATATACAGAAGAAAATAAATGCAGCCGTGATTATTTTTGAATTTGATTCGTAAAAGGATGAGAATGTAATTTTTTTTTTATTTTTTGGTTTTTATTTTTCTGAAGCATTTTATCGACTCGATTTACTTGCAAACGAAATCAAAGCAATTTAGGGAATACTGGGTGAGCAAGAATAACTTTTTCGTTTTTTATTCGACGTTCAGGGTTAGCATAAACAGGAGTGGGTTGAAAGGCTGGTATATTAGTTATATTTTAGCTAGATGGTATGAAAAAGGAATGAAATTGATTTGACAGCATTCCGCTTCGATTGGAATGAAAAAATTAACATATTGTTCTATCCGAAATGAAAACTCAATTTTTCGTTCAGAATGAGTTTGTAATTCACAAAATATATTACCTCTCCGTTCTGGAATATCCTTATGAAGCAAGTTTTCTACTGAAAAAAAGAAGCAATATGGTACTTGGTTTCAGAAACTAATAAAGTTCACTTCAAAAGGATAGATATTTGCTAAAGATTCACAGAGAGAAAGATAGAGAGCGAGAGAGAGAGAGATAGAAAGGGAATATCCTACGCCATTGTTTCAATTGCCCAATCGTAATACTTGGCTTTCATTAAATGAGGGCATATATGTGATGCCACTTATCAACTCAGTTAATTCAATTGTAACTAAGGAGTGAGATTGAAAAAATCTTAACATATATAAAATTAAATAATTTTTAAACGGTTGATCTTAGAGTTTTGATTTTTTTTTTATTTAATTGATAATATTTTACAAATTACAGAAAAAAATAACTTTAATATATAACCACTATTTATGAATTCGTGGACCTTTTTTGGTAAGCCCTCCATTAGAGATTTGATAGTTGTTTCAGACACCTTTTTGGAACAGTTTGCCCATGTCCTTTTAAAATATTAGATATTTTGGGACACCTTTTTTGTGCTCTTTAAGTTTCTTTTCACAAGAGCTCAATATCTCTACATTGGTCTTAGCTCCGGAAAATTTGGAGGATTGGTCTCTCTTGGTACACATAACTATGTTATTACTTTAGTACCACTCCAGAGCTTTCTTTCCGTAGTGACATGATGCCAAATCGGGCCAAAAATATGTGGACACATTGTGCTCTCTTATGAAAGGAAGAAGTATTTTTTTCAAACATTCTGTAGTCACTGTAACAAATGACTTGCTTCTTTTGCCGCAACTGCATATAGCTTGCCATACCAGGAATTTTTTAGGAAATTTTGTCTGCTTTTGGATTCTAAATTGTTCTTCGACATTTCCTCGAGCATCAGCAACATAAAAATTTTGACCCGGAAGCTGCTCCCATTCGTCCATTATACAACATGAATATTTTCCTATGAAATTCGATTTTAATTTCCGAGCCTTACTTTTGGCGTCTAAATTTTTTGCAGCATTCCTGTCTGGAACTTTTTGAGCTTTGTGTGTTTTCAAACCTGCATTGGCTTTAACTTTTCGCACCAAATAGTCATAGCACTGGGCTAACCGGGCAGCTTTTCTACCAGATGTGTTTGGAGATCTTTTTAATATGCTTTCTATTTTCTTGACTTTCCCAATATCATGTGGTCCTTGTTCTCTTCCCGAACCAGGTTTCCTATCGATGGTTAAATTCTCCTGAAACTGTTTAATAACATTGGAAACAGTTTGACGGCAGACCTTCAATTCTTTGGCTAATTTTTTGTAGGACCAATTCGGATTTATTTTGAAAATTTTTAATAATTTTAAGACGTGCTTCTTTTTCTTCACTCATTTTGATCAAACTCACAATAAATTAACATGTTTGTCATTAAAAATAACAACTGACATATTTTTCAAAGATAACTAGATCAAAGAAATTTTTAAATTTTACACCCAAAAAAAGTTATTAGGTAAAATGTGTGTTAAGATTTTTTCAATCTCACTCCTTATTATATGTGCCTCAACTTATTCTTCACCCTGTATTTTTTTGAAATTCTATAACAATATTATGACTACAATTTTATACGTCAGTAATTATTTCTTTTTTTTTTAGTTCGTTTTTTCATAAATGTTTGCTCTTTAATTTTGCATATTGTTTTTGTTAAAAAAACAAAAAATTAAAAGAAATCATTATGATAGGTTAAGAGTTTTTTGGTCAACAAAACATCATAATCAAATATTCCGCCACAACAAAAACATAGAGTACACATGCATATGCAAAACAGCAATAGAGTAGAAAAATATGAAGAAGACAACCATACCTACATATTCTTTAAATTACTTTGAAAACGTGCATGTGCTAAACACAACAACAACAACAACAGCAGCAATACTGCAAAAAAAAAACGAAATTACTAAAAAAAAACTAAAACCTTTAAAGGTCGTCAGCAAGTAGCAACAACAGTAGCATACATACATGCTAAAAGGCAAAAATAACCAACAACAACAACTGCTACTGAAAATGCTACTGCAGTAACAATTGCTACTGATTTGCTTATACTGTTGTTACCACTATATATTGTTGTACGTAAAAGTCTGTAGTTTGTTGTTGCTTTGTATCTTTGTTTTTTGCTTCAAACAACTACTCTGCTGATCTTCTCATGAGCTTATTTTGCGTTTTATGCGCCACTGTTTTGTTGTTACTGGCTACTGCCGCTGCTGCTTTTTCTGTTGCTGGCTGCTTTTTCTGCGCGCGATCGTTAAGATCACGAAAAACAATTCAAAATTAATGGTAATAAGCAGTTTGTCGAGCACAGCCTACGAAATTACTGCGTACAACAGAAGCTGTCTGTGTTATATTGCAACAAACACACACACACACACACATGTCTGTATCTCATTTACAGCTTGCACTACTACTAAGAAGATGAAGCTAAGATGTTGAATGGCACAAAAAGGCACACTCAACTCATCAAAACAGTAGTCGAAAAAAAGAAGATGAACTGTGTTCGCTGCTCCTTGTATCGATCAATCGAGCAATCCATTGATCGAACGATCGTTCAACTGATGATGGAACAACATGGAATAGAATTGCATTGCAGTTGGTGGGTAGAATTAGTTGCTTAAGGCTTTTGCGCATGCACAGCACTTTTTTGTGGTAACTTATGCTCCAACTTTTTCGTTTTTTTTTTTTTTTATTTATTTTTATTTTTTACTACCCAACAGTTTCGCTTTTTTAACTTTTCCGCATCTTCCGCTGCTGCTGTTGTTGTTGATGAGTGTATAGTTTGATAAGTTCCACATCGTTCAATTGTAGTTATTCGAAACTTTAATGCCAAAATGTGCCTTTGGCTTTGAAGGATTTCTTTAATGTTCGCTCGTATATTCGTAGGGGTACTTACTTTTTCTGGTTGGTCTCTTGCCACTTTTTGCTGCTTCATTTATTTGATGCATGCGTGGTATTTGTGAAGAGAAGCAGTGGTAGTGGCAATAGCAACAGCAGCGTGTTGCCGCATTCATCAGCAGACCTTAATCATATTTTCAGCAAATTATTATAATATATTATTAATATTGTTGTTGCAGTTGCTGCCGTTTACTGCTGCTGTTCTTATTATTATTTCTTCAAGTTGTTTAACATTTTAACAGAAAATTCACGAGAAAATTAAAGAAGTTGAAACGTTTTTATTTTGTTATTATTTCTTTTTTTTTTTTTTTTGTTCTTTCTTGCACAATAATGATGCATTTTTAATGGCATCTTTTTATCCGTATGCAATTTGATTTTTTTATGCATATGCATTTATCAAATAATTTTTTATTTTTTTGTATCTATAGATTGAAAATTATGGGAATTTAAATTAAGGTGTGCATGTACGTATGTATGCTCGTTGATTGACTTTTGCAATCTGCATGGAATATGTTTGTATTTAAAGAAATAAACAAGTAAATACATAAGTATACACATCTACTTAGCCTTCGATCAAATTAGATACAATAATTGCTTTACTTTTTGCCATTTTCAGCCTGTTTTATTCAACTTCCCTATACTTAAATTAAGAACAACTATTCTGGCCTTTCAGTCTTGAGTTCTTAGGGTAATAACGTTGCCCAAACCAGAGTCGATCTACCTTTGTTTATGTTTACGAAATCGCCTTGTTCCCCCTGATTAATGGAGCAAAGTTTTTAGTTTGCTATTATTATTATAGTTAATCTCCGAAAAAGTTCGATGATCCATAGATAGATCCATAGCAGAATTTTGTGGGGATTTTTATTATTTTTCTACAAAGAAGGGGACTTCAAAGTTTTCAGAATCCCTTGAAACCAAAATTCAAGTTATGAAACCGCAATCTTTTTACTATAATTTGCGATAAAGAGACAGTACGCGTCTTTGAAAATTCCTCGCAAGTACCTCAACCTGCTCATGCTCTATCCTTCTATAGAGTCATGATACTCAGCATTGGTTGATAAAGTACTGAATTTGAAGTTGATCCTTTTCGGCCTTAGAGCTGCGAACGCTGCCTGACTTTATATAAGGATTACCCTCTCCGATACTGGTGGATCTTAAGAAATTTTAAACCATGTATCTTTATTAACAGCGTAAATCTTCGTCAACAAACGTTTGCATATACAAGCAATAACCGATCAAGGATTTGGGGTTATGAGGGGCCGGTTTTTTTTAATTAAAGAAAACCTTTAAACATTAAGAATTTCGCGGTATTAAAAAGCCCATTTCGTCGATTTCTTTCATGGTCAATCTCAAATATAGTAACCAGCGTAAAAACAATTACTACCTGAAGCAATATTATTTGACTGGGCCAACGTCGGAAAAATTTTATGGGATACAAACTGAAAAAAAGGAACAGCAAAATATGTTAACTTAATAAAAATCTCGATAATAATCAGACCAAAATCCAGACGAAAACCCCGTCAAAAACTCAAACTAAAACTCAAACAAAAATAAGATCAAATTTTCAGATCAATTCTGATCAAATCTCAATTGACTATTCAAATCATAAGTCAAACCAAATTCAGACCCAAAAACTGACTAAAATTCAGACCAAAGCTCAGACTCAAAACCAATTCAAAATTCAGATCAGAACTCAAACAAAACTCAGCCCAAAAGTCAACAAAAACTTAGGCTTACATTTGGATTATAAATCGAGCCGAAATTCAAATCAAAACCCGAACTAAAATGAAAAAAAATCAGATTAAAAACCAGACCAAAACCATTATTAAGCTTTTCAGAAGTAGAGCATTTATAAACTGAAATTTCTGGTTTCTTGTAGTCGAAGCACTAGAAAATTTTTATCTGGTTGTAGCATTCACATTTTTGGAACCGCTTTAAACGGCGGCTTTAACGCCACCACTGTGTACAAAAAGCATACCAGATTCATAAATCATAAGTGTCTCCGAGTAGACCAACGTTAGTTCCGTTGACCTTTTATTACTCGTTCGCGCCTCGATGGTCCTAACCCTTTGCATCACGGTCGAATGACGTATATCCCACCTAGAATAAAAATTCATTATCTTGAATAGTTTTCAACGGATTGGTATGAAAATTTATAAACATAGGTTTTAAATGTCGCTGATTAAGAATTTGTAATCAGATTTTTCAAACTCGTCCACACTTCCTCTACTGAATGTTCTTCTTCATTTTCGTTCTCAGAAAAGTCATAATCAGAATCATTTTGTAGTACACTTGTGCCTTCGTTTGTACAATTTCCGTCATCCGATGAATCACAAAGTCCATCAGCAGATTGTACTTTTTTCGGCATTTTAGAAAAAAAAACAACATTTTGCGTTATCAATTTGCCCAGCGATTACCAGTTTCTTATGCTCCACGTCTTTCGTGGGTGTTTGGTATCAGCACAAATGCTATGAAAGCTCCAATGCACGCTTCCTTATATACTTGCCTCCCTTCACTCGCCGCGCATGCTCGTCAGAAGGAGTCTCTATGGAGAGGGTATTTGATATTTACAACATATATATTTTGTCCGCTATATTAAATCCACCATTTGGAATTTTGAAAATCTGATATCAAAATCGTAAGCAGCGACCTCAAAAACCCCCATAAACCAATTTTCATATTGATATGAATAAGTTTCACTGATTCAGTCCGCCATTTTGAGTTTTAAAAATCTGATAACAAAATCGTAATTAGCGACCATAAAAACTTAAAAATGTGACCATTAGATAAAAAAAACAATTATTAGAAAAATGTGTGCATGAAAGGGTTAAAAATGCTGATAAATATCCAATTTTTTGACGAAAAATCTTGAAACAATATAATCGCTAGGGATCTATAAACTTTGTTATAATAAAAATTATGCTGCCAAAGTTGAGCTTCTCTTAATCTAATTGCACATCTCTCCTAGGTTTCAGATGATTGAGAGTTGCATTCAAATCTGGCAGCAGAATCATAGTTCAAAATTTCAATGACAATGAAAATTTAAATGTTCAATGTCTATGATAATAACGTATCATTTCCATCACTGTTGTGATACATTATAGGTATATAATACTATATTAGATCGGATTGGTTTTGTAACCCCAATCATGACAGATGGCTGCCACTTTTTGTTTTTTAAACTTTTCCCCGTCTTTTCAATTCCGTAAAATGCTTACGAAGCTTTTCTTCGGAATCCATTTGGGATATTTTTTAGATCAAATTATAAAGTTCCTTGATAGAGCGCCACTTATGGACCGGCCGATTTTATTCAAATTTTATTCAGCAGAGCATATTTTTGGCCACTATTTGGGGCTTAAAAGTTAAAGTTAGAAAATTCATGGGAAAGTGGAATTTTTCCTTGTATTAGAGCGCCATCTGTGGACCGACCGAATTTGTTGAAATTTTGTACACCGGAGAGTTTTGGGCCAAGAAAGCCATTTTTGGTCTCTATTTTGATCTAAAAATTAATTTAAAACAGGCTCCAGACTAAAAATTAATTTTATTTTATAAAACTCAAAATGTGGGGAAGAGTTTTTTAAGAAAAAAGTGTCAACCATCTTGTATTTATTTTCTCTTTTAAAAAACATAGTCAAGATGGTGGTTACAATAGTCCCCTCTCTGTCGTTTCACTCAAATACATATATAATATAAGAATCGCTCCAAACCAATCTATATATGCGGGTATACTTATGTATCTTACTGTTTTAATCAAACATTTATTTGACCATTTGGATGCTGTATCAAAAATATATAAAGAAATAAAACTGAAAAGTAACTGATAGATTGCAAATGGGCGTGTTCGCACAGCTATATGTATGTATGTGCAACCCATCTATGCATTTCATAAAATATTTCCAGAAATGTTTCAATTAAAACAAACAACAAAAAAGAAATAACAAAAACACCGAATAAATGAAAGAAAGAATTAAAACAAGTAACGCCAAAAGGATAAATTCACATTACTTACTCTAACTAAAACCATTCAAAACGATACGAAAGCAAATATTATAAATCCTTGAAAAATTGATGGACATTTGAATAAATGAATTTGCATGCGAGAAACATTTGCTGCTTGGCATTACACACACTAAAAGCCTGCAAGGTGAATGGAGGATAACTCATTCAGGAGTATGGGAATAGAATGGCATTGATGTTGAAGTAGAAAATGCGAATGAAACGAAACACACATGACAAAAGGCGCCACATACTACACCATGCATGCATACATTGGAGGGACATAAGAGCGTTCACACACACACACACACACACACACAAACATTGGAAGACACATATACATGCTTGATGCATATTTCTGTAAGGATATTCAACAGCAACTAACTTTAACATCAACGTCGCTTTGGACCAATCGAAGGACTTTGCGCGAAACGTGTCTTTTCAGATTGAAACTACCATGATTTTTTTTTCGTCGTCATCGTCGTTCTATCGCTCGTTCATTCGTTTCTAGATTTTGGTTGGTACTGAGACAAAAGGCGCAGGCAGGAAGGCGACAAAAGAAGCGCCAGGCACCACCACAATCTTCAACGGCAACAATTGCTGCAGTGTTTGTTGGAGAAGATCTTTCTCATGCTGTTGTTGTTGTTGTTGTTTTGCTATATAGTTTGGAGTGTCGTCGTCGTCGCATATTTTTAAGCCTTAGCCTTCCGGATACCACGGTCATTCTTTGAAACTCCCTTCTGTTGGTTTCCATTTTTTTTTCGTTCGTTTTGTATTTCATACTTCCTTGCAAAGGCTAGTTGCTTTTGTTTTTTGTGTCTGTATGCGAGCGCATATGTATGGCTAGTTCTCTTTCGCACACATGTGCGCCGCATGTGACTATCTATGTATAAAAATCGCATTTTGTTTTTGTATTCGTAACTATGCAGCATGCTACTTCCTTTGCCTTCCTATCTCTTTTTGTTTTTGTCTTTTAGTCATATAAAAAGCAAACATATTTTTTCGCAATTTCGAGCCTATTTCGTTGAAAGCAGTGCAGGAAAAAAGTGAATGCTTTCATACTATTTTTTCCCATTTGTTTTGTTTTTGTATTTAGCTTAACATTCTTTAGATATTTAGTTATGTCACACTTTGAGCTCAAAGAAAGAAAATCTTCAATGAAAGGTGTAGTCGTGCGTAAAATGCTTTACTTCATGGATAGATGTAGCAATATTTGTAGTAGGTGTTTGTTTTCTAATATTTTTTTTTCTATCAACTAACTAAAAGCAACAACTGGAAGAGTACTTACATAAGTAGAGCTTTTAGCTTATTTCAAGATCCAAAAAAAAAACTGATGAAAAAAAAATGAAAGTCAAAAGAAAATGGATCTGCTGGCAGTAGGTAATTGGTAGCGTGCCCCATTCAATGTTGCATATTTCTAGTTTTGCAGATTGATAATACACACATTTGACTGTACAATGCTCATAAAAAAAACTCTTAAAGAGCCCGCCTAGCTAAATTACATTGGATTGCTGTACCATCTAATAAATAGTGTCATTTTTTCTTCTTATTTATATTTATTGTTAAACAATGTTTAGACTTAACTTTAAATTAAGTTAGTTTTATTGTCCTTTTTGGGCTTCAGAAGTGCAATGTATGTGAATCAGTACGTAGCCATCGAAATTTTTGTATGGAGATGAGTCTAATTCTACTACTATTATTCAGGCACAACAGTCCGTGGTGGACCTAGACCGAGTTTTCTCTTCAATTCATGTTGCACTGGTTATATAATCTGAACGGTGAAGTGAAAAACTTTATCTTAGAAATTTTTACTCTTCGTGATTTGTAACTGCCAGCCAAGATATTTTCTTCATTTTTAACTGAGCCGAGCACCGAATCCTTGCACGCTGCGCAGCAGTCCAGCATGCGAGCAATACCACTACCACTAACTCATTAAAATTGCGCTTTGATAACTGCCTTTCTGTACTTCTAGTAGACTCCATTGTCGTCTCATTTCACCCCATCGTCTCCACGAATATCAGAACTTTGATAAGATTCAGTTTAGAAAAATCATTGGTTTCTACCAAATAATAATCGAAGGATTCCTATTGAAAATTTTAACATTTTTAGGTTTTAATCTCAGTAGACTTTTCACCTATCACAGCTACTGGGGCTACCATCCAAAACTTTGTTGTCTCCGTGTCTTAACCAATTCTGATTACGATTTCTCTATACCAAAGCTTGTTTCTGGGCTCTTGCACCTTTTTCTTCACTAACAATTAAGAGCACAACATAAACCAATTTAGGACTAAATTTGGTTTCGAAAAAATCTTAACTTTGTGGGCTATAATATTTTCTGTTATTTTATATGATCAAATTCAGTTAAATCAGTGGTGGATACAGGAAACATTTTTGGGGTGGAAATAAAAAATAAGATTTCTCCATATGAGCGAAATCGCGGGCTGGAGAGTTACGTACGTAAGCCTTTTTTTTTTTTTTTGCTTATTCATCTATACATTTATTAATGTAACTACATTTTTATTCCAGAAGATCCAGAAGTGCTACACTATCACTATATTATATATCAATTTAAAGAGATTGACGAGTAGGTTAGCCAAAAATTATCAGATTTATTATTAGATATATTAGCGTCGGAAGTTCTTTAAAATTCATTCATTGAACAAAGTTCCCCGATTTTCAATCAAATTCCCCGCACTGTTATAATTTTATATTATAACAGCAATACACGCTTAAAATTGATCAAGGTTAATGTTATTTTAATGCGATCCAGAACCGGTAGGTTAATAGTAAGGTACTTTCTGACTCCGGAATTCTTTTAACACATGGGGAATCTCATCTCAAGCAAACCTACTCTTAAAATCGATTAAGCTCAAATGAATCCGGTGTACCGAGTTACTCGACGTTCATTTTGATAGATAAACACTCAAAGGAAAATACATGGGCTTTTTTCTGATCCAAATAAAAACAGAAAATTTTTCCTTTTGAAAAAAAAAAATTCAAAATATTTTTGATTTTGAAAAAAAATAGTCACATTTTGAATTTTTAGACTTTTTTTTCATTTTTCGAAAGATTAAAAAAAAAACGTGTTCGATAAAAATTTCCAAATGCAATAGGTGATTAGTTACATGGATCCAAAACAGGGGCTGTTTGACTAAAATATATAAACTCTAACGCCCTCCAACTACGCGAATTTTGGCGGACTGGCAAAATTAGTTTTTTCAAAAATTGGAATTTTTTCGACTAGTACAACTTTGTAAATTGAGGAATAAATTTACCAAACTTTTTTTTCTATTATGTCCTGGGGCCATTGTTGTATAGAAAAACATATTTAAATTTTAGACCGTACGTGCCAATGGCAAAAATTAATTATTAATCAGGAGATGCTGGACGAAGGCATAGCTAGACCTTTCTAAACGGCCGAAAGTGATCCCGAAGTGAAACGCGACTGTTTTATCCTGACTGACAACTCGTCGCTATAATCGTCTATATCTACTAAAGCACTTCGAGTTTCTCTCTGAAATTTTTACAAAATACTTTTGAAATATAATACTTTCAAATTACACACTTTTTTAAAAATCGATTTCTCCAAACCAAGAAGAGAATGAAGATAATAAGATCCTAAAATATGAAGTATTGCAAAAGTTAAACGATTTACATTTCATAAAATTTGACAAAAAATATTCTATAGACTTTATTAACTAAAAGCTAGACGGTTTCAAATTCCCCGCAAAAAACAGCTCATTTCCCGATTCCCCGTACTAAGTAAAATTCCCCACAAATCGCGGAATTCCCAGCAAGTTCGCATCGCTGATCTGCATACACAAATAACAAAACAAACACCAACGAGTAGTTTGGTTCTCTTTTCATATTTGTTTTTTCATAAAGAGATTTTTTGAACAAAAAAAATAGCCGACTAGTAAACTTAATAAACTTTATTTCGATGTCTAATAACTTCGAAGGTATGGCCATGTGAAAACTTGCTGGAACGTTACGCTTTTTGGAGAAAACAAGTTCTTGTAGCAAATCATTTCATAATTTCTATGATCTATTTGATTGGTTTATAATGGGTCGAGAATTAATTAGCATAAAACCTGAATATCAGCAGAAGCGAGATGTTACCAAATGGCACAAATATTTTTCATTTCATTCAAGTGAAGATTTTTTTTTTCAATGGCAAATCCACATAGGGGTTAATCCTATTAATGTAAAGAATGCATTGTGTTGACCATGAAAGAAAGGAAGAAACATATATAAGAAACCATAAGCTATTCGGGAATCGAATCAGGGGACTCCAGGGGCAACAGTCCAGCACGCTGCTACTAGACCACCGAGACGGTTGATTATAATTACAAACCAAATTATGATTTGCACAGCAGTCCGGTATGAACTTGTTGAGTTAGATTAGGCTATGAAGCCTATAACAGAAATATGGCTTATAATAAATCAATACAAATTAGAAGTTATATTCCTTTATCCATGAATACATTCGAAAATTGTGTAAACTCATTCTTTTTTTTATTTTATTTTTTTTTTTTTTGATTTCTTTCTTATGAAATACATAAACATTTCTATCTTTCGCTGCTCCAGCCAACCCAAAGAAAAAAAATCAATTATAGCCAATTTGTCTCGAAGGTATAAACTCACGGCCAAAAGCAACAAAAATCATGTGCAGACGACAACAGGGTAGCAACATACGAGAAGATGTGTTGCAACAGAAACAAAAATTGCATGATTATGGCATATATATATATAAGTACCACCTACTACCACAAAGTATGGGAAAAGTATGCGAAGATGAATACTAACTACATACATTGAGTGGAGTGTCCTGCTACTCACAGTACAGTAACCCAATAGTTCGATCGTACTTTATCAACTTTTAGGTATGCAATGTTTGGCGGCAATATACATAGAGTTTCATATTTCATATTCGCAACATTACTACTTTTGTGCCAATCAATCTATGATGAAGTTGTGCTGCTATTGCTGCTTCTGTTGATGTTGTTTTTGGTATTTCTATCATTGCACTCTGCTGGTTACCACCACGAATACTATTGCTGCAGGTTACTACTGCTGCACTGCAGATTCACTTGCAGGTACCAAATATATTGTGCAATATAATTCATCATATGAGTAACTTCCCAAAGAGTAGTAGAAATACTACTACTCCTTCTCTAATACTTCGGTTAGTACTTTTCTGTTGTTGTTGCCTCGTTCTATTCTACACTGCTCTGCTCACTGACAAAATGTCATTAGAATGAAAAATTTTCTAGATTTTTGGTCGATGTGTTTGGAGAAACCAAATTATTATTTCAAAAATGAGAAAATTGAATTGGCACAATGTTAGTTGCAGCAACAGCAACATGCAAAAAGCAACGGAAGAAGAGTATGATGACGAATCCATCAATAATTTGTACGCTGGATGACGTTATTGGCAAATTGCGTACAGAATTGATGGAAGAGTTGTATGTCGATTTGATATACACATATATATAGTTATATATGATTTTCAACCTTAATAAATGTTGAACAAGTATCCACCAAATTTGTACTCTTCAAAACTAAATTGCATCCAATAGAAAAGCTGCAGCAACAATAAAAAAATAATAATAGTATCCAACACATAACCTTTTGTTTCTGGCAAAACAAAAAAATAATTACACATAAAAATGTGCAAAAAAAAAAAAAAAATATATAAAATAAACTTTATTTCTTTGTTATTGCATTTTCTCTCTTTTGAATTTCTTACTGCAAAAGAAAAAAAAGCTTCAATTGTATATAAAAAATAAAAAAAGAAATGGTAAACATGTATAGGAAAAGAAAACAAAATTGCCACATTGAAATTGATTGTGATACTCGTTGATGCAACGAAACTGTAAAGAAATATTGAAAATGTATAAATGTAAAACAAAAACAACAATAAGTGCAAAAAAATGCATGAAGAAAAATAACAAAAAGTAGTGGAAAATTATAGAAAAAACGGACGAAGGCAACACCTACCTGGAAAAAATAGAAAAATGCGGCCAATGGATGAGACGCATTTAGGGAGCATTTCCACGTTTCTATATGTATATATATATATATATACATATATGCATGCATATATGTATATGCACATAAGCAACATTTTTTAAGTTATTTATGCAAAGGTGTCTGTATGTATATGTGTGATGCTGCATAAAGAAATATGGTATTGTATGTGAAATATTTATTATACATACATACAAACTTGTATAGTTCTATATACACCTAGAATAGCGGTATTAGAAATATATGTGCATATGCAACAGAGCCATGGCTTGTTTTAGTTAAAAAAGAAATATTGATATTTCTTCCACGTGAACATTCAACTATTTTATTTACTTTTCATTTGAAAAGGTAGAAGAATCTAGAATGAATTAAATAAGATTTATTTTATAGATTGTTAGAAATTTATTGAACTGCAACTTATTTCAATATACGAAGGGACTAACAAAAGTTCACGAAGTTAGTAGGGGAAAACAAACTGGCAAAAATTCTATTTCATATCTTTGGTTTTAATAATTTTTTATCTTTTCTACATAACTTTCATTATTCATTGCAATTATTTTATCTCAAAGTTGATGATTATTTCTTCATTTCTAGTTATTGGATTTTTTTTTATGCCTAAAAGTGCAATAAAATTTGTATCGTGGTGTAAAAATTACAATACAGTCTCCCGTTTTTCCTAAAGCTTGTGGTATGCGATTTTACGCTTCATCAAAAAACCAGTTTGGTTTTCGCAAAGGACGGTCATGCGTAATTACCATTAAACGGGTGACTAACACTGCGGAGTCGGCCATTGAAGGCACAATATGGGGGCACGGATCGAAGGAAGACTGCGCAGTACTGACCTTCGATGTAAAAAATGCCTTCAACTCTGCAAGCTGGACACATATATGTACATTAGATGGCTTATTTTGCTAAAGTATTTCAGATCTTCCCTGCGATAGCAGAATATAAAAATAGGGTGCTAAAAATCAAACAAAATGAAAAAATTTTAAATTTGCGAAAACTGGATGCGCTACTCCGAAAAGCATGATTTAAAAGAATGTTTTACAATGGGTTTGGGATCTTGTATGGAAAAAATATTTATTTTGCACATAAATGAATTTCAGATATCTAGCCCTATGTAAACTAGGCCGCTTAAGCGAATGGCGTACCCAGTTTTTTGATACAACTGAAAAAAATCCACCCGTAGCACCTAAAGCGGCCATTTGGCACTTTTTTTTCACGAATTTTCAAATTCACCCGTTAGGATTTTGAAGATAGCAGCAATTTTTTAAAAATTAAAGTACGTAAAATTGCAGATAATTCAATTTAGTTTATTTAAAATAAAAACATTTTTCAAATCGAGTTACATTTGAACAGGTAAATTAACTTTTATTGAACCAATGTCGAGTATAATCAAGTTCACCTTTGACAAATGTCGCCAAAAAATTGCAAAAAACAAACCAGGCGTTGAAAATTTTCAATTACTAGTTCAAATATAACTCGATTAAAAAGTTTTTGTGTTTTTAATAAACTAAATTGAATTACCTACAATCCTACGTACTTTAATTTTAAAAAAATTACCGTTATCTTCAAAATCTTAAAAAAAAAGTACAAAATGGTCACTTTAAGCGCTAGAGGTTGCTTTCTGTTCAGTTGTATCAAAAAAACTGGGTACGCCATTCCCTTAAGCGGCCTGTTTTAAATAGGTGTAGATATCTGAAATTCTTTTATGTGCAAAATAACTGTTTTTTCCATACAAGATCCCAAACCCATTGTAACGCATCCAGTTTTCGCAAAATTTAAATTTTTTTTTATTTTTTTTTGGTTTTTAGCACTATATTTTCATATTCTGCTGTCGCAAGGAAGATCTGAAATACTTTAGCAAAATGTATGGAGCAAATAAGCCAGCTAATATACATAGAGCGTTAGAGTGTATTGAAACACCCTGTTACACGCGTAGGATTATTTACAGCTATCTTTCGAGCCGTACACTGTTGTACGACGCTGATGAGGGCGTAAAGACGTATAATGTTACGGGCGGCGTTCCACAAGTATCCGTCCACGGTCCTCTTCTTTGGCTGATTCTTTACGATGGAATATTGCGGTTCCCAGTATCCAGGGGAATTTCAAACAGTTTGGTATGCGGATGACATTGCGGTAACCATAGTTGCGAAGGAACTGGATGATATTCAGAGCGAAAGCACGGAAGTTACAATTCAAATAAAAACTTGGTTGAATGCAGTACAACTCGAGCTAGCTGAGCAGAAAACGGAAGCTGTGCTTATCACCAGTCGAAAGAAAAGAGAAACTCTTGTCCTTAATATAGTAAGTCATGCTGTGCAGACGCAACCAGCTTTAAAATACCTAGAGGTTATGATCGATGCTCGTTTGCCTTACAATGAGCATATTGAATACATTTAAAAGAAAACGGGGAAAGCCCAAGTGTCATTGGCACGTATGTTGGCAAACATTGGCGTGCCAAATAAAAATAGACGTTTACTGATACCGAGTGTAATAAGCTCAGTTGTGATGTATGCTGCACCCGTATGGGGTAAAACTCTTGACTCTAGGTAACAGTAGAAAGCTTGAATCTATTTTCCAACTAAGCGTATTAAGAGTGTGCAGTGCCTTTCGTACTGTCTCCGTTGATGCCGCTCTGGGACATTTCCACCAAATATCCTGGTTGATGAAATTAAAAGAATGCACAGACGACCATCGCTTATATAACGAAAATTGACGAAAGAAGATAAATTAGAATAACGAGAGCTTAGTTTCAAAAAATGGCAAACACGATGGAATACTTCTCTCAAAGGCCGGTGGACGCATACCTTGATCCTTGATGTAAAAGAATGGGTAAATAGAAATGACGGAAATGTTGGCTACTATCTGACTCAACTGCTGAGCGGTCATGGTTGTTATAGAAAATATCTATACTACTACCAACGTGCTGAAAGGGATTCCTGCCCGAGCTGTGATGTCCCTGAGGATGCCAATCACTGTTTCTTTCATTGTAAGACATATAGTGTAGAGAGAGATAGTTTTTCGAATACGCTTGGAGAAATATTATCTGGCGACAATGTAGTGCGTATTTTATTAAGTGACAAGAAACGATGGATGACGGTGCGTGACTACTGCGCTATAATACTAAAAGATTTAAGAAAGAAAGAACGAGAGCGACATGCGACGTAGAAGGTAGCTAAACAGCTAAGCTCGGCCCGAAATGAAATACGTGACGGTAGTGCCGCGGGGTCGTTCCAAATAGTAACCGAGCTGGAGAATGTGTGGAATAGGTTTTAGTACGTAGGCACGAAGCAAGCCATGGAATAAGTTTTGCAAGTGAATCGTACATAACTGGCAAAGCCGCGTCTCTGTCAGTATCTTATGAAGATTTTCTAGCCTTAGCACGTCAATGCTACAAAAAAAAAAACATTTTCACTCGGGTGGAGTAAATGAACATCTTGACTTTTGTTGCTGACGTTTATTGTCTTGCTTTAGCAAGTGGACTTGCGCCTTCTGGGCTCCATGCCATGAACTGCTTTTTCGTTAACCGGTTCGTAGTTATAGCATCAAGGTTCATTATCTGTTACGATTTTATTAAGGAGTTATATACGTTCATTTCACCATGATCAGAGCACTAAAACTAAAATTACAGTCATTTACCTATAAAGGGTGGCACCCTACCTTTGAATCTCTAAGCACAATTTACCTAACAATCTGTTCCTAATTATAAATACCTCGTTAACGAAGGGATTTTTATTTGGACGAACATTTCTATTTCTCCGGCAGGAAAATACAATTTTTGGAGCATCGAAAATCGATTTTTTGAAAAATCATTGCCAGTTACGTAAAATCTTTTCATTTCTCTTCTTTTTTTTTTTTGCGAAACCCTTCGTTCTCGAGCATGATAATATTATATACTAATGTGGGTTTTCCTCTTTTTTTGATTTCAATTGAGCCGTTTCCGATATATCATGGACACCGCGAACAAAAAAGGCATTTCAGGTGAAGGGTCGTAGTTTCCACAATTTTCCAAATTTTCACATGAAAACTTATTTAAACACGTATAAAACATACTGTTTCATACTTTGTAGTTTGTTTAAATTAAATTATGATTATATACCTAAAAAATCAACAAAAACCCTTAATTTTACAATCCCAAACGTATTCCTTTCCTCTTTAAAACTTTGTTAGGTAATGTTGGGCAAAACTCATTTGGACCTTCATTCATAGTTCGAGGATCCCATTGAGCAGATTTCTTTTCGTGCAGCCCAGATGATTTTCTTAAAATTCATGAATATCCCATTACATTCCAGCCAAGACCCTCAAATATAATTTCTTGGGTCAACATTTCGAGCGACCTTCAGGAGAGTAGTCTTCCACATAAAAATATCCAGTCTGGAATCTTCAAAATCACTTAAAAATAAATGACGCATTTGCATTTTGTTAATCGTGCTAATTTGCACTGACTAAAGTTACGTCGAATCCCAATCCCAATCGAATTTTTGGCGATACATAAGTAATTTAAATATATCAACATTGCTGAAATTGTGAATCGGCAAAAATTAAAAAAAAAATACTATCAACTAGTGAATCTAGGGGACTAACCCCTCATACTTTTTATTGCATAATTTTCCCCCAATTCTATTTTTTATTCCCCTTATTTTATCAGAATTTACCGACACAATTCAATTGTGCATTTTCCCATACTTTCAAGCATTAGGGAATCCAAAGAGGGGGAGCGGGTGGGGCTTGGGGATAAAACTCATCTATTCCCTATAAATTTTTTTGGAATTATGATCGTTGCTGTAGAAATAAAACACTTTTTTGATAAACGAAAAAGTTTGAACCCCTCCGCAGTCTCTGAATTCACTAGTGCTTTCAGAGTTTAAAAGTTTTGATTCTGATATTAATGCATAACACTGACAGGCATGTACCACTTTAAACCCATTAATGTGAGAGCGATCTGAGAAAACTAGAGGAACGATTTTTTGGTGGCTAGCACTGAGATCGATATGTTGCTGAAACAATAGTATGTAACGTTCACAAGTCCTAATTATGGGCATTTTCATTGCCACTAAAATGTAGGCATTCAAAGTCCCGTCAGGAGCCCCTACATATACAGCCCTTATATACAATGAGTATTACCTACCAAATAGTAATGACATAAGGAAAATGAGCCTCACAAACCATGATTTGAAAATTGTAGTGCTTGATATGGAAATAAGGATAGGAACATTATTCTTGAAAAAACGTTAATGCTTGTATTAAGTAACCTCAAAACTTATTAGTAAGTTTTTTTTCATCATTAGTAAGTTCATCTTTACAGGTGTCGCCTGCCATTCTGTCATCACTGGAGCTCAAAGTCCCTGCAAAATGGTTAACATGATTCTGAAAATATCATTTTCAATAATTTTAGGTTTGCAAATTCAACAGGCCACTTTAGAACACCGATTTCGTTGAGGTTATGAGTTCTTGAAGATTTAGTTCCATTTCGAAAATCGTTATCCTGGTGAAATATCCTTTTGAGGAAGATATACTCCTCATAGTTTGATAACATGACTGTAATGGGTTTTGTGTACAAACATTTTTTATATCCATATGGATCTTGATAAAAATTTCTTAACTTCATTTACTTTTGAAAGCATCTGAAACATCTGAAAATCATAATTTTTTGCAGTGGGTACAAGAAGGTGTTTCTGAGTTCATCTGGTTTTAGATAATATATTAAAATATTTTACTACTATTACGAGTATTATGCCACGACAGCCCATGGAGTGCCTGGAGCGAGCTTTCTACGGTTTAATGCCGAATCTGAACGGCGAAATGGAAAGCTTTTCGTAGGCAATTTTTACTGGTGTCGGGGAGGAAAAGTTTTATTTTTTATTTTTGATTTTTCAGAGTGCCGAGATTTGAACTCGGACCACTAACTAAAATGACCACAAAAATTTGCTTGACACTATCCTCAATCAGTTCTTACAAAAATATTGGCCTTAAGGCGTTAGCACATAGAGTCCGTTGTATACGTGAAGTGAAGGAGAGAGGTGACACAAAGCATCCGTTGGCAACGGATATACAGTCATACACATCATACACAAAATTAACCAGCTGAAAGCTGCAACATTCTCAACGTACTGCAAAAGTTGAGAGTTGCTCAACTTCTTACATTACTCCAACGTATACTTTGTATATGGGCCACACCACATACGGTTTCTTATATCTATCTTAACTATCAGTTGTATACTTCGCTCTCACGTATACAACGGACTATAAGTGCAAGCGCCTTCAGTCTTTCGATCAGACGAGTCCTTTACGAAAATGCGGAGGTTTACTTGACTAATGTTTAGGTGACGTATCGGTGGTATAGCCAAATGAAATCATTTAAATACGTTTTAAGATTACTTAGCAGAAGCATCAAAGCTTTCGTCATATTTTTATGCCAAGCCCTATTATTTTTTCGACTGTCCGACTGTCGACTGCCCGTTGTGAGAATATTTTTTATAAAAATCTTTTTGGACTAAATGGGAAAGTGCTTTTTTATTATGGAAATTTGTTTTTTAACGTTTTGACTAATCGGCACAGTTCTCAAAACCCTCATGGAATGCTAAAAACTCTTACGCAAATTACTTTTCCGCTGAGTTATCTTTTGATTTTTATATTATTTAACAACCATATGGTATTCGTGTTATTAAAATACCAAAATGCAATGCCAAAGACTATCTGATTGATTTTACCGTTTGAAATATTCCAAGGGTGCCGTCGTTGCTTTTTCGCGATAGGCTGTTCTTGATAACCTAGACGTTCTAAAATTTTCTCAATTGGCTAAAAGTGATCAATGGGATCTCAATAGTCGCCACATAAAAAATCATGAAATTATCTCCACGATTTCGATGATTCGTCGATAATGGGTTAAATATGATAAAATTCTTACTAAGAAAAACTTTTGTGTATAAATATAAAATCAATTTTATTAACAGATTCAATGCAGAATTAAGTATACCATATGTATAGAAAGATAACTAATTAACCAACTACAATGCCTAGAAATCATTAAAAATAATATTTATTTTCAACAATAATTTAAGCGTTAAAGATTTAAAGAAAAAAAAAATTTGCCGAGAAATTTTCAATTAAACACGTTGCATATGTGATCATAAACATCAATTAGAAATATGCGTAACTAAAGTTTGCCTCCATCTCCGTTTCCTTTTCTGCTACTGCAAACCCCAGCTCTGGCCCTAATTGAGTTTTCATCAAAGAGCAATCAACTGACATTTTCTACACCTACCAACGAGAACCTTGGAGCAACCAGAAACATTAGCATCGCCCAGAATGTGGTATTGATAAATTCAAATGTGTGCATCAATAAATTCAAAGCTCGAGATATGAATCGTGTGCCTCGTGTGCTTCCATACAATACATTTTCAATTGGTGGCATAAAATAAAATTTAATTAGAAATCCAACCATGACAAAACTTTATTACCTTTTTCGAGCAAGCAGCAGCACCACCAGTAGAAGTAGAAGAAGCAGTAGCAGAAGAAGAAGTACGTAGGACGTAGTAGAGCGAAAATACATTTTTCAAATGCATTCGATGATAGAGGATTGAAAGCAAGTAGCCCCACCACATGTAGGGAGCCAGCAGCGTCAGTCGCTACCACATGCAGAAGGGAATGTGAGCTTGTGCAAAGTAAAAACCACAACGACATTTCGTCCTTATAAGCTTAACGTCGTATGTATACATGTGGGTATGTGTGTTTGTGTGTATGCATTTGGGAACAACAATAACAACAACAGCATGTAGCCAAAAAGGCGGCTCAAGTTTTCTACATGTAGCTAGTTTTTCGTTGTACTTGAACCCAGAAAGATGCTAAAATATACACATGTGTACGTATGTATGTATATAGTATATGTCCAGCAGTAACAACAAAAATGGCAATAAAGACATGCAGCGAAAGCAGCGAAATACTTCAATACTAACTGTCCAATATAACAAACAACATTAGTCGTGGCAGTTGGAGGAGTTTGGCGAGGAATGCATGCAGCAATCTCATTGGGACGCATCTTTTACTAAAGCATACATGCATATATGAAGCCAATATACCGTTATTTCATTTTACACACTTACGCGTATACACATATACATATATGTTGTATAGTTAGTTACACATATCCACACAATCACTAGAAGTAAAATCTAAAAATTTTCCCATAGGTCCAAAAGGAAACCAGCAAAGACCAGGCCGGGCAAAGCAAGCAGAAATGGCAGCAGCATCTCCTGCCTGTTTTCGTTGTTGCACTCTACATATACAACAAAAACTTTAGAAATTGGACAACAACTTGATGGAAACCTCGAAACGAAATTGAAGCCGCATGCATGCAAAAACAAAAAGACGGAAGGGCAGAAAGACTGGGGATCTGCCAATGCTGTTGGGTTGCATACAATTCGCACATAAGGCAGCTAGCTAACTTATCCTCCAACACCCCAGAATCATCCAACGTATTCTTTACTACAAAAGCGCAAAGCAAAGCAAAATTCTATATATGTGAAGAGAAAATATATTTATGAGCGAGAAAGACAGCGAGATTTTCTGCGTCGTCGTCGTTTGGACGGTAGGCAGCTAGAATAGCAGTTGAGCCTATAAGGATAGTAGGCAGCCAGCAGCCATAAACAACACAAGCAATGCAGCAACAACAACAAAAGCAAGAAATTCTGAACGGTAAGGCAAACTGAAATTCTTCAACTCCATACACCATGCTTTAAATCTTTTACATTTTCGTTTTTAGCTTCGTTTCGATAGTTGTTGTAGTAGTCATCGTCATCATTGCCTCCATAATATAAAAATCACAATAGCACAGCAGCAGCTATAGCAGCAACAACAGCAGTTGATACACAGCAGCGAATATTTCGCCTACCAAATGGAATTCATTCATTCACTCACTCACTCACCATTCGCCAGCATCCCCCGTCATCATCAACGCCATCATCCTTTCTGCATAAAGACCATAGCCGTCGAGATGGTTCCTACAGTTACTACGCAAAATTCTAGCTGCTTGCAGGCACTGCGCGGCGCCTATAACTCAACAACAGGACATGAAATAACAAAACCATAGAGAAGGCTTCAGTGTGGGAGCAATAACATGTGTGCGTTATAGAAATACACCTACTCAGACCCAGCAAAAATAAGTGTCTAGGTTTTTCTAAAAATAATCCTTAAAATCTTTAAAAGCATTTTTCTATTTAACGGAATATCCGATCAGCTGATTCCTTCCAATTACATCACCATATTAACTCGAGTGGTGATTCGAAATTAAAAATCGTAAATAAACTTATATTACTTTGTATTACAGATTTTTGTTTTAAGTTAATTCATTGTTGGTTCACTTCCTAATGCTCACCATGGTTCTCTGATATTTCATAATGATATTATAGCTTGGAATGTTATTTTCATTACCTTGGAGAAAATAATTCTATTAAGTAGTAGTTACAAATTTATATGCTGGGTGCAATTCTGGATCAATGCAGGTTCGTTCGTCAAGTGAATAGCTACCATTGTTTTCTCACTCTTGACGCCAATATCTTGACTAACGCGTATCCCTTTGGAGCAACATAGTGAGCTTAATACATGAACTAAAATTCTTTACATAGAATTCAATAGAATTCATTTCATGAACAGGTCATGCGACAGCACGTTAGGACTATGTTAAAGGAAAAACATTGTTACTGTAAATATCTAGATTTTTATAGTAACATAAGGCAAACCATAAATTTTGGATTGGTTATGAAAGAATTTTTTCGACTTTTGACTGCCACAATACTCCAGTTTTGGGTGAGCTAAAAGTCGAAAAATCGTCCAGAGCTGACTGAGGCACATAATACCAACGGTCTGGCCTTTTCGATTCTAATAGTACTAGAAAATTTTAAAGATCTGAATTTTAAACCAGAACTGCTGTGTAAATCCTTGTTAAGCAAACTCGTAATGAAGAACAAAAACATTTTTGTTTCCTAATTTTTCAGGAAATAAACTGCGAAATTCTATACATTTTTCTTCGCACATACCACTTACATCCTATGGAGGGAGTCAGACCAACAGATCTACCCAAATCATACTGCCCAATTAGCCTCACCTCTTTCCTTCTAAAAACTATGGAAAAATTGGTTGATAGACATATCAGAGAGAACACTTTAAGCACAAACTCCTTAAATGACTACTGATATGCTTACCAGCCTGGAAAATCCACAATACATGCCCTACAGACACTCACAAGCAGAATTGAAAAATCACTTGGGAACAATTGGATGTTTCCTTGATATTGAAGGTGCATTCGATAATACCGAATACTTCCTAATCAAAACCTCTATCCAAAACAAAGGTGTAGATAATACAACATGTGACTGGATAAATAACGTGCCCAGAGTCAGAAACATAAGCTCAACTCTGTGTAGGGAAACAATCAAAGTATCTGCCGCTAAAGGCTGCCCACAGGGTGGACCATCACCACTGCTCTGGAGTCTAGTAGTAGATACTCTCTTAGAATCACTGCGCACTAATGGATTTGATGCACAAGGATACGCTGATGACATTGTTATCCTAATCAGAGGAAAATATGAAGACACAGTCTCATATCTCCTCTAGAGAGCATTGAATCTAGTGACAAAGTGGTGTAAAGACTCAAAGCTAAACGTTAATCCCAAGAAAACTAACATAGCGGTATTTACCAAAAGAAGAAACAGGGATCATTTAAAAGAACCTAAACTTTTTGGTGAAACCATTAACTTCTCAAAAGAAGTAAAATATCTGTGTGTGATTCTCGATGAAAAACTAACATGGAACCCACATCTAGACATCTAGATAAAGCCAGAAAAACCATTTGGACCAGCAAAAGTCTAGTAGCCAAGAATTGGGGACTCAGTCCTAAGCTCTCAATCTGGAGAGTGGGGGCAGGAGTGTACGGGGTTAGACCAAAAAAATATATTTATGGTGGTATGGGCACAGGTAACTCAGTTTTCCAAGCCAAGGTGCCTGCCATTGAGCTCTGCCTATGAGAGTATGAAAACAGATCTGTGCACAGCAAGAACATTTACATACACTCTGACAGCAAAGCGGCTCTTCTTGCACCAACTGCATATAAAATTACCTCCAAACTAATTTGGGACTGCCTACAGCTTCTAATCTGTCAAGCTTCTCACAACAGAGTACAACTCATTTGGGTGCCAGGGCATAGGGGACATGTAGGCAACGAAATGGCGGACGAACTTGCAAGGAAAGGCTCTTCCAGTAAATTCACTGGACCACGACCATTCTGCGGTCTACCATGGAGTTCCGTTAAAATTAGTTTAAAAAATTGGCTGGACAGTAACTTGCTACAATACTGGAGGGAAACCCCCGGTAACAGACAATTACCTCCGGTAATTTAAGAAGGAATCAAATCCGAATTGGCGAATTACAAAGCGCATTGTAGAGTCAATAAACACTTATCTAACTTGGGTCTAGCACAAGACGCTACGTGTCGAATATGTAACGAGAAGGAAAAAACAGCAAAACATATTTTATGCCACTGTGAAGGTCTAATGAGAACCCAACTTCGTTACTTAGGAAATTCTATCCTAGAACCGCAAGACATTGCGGATAATTTTCCTAAAGAGATATTAAATTTCCTCAAGGAAATAAACTCTATAAATACAACAAATTCTTGAGGTATATCACAATACGCCCTAGATGGCCGCAGTAATCTGGGAACTTAATGCCCACCTCCCTATTAATTTAATCTAATCTACATCCTATGGAATGAAGGCAAAAAAGGGATTAGCGCATTTTTCATTTAACCTTTTAAGTCCCAACCCCACAAGAGCTGAATCTGATGGAATTTCACATAGACTTATCACTTGGTTTAATCGAGAAAAATATTACGAACACATTACACTTTCCTATTTCTAATTTTTCTATTTTTTGAAAGAATTTTGATCTAATGTGAGATTAAAATCAAAGGGGTTTTTGAAAAAAAAATGTGCTTAAACTTGAGTTTTTGCAAATCAAAAATATCTAAATATATATCACAAACAAATAGTGATCGAAAATTAGTTTGGAAACGCATTTATAGAAAGTTTAGGATCACAAAATGTTAGAAATAAAAGAATTTGTTCGATTTTATATTTTTACATATTTAGCTATTTTATATTTTGAAAATTTTTTTAAAAAATTGTGGGATTTCGGATTGAAAAATTTATGTCAAGATTTATGTATATTCGATTTATATCAATATTGAAAAATCGGCTTAATGGGTTATGCGATTCTTAATGGGTTAAACTTCTTCAAATTGAATTTACGTAGAAATTAAGGCTTTCAGTGATCCTTTTTTTGGCACTGTGTTTTATTGAAATAATGAGAGAACTGTGGGAATATAAATATTTTTAAAACTCATGGACATTTGAAATAACACAAAAATTTTCATTGTAGCGAATTATTAAAAAAAAAAAATTGTGGAAATACTTATAATTCAAAAAAGATGCAAATTAGGGGAATTTTATCAAAGCAATAAAACAGGGGGAAATCGTCACTTCAGTTGCCCAACTGTAACTCTGTTCGCAGACCTTCTTTCCCGCCACCAGGCCAGTGGGTTCAGATTAACTTCGGCTCTGGCGATGTCAACGTGCAGTTGCCAAACCGATGCAGGACGTGACCGACCTATTTCCGTTTTCTGTTACCGTAGTTTTCATTGTACTACAGTTTTATGCATCCTCTTCCTTAAGATGGTGCTGGCAATATGGGCTGGTCAAAATATTCAGATTAATTTTTGGAGGTAGTAATTAAGGAAAACTCTTAGAGGTTGAACTTAAGATACTGAGATGTTCCATTCCAATTTTGCAAGAAACATAAACTGAATTTTATCAGAAAATTTTTCCCTATATATATTATAAACGAACTGTTAATCTCGTCTGTATCGTTCCAATTTTAGTATAGTTAAGTAAATTTATTTTCTTTCAGCATATTAACGGTTCTGGAAAGGAGAAGTTCGCCCCTCACATATTGCACTTTGAATCCACGACTGCCAATGATAATGACAACAACATCCAAACTAACAAATTCGCCATGGCAAAACGACATTTCGAGAAGCCTATGCTGACGTTGCAATTGAAGCCGCCATTATCATCACTGGCAGCAACAACGGTTTTTGAAAATAAAATATAACAAGAACTGTAGTTACACCACGTACGACGAACTACAACGAAGCAGTCGCTTAAAATGTTCAGGAGCTTAGTTATTGGTCATAAGGAGAATTTCGTGGAGAATACTTTGGGGACAACAATAACAACAAAAACAACAATGATCCATAAAAAGCAACGATTGCAGTGAAGAGTTCGAGTTTCATTCTTGGTCGAGTCTTGGTTGACTAACCTCCATGGAACACTCAAACCAAGTTTCTGCATACACCACATGAAGCTCTGGGTGTGCAGAGAAAACCTGAGTGCGTAAAATTACATGTGAAAGGTATTTTTTGGTCATTATCGGCAGAAGCAACATCACCAGCACCCAATACCAACAAGCATCGTCATCAGCAACAACAATTGAAAGCAAAGAATGAGTATTAGAAATGCAGAAATTTCGCAATTTGAAGTTTGAGTTGAAATGGTGTATTTAGTTGGTAAAGCTTTTGTTTTGCACAACACCGCACCATTACAGTTGCAGCGTCATCACAATTGTTGTTGATAGTGGATACGATGAAAAGTCTGTGTGTGTGAAATATACTCGTACACATATCTACATATGTATGCGTTTATATCTGCTGAAGAAGAGGACTGAGTGCGTAGTATTGTTGTTGGTCCGTTTGTTCTCAAAATCCTACAACAAAATGCCGTCATCGTTTCCGTTTACTTCTGCTGCTCATATTCATTGCTTGTGTTGCTGCTGCTGCTGCTACGACTCAATGCGGGTGAAACAACTCCAAGCGAACCAAATCAATGTGAAGCATACCTATCACCTACTTGCAACTACGTACTTCTAACCAATGCTCACCACCATTGCCTCAGACACATTCAACTATTAATGAGAATAAGGTGAGATACTGAATGATTGATTTTTTTGAGTTGCATACATATTTACATGCACCCAAACACACACATACATACATATATAAACGTATAAAATCTATATATAAATACTATATATGCTTCGGATATTCTTCAGCCTGGTGCTCTTCCATAGTCGCTCACTGTGTCGCATCATCAACAACAGCAACCAGCAACATCGACATCAACAGCAATCGGCACCGTTGATGAAATAGAAACATTTTTTCTAACTGAACGTTAAAAAAACGCAAGCACCGATGCCTTCTTGATGATGATGATGACGATGATAGTAGTGGTAGTACATAATGATAGTAGGGAATTTGATAACTTCCTTGCGTTCAATTGCGCTTAGGGTGCCATACATGCATCGGAGAATACGTGGGTATGCCTAAAAAACGCTGGCATCTTTCGTATTTTTATGCCAACATCGCTGTTGTTGCTGCAGTTGTAATAGCTCAAGCTCCCAATATACATACATACATACATACATATATACAAATATATATTCATATATACTTAGTTAGTACACACATTTACTAGCATAAGGGAGTATGGTTGTTGTTGTTTATCCTGTTTTTCAATGCCCATAGTTTTTGTATTGAACAAATTTTTACATATTAGAAAATTTTGAGCGGGCAGTTTCAATGGCTTACGTTGTTGTTGTGAGACTCTTCTTCGTCGTAGTTAGCAGCTGCAACAGCAACGGCAGCAGCATATACATACATATGCAGTTGCCCGCTAGTCGTCGATACAAATTCTATGAATTGCTTTCAATGTTGCACTATAAAAAATTGTTTGTATACAATGTGTGGATTTGAATATTTAGAATATTGAGAGAAAGGTGAGAAAAAGATTCAGATTGGTAACCCAAGTACCTGCGAAATATGCAGTAAACCTAAGAAACTGTAAGTTTCAAATTCTCTCCACATTTACATTTTATCTAATACAACAAAAATCAAATCAATTCCAATTCAATTCCAATTCAATTCCAATTCAATTCCAATTCAATTCCAATTCAATTCCAATTCAATTCCAATTCAATTCCAATTCAATTCCAATTCAATTCCAATTCAATTCCAATTCAATTCCAATTCAATTCCAATTCAATTCCAATTCAATTCCAATTCAATTCCAATTCAATTCCAATTCCAATTCAATTCCAATTCAATTCCAATTCAATTCCAATTCCAATTCCAATTCCAATTCCAATTCAATTCCAATTCAATTCCAATTCAATTCCAATTCAATTCCAATTCAATTCCAATTCAATTCCAATTCAATTCCAATTCAATTCCAATTCAATTCCAATTCAATTCCAATTCAATTCCAATTCAATTCCAATTCAATTCCAATTCAATTCCAATTCAATTCCAATTCAATTCCAATTCAATTCCAATTCAATTCCAATTCAATTCCAATTCAATTCCAATTCAATTCCAATTCAATTCCAATTCAATTCCAATTCAATTCCAATTCAATTCCAATTCAATTCCAATTCCAATTCAATTTCAATTCAATTCCAATTCAATTGGCAAATACTTCTAACAAATTATTTTCAATGTATCAATACACACATACTTATGCGTATATATATATGTTTGTATGTAAACATCGAAAGGACTCAAGTGTACTCCATTCCTTCTTTACAAACGTTTTATTCTTATACAGCTGCTGCTGCTGCTGTTACTGGCAATGCGAGTGCCGTTGATGCTTCTCCAGCTGCTTCTGCACTGTGCACCCACACTACAAAGAATATTACAACAACTGTGCCGTTGATGCCTGCTGAAGCTGCTGCCATTGCTGCTGTTCGTATATTCCTCATATAGTTAAGCTCATACGTACATTCATGTATGTGTGTATTTGTATACGGACATGAAGCATGAGCACCTCGTACTCGTACTCGTATGAGTATTTTTCCTTCCATGTGTGGCATTGTATGCATGCATATTAAATTGAATCGAATGTGTGTTCTCTAGTATGTTCGATGTTCGTTAGAAATAGGCGGAGTTATCAACATTTTCAAGTTTTATAATAAAAATGCAACACACTACATATACATACAGACACACACTCATACACATGTATACATACTAATATTCAAACACATATAGTAGATACACTTACGTTGGCTATTCTCTATATAGACTTGATTTTTTTTTTTTTTGCTGTTCTCTTCTTTAGTTTTGTATTGGTTTGAAGCAATATTTCTTCTTTTTGCTGTTTTATTTAACGTCGTCGTTGTTGGTATTATTTTCTTTCATTGCGCTACTACTACTAATGCTTACAAACATACATACATTGAAGGTAGCGAGACATTTTGCTAATGCATTGATTAAAATTGAATTTTTAATTAAAATATATGCTGTTGTTGTTTTTGTGTCTTTTTTTTTTTTGTTTTTTATTTTTTCGTTGTATTGCTTCTGTATTTTTATTTCAGCTTAGAAGTGTGTGTGTGTATGTGTGTGTTTGAATTAAAATCTCTCTTATTTTTTCTACATTTTGTCTTTTTTTTTTCAATAAAACGTGTGGGGTTTTCAATGATGAAATATTATTGAAATTTATAGAAAGTATTCGTAAAAAGTTTAGAACGAAAATAGAAAAAGACAAACAAAAAAATATATGAATGCATAAAATAATGTTATGATTTTGTCTTTAAATTTTTATTCTTGTGTTGAATAATTTAATAAAATTAAAAATAACAAGTAGAATCAATTACCATATTTGTTGAAATATTGTTGAAAATAATGTAATTAGTCTTCATATATTCAGTCTATGGAAATTAATTGATAAAACGAGTATGCTGGGATTCAGACGTGAGCCATTTTCTGTTTTCAGTTCTGATTCAAGCTTCTGAGAGAAATCACTGGACTGGAAATTTAGAAACTGATTTTTATTACGAAAATTTAAAAACATTTTTTTAGTATTTAACCTCCTCATTGATCCGCAGGTTATAACCTAAATTTTGCTTTTTTATCTCCGTTGATTCACATGAGCTTAACCGATTTGAATATCCTGAGTGAATCTCGAAGATCAACTAAGTAGGTACTTGTCAAACCAATAAAGAAAATGGGCAAGTGAAACTTGCCGTTTACCACTCCCAATGAAGAAGTCGAAAACTATAGAAAATCTGGCTGTAAATCATGAAGTTATTTTGTGGCTAAGCTCTATATTAGGAAACGTTCAATTTAATTTTTACAATGAATGTGAGAATATTGTTGTTTAAGGGGTTCCTAAGATTTTGTTTTCCAATTTAAGTCCCTTGATATAGTATATGTCATCTAATATTTACATGCAAAAGTCCCCCAACTGTCCAAATTCTCTATACAAAGTTAATACTATCAGAGGGAATTTGAACTGACTGAAATCTTGGTGGGCTGAAGGGCAATCCCAAATTAGAGCTTAATTTTTTTTTAAACACTAATCAAAATTTTAGCACTGATCTAATTTTGTACTCGGATTGGCCAGAGCTTGTGAGACCCGTTATTATATTGGTGCCCCAAATCAGACAACCTCGATAGTCTAGTAGGTAGTGCACTAGACTTTCAACCGGGAGGTTCGGGTTCGATTCCCGTCTTCGTCTGGTGGTTAATTTTCATAACTTTCTTATATTCACTATCAATATGAAGTGTATGAGAATTATAAGATAGTGTACAAGTACACACCTTGGTTGGTAACGGCAAGACCACCAAGCCGTTCGGAGTCGGCGTTAAACTGTAGGTTCAACTATGTAGCATCAAAATAGGACGTTCAGGCCTAAGTGTGTCTCTCAACAGCCACTCCAACTTAAACTAACCTGCTCCAAATCAACTATTCTTGATAGCCGCAAGAAGAAAACGTGATATTTTGTTGGACTGTGTAACTAATAGATAGTAAACCAAAATCCAGACTTGATGCCAGCCCACAAATAAGTTCAAGACCCATACCAATATCTAAACCAATAACTAGATTAAAAATGTGGTCTAAATTTACAACAAAATTCAGAAAAAAGTTCAGGCCAAAGATAATATTAACACTCAGACCAAAATCAAATCTTAATTCAGACAAAAATCAAGGACAAAATCAAACTGAAAATCAGATTAGATTAGATTAGATTAATACGGAGGTGGGCAATAATTTCCCAGATCACTGCGGCCATCTAGGGCCTATTGTGATATACCTCAAAGATTATTGTGCTTATAGTTCTCCTATGAATATATTTCCGCTGAGGAAATTTAATATCTCTTTAGGAGAACAATCCGCAATGTCTTGCTGTTGTAGGATAGAGTTTCCCAAGTAACGAAGTCGAGTCCTCATTAGACCTTCACAGTGGCATAAAATATGTTCTGCTGTTTCTTCCTCCTCGTTACATATTGGGCACGTATCGTCTTGTGCTAGACCCAAGTTCGATAGGTGTTTTTTGACCCTACAGTGCCCTGTATAGAACCCTGTGGCAATTCGGACTTGGTTCCTGCCTTAATTAAGCAGTTGTTTAGTTCTGCGTTGACAGATCTTTGGCATGAATGATTTAGCTTGTCTGTTACCGGGGATTTTTCTCCAGTATTGTAGCGAGTTACTGTGCAGCCAATTTTTTAAACTAATTTTAACGGAAATTCCATGGTAGACCGCAGAATGGTCGTGGTCCAGTGAATTCAATGGATGATCCTTTCTCTGCAAGTTCGTCCGCCATTTCATTGCCTACATGTCCTCTATGCCCTAGCACCCAAATGAGTTGTACTCTGTTATGAGAAGACTAAATCTCAGGCCAAACTTTAAACATAATTCAGATCAAAAATTTAACCAAAGTTATAACTACAATTCAGACCAAAAAGAGATTATATTTTGTACAAAAACCTGGTTAAGAGACTGGTTATTTATATAGTAAGTGAATTACGTGACGAGGAGTTCATACGTTCACGGTTCAAACGACCAAAATTCAGACCAAACTTAAAATAAGACTTAAAACTAGACTAAAAAATCAGAGCTAGAAACAAATAACTAAGCAGATCAGAAACTATTATCAATTCCCGAAATTAAGATATTTATAAGCTGACTTTTAAATTTCAAATCTAATGTAGTCCAAGTATTTATATATACTAAGAAGCGGTGTATAAAGATTTTTAAGGGTTATAAACGTTTACATTTATGGGAGGAAGGGGGGGCCTCAGCTCCTATAACCCCTTCAGAATCCACCAATTCTCAAAGCAAAAGCCTAGGCAGGAAAAAGGATTGTATAAAAGATCTTATAGGTCGCAGTAAAATACAAAAGTAAGTAGTAGTTATTAAATATTATATATTACCTAAAAATATTACTAAGAACTATGTATGTAAATTAAAAAGTATCCTTTGGGCAATGAAAACAAAATTACTTATAAACAAAAACATTCTTATTACAACACTAAAAATGAAACTAATCACATATAAACTAAATAATAGGCAACTTTTGGAAACAAGTTATCAAAAATCTATTTAGAATGATACCAACAAATAGCAATAACAATAACAGCAAGAACCATATGAAGAAAAATACAAGAGACGAGCAATGGAATTTACTTAAAGATAACACAATCCGGAAATGATAATAACGATGATGGTGCTACATAAACATATATATATATATATATATATACACACATACACACCAATACAAGTCAAAGACATAAGAAAGTTTATGAATGTACACCTTATATTTTAAGTGTTACTGTTTATTTGCAGTGAGTGTCAAACCATAAACACCTTACGTATGCTAAGTGTTCATACAATAAAGCAATCAAGCAAATAATGCTTTTACTATCAACATGATGACTATCATCATCGTTATCGTCATGAACATCAGCATCTTCTTCAAGCATAAGAACGAATGTTGACGATGATAACTTCATATAAATAAGTATTTACTACAAGTGTATAAATTTCAACACTCATACTAACATCTATCTACAAATTGACACACATACAAATATAAATATGTACGTTTGCATAAAATGTATCAGTTTGAGTTCTTTTGATCTCTCAATTGTTGAAGTGAAGCAGCACATGCCACACACACACACACACATACATAAATATAAAACACACTTTTTCTAACCATGCTATGTGTATATATATTTATATGTACTACAGTATGAAAATATCACATCATGAGATATTTGAGAAATCATGTCGCAAGCTTAACTCAAGCAACCTTGAGGAATTCCTTATGCACACACACACACACTCACATGCACATACACTGAAGCACTCACACAAATATATGGTATTGTATGTGTGAATATGAGAAGCTAAGTGTGTCTGGTAAACCATATTTGTGTATGGCTGTCTGTCTGTCTGACTGTTAGTCTATTACATATACTTCCACATACATATATCTTTCTTTTCTGTCTGCCAGCATGTCTCGACTTGAATGTGCTCATATGTGAGCATGTGTAGCAACATATTACCACTTTATACTTGCTGCCATGCTTCCTTACTTCCTTGGTTTCTCTATACAATTTTGCTACAAGACGATATAAATACATTTAGCATATGTTGTTGCTGCTGTTGCTATTGCATGCATACAGATGCCAGCCAAGTAGAAATAGGACCTTCAGATGTATACATATATATGTATGTTTATATGAGTGTGCATGTAAGCAGCCAACAACAATTTCTTACGTACATACGACCAATCTCTTGCACACTCAATACACTGCATCCTGACTTTTCCTACAACTTTCACTTTTCATTACGCTGCTGCTGCTGTTGTTGTGCTCCATATTTAACAAATTATCTGTAATTTTTGTGAATGGTTCGTTCGGTACGCTTATTAGAATAGAAGACTACAAACGCATACACCAAGAAACAAACATTGCCATTCTTCTTAACTTTAACCCTGTCTTCCCCCCGATGTATGCAATACTTTTGGATTTCTCGTGAGATGCTCTTGCAGCACACAAAGTATGAAGGCACCCAAAAACACACACAATGCCACGTTAAGCCCTAACAAAACGTTGATTCCCTTGCTGCTGCTACAACGTCGTCCGCAGCTTCAACGTTGGGACTTTAGGGGCAAATTGCAATCTGAGTGAGAAATATATTGCATGCGAATTCTCATAGTTTTGGTTATTCTCCTTCTCTTCTTGTTATTGTTGTTGTTTTATCCTTTTCATATTGTCCAATGTTGACTTGTGAGAAAAGTTCTTGCATTTCATGTTGTTGTTGCTGCTGTAAAGACGAGCGAAAGTATGAATATTTCCACACACTTGCTGCACAGAATCAGTAGCTGCATCTTGCAGCAGTATCCATGTTGTTGCAAGCATCAAACAATTGCCACAATTCACTTGTCAAGATTTTATACTGTTACTCTTTCCCCCCGTCTTCGTTCTCAACAAAAACCATTTGCCTTACAAAAGGGGGAGTTTTCTTTCACTTGCTGCATGCAACTGTGTTTAAATGAAAGTGAAATAAGTACTCTAGACATTTTCAGCTTCGGTAGCTTCATGCAGTTTAGAAGTCAAAAAGCGACTGCTGCTGGTCGCTGCAGCACAAGTAGGAGTAGCTACTAAAGAAGATCATAAAGTCAAGTCAAGTCAAGTTGATGGTCGTCGATTAAATTGAAAGGGAAGCACAAAAAGTCAACTACGACAAGCTTGTAGCAAGCTTAAGAAAACGATGTTGTAAATTGTCTCGTGTTCTTCTTGTTACTTTTATTATTATATTGTTAGCTTAAATGATTCATTCAAAGTTTCTAGTTGCTTGAAACAAACTCAAGTTTAGCTAATGAATTGTCCAAATTGCAATGCATGTTTTATGTTCTGAGATTTTAAAGCATTTTCGGTTGTGGTTATAAATTTTTTAAAGTTTGCTCCGTGTTGTTGAGCCTTTGCTCTACTGTCATTTAGTTTTTGAGCTCTATCCCATTACAAGGAAAACGTTGAGTGTAGGAAACTTCCAACATTTATCTTGTGCATGTTATATTTGTACACGAATGAAAGGGACCTGCAGTTTCATGCCGTACTGGTGCGGCGAAATTACATAGCTAGGCTTGGCATTTTCGGGCACACTCTAATACCAATGCAAGGCTATGTTCACCTATATTCATAGTCTACAAATACTACGATATTCTCCCCTTCTTCCTTTTTTTTAGATATTACTGTCGTTATTTGGGGTTGATTCGCACAGTTTTCTATTTATTAACCATATTAACATTTATAAGAACTATCAAGAAGTAGTGGTTCTTAGAATTGTTTTGTATTTTACTTTGGTCAGATTTGCTGGAACCCTGATGACCAGTCGCGGATACAAGGGGAGGTTCTTTAAAGGATACAGTCTTAAACTTTTAAAAGATTTCCGCAGGGTTTTGTATTCGAAGGTTTCAGGCCTGATACTATGATCTGACTTTAGGTATTATTTTAGATCCGGTTTATGGCTTGTGGACCGAACATATCGTCCAAGGCCAGAACGCCGTTGGGCGTTGCTTACAGAAAATCACATCGAACTAAAGATGAACAATCTAAGTAATTCTACAAAAAAATTCAAAATTTATTAAATTTTTGTTTTCAACCAAATAAGCGAAACCAAAATATATTTCCATAAACAAAACCAGACTTCTTTCATATTTATCAATATATCTGCTTTCTTCAATTTATACGATTTTTTCCTAACATCCAAATTTCTGTACTTCTTAATTAATTTTTAGGATCTTCCGGTTTTTCCCATACTCTTAAAATTTGAAATATTAATCTCTGATTTGTTGTATCTGCTCCAAGCAGCAACAGACAGCTGTTTGCCTTATTTTTAATAACAAATTTTTATTTTGAAAACAGATTAAGCATAAGATACTCTCAAAATAAGGTCTACAAAGCAGAAGGAATTACAACACCTTTGGCATTTTTGACATTTATTAAGACGCATATGATGTGCACTCAAGAATGTTTACTTTTGTATTAAATTCAATACAAGAAAAAACGAAAAATTTTGTATAAAAATTCCTCAAATTCCTTATTAACGATTTCTCATAACTTATCTTTATTCACCGTAACCTAGTGGTTAGTGTGTTGGACTGCTACGCAGAGGTGCCCGGGATCATATCTCGGCACGCTCAAAAATCAAAAATAGAAAATAAAAACCTTCAAAAGTAAAAAATGCCTATGAAAAGCTTTTCACTTCGCCGTTCGGATTCAGCATATGTAGGTCTCTTCCATTCGTGTATATATATATGTAACTCACACAACATGAATGAATGCAAAAAGCTCGGTCTTGACCCTCAAGGGGATGTTGTGCCATAATAGTAGTAGTAGAATATTTATTTACATTCACATTAATATGTATAATCGTTGATGCATGTGTTTGTAATGAATGCTCTTTGGAAACATAAGAGCTGTCGAGCTAAGATTCAAACCATTTGTTTGGTTAGAGCTGTCGTTTCGTCCAAAGTAGTTTTGGGCGCTATGACCGTTTCAAGGGCGGTTCTAATATCCATAGACGTTATGGCCGAATTTGGAATTTGGTCTGAAATTTTGTCTTAACCTTGGTCTTATTTTTAGCCTAAATTTGGTTTGAATTTGGTTTGAATTTGGTTTGAATTTTTTTTTTTGTTTTGACTTTTGATCTGAATTTTGGTCCGGTTATCAGTCTGTTGTTCGGTCTATTCTCTAGTCTAGTCTAGTCTGCCAACACATTTTATGTGTTTTTCACTTAATAACTCAAACTTAATTTTTGTTGTAATTGATTCAGACAATTTGTATTACTTCGACATTAGCTATTATATCCATAACGCCGGCTACCATAGCAATAAGTTTTACAGTTCGTGAGCATTCGAAAAAAAATTATTAATATCCTTTGTTTAAAGTACATATATGCCAAAATACTTATATTTCATATTTAACCTTTAACTATGGAGGTGAATTTTTTATTGGGAGTATGAATGTATAAACTCGTAATTGTGACTAACTTCATATCTATCATACGTGCCATTTTTTTTGACATTGACAGCTATTCTATCTCGAAGAGCGCTAAAAATACTATAAGAATTGATTTGTCAAATAATTTTCATAATTTTACAAAAGTGTTTTACTATAGCTGAAAATGTCGAATTTCGTGCCAACAAAACAACATTTGCGGGAAGTTTTAATTTGCTTCTTCCATTTAAAGAAAAACGCAACTGAAGCACATTGTTTACTCACTGAAGCTTATCCTGACTGTGCTATAGACGTTAGAATGTGTCAGGTGTGGTATGCCCGTTTCAAAAGTGGTGATTTTGATGTTGAAGACAGGGAACGTTCAGGCGGCCCGAAAAAGTTCGAAGACGAAGAATTGAAGGCATTACTCGAAGAAGATTCATGTCAAACGCAACAAGAACTTGCAGTATCATTAGGAGTTGATCAATCAACCATTTCTAAACGATTAAAAGCATTGGAAATGATTCAAAAGCAAGGAAATTGGGTGCCGTACGAATGGAAGCCGAGAGACGTCGAACGACGATTTTTCACATGTGAACTGCTGATTGAACGACAGAAGAGAAAGGGTTTTCTGCATCGTATTGTGACTGGCGATGAAAAGTGGATACGTTACGATAACCCAAAGCGTAAAAAATCATGGGGACCACCCGGACATGCATCAACATCAACGGCAAAGCCGAACATCCATGGATCCAAGCTCATGCTGTGTATTTGATGGGATATGAAAGGTGTCGTGTATTATGAGCTGTTGAAACCGAATGAAACGATCACTGGCGACCGCTACCGACTACAATTGATGCGTTTGAGCCGAGCATTAAAGGATAAGAGGCCATAATATGAGAATAGACACGACGAAGTTATTCTTCAGCACGACAATGCTCGGCCGCATGTTGCAAGGCAAGTAAAAACATACTTGGAAACGCTGAAATGGGAAGTGCCACTCTCCCGCCGTATTCTCCAAACATTGCTCCTTCTGATTACCACTTGTTCCGATCGATGACACATGGCCTGGCTGAACAGCACTTCCGTTCTTTCGAAGAACTCAAAAAATGGGTCGATTCGTGGATAGCCTCAAAAGATGAGGAGTTCTTTCAACGCGGAATCCGTATGCTACCAGAAAGATGGGAAAGGTTGTGGCTAACGATGGACAATACTTTAAAGAATAAATTTATAATCACTTTTTCACAATAAATGTCCAAATTACGAAAAAATACGAGTTTATACATTCATACTCCAATACCTTTTAACTTTACTAAAAAAATATAGTAAAAAAAGGTTTTTTGATAATTATTTGCTCTTTGAAAACAAGCTAATGATATGATAATGACCTTTTTAAATAAAATAAATCTAAAATTTAAAAAAATTTTTTTTTAAGTTCAACAAAGCTCGCACTTTATTTCACAAGGTGGGGTAAAATTTACCACCACCTCCACAGTTAATGGTTAATGCTTTTGATTTAGCAATATCAGCCTCCAGGATTTAAACTTTTTTGTTTGGCTCTTTTACAATTGTTCATACATCAAAAATTCGATTCAAATAGTGTAGATTTCTGGTTACAGCTTAGAGCTCTCCAATGGTAGCGACTTATGCTTTTTTTGTAGAAGTCAGTGAAAAACCCATATTTAAAACATGCTGCTACAAAATACATTTTTGAGAGGCATATGAGTTTTGCTAACTATGTACGTGTTAATTTAAGTTAGAGACTTCTAGTAACGTTAAACGTTGTATAATTGCAAATGAAAAAAAAATCAACCCATCAAACTTTTTGGAGAACGAATCAACGATTTCAATTGATTTGTATATGTAGGATTCGAGAGACTTTTAACTCAAATTAATACTTGAACTTTCGACTACAATCACGCGGTAATAAAAATGGTGCAAATCGCATTCTTTTAATTTTTTAGCCCGTCCATTTTTTTAATTTCGATCGAAATGGCATATCACCAAAATCTTCATGCTTGAACCAATATTCTGATTTCTATTCAATAAGACTTCAAGATCATAAAAAGGTTAAGTTATTTGTACATACATATGTACCGACTTAAATAATTTCCTTACATTTTAAAACTTCACATGATAAAATGGCAAGGGAAACACACAACTTTGACCTTGTATGTCCTTCTGCAAACCTTTGCTTTTCTTGCTGCTCGATGCATCCTTTTCAACTCACAATTCTGTTCTATGTATGTGTGTATGTGTATATGTTCTACATTCAGAGAGTGTTAAGTTGTTAAGTGGCAAAGCAATTGTTTTCTTTCAACATCAACAACAACGAAAGCAACAAAACGAACGAACGATTGCTTAAACTATGAAATGACCTTGCTTGCTTGCTGCTGCTGCTTGCTGCCACTTGCAGCAATATAACTTCCACATCTACAACTTTATCTACAAACAACTTCATTTACAACTTCATCATTTTGTCTTGCAATGTAGCTTCTATTATATTGTATGCTTGTAGAAGTAGAAGTACAAGTCTATATGTAAGTATGTATATAATAGATACTTCCAAGTACAAATGTTTGTATGTGTGTGTGTGTGTGAGTGTGGATATGTATGAGTGTCAAAGTGCCAAGTAAGAGAATGTGAAACTCATGAAAGTTCATTCATGTTTTCTGTTTCTGCTCAAACTGGACTAATTTTCCTTGTCGTTGTTGTCCAATTCAGCAAGCAAGTATATGAAATCAAAAGACAAGCAGTCTGACTGTCTCTTTGTCTGTACAAACACACATATTTGTGTGTATGTGCATGTGTATGGCTGTGAATGCCTTTCCGCTTGAGATGCTAACAAAGTGTGGCATAAACAATGCCATTGTCCGTCTGTCCATTCACAAAAGAAGCAACAAATGGTTGTCAAGATAACTACTATTTATCCATACATATAGACAAGTATACAGCCTCGGAGTATAAGGATGATTACAAGAGTTATATAGGTATGTAGCCGTTGTCGCCTAAACGTTTATCCATTTGAATTGATGTTCTTTCATATCGTCATCGTCCTCGTAGTCATTCTCATCGTCTTCTTCTTCGTCTTCCTTTACTTTTTTTTCATCAACATTTTAACCAAAAGTCATGCTTTTTGTATATGAATGTAGTTGTAGTAGGTGTATTTGTGTGTTAGTTTTCCTGTTTTGAATTGTATGCTTTCCCTTAGCTTAACTTTCACTATTGCCTGTTTTCCTTTAATGCTTGAAGTGAATTCGTTTTTTGGTCTCATTCACAGCAACTTTGATTCTTTTCAAACTTTCCACACAAACAATATACTCTAGAATACAAAGCAAGCATCCTTATTCGCTTAGTTCATCACTAATTGTTTAGCGCTAGCGAAAGGCGGAGGACGCAAAGGAAAGCGTTTGTGGGAAAACAAAAATAAAACTCAAGTGATAGTGGTAGAAAAGTGTCCTTTTGTTTTTTTTTTCTCCTGGTTTTTTGGCTCACTTCCATATTACTTCACCACAAATGTTAAGTCAATTTAGTGCCGTTCGGCTTGTGTGAGGGTTTTGCACTTGAAAGACAACAACAACTTAGTCATGAGCAGCAGCAGGAGCACCAAGAGCACGGTGGATATAACGAAATCTCTTCATCTCATTCAAAAGCAGCAACAAAACAAGAAAAAGCAAAAACAAAATAGCGGAAGTGCACAATTGTAATGAAACAGATTAACAGCAAAAACACACAAATACATACAACCAAAAGAGAATGAAGAAAAACTGCAAAGCAGAGAACCTGAAAAGCGGAAAAAAGGGCGGCGATTTAATTTTGTCGTTACTGTTGTATTTCTAGTTGTTGTTATTATAATATGTAATAATAAAAAAAGGATATAGCGAATCCCGTTCATATTTGTGTCTGCCTTGAGCCTTGTGACTTTGCCTCGTCGTCGCCTCCAAGAAGCAAATGGACGGACGGACCGGCAAACAAACGCCATATGACTTTGTATTTGTGGTATAGCAAAACTAAACAGAGCTGAAGTGATTCTGAAACTCTTCATTTAAGTTGTCAAAGGTGTTAATCTAGTTAATTGTTGTTTTTGTTTTTGCTGTAGTTAGCTATTTGGCTTCAACGTTTTTCGCCTAAGTGTTGACGTTAGCCTTGTTAAGCTTATGTTAAGTTTCATTATTTACTTTATGACACTTTTGTTAATTTAATTTTTGTGTAGTTGTGTTGATTGCAAGTGTTTTCTAAATGATTTAATAATTATGTGGGACTATCATCTAATAATGAAGATTGGACAGCTTTCAATTCAAGAGAATTTAACCCAGATCCCTATGAATAAAAATGAAATAAATTTCTGTAAGAAAATATTCATTTGAAGTAAGCTAAAGTCCATAATTTTAATCATATAAATATCCGCATTCTTTTGTTTTTTTATTTTTATTTTTTTTCGTTTGGCCTAAGCTCACCCTTGTTAAAGGGTTGTACCCATTGTTTTTTAAATATACCAGATTTATGAGTTTGATACCACAGCTACAAAAACACCAAAGCTAACTCGGGAAGATTTAATACAAACTTATAATATATTGTTATCAATCTCATCCCAGGACATAAATAAGAATTAATCCCTGTTCCTCCTTGCATGAAATAAGAAGAGTAATGATCACTCACTTGTAGGTGCTTATCCAAGGGATAGTTGATTGCATAAAAACCCACTGGCAGTCGACAGTTTCTTCTAGCAAACGTTTATTGGAAATATGCGTAGCATTCAATAGGAATTTTAAGACTCTGCAATCGATAAAACCCCACGCCATACCTTTTATTGATAGAATCACAAACAGTTCAAGCTAAAAAATTAGGTGGGTGGCACCATCCTTGCCTCACTATACAAGATTCAGTAAAAATTAATTCCGCGTGCCGGCTCACAATGAGAGATTACTCGGAAAACTAGGTAAAAAATACAAATTGTTTTCTTCACGGTTTCGAAAATTAGGTATGCCATTATATAACCAATATATAATGCTCTCAGATGGGAATTTCGTCGATCGGGGGAAAAACGGGGAATTTTATTAAAATTCGAGGAATTTGGAAAACAAATTTTTTGCTAAAATTTGATTCATAAAAAACATTTTTTTTTGTTATTTCTCTACTATCCCGCCTAGAAGAACGTCTAGTTTTTGCCTAATTTAGTTAGTTTAAGTCGAGGGTAAACTAGACTAGTAAACCTATCTAGTAGTTGAATAATTCCTCATGAGGAAAACAAAGGTTAAGAAAACAGTCAAAAAACTAATTTGATTTACAGATAAATATAAACATTTGTTAATATTATTTTCTGATATGAGCAAAAATTTACAGTATTTATTTGACCGAGACGTCAATTTAATGTCGAAACCCCTAAGTGTTGTAATAGAGTGTGTATTGGTATTGCCATGGCAGCATTGTCTGGAGTAAGTGTAGTGTAAACAATTTGCATTTTGTGTGTTATTTAAAAAGAAGTTGTCGGCGTAACCATAAATGCATGCGACATGTTTTATCCACGTGTATTTCTTGAGAAAAAAGTTGTCATAGTTAGTTACAGTTACCCTAATCTTTTTTTAACCCTTCGAACTTCTCTGAATAGCTGATCTCACCAGATTCGAGGTTGCTAAAGAAAGGTTAAACCAATTTGTAGTTTTTACAAACTTCTCTAAATCTCTGATATCAACAGGTCAGCTAGATTGCTGGAGAAGAGTTAACCTAAAGAAACTAGACTACGTTTGGCAAGTAATATCAAAAGTTAGTTCCATAGATGTTTAAAGCCTGGCATTGTACTTTCGTTTTCAGTCGAAAAATCATTATGGCTACAGAGTTACCTGCTCAAATTTACGAACGGACGACAAATAAATTAAATGGAATAATAAATGTTACAATAGCATTGAACAACAAAATTAATTGCTCGCGTTTTGTTGTGAATAGTATTTTTTAAATTTTTTTGTTAAGAAATATTGGTTTCCGGGGAATTTTGAATAAAAATCAGGGAATGGGAAGGTGAATTAAAAATCGGGGAAATTCCCAGGATTACCCCCATCAGAGAGTATTGCCAATATATTTTGAAAAAACGTTTATTGAAGATTGTCCATTTTTTGTGTTTGCTTTTAATATATTTTCTCAACAAGTCTGCAACTGATCTGCCTAACTGTTGTTACTTTGGCAAAAAAAAGTTCATTAAACCTATTAAATTTTGAAAGACCAAAAGCCATATGCGACTGTTTCATATTTTGAAAAATTCAATAAGTTCTATGTCCTAAAAAAACTTGACTCAGGCCGACCCGACTGTGTGTATTAAAAATGCATTAAAAAGAGTATTGACTTATTTTGTTATGATTATTAAGTGCCAAATTTCCCTTTATTACATTTTAAACATAGAAATAGCAATAAAAGTAATCTGCCAACAAAACACGTTTAAATATCTTTAATTTTTGAGAAGCCACGCCTACCAACCATGAAATCTTATTTAAGCTATATATACGTCTAGCCTTGGTGACTACGAATGTATAGCATCTTCCATTCAAATGTCAACCTTACATTAAAGTGGTGCAACTTTGTTTTCTTTATGAAGCTCCGACGACCGAAAACCGTTGTCTTTAGGCAGTGCAGAGAAAATTATGTCGTTGGATGCTTATCTGGAGGCGTTGTCGGCAGCCCCTATATTAGACTTGGATTGGTTCGGCGATAACTTATATGTTAGGTTAGGTTACAGTGGCGGCAAAAGCCTCACATAGATATTAGAGTCCATAGTGACTCCACAGCTTACAAAACTAATTTTTATAGTACCTACTAGCTGACCCGGCAGACGTTGTTCTGCCCTTTCTACGAAGAAGCGGGAAAGTTTTAAATTTACTTGAATGAAGAAGAATGAAGTTTCTGGTGTTTAAAACTGAACATTGGTAATGGTAAGGAAAAAAACAGTAAAATAGTAGTAGAAAGTAGTGGTAGAAAATAGTAGTAGAAAACGTAGTAGTAAAAGGAATAGAAAATAGTATTACAATTCGTTGTAAAAAAGTGATAGAAATGGTAGTAAAAAATCAACAGAAAAAGTAGTAGAAAAATAGTAAATCGTAGTAGTAAAAAATAATAAAAAGGAGTGGGAAATAGTAGTAGAAATAATAATAAAAAATAGTAGTAGAAAAACTAGTCAAAAAGTAGTAGAAAATAGCAATAAATTGTAAAAAAAAAAAAATATAGTAAAAAAGTATTAGTAAATAAAGTAGTCGAAAATAAGAAGAAAATGTTGGAAAAAAGAAATTAAAATGATTATAGAAAATAGATATAGAGCATGGTGCAACACCCACTAATCCAACAACTTTCTGTTTCAGGGCGCTCTATATTCATATCAAAGACCATTCTTGGAATTATTTAAAAATTTGAACCAATTCATATATATTATAAATATAGAATTTGTTACAGCGCCACCTATTGGGTTTTAAGATAGCTATGCAGGGTCCTAAGATATTACATAAAGTAATTGAAATAATAGTAGAAAAAGAAATGGAAAATGTAGTAGAAAATAGCAGCAAAAAAGTAGAAGAAAATAGTTGTAGAAAAAGTAGCAGGAAAAATAATAGAAAATAGTATTACAAATTGTTGTAAAGAAGTAGTAAAAAGATAGTAGAAAAATAATTAAATATAGTAGTACAAAAGTAGTAAAAATGGAACTGGAATGGTAATAGTAAAAAATAGTAGTAGAAAAAAGTAGTAAAAAACCGTAGAAAGTAGTAGTAGAAAATAAGAAAAAAGTAGTAGAAAAAAGTAGTAAAACTGTAGTAGAAAATATTGGTTGAAAAAGTAGTAGAAAATAAGAAGAAATTGTAGAAAAAAAGAAGTTTAAAAGTAGTAGAAAATAGTAGTAGAAATAGCAGTAGAAATAGTAGTAGAAAATATAAGTGGAGCATGGCGCCAAACCCACTAATCCACCAAACTGAAAGAATTTAAATTTTAGTACCGTACCATAAATGCCTCCTAAAATATCTCATAATGGAAATGCAGGTTATATGGAAGGTGCCACACCCCCTTTGCCAATCCCACCTATATTTTTGTTGTAGCATGGCATTGTCAATTCTCGTTATTGTACCAAATTTCTGTACTGTGCTATAAATGGTTCTTGAGATATACTCAAAAAACTATTAGGATTGTATGGGAGGTGACACGCCCACTTTACTAAAAGCCATTATGAATAGCTATAACCCATCCTCCCGCCTAAGAAAATATATTCTGGAAATATGACTTCAATCGATCTAGACGTTCAGAAGTAACACAATGACATACACACAAAACTCAACGATTATATATATAAAAGATTTGTTTAAGTTTCAATATTGAAAGTATTCGTTGATTTTACGAAGTTTTTACCACGATTCAGTTTCTTTTGCGCCACTTCGTTTAGTGAGCAAAAAAAGATCTGAACTTGTGATTTTAGACGCAAACCAGGAAATACTGGACAGTTAAAAAGCACATGCTCTAGAGCAGGGATGCCCAAAAGTTTCTTATGGAAGTGCAAACACCAATACATATACATTTTGTTATTATAAAGGAACAAAAAAATCATACGTTTGATAACAACAAAATCTACGTTGAATATATGCTTTGCTCTTCGGTATAGGCAAAGAAGAGAGATGAGAAACCAATCCCATTATACGAGCATGGTATCCGATTAGACTGTGGCCAGTAGTAGCGCACAATAACAAGGCGGGAATCCCGAAGTGCTTTCATTACCGCTTGACTACCAGCACATAAATTTATTTATATTTAAAGCACTCTCTGAAGCTTTTTGAATAGACAGCACTTCAGTTTGGAGATGCTGCAATGCAATAGTAATTTGTAACATTTTTTGATTATTTAGAGTAAGGATCAAAAATTCCTACGCCTACAACATCTTTTTGTTTTGAGCCATCCGTATGGAGATCAAAGAAGTCTGAAGGATCATATTTCCCCATGATTAATCCATTTAATCCCTAGACGGACTTTTGTAATCTGTAGTAATATTTCAAAATGTTTTCTATGTTGCCGTGTTTAAAATAGTATTTAGTTGTGCTCCTATGGTACTCAACCACATTTGTCGTTGCAGCCTCTGTTTTTATCCAAAGCTTTCCATCAGATCACAACTCTATATAATAAGATTAGCCTTACTATGGCAGTGTAAATTCAGTGTATCACTATGGGAATCACGCCCCATGTAGTTCCTAACAGTTAATTTTTTATCGAAAATAAGACCAAGAAATTTTGCCAGTTTGAAAATTTCTAGTTTTATGAAATTTATATTTCTTCGTGAATATAACAAGCTCAGTTTTGTGCGGGTTTATGTTGAGTGCTTTATGTGATGCCCTACTACTTATAGTGGGAGGAGCTGTTTCTATATAACCTCTATAATAATTTTAAAAAATATTATCAACGATACCAAAAAGGAATTTGGCCCTTTGTTCCCATGCGGAACCTTAGAAACAATACATACATAAATAAATGCATTTGAATATGAATAAAATAAATTACTTGAAATAAATATATAGTTTAATGCCGAATTAGAATAGCGAAAAGAGGGATTTTTACATAATAAATAATTTTTTATCAGGGAGGTTTTTCATTGCCGATTAAATGGTGGTGGTGAATCCTGGGGTCACAGGCCGAGCCATTACATATGTCACAACGACAAAATGTTTTCACACATCCTCAGTGACCACTCGCAGACTTCTTAACAGTTGAAATAAAATTTTGAGATTGTTGAAATTTGCTTCAGTCAATTTAATCGACGCCGTAATCTATCAAAAGTTGAACGGCCTAGATACAATCATTGTAAAATTTTCTGTTCCCCACTTCAGACGAATATTTTTGAAACTTCACAAGATATCTTCTAACTAAATGTATGTTTCACAGTTTTAGGATAGCACTTGAATCTACCGATTTCTCTCAAAATCGAGCTAATTATGCTGAGTAATGAAAGCTAGAGGGCACTGCGTAACAAAATTTAGGTAAAATTATGATAATACTCGAGTGAGAGAAACCGTATATAAAAAAAATTGACCAAATATGTTGTAATGTTGTATTTATTCTCTCTTTCCAAAAATCCATACAAATCAATAAGAAGTGAGTTTAAAAAATCTAAAGACAAATCATTCTAGTGTACCAACAATGGAGAAATTTGGGGTTTCAATGAAAATCTTTTGAGCGGCACATCTAAACAAAATTCATCTTTTTCGTATGTAGTGGTAACATTAACGGATCCAAAGGGAACTTTTGGCATTAAGCCCTTACCAAAGAAAATCTTATACATTTGAGGATTGTAAAAAAATTAATGGGTCGAAAAAATACTATAGATCCATAACACTGTGCAACAGCAAACCAGTAACAGAGTTATGGCACGGTTTTTCTGGAGTGCTTTTGCTACTGATCACTAATCTTAGAGTCACGGCAGGTTTCGTGTATATTCGTAGATTTTCATTCTTTGAAAATTCGATAAGGTTTAATTTAATTGATTAAAATCGGATTTTAAAAAGCAATTTTTACGTAGTTATTTTTTATTCCAAGTAAGTATTTAAGCTGAAAGCATTGATATAAGCACTCAATTCGATTACACGAAAAAACAACAACAATTACATTAATATACATAGTTTCAAGATTACCGTTTCCATTCATCCACTTTCATGAATACCTTCGCCTTTATAAAAAAGTTCAATATCATTGAAATGAAACACTTGATTTTCTTTTTTGTTTATAATATTTTATGGTTAACTAAAAATATTTATTCACGTATTTTTAATATTTCATAATTTTATATGTTAATAATAATATTGTATTTTATGAATGTTTACCTTATAGATTAGCACAAATATTTCTTCTTTGTTTTTTGTTTTTTTGTTTTTTTTTTTTATTACAAATATAATTTAATATTACCAATATACTCATACATTTAGTTATACTTAGGTATGTATTCATAAAAGTATCATATATGAAAGGGTTACGCTAATATAATATATTTACTTGCATACTTAATTCTAATATTTAAAGAGCTTAAAGCTATGAAGATTTGTACATTATTTACAAATATTAGTTAATTATTAAAATAAAATAAAAGTGATGATAAAGTTCAGATAAAATAATAAAATGTGAATATTTTTTATATAATTTTATGATTTTCGTTAAACTTTATACCATTAGTTACGATGAATTAGATGCAAATGCGTTATAATTTCTCTCTGTTTGTTTATATGACTGTGTGTGTGTCTATATGTGTTGTGTATATATGTAGCTGCACGTTCTTCCTAAGCTAATATTAAATTTTTATTTAATTTTTGTTTTTTTTTTTAATTTTGTTTGTAACATGAAGCTTAAACTACATTTAAAAATGTTCAAGTCTATTATTTTTACTTTTATTTTTTAAATATTTCTTATAATAGATTTATAAATATTTTTCTTTATTTTTAAAATATCGAATGCAACTGTGAATTATTGCAAATTGCTCATTAAAAATAATAAATGTACAAGGAATTAAAAAGAGATCTTAGTCTTAAAGGAAAGTTTTTAAAGTGTTCTCTATTTTAATGTTTAGGTAAAAGGGATGTAAAGGGAAGGGGTGGATGGGGTGATGGAGTGGGGTCTATGTTTATTTGTAGCTCTTGAAGTAATTTGATAAGCTTAATAATTATAATTTTTTAAGTGTTTCTTATAAACCTAACCTAAAGTATCTTCTACTTTATCTATATACTCGCATATTGCTAATTCTTAAATCTACTAAACGTTGGGGATAAATAGCAGTCAAAATGTTTCTTAAAGAATCGTTCTCGTATTATTTAAATTAAGAATTGGTTACACCTTATGATGTGTGATTTAATCTTCGTGTGGCACCTCAGTGGCCTGATGCTCCAATTTAATCTTCATCAGCGGCGATTCACGTACAGGCGGATATGATGCCGCCGCTGCTGCTGCCGCCGCCGCCTCTGCATTCGTAAAGAGTTCACTCATATCTTGTCCCGGAAAGAAGTCTTCAAAGCGTGGACTTTTGTTTACCGACTTCTGCAGCAATCCATTTGCGATTGCCTCAAAGTCAATGCCCGGCGGTAGACTTTCCAAGAAACGTTTATTGTAAGCATAATTGGGATGTTCTTTGTTGGTTTTGTTGAAATGTGGGAATGCCGATGGCGAACACGCATCTGTGGCTGAGGATCCAGCTCCACCGCTTTGCTTCTGTGCACTACTACTGCTTCCTGAAGCTGCTGAACCCCGAGACTGATTCCCATATTGACGCACTTGCATCGCTTCTTTCAGTTCACGTTCTCGTTCGCGTTCTCTTTCGCGATCGCGATCACGCTCACGATCTCGCTCACGATCACGCTCACGATCACGTTCTCTCTCGCGCTCTCGTTCTCTTTCACGAGAGTATGCCGCAGCATTTGAATGCATTTGATTGCTACGCTGCGATTGCGAAGGCATTACATTCAGTCCGGGTATTCCCATAAGCCCTAAAGCGCTGAGGTCAGGCAGATTATCCGAGCTGCGGCGCTCAGCGTGTTGCTTGGCAGCTGCTGCAGCAGCCGCTGATACCTGATCCTCAATTTCGGAACGCTGCAAGTACGCTGGCGACTTATACATATTCATTGTTTGCGATATGGGCGATTGCTGTTGTTGCTGCATAATCTGACGACGCAAATTTTCGGTCATTGTTGAGAGGGGGCTTGGAGAATCGGGTGGAACGAGCGCGGCGGCATTTTGTGCGGCAAGTTTGGCGGCGGCACTGTGGTAGCCATTCGCAGCGGCTGAGTTGCCGGGTGTGCCAAAAGGTGATGGCTTCAAAAGAGAAGGAAGAAGAATATTGAAGAAAAATTGATTAGGAAAAGTTATGCAGCTCAAGCTATTTCCAATAGAAAATAGTCAAAGGTAATTTGAAGTGGTCTCTTTTTTATTTAATGAAATTTAAGTTTTTCTGGATAACCTACCTGTCCATTGGCATAGGCATGACCCATCTCCTCCTTAATCTCACGATAATCTCTGAATACAACTGCCTTAATAACGGAGCGAATCAACTCCTCCGGCCACATGCCCAACAGTATACGCTGCGGGCGCCCACGTGCCTTCGGACGTGGATCGGTGCCACCGTCCAATGACGGACCCAGCATATTATGCACACGATTTGCATACAATACAAATGTCGGATACGGGATATCGTATTTACGTGCTGCCTGCGACAATGACAGACCTTCTTTCAGTACGCTGAAAATAGCCTCGGCCATCGCTTCCGGACGCCAAGACTTCAATGGTCCGCGCTCACGAAATCTTAATTGCTGCACAAGGTTTTGCTGATTGGTATTCCAACATTTTTGCCACATTGATTGCAATTGATACTGGTAGCTGTCTGTGTGGAGCGGAAGTGACAAAGAAGCACAAGAAGAAAAGGCAAAATGTTATATGTTAAGTATTAGGAGAAAAAAGGATATATGGCAGCAGAACAATGTAAATTTATGCCAATTAAAACATTACAAAAACAAAAAAGTGAAACACAAAAGACATAAACAACTACAACTACTAAACCAAGAAAAAGTAGTTTACAATAAATGCATGAGTTTTTCTTCTTTTTTTTTATAAATATAAAACTTACCAGCAACAGATGAGGTTGATGCACCACCCATCCAAGGATGTCCGCCTTCAATCATTTTAGCCTGAAAGAGAGAAAGAGAGAGAGAGAGAGAGAAGTGTAAGTAAGAAGCCAAACAATGAATACAAATAAACAATAAATATATACGGCACAAAAAACAAGTTTTCTTTATGCGAGACGTTAATGGTAATAAAAATTTATTTATGCCATAATGTTGGTAAGCATTTTGTATGCAAAATGCCATAAAATTAACTCGTACATGATACAAAATGAATGAATAAAAGAAGAAGAGGAAGCAGTATGTAGAATAAACCTTTGTGTTAGCTAGAAAAATTTTATATTTATTGTTATTAGATATTCAAGCCAAGTTAAGCTTAATGCTAGTAAAACAAAACGAAAAGGCTGGGCGGAGATAGGAAAATTCAAAAAAAAGTTGGGTGTGGCAAAATAAAGTGTGAAAAATTTTGAAAAATAACAACTAAGTAGTTGAAATAATAATAGACGAATGAAAAGAACAAAGTTATAGTGGGAATATTCACAGTTTAAGTCAAAATCAGAAATTTGTATACTACAGAAAAGAAATTCTATGTTATATCATTTCACAGAGAAAGAGAGAGTTTCCTATATGAAATTGCCAGCATGTTGGCAAATTTTATTGAATTTGACATAGTAAAACCAAGCATTAGGATCAGATTGAAGCTAAAAAAAAATTTGCCCATTTTTTTTTTTTTTGGGCTTCACTATATCATATTCAATGGCAGAGAGAGAAAGGAAAATAATGAGTTTGCCAAATTTGATTGAATTTGACATATTTGCTTAAGAAGTTACACTCAAAGTCAGAAAATTCTCCCAAATTCTGAGCTGAAGGAGTCGGAATTATAAAATGTTGTATTGAAAGAATCGAATTTAGAGAGTTTTGAGCTGAGAAAACAGAAGTCAAAGAACCTTGTGCTGACTAAAACGAATTCAGAGAGTTCTGTGTTGAGAAGGACAAATTCGGAGAACTTTGTCTTGAGAGACCCCACGAATTCTGCGTTGAAGAAAAATTTGAGCAAGTCTGATTCAGAAAATTCAGTTTTGATGCGAGCGAACTCCGAAAAATTCTGTGTTGCTGAAGTTAAAGGCAGAGAACTCTGTGCTGAAATGATTAGAATCAAAAAAATTCCATTTTGAAGGAGTCAGAATCAGGGAATTGTGTATTGAAGGAGTCGGGATCTAAAAAGAGACTAGAAGAAAGAGACAGTGCTAGAAAGAACTTGTAGCCCTTCCCTGAAGGCGTTGGGGTCAGAAATTTCCATGTTGTAGAAGCCGAACCAAAAAAAAAAAATTGAACGAATCAGATTCAGAAAATGTTGTTCTGAAATTTCGATGTAATAAGAGCAGAAAAAAACTAGAAAGTTTTTTATTTAAAGAGCCGGAATTAATCATTGATGGAATCAAAAGAATTCAGAATTAAGACTTTGAAGTTTCAGGAAATCTGTATCACATAACATAATTTATTTATCTTTTATTATTACTTTATAACCAAAAGATTAACAACTACATAAAAACTATATTATGTAACATAACAAGTTCTACGTTTCAATTAAAAAGGAAAAAAAATTGTACAAAAGAAAAAATCTCATTTACATAACAAATTACGAATAAAATTTGCAAGCCCATCAAAACAAAGTGTTTTAATATTCCATTTTTTCATTTTCTATTTTTTTTTTTTTTTTTTTTTTGGAGCGCCATCTTGTTTGGCTGCCATAAACTATTTTATATTTTAAAGTTTTTTACTGGCTAAGCCGAATGGTTAGGGTTGGGTACGTGAACTATAAAAATGCTTCCGATCTTTTTTTTTCACTACTATATCAATTATTCATACAAGTTTATGAGATTTTCCTTAACATACGGTGGCATACAATATGTTTTTGCTACTATTTTTCTATTTTTTGTTTCACTTGCCTAATTTAAAATATTTAAAGTATTTTTTCGCGATTTATTTTTTGTACTTTTTTTTACTTCTTCTTTAAATTGTTTTTTTATACAAATATAATTTGTATATAAAAAAATGCATGCATGCATTGTTGTGTAACTGTGAGAGAGAGAGCAATGAGCTAGAAAGATAGTAAGAGAGAGAGAAAGAGAGATACTAGGTTGTAAATAAATGAATGTAAAATGCTGCAGGCACCAAAACAGGTGGGGCACCAGGCTTACTGCTTGGCTGCGAGGTTCACAACGAGCGAACCTCGTTGGGTCAGTCAAACTTTATTACTTTCCTTTGCAGACATGCTGCTTGCATATTTCACATTGGCACGAAACAAACATCAATTTGACTTTTCGCGGAGAGTAGAATTCGCGAATACAGTGTACACAAAAATAGTGTTTCCACTATTGTTTTGGCTCTAACCATTATTATTTCTACATAGTTGCTTATCCTGTGAGAATAGCATTTTAAATGTAAAATAAAAAACGAGAGCTTCCTTTAGTCAATTTTTTACTTCGTACGACTTTTTTTTTTTTTTTTTTTGTTTTTTCTTTATAATTTTTATGTAAATCCTTGTGGCGTTTATTAATAAATTTTAACTTAGCCTTAGCGCTTTTTGTGTGTTAATTTCATTCCTTTAGCTTCCTTTTCTATTATTTTTTGTTTTCTTTCTCTAACCAGGAAATGCAGCATTTTAGGCGTTTAAGCAGTGAAAAAATTAAAATAAGCTCATGTTATGTTGGATTTGTGCAAACGGAAACGGATTTTAATAATGTTAAAACTTCCGCTACGATTTAAGCAGCATTAAAATGTTATAAAAACACGCAAATGTAATTAAAGCATACATATACAATTTATATTTAAAGTTTCTTATAAAGGGTTAAAGGGTTTCTTAACCTCGACATGAAAAAATTTAAAAAAAAAATGTGCATATACATTTTAAGTCAACTTAATTATATCAGCAACTTTTTAATATAAATTACATGCGTTTTGTAAAGTAAAAGTAAAGAAGCGCAGAAGAACAAGAACAAAAAAACGCTTATAAAATTAATTTTCTTATGAAACCTTCAACCCCTCTATAATTAACTTGTACAAACACACGCACACACGTAAAAATACTATATATAGAGATATGTGTATATGCACACACATACACATACAAATATATATATATATATTTTGAATTAATTAAATTTTCGAAGAACAAACGCTCTTTTCTTTCAACTCATTTAATTTAATTTCAGCCGCTAAAATACGCTTACAATATCTTAACATTTATGTGAATATGTGTGTGTGTATATGTAATTTTTTCAGTTTAGTTATTTGTTGTTGTTGTTGTTGCTTTTCCATTACTCATCATGCGCGCACACCCCATTCACATAATAATTTATTTAATTAACTTTTCCTCTGCTACAATTTTCTATAAAATTTATTGATTATTTTTCTTCGTTTTTTTTTTTTTTGTCTTCTGCTTCTTCTTCTCTATAGTATATCCAACCAACTTAGCTGTTCTTATTTTTCATTTGAACACACTCGCACTTACATACATGTGTTTATGCAATGCGGCGGCACATATGTGTGTTGTGCACACACACAAACACACATGAGTAGACCGTAATAAAATAAGTATAAATTTCCCTTCGTTTTGCCGCCTTTGAATCTAATGCAATTTTAATTTTATATTTCATACTCTATTCATTCTCTAACAGCCCTCAGCCCCACTTTACTTCATTTCACTCCACTCCACTCCACTTCCACGAAAAATATCATCCTCTACTATACATGTGCTTTTACTCATATATAAGGTTTTTTTTTGTTCGTTTTTATATGTATTTCTTATATAATATAACACTTTATTTATTATTCATTTTCGATATCCATATGTATGTATGTATATATGTGTATGTGCATTTATATATTATGTAACCATATGTATATCCTTTACACGCTGCTTTCTTATAACAAATATATATATTCTTCTGCACAACTCCTTTACAAACACGCTCACACACACACTCACATTTTATTCCACCAAAAATATCTATATGTAATTCAACCCATTTTTCGCCATTGATCGATTTTACAACACAATAATTTATAACAAATTATTGGCTATCATTATAAAAACTATTATTAATGAATCTCTAAATGTAACCTATTACCTAAGGTATTCCAAAATAGGAAAGAGGTGTATTTTGGTTGAATTATAAAAAAATATTTCTAATTGATCAGATTGACAGTTTACAATTTAAGGAAGTTCCACAGAGAACTGTTATGTAATATATTATTTTTGAACTGCATTTCGTCCGCAACTATATCTGAATCGTCGCAGTATTTTTCACAAGACATTGCAGGGTTTAAAAAAACATTTCTCTACTCTAGACGTAGAACAGGACAATATATGTACATACGTTTCGTCGTCCATTTTACAACATGAATATTTTTGTATGAAATTCGTTTTTAACTTCCGAGTCCTACTTTTGGCGTCTAAATTTTTTGCAGCATTCCTGTCTGAAACTTTTTGGACTTTGTATGTTTTCAAACCTGCATTGGCTTTAACATTTCGCACCAAATAGTCAGAGCACTGGGCTAACTGGGCAGCTTTTTTACCAGATGTGTTTGGAGATCTTTTTAATATGCTTTCCATTTTCTTGGCTTGTGGTCCTTGTTCTCTTTCCGAACCAGGTTTCTTATCGATGGTCAAATTCTCCTGAAACTGTTTAATAACATTGCCGTCAAGGCAGACCTTAAATTTTTTGGCCAATTTTTTGTAGGACCAATTTGGTATTTTTTTGAAAATTTTTAATAATTTTTAAGACGTACTTCTTTTTCTTCACTCATTTTAATCAAACTCACAATAAATCAATATGTTTGTCATTAAAAATATCAACTGACATATTTTTCGAAGATAACTAGATCAAAGAAATTTTTAAATTTTACATCCAAAAAAAATTATTAGGTAAAACGTGTGTTAAGATTTTTTCAATCCCACTCCTTATGTAGGAGAGCATATCTTTGGTCACTATATAGGTCTTAAAAGGACCCGGTTTTTCCACTTTGCATATACTTTTCTACCACCATACAATATAGCAGATAGCTCACCCAAAAAAATAATAAAACTTCTCAAAAGGAATGGCCTCATAATGGGAGGTATAAACTTTACCTTTATAATCAAGGAACTTTAAATTAGATCTTAGCCAGCTTGTGGTCGGAAAACCTATCACCCGTCTCAATCAGAAACAAACACTGCTATGTTCGTTTAAATTAATCACAACTAATGAATGTTTCGAAGAATTCAATTAGTCTACTCATTGATTGGGAATTGGATTTTTTGAAAATTGATCTAATAACTGCATACTATAACTTTTGTGATTTGCTTGAAACTCTTTCATGTAATTGCCCAGTGGACCACGAAGCGAATGTTGAGCGAAAGTTCGCCTAAACTATCGCAAACGAGCTCAGAAACGAGCGTTTTGCGGGCAAAAATACTGAGCGTCGCAAGAACACTCGCTTAATGTCTGCAAACGTGTTTTGCAAACTATAGTTTTGCGAGCATAAATACGAGCGTCGCAAAACACTGACAAAAATTTGTACTTGTACACTTTCTTATAATTCTGATAGACTTCATTTTTACATTGAATATAAGAAGGTTATGAAAATTAGCCACTAGAACAAAGACGGGAATGTATGTTAAGTACATAAACGCACTTTACGTTTATGTACTTTGTGTTTTTTAAATTATAGGTACAATTTAAAACCTACCATTTTTTAATTTTTTATTTCTATTATTCTTATTATTTATTTTTTCATTTTATAATACAGATTAGTATAATAATATCGTAGTAATAGATAAAAATATTTAAAAATCTAGCAGATCACATAATTATTAATTTTCGTAGTTGTAGTAAAAAATGACATGAATGTAAGACTCGCAAAAAATATCGCAAAAGATTCGTTACCATTATCATAAATGACTCGTAAAAAATATCTCTAAATGCTCGCAAATGATATCAGAAACGATTCGTAAAAAGATTCGCAAAAGGCTCATATAGATATCATCTTTTGCGAGTGTCGTAATGATTCGTTTTCGTATCGTTTTCGGATCCATTAAGCGATAGTTTTGTCCGCAAAACTATCGCCAAAGTCTCGTATAAGATATCATTTAAGAAGATTTGGTTCACTGGGTAATTAGAATTGATATCTATCTAGTTTCATATCTTCCCAGAGCTATGAATTAAAAACAAGTTCCTTCATCCGTTTCCATTTCTAGTTTGCGAAGTTCCGTAGAGCACCAATAAAGATATTGACGAAAATATTCTAAAAATATATTGGAATGTCGGCTTAAAATGGGTTAAGTCCGTTAGCTGTTGTCTTCGTGCCATTTCGTATCGTGCTTTCTGTTTTTTTTTTTCGTTAGTTTCCGTTGTGCCTAAATTGTGGCAGTACAACTTCACATGAAATAACGCATAGTTGCCTAAGACATTGCGTCTTTTCTTCATACTCCACTACTTCTTCCTGTCATTTATTCTTCACTCACTCATTCATTCACTGATTCATTTATTTATATGTACATTTCTGCATTTATTACGCTTTCATTTATTTATGCTAGCCGAGTAAAACACGTTCCCGTTTAGCGTCACACACACACAGCTGTGTGCAATACAAAGTTTGTTGGTTTGTCTCCGGCATAGTCCGTCTTCGAATTCATTGCCATCGTTGCCATCACCGCTACCACCATCACCATCAACGCCAACATCTTCACCACTTGGTTTATCGTCATCACCATCTCGCCATATTTAATTTTTTCTGTAGTTCAGTTTATGTTTCTTCTTGAATTTCTTAGCGTATCGTAGTTGTTTTATAGTTTTTGTGTGCTGGCTGCTCTCATTCCATTCATTAAGTTTATAAGAACAAGAACAAGCAGAATAAGCAGAAGAATTGTATCGCATAATAAATAATTAATTTAAACGGCACCGTCAAAATGGTAATAAATAAGTAGGTATATATATGTATATATAGTGAAAAAGGAACTACTTGTATGTATTTGTCGTCGTCATCGCCATCGTCGCCGACGTCATTTTTTGTATCCGTATCCGTTTCGAAATAATCAACTTATTGAAATACTCTAGCAAAGATCAATTTTAATGAAAATAATTAAAGAAAAAGAAATAAAATTATTTCACTTATAAGGAGAAAAAGTAATTAAAATTTATATGCACTAGAAAAGCAGCAATGATTCCTAAGCTAGCTCTAGATTGGATATGATAATTGTTCTTGTAAGGAGTTAACATTAGTTCTTTAGGTTGACCTAGATAAACAAAAAAACATTTCTTAAAATGTAATCAGAGTAGTTTTTAATGAATACTTATACTATATAAGAAATACTTCAAATACGTCACTTATAGTGAAGTGATTTCTATGGTTTGGAGGAAGCTTAAGAAAACGATCCAAGTCAGTGCTAGTATTTGGTAACTGTAATTTCTAGACAGAAGCTTATCTGACGATTTGTTTGGTGGAATAATCAACAATCTTAATAATACAGTTTACGTTATATACATAAGTAAACGTAGCAGATTTAGAAAGCCACAGTTGCTGATCAAGAGGGAGGACGGTTGGCTATAACCTATTACCTGTAAAAACTGATATTATTTTTCAGTCAATGTTTTTTCTTAGTCGACCGCGATAGAATAAAGTAACTCATGGAAGATAACCTCGATAGTCTAGTAGATAGTTTCACCCGAGAGGTTCGGGTTCGATTCCCCTCTTGATTAGTTATGATTAGTTTTCATAACCTTATTATATTCACTAACGATATGAAGTGTATGAGAATTATAAGAAAGTGTAAAAGTACACATCTTGGTAGGCAATGGGAAAACCCCCGAGCTGATAACAAATTGTCACACCGCTGTTCGGAACCGGCGTTAAACTGTAGGTCAAACCATTTAGTATAACATTGGGTGCCACTCAGGCCTAAGTGTGTCTCTTTAGATCAAAATAAAGGCCAGAAATTAGTTGTCTGGCCCGAAAAACACTGATGTTCAAAAATTTCTACACAATCGGACGGACCATAAATGGCAATGGTACCCCAGTACAATGAAAAATTTTAATTTTCTTCTTCTTCTAACCTTTGTTTCGGAACACCCTTTGAATGTTTTTTAACTAAAAATGGACATCAAAAATTAATTTCTTAGCACAGAAAACCCTGGTATGCAAAATTTCAATAAAACCGGTAGGTCTATAGATGGCGCTGCAAAAAGGGGAAAGTTGAATTTCTCCTTGATTTTGCACATTGAAATGTGAGAAAATTTTTTTGGGGTTTTCAGAGCAAAGCACTATAAGGAAATTTATCACTTTTTCTGGCCTCAAAATTTAAATCTTTAAAAGAGCAATGCCTTTAACATTTTTGTAAAGTAGACACCCCAAACCCAACGGACTAGTACTTGTTTTGTTTTTAAAACATCACTACGTTAAACGGCAGGCATATGAAATTAAGATTTTAATTTTTAATTTAAACTAATTTGATCTGCATCTTCTTGCATCTCTTTAAAAAAAATTATATTTTTCTAGACAAGCACTATATAGAAACTAAAAAATTATTTGAAATATGGCATTCTAAAATTGTTTAAAAAAGACGAAAGATTCCATTCTGTACTGTTATTTGCTAGAAAATATTAATCTAGGTGGCATTATAAAAACGCAAGAGACGGCATTATTTAAGAATGCCCAAGATATTGAGAAAAAATGGAAAAGTATCCATAGATGCTTGCTAAATTTGAGACTAAATATAATGTTTGGCTAGCTGGAACAACAGTTCCTGAAATAAAACACAACTCACCAGAATAAAAAGTTTGACGTCCAGGACTTGCATTCGGATCGTCGGAGTCGGACCGTGGAAAAAGAAGAGATACATTAGAAGTGTGCAAGCAAACTCATAATGAATGTAGTTTATTGGCTATTGCAGATAGTACGTCAGCTTAGAAACAAGGTAATAAATTGCATTCAGTACCCAAACCGAGCTTCTAAAATTAGAAAAGTACTGCTCACGAAAGACAAATTACCGTCACCGCTTCCTCTTAATGAGGCTGTAGCATGCTTTTTGGATAATAATTTCGCAAAGCAGCAGTATTAGGAGTCAAAATAAAATGAATATCTTAATACTTTGCAGAGTTCGCTATTTTTTTTTTTAAGGATTTTTAGAGGTCCCGAGAAGCGGATTACTATCTTAAAATACTTAATTCTTCTTATAGCGCTATTTTTTCGATATCTCAGTAGACCTAGTCGACACGACTATAAATATAAATAATATTTTCACTAATTCCAGATAATCTATCTCGCTCAGAACCAAGAGGTTTTTCGTATCTATTAAGTATCTGTATTGAAACTCACAAAGGTACAGAGATGTGTCGCCCTGGGTATAACAGGAGCCGTACGAAGTACACCGCAGGCGGGTTTAGATATAATACTTCATCTCCTTCCCTTAGACCTCTTTATAATAAAAACCGCGGCCAGAAGTGCTCTCAGACTGAGAGAATCAAACCTCTGGAAACGTTCACTGTTTGGTCATGCCACTATACCTACAGTACTGGAGAACAAGGGAAGAAAACATAGTGCCAACGGCAGTCTTTTAACAGCCACAGACTACGCGAATCCAACCACTGATTTCAATAAAAGTGCAAATTTCATCTTTCCCAACCGCGAAGACTGGCTATCCAACAAGGTCCCGACCGAGGAAGATATATCAGTATTCACAGATGGGTCAAAGATGGAAACTGGAACAGGAGCCGGTTTCTACTCGGAGCAACTAAAAGTACAGCAATCCTATAGATTGCCCCGTACATGCAGTTCGCTGCTATCCATTCGACACCACACGGTCAATCTCTGCTGGGTTCCTGGACATAGTAATATTGAAGGGAACGAAAAAGCAGACGGCTGGGGTCCACTATGGATATAAGCGCAGCGGACACATCCATACTGCCACCGATTTCTGAACTATATGGCATTATTGACGCCATAGTAAGCTACGAAACCAATCCCAACTGGGCAAACAGAAGAGATTGTGCAACGTCAAGTTCACTATGGCCGGAACTCAACAGAAAAAGAACGGATTGCATCCTTTCTCTGGGGAGACTCCAGATTCGAACTCTCACCGGAATCACCACAGGCCACTGCACAATAGAAGCCATGCTTCAGAAATGGTGCATCGAGGCCACCGATCACTGCAGGATGTGCGGAGATATTGAGGAGGCTGAGACAACACACCATCTACTATGCGTATGCCCCGCTCTGCAAGAACGACGATTCCGTACTCTAGGATCAAGGTTCTTTGCAGACATAGCAGAGCTTAGCGGAATCGATCTGTCCAACCTTTTGGATTTTGCCACTAGAACAAAAATGTTAAGGTGGCTTAATACCTGAACTAATAGGAGATATACAGGTTCTCACGCAACCGGTCGACTCCAGACCAACTGTTGAAGACAATCACAATGGGCCTACCTGACATCCGAGTGGAAGTAGCATATTTTATTGCTACACGCCTTCTAAACCTAACCTAACCTAACCTAACCTAAGTATCTGTTAAGTATTTTTTTCTCCAGACCTTGAAGGCCAAAATCTACCGACTTAAGGATCAAATTGTATGAAAACTAGACGTGATGGAGAAAAGCTAACTACAGATTGAAATGGGAAATAAATTTCGCATTAAACTTTAATAGGCTTCAGATCTTAAACCCATTGTCTTGAAATAAATTTTCTTAAACTATGAACGTGTGTATTCTATAATTTTCCTCACAACTTCTCAACAATTCAAACAAACACTTAAAGATATTAACTCCTAATATATAAGATGAATGTTCAACTTCTAAGAATTCGTACTATTCGTTGTTATTTGAAATGAATGAATGATATTTCGCGCTCTACAGTATTATAACTTTTGCATTTACTTTTGTTTTTGTTGTATTTGTATTTACAACTACATTCATATATATGTGTATATGTGCCCATATATACATATATTTATACTGGTGTGAGTGTGTCTTCGATAGTAATAGCAGTTGTAGTTGCTGTATTACATATACTAGTTGTTAGTTGCTGTTAGTTAGTACTCGCAGGTAGTAGATATGTAAGTTGGTTGGTTGGTTGGCTGGCTGGTTGATACCAACCTACCTACCTATCTACCTACAACACTCTGTTGAGTAGAGTATAAAATACAACTAAATATTTAATACTATTTTATTGCACGAATTTCAAATAAAATATGCATGTCGACCAATGAATTATTCATAGAATAATGAGTATAACATTGCAAAACAGAAGAAAATAAAAACACTACAACAACAAAAAAGTTTTCTACTTTTTTTCTTTTTTTATTTCATACATATTATGCATAGGTTTATGTGAATATATATATATTTATATATTTGTATACTACATATAATATGTAATTGTTGTTGTACCTTCACTACCTACGTATGCTCAACACAAATATATAGTAATAATAACAACGACAATTACAATAACAATTTAAGAGTCAATGTAATGAAAGTTTTGCAAACATTAAATAAAAAAAAAAAAGTACTAGTAATAGCAATACAAAAACAATTTAAATGCAATAAATAATTATACTTATTGCATTTGGAATAACATTGTATGGTAAAATTTATTGTATTGTTGTATTCTTTACTTTATATGTATATTTTTTAACTACTTCGGTGAGCTGAGCTGAGCTGAACTGAGCTCTACCTACTATTATTATTATTATTATTAGTGGAAGTGGAGGTAATTTTTATTTTTTTTAACTAACTATGAATGAATGAATGCAAGTGAAATAATTTCTTAGAAATTGTGCATGTCTGAAAAATTAACATTTGCAAATAGTAATTTAGTTAAGAATTTAATTCGTAGCAAGGATAACAATCTAAATAATATGTGCAATTAACTTGAAGAAAGTCAAAACATTAACAATAAACTATGTAGAGCGCTAGTGAAAAATATAAATCGTTTTTTTAAGAAGTAATTTTAATTTTATTTTTTTTTATTGTAATTAGAAATTATTTTCTTTTTTTCAATTCAACTATAGCAGAACCAGGGACCTCCTTTGTCACACCCGGTCTGATGTAGCCAGACTGACTGCAGTACTGACGGTGCATTGGGCAATAGGGGAACACGCGGTCAGACTCCGCATCCCACACAACATACACTGCAGAAGCTGCAACAACCTTGAAGAAAGAGAGACTCTAACCCACTTTCTCTGTCATTGCCCGGCTCTTGCTAGAACCAGATTAAAACTATTTCAGGAACTTTTTTTAGGCAAGATAACAAAGATCTCCAAATTCGAAATTGGAAAACTCCTCCAATTTCTCAATCTCACTAACTGGCTCTAGATAACAAAGTGCAAGTACACTTTCTCAAATGAGGTTGTGGTATCAAAACGGCGCTCTAACGCTAATTGTGCCCCCTATGTTAGAGGGAGTAGCCACTCTACCTATATAATGCTGAACCATCCCCGCAAAGTAATACTCAATGGTAGTTCCGTGGGGAGAATGGTAGAAGAGAAAGTAGGTTGTTTTAGTCGGTAGGAATCCGACATAACCGGACACGAACAAAAGTTCTGCGGTACCTATGAAGGTTTCCACCTGCCAACGTACAAAAAAAAACAAAAAAACCAATCTACCTACCTACCTATTTTCTTTTTTAAATTTTTCCTTCTTTTTTTTCAATTGTAAAAATTAACTATCTATAAATCTTCACAATTGTAACCTTTCACCTAATACAGTGTACGCTATCTCACATTTTTGTTTTTTTACACAGTAAATGTGTAACTTTCCCAATAATAGTACTATTACTTTCTTTCAAGTAGGATTTATAAATCTTTTTCAAATAAAATTGCGAAAATTTAACCCATTAAGGCCTGGGCTTTGAGAAAACGCAACGTTGGTAATTTTTCTTATTCTATGCAAATAATTAAAAAATCTGATCTTAATACAGTTGCTATTTATACATATTGGATGTCTTTAGATTATGCTATGTTTGATTTGATTCGATTTCTTTATTTTAATATATACATTTCGATCCAAAGTTGACCAATTTTTTCCCCCATTTTTCAAAATTATGCCAAAAATTGTAAAACACTTTAAATTCGAAACTTCTTTTAGTGTTGGTTTTTTACAATCCGATACTTGATATAAATTCTTTTTTTTAATTCATTTTCGTCAAAAACTTATTAAAAATATAAATTTAAACTTTTACGCTGGGCCTAAGTGCTGCAAATTTGCTTGCGTGTGGCAGCTCTGTAAAAGTCAACTGGTTTCCATTATTTTTATTATGACTTGTTTATATAATTTCTGCTACCGTGTTTTACGTTTCTGCAATGTTAATAAAACGTTTTTTTTGACTAAAAAAGAAATCGACAAAGAAACTAAATCGGCAATTCGGATTAAATATGAATTTTCGAAGCAACCATGATATGTATCAAAAGATAACCAAGACAGTTAACCAAGCCACGTTTTAGAAAAAATGGGATGGAAAACCCTAAAATAGAATTTTTGGCCGTTTTTAGAAATTGGAGAGCTGAACACTGGCGTGCTACAAACTTCGAAATCCAGAAATTATAGGCTGAAATGAACCCTAAAACCGAAACTGTAAATCAAAAACAGTTACTGGCTTAGAAAAACTATAAATGCAGAATTGCTCAGCATCACCTTCTCTTTTTGTCTCAAACCTCATGACCTTAAATACGGCCTTGATTACTGGTGTATGCTAATTGATCACTGAACCCTTATGAATTGTGTGAGCGGTTTGTTGATGAAGGAGGGGATTGATCTCATGGTACAAAGCACTAAAGTCTAGGCACAAATTGATTGCAGTGATTCATTGTCTTCCACAAATACCAGCGAAATACGACTGTTTATTGGCTTTAATGATCACTAACAAATAAAATGAAAGCTCAAAATTACTCTCCACGACTGTCCATGTACTAATCACAATATCTATGGTCATACGTTGACCACTCGTAAGTACTTTTTCACCACTTTTGGAAGACAAGACAATAACGCAGTAAATTTCTATAACCAATATATAAAAATAAGTTTTAAATAATAAAAAAATAATTCCAAATTAAATCACTAATTTTGTCATAAAACTAAGATCTGTGTATACTACATAAATAAAAATGTAATTACTAAAGGTACTTGTTTTGTGCAGCAAAAAGGCCCAGCGTTGCGTTTTCGCCACGTACCCTATAGTAGGGATATGGTAGAGTTAGGGATAAGAATTTTTTTTTAGATTTTTTTCTTAGTTAGGTGAAATGTAAACTCCATGTGAAGTTTGGTCGATTTTGTGCCAGCGGTTATATGCTCAGACCTTAATGGGTTAATTAATTTACATACAGTAAAATAAAGAGCCAAAAGCTTAAATAACCAAAAAAAAAAGAATCTCTAGAAACTATTTATGTACACAAATTTGAGCAAAATTTTTTACTAAAATATAATAGGAAATAATTTTAAAATAACGCCAACAAATAATAAATAAATTTCTACTAAACTTTTGACCTGCTAAAATTCAAGTAAGTTTTCTAACTTATAATTTACAATTTATATTTTTTTGCAACTATGAACTATGAATACAAATAAATATTTATGCATGTATGTATATTAATGCCACTAATATGTTGCATTGGCCTTGTTCTGAAGTCTTTTTCAGTTGCTCGTGTAGACGTTGGAGGTGTTTGTTATTTTTGTTTATTTGTTTTTTTTTTCGTTGATGTTGTTGTTACTACTGCATTTAATTATTCAAATTTTACTGACGCAGTAAAATGTTTAATTCAAAATAAAGTGGCAATATTGTAACGAACAAAGAAGAACACAAAGTGCTTACAAATGCTTTAAAAACAAACTAAATGACTTCCTTCCTTTGCTTGTTTCGTTGTTGCTTATGGAAAATTATGAAAATGAAGAAGGCGAAAACATAAAACAACAAACATATTGCAAAAAAAAAAAAAAAAAAAAGAAATTAAAATACTTTATAGTTAGTGAATTTTATAATTCTGAATATATGTAGATTGTATAAGTTTATTTTACATACATCCTTATATGGTCTAATATATTCAAAACCTTCATAAGTTGGATTGGTTTTGCATATTATTTTTATAAATACATACCATATTTGTATGTAATTGGCAAACGATTCGAAATAATTTGCAAAAGACACACTAAAATTCATAATTTTATACAATTTCACTTTACTTACACTTACAATTTTTTTTTTTTTAAAATTATTATTTTTCAAGTGACTTTTTTGTCTAAAAAAAAACCAAAATTTATTTTGAGTCCTTGTTGTTTACATGTATCATTTTTTATTTTTTGCACATTGATTATGTAATCCACTCAATTTTTTAAAGCTTCTAAAATCTTACTTTCAAATTAAATTTTAGATTTTTTTCGTATACTAATTATGTAAAATTAAAATTTTTGATCAGTTCGCATTTTTTCACACAATGGTTTAGGAATTAATCCTGCGAAGACTGAACTAGTCTTGTTCGCCAAGAAAAAGAAGATTCAGCAGAACGCATTTCCTAAAATGGAAGGGTGCACTCTGAACCTATCAAAAGAGGCCAAATATTTAAGTATAATTCTGAACTTAAAGCTCTCGTGGAAGCGGAAGAAGAAAGAATGAGAAAAGGACCTAATGCTCCATATGCTTGCAAGAGGACCTTCGGGAAGAGATGGGGTTTAAAACCATATATAATCCATTGGATGTATATGGCGATAATCAGGCCAATCATCACTTACGGTTGTCTAGTATGGTGACCGGCGATGGCCAAAAAGAGAAGCCAATGCAAACTAGAGAAGGTGCAAAGACTCGCCATTTTGGGCATTACAGGAACTGTAGGAAGCGCTCTACGAATGGCCTTGGAGATGATTCTACAACTACCCTCTCTGGACATGTTTGTAAAAACTGATGCAGCAAAGACTATTCTCAGGTTGAGAGAGTGTAACCAGCTGACATTAGCCAACTGCAAACACTCCAGCCTTATAGGTAAGGCAAGTGATTATCTGGTAATACGCAGTGATTTTAACTGGAAAATATCGATCGACTATCCCTCCAGAGACAGCTGACTACAGCCTGATGTTGAAGACCTTTCAACAGTCTACTTTACTGATGGCTCAAAGACAGATGGAGGAACTGGTGCGGGAATTTGTTGTGAAACGCAACAAACCCGAAGGTCATATAGACTACCGAATTACTGTAGCGTTTTCCACACATAAAAAGCACCTTACTTAAGGAAGCTGTAATCTGTGTGGATAGCCAAGCTGCCTTGAAAGCTATTGGATCTACTGTCATAAAATCAAAGGTAGTGCAAGATTGTCGTAACGTTTTGCGCAGCATAAGACATTGTAGGGTAGGTTTACGTTGGGTTCCCGGACATAGCAATATTGAAGGGAACGACATGGTTGGCGAACTTTCCCTAGCAGGGTCATCAATGCCTGCCAGTGACGCAATCAACACGCTACTACCACCGTTTTGTATTACAGCAGGGACAAACATTAAAAGGACAAAAAGTATTTTGCAACTCGATAATTATGCTGTGAACATGGTGTCAGGTGTTATCACCGGTCACTGCGCTGTGGGCGAAATGTTATGCAAATGGCGGCTATCGACCAACGATATATGCAGAAGCTGTGGAGGAATCGAACGAGCATTTGCCATGTCACTGTCCCTCGTTTCAGGAACGAGGGCTCCGAACTCTCGGGGCCAGGTTCTTTAACGGACTAACAGACAAAGCTGATGCACAGATTTCAGATCTACTCAGCTTTCTCGTCAAGACTGGGTGGTTTCCAAAGAATCCAGTTTGAATCCACAGGGAACCGAACAGAAAGGAAAGATCACCCAAATATAAAAGAAGGGCATAACAATGGGCCTAATAGGGCCTCCGAGTTGAAGTGTGTAGCACAAATTTCTTCTTTAACCTAACCTTACCTACCTAAGTATAAGCTTCCATGGGTTGTTGTGACATAAAAGATGAATTACGTTTAAATCAAATTTCTTCATTTTTAATCAGTCTTTATTTTTCCCACATAAATTGTGTTAATTCCCAACTTTTCGAAAAGCTTTGAATTTTCATATATTGATTGTATAAATTTTGTTATTTTTAAATGGGTATTAATTTTTGCACACTAATTCTGTATTTTTGTAATTCAGAATGTTAATTTTTGTTTAGCTGTAATTTTTTTCCATAGAAAGAAATTATGTAAATTTCCAAATTTTTTAAAAGTTAAACTTCCACACATTATATATGTAAGTTTCGTTATTTTCAAATGAATTTTAAGTGTTTTCGCACACTAACTATGTAATTTTTTTCTATTTTTCATTAGTTGTTATTTTTCACACATAAATTAGGTAGATTTCTAAATTATCGACAACCTTTAATATTTTACATTAAAACTGTTTGAATTCCATCATTTTTAAATAAAACTGCAAATTTGATTATTTAGTGTGTGTTTTTACACATTGCATTTTAATTACTACGATCTATTTATGTAGGTATTTAAATTAAATATTTTCTTCGAGAACTGAAAAATGCTAAAATCAAAAGAGTGAGTTAAAAGAAATAGAAGTAGGAGCAATGAATGACTATTTCCGAAAATATTTCTACTTTTTTCTAATTCTTTACTGAATAAGATGATATAATTTCAAATAGAAATTGTTTTCTTTCTCAATTGATGTCTTCTTTTTTTTTTTTTTTTTTTTTTGTAATAATGCCTCACTGTGGTGGCATTATAGCCACATCAAAGGGTAAGTTAAGCCAAATATCGTCAAATATTAAGCATACGCTGCTGCTGTCTAAAATCAATCTTTACCACATTTCACACACACATATACACAGACACGCATGCATAAACATCAGCAAACCAGATATGAGAAATGTATACAAATATGTATGTATGTATGTATGTATTAGTGTATGCAAACGCGTGTGTGTATTTATCTAAAGCCAACATGCCTACTTAAACTTTGAGTTTACAATAATGTAACAATAACAATTATCTTAAGCTGTGTACGCGTCATCCGTTTCTAACTAAATCAATATTATGAAATTTGTAAGATAACAACGTTTGTATAGGTTTAACTATCTCTCTTACTCTAACTGTCCGAGTAAGTCTGTGTCTGTCTCACTGTCTATCTGTCGTTTTGTCACTATGCTGTTCCACACACAAACGCACACAGAGAGAATGTCTGCTGCACATATTATTTTACGTTTGACAGTTGGTCATACCAATATGACATGGCGTGTTTCAATTGTTGTCGCAGCGTATTTATAAAACATGCATGCCTACTTGCGTCTATATTGTATGATTATGTGTATGCTTACACACATGCACACTCACACATACATACATACATATATACATACATACATATGTGCATGTGAATGTGTATTTGTGCGGTTGTTTATTTGTATATAGCACCACCATCGCTTCGAGTCGTCAAGTATCTCAAATTGTGTCCACTTAGTATATTTACACTTTATACATACGTATATTTTGAATTAATTACTTATTTCAATGTGCAACAAACAGAGAATATATTATTGGAAAATGATTGCACAAATACACAGAGAAATATTCACGTACAAGCAAACACATACACACGCATACATACATACATGTGCAATCTCATGCATTTATACTTTAGCATAGACATAGGCGTAAATGTTACTTGTCCAAATTTGTTTTCGTTGGTAAAGGCGTTTAACAACAACGCATTCCAGCATAGTAGCAACAGCTACAACAACAAATACACAATATTAACATCAACAACAACATTAATGATGTACACTCATCCCTACTCAATGGAGAGTGATTTAGTAAATGAATAAAAAGGGAATAAAATACGCGAAATATTTATGCCACTGAACGATAACAACGCGTCTGTCTGCATTAATTCTGTTGCTAAAGATTTACTTAGTATTTCAAAGAAAATAAATCACAGATGATTTGAAAATCGTTGGAAAAGCTTTCTTAAATTCTGGAAAAAGTTTTCCATTATTTATGGAAAACCTTAGCTATTGCAAAAAAAAAAAAAAACCAATCACTTTCATAAAATATCCTCAAAACAAAATATCCTTAAGGACAAAAATTGCTGATACTCTTGGTAAATTTTTATTTATTAATTTTATGTTTTCAGGGCCTTTAATGTACTCTAAAATGCCTTGTTCTTGTTTAACAAGGCAAAAGTCTATCCAAAAATGAAATTTCGAATTTACCTTTTTGTTTCTGCTTTTTGAAAAACACTGAATTTTTATGAAAATATCACCAAGCAAAATAGTCCAGACAAATAAAGTTCATTGTAGGAGAAATTATACTTGAAAATACAAAGTCTATTTTCACACTTTCACTAAAGAGGGTATGTCACACATGCCCATAGTAAAGTGGATTTTATATTACATATTATGTCAAATATTGAGCAAATCCGATTCATGCTCCCTGATGCAACTCTGCATTATTTATCGATTAAGATACATCCTATTTGCAACCCACAACCTGAAAAATAAAGTACTTTAGAAGTGACGTTAACTGCTTACAATTTGGCGCCTTATTTTGGGAATTGGACTCAAGCATTGAAAAAGCTCAATTTGTAACTAAGTTTTTCTATGTGTTAAATGAGAAAGTAAAAATAAATATTTTTAGAAAATAAATGTATAAATGGAAACCCCGCAAAGCGCACGGCAATTCTAAGAAAATTTGTTATACAGTTAACATTCGATAATGTGAACTTCCACTAACGTGAACAAATTTTTTCTTCCATTGACTATTCTAAAACGTGAACAAAGTTTGAAAGTTCTAAAACGTAATAATTTTAATAGTTTTGCGAATCCTCTAGATATGTTTACTACAAAAACTTAAGAGAAAAGGAAATATTTAACGTAAAGATTATTCTGTGGTAAAATTATAAAGTTTCCGTTATTAATTTCAACAATCGGAAATGTGAATAATCTCTTAAACGTGAACACCCTTGGTTTTTATTAGTTCACGGTTTCGAGCGTTGACTGTATATATATTTAACTAGGTTCGCGATACCATTTTAATTAGAATGTTCATAGGTAAAAAAAATTGGTACCAATTTCACAACTACGCACTAATTTAATTTTAAAAGTTCAATTTAAAAAATTCAGCTGATAATATTAGGAAAATTTTTATTAAGATAATCACATGCCTCCCTTTCCTCTCTTATTAATCTTGATCACCATTTTTCATTCTTTTGTAAATATAACAGTTTCTAACGAGCGACCTGGTAGTGGCGAAATTCCAAATAGTAATGTGGAAAATATCTCACCTTATTACCTTTCAAATAAGTTGAAATTTATAAAGATCCGATAATGCTTAATATTTTTTTAACAGTTTTTAAACATATTTCACTAAAAACCTACTAAATTTATTTAAAAAACAAGTCCTTTATTAGCCTAAAAAAACTGCCCATTAGAACTTTTTCAATCTGAAGCCAAAGCTCATGTGAAAAAATTTGTCGTAAAGTATCATAGCATACTATTTCAAGATCCCATAGTAGAACCACCCGCAAAGAGGGCTTTGGGTGTTAAAGTGTTAAAATCCCCTATAGCGAATGAAAGTTCATTTGTTTAATTTTACATACAGTTATATTTATATATTTCTTATATATTTTTTTTTTCAAACCACCTCCTTCCCCGCTATGGGAAAACTATGCATGCGGACCTGACCCATCGACATACATACACACATACACATGCATAAATCGTAAATGAAAATGCGTGAATATTTAACAGAAATAATCTAAAATCGCTAATGTAAAAACATCATCGCGGTTTTGTGTTAGACTGAAAGAAACAACAACAACAATAACAGCAGAAGCAACAATAAATGCAACAACAAATGATATGTAAAATTTACGCGAAATTTAGAGAAGTAAAATTTTGTAAAATTAATTATTCCCAAATTCATATATACCCAGTAGGAAACGTAGTAGTCCCATAAGAAGTGAATGCTGAATGGCCCAAGAAAAGTATGGCGATATTTTTTATGGGAGAACAGAAACAGTCAGTGATGTTTTCATTTGCCTAAGAAGCCTGAGGAATCTACTAGCAATATAATTTTAAAGAATCAACTTAATGAGATATTTATAAAAATTCTAGAGGGTTTTTGAGTTCTTAGTTGAAGCATTACTAGAAATCAATCTCTTCAAGTCTAATGAATGAAGCTTAACTCTAAATTGATTTTTCACGGCCCCATGTGAAAACTGAAACATTTAGGTTTGCTGCAATTACATGCTGGGTAGCCATCCATACATAAATACATATGCACTACTTTGGCTACTGCAAATAGAGGAAAATACTTCTAGATTTCTAAGCCTAATGTTGTTGAAAATGAGTTTCAACTATTTCTACAAATGCAATTGCCTCTACCAAAAACACACACACACACGCATGCTTTTACACATGTATAAACTCATATATATGTATGTATGCATAAAAAACATACAGATACACTAATCATTTACGTATTTAACATGAAAATGAAAAACTTGTCACAGGACATGTGTAGAAAGAAAGGAGAGACGCTCTCATATAGAAAGCACAGTTTTTTTGTGTTACAATGGGTAAAAAAGTGAAACATAGAAATGCACACGCTTTTTATTATTTGCTACATTGCATTGCATGCATGTGCGTCTCGTGCATATGCAACGAAAGCACCGCTACATGTACAAGTTTTCTGCAGGTTGCAGCAAGTGCATTGCTAGAATAGATATGGGCTACACTCAGTGCTACTGCAAACACACAAACACAATCACAGATTTACACATATCCATACATATATATGTACTTACATATATGCATACAATTTTGTTTGCAGAATGCAGAGAATAAAGCCCCCCTCGAAATAATATTTAATATTTAGAGAGAAATAAATATTAAATGAGTGTGTTACTTAGAAAATCCAAAGGTATGCAGCAATAACGCCGTAGAATGCAACGTGTGTGTGTGTGTGTTTGTGTGTGCATGCATAAGTATATTTTTGTATGTGACAAGTGTTTGTTGTGGAAGGCAGACGGTGGTATTGCCAGTGTCGCTAGCTCGACTAACACCAACATCATCAGCTCCAAACTCGTGGCAATCAATGTTTTGTTGTTTTTTTTTTATTGCAACTGACTGTAGAAGAAATCACACCGGCAGCAGGCAGAATTTTTCGCTTCCCCCTTTCCCTACTACATACAGCTACAGAGTTTCTATTTTAGTCATTGGGGAGGGACAAGCCAGAGCCAAATCAGCCAGCCAACTCATTCACTCATTCAGCCGCTCGCTCTTACTTGTTCGTTTGATTGCTTGCTTTAGGTACGTTGTAAGTTTGACTCACGTACCTACTATATACATACAAATACACCCAAAATCTTATAAAATATGCAGGCCGAGCGTAATTTCTTATTTAAAATGCCATTAAATTTTTTGAATAGAATTTCTCTGCAACTCAGGTAAATACAGTAGAAAATTGTAGACAAAAATCTAATGTTATATGTACCAACATATCTATGCACTACATGTGTATGTATGTGTGTTTACCTATGTATGTATAAGTTTGTGTTTTTACCTATGTAATGTATTAAGTTAGAAATAGAGTATCTATCCCCGGTATCAATCAACTTCTTGTAAGGAAGTTTCGTATTTTTTAAAAAAGTATTTGGTCGTAATTATACAATGGTAAAATTTTAATTGAACTACAGCAACTTCATTCATTTAGAATAATTTTAAAACTTTAATTTAAGGCTCATAATCAAACTTAAATTTGTAGTTATTTTATAATAATAATAATAATAATAATAATAATAGTATTTATCAAACCTACTTGATAGCTATTTTCGTACACCAGGTAAGACGGTAGTGATGCTTTTTTAAACCTTGGCCCATTGTAATACCGATTTTGTAGACAGACTAATCAAGCTCTAACTGGTGACTCAGTAAACATAACCGACGCACAGTGCTTCGAGAGTGGACAAAAATTAAAAAAAGTTATGTCTCCGATCATTAAAATTTTGATGTCATTTTAAAGGTAATAGAATATGTATAACGAACCCAAAATATTTTGTACAGTGGTTGTGTTTTGAAGGAGTTAGGGCTTGCCAAAGTTGATCAATTTAAGAAGCAAATATTGAAATAAAAAATTGAAATTTTTATGACTCTTGCAAAAAAATTGCTTAAATCTCAGGTATCATTGACAGCGCTTTCATTTTTTTTTTTTTATTATAAGAGAAATAATATTACCTACTTTACAACATATAAATAAACAGAACATTTTTTTTTTTAGAAATTTTTTTTGTTAATAATAATCCTTACTTTTTTAAAAGATGGAAAAAAATTAGCCAACTTCATCCAAACTTAGGAGAAAATCATTATTTACTTATACTCTTAAATACAAAAAAAGAAAATTTTAAAGAAATTTATTAAACTATTTCAACTTTTTTAAAAGCAATTTTTTTTGCACCATAATTTTCAGGGCTTGGTCTTCAAAACTTTCTAAAGCATAAATTTAACCTATTAGTGACAAACCTCAAGTAAATATGTTAACAATACATTGAATTAAAATTTCTCCGAGTTTTAGGAGTCTCCTAATATTGACAGATGCCCATGTTTGGTATACAAATTACATACAAACTATTGGCGTACAAAATATTTGAATTGGTTTCTTTCTCTTAAATGTACAAATGTGTTCCAAAAAAGTAGTTCTTGAAATTAAAAGAAAAACACTAGCGGCGTGACTAGCATAGCAAAACAATATAATGTCGTCAAGTGCATAAACAGGCTTAAATGACGGTTTTTAGGAATCTCTATTTTTTGAATTTTGGCATTCGCGAACGTGAACACCCTTGGTTTTAATTAGTTCACGTTATCGAGAGCCCACTGCATTTTTGAAACAGTTACTTTTGACTGTTATGTCGATATTAAAATGTTTATTAGTATTTTACAAAGCAAACTATTTTATAAAAATATATTTAATTAGAAAATCTATTTTATTATATATGTACAGGGTGACAATTGTAAAGTGACGCAAGTTTAATACTCTGCAGCAAGCTTTTCCATTTACCGTTACTTTAACTTAAAAAGGAAATTCATTCATCATTGGCTTTGCTTTTAATTTCATTTGAATTTTTGTTATTACATTTTGAAATTTCCATAAAAATGGACAAGGAAAATATTCGTCGTGAAATTATGAAATTTCATTTGGCAAATTATAGTTGCCGTCAAATTGCAAAGGCTTTAAATTTGTCAAATCGTACGGTAGACCGAGCTATTATTCGATATAATGAAACTGGGGGTTTTGGAGATAGAGACCGGGGAAAATTTTCAACAGTTGGCACTACTGGTTTAACAGAAAAAGTTCGTAAACGAATCAAGCGAAATCCAAGGCGCTCAATGAGAAAAATCGCTAAGGAAGTGGGAGTAAGCCGTGAAACAGTGCGAATCATTGCAAATCAAAGTTTAATCTTAAGCCGTACAAGCTCCGAAAAGCTCAAGATCTGACACAAAAAAGAAAGATTTGCGACTGCAAAGATGCAAGGCGTTGCTACACTCCTCCGTGTTAAAAAATGTTGAAAATATCTTGTTTACAAATGAAAAAATTTTCACGGTTGAACAACATTTCAATGCGCAAAATGACCGAATGTGGCTAACATCATCATCGCAACAAAATAGGACTGTTGGCCGAGTTCAAAAGCCAGCTTCCGTTATGGTATGGGCTGGAGTTTCCGCTAATGCCAGAACCCCTCTAATATTCGTTGAAGAGGGTGTTAAAATTGACCAGGTTGTTTATCGGAGCATTTTAAATGAACATGTTCTTCCCTGGGCCCAAGATACATTTGGAAATGAAAACTGGACTTTCCAGCAAGATTCTGCACCTTCCCACATGGCAAAATTAACGCAAACATGGATAAAAGACAATTTTTCTGGATTCATAACATCTCAAGAATGGCCACCATACTCCCCAGACTTGAATCCAATGGACTACTCTTTTTGGAGTATTTTAGAGAGTAAGGCTTGTGCATCTCAACACCACAGTTTGGAGTCGCTGACAAATTCATTAGAGAAAGCCTGGACTGAAATTGATCAGGAAGTCCTGCGGCGAACAGTCCTACGATTTCCGGATCGATTGAAGGCATGTGTGCAGGCTAAAGGAGGTTATATTGAATGAGGTGGGGTTCAAATGAATGCTTATATATTCAGCAATGTTAAAACTTAATTGTACTTAATGGAAGTACGTCCTTTGAAAATAACTGCTGAAATGTGTGCGTCACTTTCCGATTGTCACCCTGTATATCTATGATAAAAGTAGGCACGTTTTAAGAAGGTGAGTTAGCGTTGTATTTTTAATAGTGTTCTATCCAAAACCGAAAGAAATGGTGGAACATAGGTTTTTAATTGGCAATATTTAAAAATTCATTGTGCTGATATTTTAATTTGATTAAGTTTAATTAGAAGCGTCTGCAAAAAAAATTTATCTGAAAACCGAAACCGGTATCAAAAAATCCATTTTAGAATCAGCATACTATAACCGTTTAGCAAATGGTGTTTTTATTTTTAGTTAGGCTCGTCCACAAAATTCAAGCAATAATTTATATTGTATCTTAAAAGGTAAAAAAAATCGGATAAGAACAGGTTTCATAAAAAAAAGGGTAGCCGGTACCAAAAAACCTATTTCATTTTCGAAATCATCATGCCATAATCCTTTGTGAAATTAAGTTTCATTAAACTCAAGCAACTCCTTCTATTTCGGTCCAACTTTTATATGGGGACGGGGCACTCTGCGATGTTTATACTGTTGGTTCCAAAATTGAAGACAATGTAATTGTAGCACTAATAACAAAAAATCGTTTAAGTTCCAACAGTTGTTGTCGTTTTCAAACTAATAATAAACTTCAACTCTGCTGAGTCCCTAAACATCATCTAGAATAATGAGAAATGAGGTTGCATACGAGTTTGCGAATCAGATTGTATGTCTTGAGATAAAGCTCTCAATGTTTCACTCAGGTTGTTTGCCTTGAGACAAAGCCCTCAGAGTCTCGCCATTAGTTCTGCAAATTTACGAAATGGAGGCCAAAAACATAACAAAAACCATTCGATTGCAATGAACTTCGACATATGGTCGATTCAGAGGTAAAACTCCGTAAATAACATAATTAAAAAACAGAAAAAATTAAATTTTAAAATTATTTGCTTTTAAAAATTGTGTAGTTTTTATCAGTTTTGTATCAGAATTTGAAAAAATTATGGCTAAAAAAATATGAAAACATAATTAAGATTATTTTAAACTGTGCAGCTTGCTATCGAAAAAGAGTTTTAATTAAATCAGTACTTAGTGTATTTTACCTCTTAATCAGCGATGTACATATGTAGGTTATTCTAGTCGCTGAATCCGAATTTGATATGAAAAGACAAAAATGGTAAAAGCGCTAACTCAGAATAACGAATCTATATTAATTATGATTTCGCCGTTTAGCGACCTATATAAGATTTTTCTGAAGACCTAAGTTTTTTAGAAGGAAAAGGGTTGAGGTCATCAAAAGGAAAAACGTTTTACAAAAAACATACACACTCTCTCATATACTAGAAGTTTAATAACAAAATGTTATGTAGACTAGTTACAATAAGAAAAAACACAACAACAAATAAGTATATAAAACGGTAATGGCAGTTTCTTTCAAAATCTCCATTCAGTGAAGATATTTGAAATTAATACCTTATAATTCTGGGTTAAGATTTCAAATATTACTAGGATATTGAAAGACTAGGAACTAACAATATGATCACTGATAAGGAATCGTGGCGGATTCCGAAACAGCTGTCTGATTTGTCTGTTTCTATACTTATACACTGTTGTTGTTTTGACTACATACGTTCATTAAGCCATACTTAAATAACAACTAGACATGAGTTTAAGTCATGACTTTGAAAAATTAGCAATTAGATTTGATTTTCACAGCCTCTTAAAAAAACAGGAACAATTTCAGTTATCAGTGGGAACTATGGCGAGTTTGTAGCGAGCCTATGCTGAGTTTGTGATGGGCCTATAACCGACTTTGTTTTTTTAGTGTTTACATATTTTCACTAGAATTATTACGTACACAAAGAGATGGATGGGCCCTTGACGGGTTTGCTCTGGGTTGTTTTTGGTTAGTGGCAATCAATACAGAGAAAGGAAGAGGATATTCGTATGAATACAAAATCTCATAGGAGGAAAAAAGAAGACAAAAGCAAGTCGCTTTAAGTTTAACACGGTTATAATTGTCAGGAAAAATGTCAGCAAAGAGGGGTGGTTTTGGGGGATGACTAAATTTGTTGTGAATTAATTTAATTCTTAACATTATCAAAATTGGCCATAAATATTTTTTCAACTACTTTGTTTTGTGAATGCAACTAACGACTCCTGCAATTTCTACACATACATTCGAAAAACCAAAACTGAATAGTTTTTGAATACAACAACAATATAATGTAACTAACATGTTGAGAAATAATAATAAAAAAAAAACACGCGCGTTTTTGATGATTTCTTTCGTTGTTTACACATTGTAAAACATAAACACACGAGGCGCTCAAACACAACATAACATGTGTGTAGTTTGTAGCATGTATATGAATACATTAGTAGAGTTGCCATACTTTGAAGTTGAATATTTCTTTGAAGTTTCTTTAAATTGATAATATTGTAAACATTTACAAAAACAAAAAACCTTGACATAAAATCGTTTCTTTGAAAAAAAAAAAAAAACTAAAACAGAATTTTCTAAAAAAAAAAGTATAATGAAGGAATAAAGAATATTGCTAAGTTGAAAATGGCGGCAACACTATTTAGGGGTACACGTGAGTAACATTGCAGCAAAACAAAAAAAAAACACAAGTTGAAAAAACCAACAACACTAATATCCTGTACAGGACATTCACTTGTTTTTTTTTTTATTTTAACGCTGAAAATTGCTTTTGAGCTATGCTTTTTTGTTGTTGTTGCCTTCTGCGTATTGGTCATGATTTAAGCGAACTAACGAACGAACGAACGAGAGAGTTCCACTTTTAGCCTTTACTCCCCTTTACCATACACCAGCTGCTTCATTCATCAGCACGCTTCCTTGTTTCTTATTTTGCACAGTGTTAAACATAATAATTCACATATAAATATATATGCAAGCATTTTTGTTTAGTAGCTTATGTAAGTGTGTTTGTGTTTTTGTATACCTATGTGTCTGTATACCTGCAATTTTTCTCTGTGTGTATGTGTGCGCGCATCTAGAATTCATCTAACACAAGCCCTGAGGCAATTTTTTCGCTGTGTTTTTTTTTTTTTATTATTTAAACTGTGATCTCCTGAGTTACTTTTCCAGCGATTTTTTTATATTTTTTTTTTTTTTGCTTGTATGTAAGCAATTGTCGAATCTGTCGTGCACATTCATTATAACAAAAAATACACAATCTCTCATATATGCACTTTTAATATTTAATAACTTTTGCCTTGTGATTTTGAAAAAATAATATGCAAAAAAAAACAAAATAAAAAACGTTTGCATTTTAGTAGATACCAACAACGTATGTATATAGTTTGTTTATTATTTTTTTTCTACAACTTTTTGTTTTTATGTATAAAAATGTAAAGCTAGATTTTAAAATGAGATCTTTTTGAATAAGTTGAGAACTGTGTACTTGAAAGAATGTATGTATTTTTGTATAAAAATAATAAGGTTTTATGCGTAGAATATTTCTGAGTAGAGATGTAAAGCTATTTTAAAATGATTGCATATATTTAGAAAAGAAAAAGAAAAAGTCAATACGTTGACTAAGACGAGGTCAAAGTCTCATATGCAGGCAAAGCTGGAAACTGCAGAGCTAATCCGAAAAACATTTTTTTATTTAATTTTTTTTTTTTTTGGAATAGTTGAAGGAGCCAAATTGGCATTGTACTCCAATCATATATAAATGTTTAGCCGAAGAAAAGTAACCTGAGCTATGATCAAAACAGAAGCCAACAATAATAATTTGCTCCTAACTTGCAACAAATACTATCTATCTGTGTCCAAAATCTAAGTAATATTTTCAATTCTCTTACCAACATTCAGCATAATAAGTGTAACTTTGTATAAGACATCAAGAAGGACTTACCTATAAAAATAAAAGAAATAGACAATAATTAGTTAAAATCATAATTTTATACATGTAGATATATTTAAAAAATATAAAAAAATAGATATCTTGATTTTTTTAAAGAAACAATTAAAACATAAGCCAAATAAACTAATTTCACAAAACAACATTTTAAATTGATTCCCGCTACGATTAACCGATGATTCTTCAAAAGAGAACTCTGCACTGACCAATAACTTAGAACACACATATAAACTGTTACACAGTGTTGCCAAATCAGTGCTTTTTTCACCAGATTTGGTGGATTTTTAAAAATGAAACTCAAAAAATTTTTCACTTAGTGGCAGTGCTTTTCTTTTATGTTTTTTTTTTTATATAATTTGAAGGCACTGTTTACGTCACTCAATAATATTTTTTATCCTCTTTTGGGTACATATTTTTAATTGCTTAGTATAGTATGGAAACTAAAACGCGTTTCGTGTTTTTTAGCTTTGAGTCGAGAGAAAATGTATTCCAAATCGTTCAATTTTGATCGCTTAAAGCCGACTGACTTTGTGACAGTGTATTATGTGACATAATATTTTATTTTTTCTAGGAAATTTTGACGGGAATGTCCAAAAATTTAGAGGAATATCGTGTTCTTTTTATAACTTATGAATTTTACTCGCTCTGTATGTAAAACTTTATATTTTAAGTTTTTTGTGTGTTTCTGGATTAACGTCAAGTGAAAAATACAAATATGAAAAATTATGATTTTACAACGTTTATTATAATACCTTTTCGGTTGATTTAAGCCTTCTTTCATTAATTTAACCAGCCACACAAATATTCGAATTCTTACATTTGAGTTAAAATTTCGTAGAACAAATAAAATAATTGATCACAGGTGTGACAGTCACACACTTCTGAACGAATTAGAAAAATTTTGAAGAAAATATTTGAATTCCAATAAGATTATGTAGACACATATCAATCCCGAAAATCCCAGGAGTTTGTGTTTTCAATCCCGCGATTTTTGAAACCACTTTTAGACCGAATCTCAGAATCTTGGGATTCCGCGAATTGACATCCGTACTATAAATATATTCATAGGTACATACCACCTTGATCAAAAAGTTCCCGGAGTTTGTTCAGAAAATTAAAAATACAAGTTTATTCATCTAAATCTATATTGTCCCCTTCAAAGTAATCCCCATCGACTGCAACACACTTATGCCAGCGCTTGATCCAATCCTCGAAACATTTTTTATATTCGGTTTTCGGTATGTCCATCAGTGCTTCCTGCGATTTTTCCATTACTTCCTTTCGGCTACTGAAACGCGTTCCCCATACCTCGATTAAACAGAAAGAAGTTACAGGAAGCCAAATCAGGCGAATTCGGTCAAAAAATTCGTCAAAAAATTACCAATAATGATGGCACTGTGCGACAGTGCGTTATCATGGTGCAAAATCCACGAGTTTTTTGTCCACAATTCTGGTCTCTTTCGGCGAATTGCTTCACGCAAATGTCTCATAACGCCCAAATAATACTCTCTGATGGTTAATTTGCAGTTATTAACCGAAATTTCTTTTACTTTAACAACGTTTTCGTCGGTTTACGATGTCGATGGTCTGCCACTGCGTTCATCATCTTCGATTGACTCACGACCACTTTTGAACCGCTCGTTCCACTGATAAATGATCGTTTTCTTTAGAGAATCGTTGCCGAAACACTTTTCCAACATTTCCAATGTTCGCGCACCATTAAATCCGTTTTTTACGCAAAATTTAATACAATACAATTTAATAAAATTGTAAAAAATCGCCAACACACACAGAGATAGATGCACTCTGGGCTACGTAACTTTTGCAAATGTCATGCATATGACACTAAGATTTAAAGGAAATATCAACCACAGATGTACCAACTTAACAAAAAACAGAACTCAAATCGGAACGATAGGAGCGCCACACGGTGGTTATTCCGGAAACTTTTTGATTAAGGTGGTATATCAATAACTTAAATAAATCTGATGATTTTTCCGCAAAAAACGCGTGTTTTTAGGAGTTCTGGTGGATTTTGAAATCCAAGATTTGGCAACACTGATGCAATGTTATAATTTGTTGTAAACTTATTATTATATCTGCACCTATTTTGGAAAATTTTTACCAAAAACTACCGAAAAAAGGGTCCAGAAAGAGAATGGAAGTCTCAGACTTAAAAAAAATATACTTCCTCACCGATTTAAATATGCTCACAGCCGTGAACTTGAGCTGCCGGTAAAAAAAAAAAACAAAACGAAGCAGTCAACATACGTCTGTGGATAAATTGATAAGAGTAGTATTCTCTATCATCGCGGAAAATTAGTATTGTAGCCATGAAAAAGTAAATTGTCGAAAGCGTTAAAACATATATTTTTTTTATTATTAAAAGGTGCTAATTTCATAATCTTTCACTGACGTTAGAGATAACATGCTAAGGTTTTCGCTACCATTTAGAACTTAAATAATCATATAAATTTATTTTATTAATCCGCAAAAAATTGCTGTGCAAATATTTGTAAATTTTATCAGGGAAATATTTGTCGTAAAACAAATTTGTTTACTGTAATTGTTTGAACGATATTAAACAGACTTAATGGACATTTTTTAGTCAAGTAACAATAATCTATATAGATACAAACATATCAGGCGGTCGTTTTGGAATCCGCCACGATTCCTCATCAGTGGTCTTAGTGATGGTTCTTAACCAGAATCCCAATCTGTGAATTGAATTTCAAAAGTCAAAATGGCATATCCAATATATGGTTTGATTATGGTTTTGGCTGACGACTTTATTGAAAAAATTTTCTAATTCGTCTGAAACTTGTTGTGTGGAGATTTATGGAGTTCGTGAATCCAAATCTGTACTTTGACTTTTTGAAAAATTTATCTAGTTCGTTTCAAACTTGATATTTGCGATTTCTTAGGTTTGAGTCATTAATTTATGATTACATTTGCCCAGCAGTCGAACATTTTCATTCTTAGCTGTTCAACTGTCTGAATATTCATATCCACATTTATTCTCGCTCAACGCTTTTATTCTTGGTTGTTCAACTGTTTTTGTATTCATATCCAAACGAATTCAAGCCACACAATAGGAGAGCAGGGAAGCGGGGAGTAGTAGCGAATCTGAACCACAAGAAACAGATTCAGCCAATTTCGAGACAACAGATTGGGATTACGAAGAACCTGATTGTTGGTCTTCTACAAACAGATTTCACCCATCAATCAAAAAGTTTCAGATTCAGCGACTCCAAAAACCCCCGAAGATGAAGTAGACTATTTTTTCAAAAAGTCGTCCGCCATATTGGGATGTCGGATTTAGTGACCACAAAAACCTCGAAAAAAAATTTTCAGACGAATTAGAACCATTTTCAAGAAGCTGTCCACCGTATTGGATCCGCCATTTTGAATTTTGTTTTGAAATCCAATTAACAGATTCAGATTCAGCTACTTCAAAAACCCCGTAAAAGAAGTTTCAGACGAATTAGAACCATTTTCAAGAATTTTTAAATTCAATTTACAGATTCGGATTCAGCGACCCCAAAAACTCCGAAAAAGAAGTTTCAGACGAATTAGAACATGTTTTCAAAAAGTCGTTTGTTTTACTGTAGCCGGCCGGGGTGGGCATATACAGTATACCGCCAAACCATTGGAAACACCACCAATTTTCTCTAATTTTTGTTTATAAATAATGTGAGTTTTAACAGGTGTAAAAAGATGTTGCCAAACTTTTTTTCGGGAACTGTTTTTTAGTTACAATTTTGGACCGATTAGTCAAGTAATAATGGAGAAGTTTAACCTTAACTCTCTTCTTTGTACCAAAAACCAAACCTAAGTCTTTTGAAGCAGTGTTAAACTTGGCCATCTCTGACTTTTTTTTTTGTACCATAAGTGATTAAGTATCCCCCGAATATTCCATAATGATAGCAGCTATGATTTTTGGCTTAAATGAATTTGCAAATTACCACAAGCGTCATATATATGATTTCTATACTAATAGAAGGTGCTAATTTCATGATTACTCGCTGATGTGGAAGATTATGCACTGAGGTTTTCACTTCCATTTAGAACTAAACAAATTATATAAATCTGTTATAATCCGTTCAAAAGATTCAGAAATTTGATATCCTCAAATTTATTTATTTTGCGAAATTCTTTTAAAAATATACTAATAAAACATTTATGTAATTCTAGGAAAAACTTTAAGAAAAAAAGTTTAAATTACTCCCAGATATTTACACAATTTGTTCACAATTCTTTCATTCTTTATACAAAGTTTCTCTCTCTAGTTTTATGATCAACTGTGAATTCTTTCATTATTTCTTAGAAGTAAAAATATTCCATAATTTCATATTAATATTAATTTCTGATATTAAAAGTAATTCTGTTTATATGTTTTTATAAAAATAATTAAAAGTAACTAATACATGCGCAATTGAGCAAATACTTTTAAATATATTTGCGTCATTTTCTGTGCAGCAGCTGGCTGCGGCATCAACGACGCAGGAAATTATTCGTAATACCAAAAATAAACATAATGAAATAAATAATTAAAAAATATACATATGCATATGCCAGCAACAAAAAAAGTTAAAAGAAAACATGCTTAAGCAGAAAAGAGTAAATTACATAAACACAAATAAACATAAACAAATTTATTAATTGAAATTTTTAATAACAAAAACGAAAAAAAAAAAAAATTTGAAATACAAATTATAAAAACAAAACTAAAATAAAATAAAAACAAAGCAAAATGAAATGAAATTAAATTGAATGAGCAAAATAAAAAAAAATCCACATGTGCGCAAACTCACAAGAAATAACAAGAAATTATTATTTTATTTTTAGCAAAACACACACACATACAACAACAACTACAATAAAAAAGTGAGAAAAAAATTATATACCAAAAATAAATCAAATAAATTAGAAAACTAAATAAAACATGTCGCAAACGTTTTCAACTAACTAAATAGTAATAATAAAAAGGAAAAAAATAAAATAAAGCGAGACGAAAGAAGTCAAAAAAATGTGCGCTTATTTGTGAATTTGCATTAACTTTATATTTAACATAGTGTAGAGTTTATTTTTTCATTATTATTTATTTATTTTCTCCATTGCTTATATTTATTTAACACCAATTTTCAAAGTTATTTTTATTTTTTTTCTGTTTTTTAGTTATTTATTTTTTAATGATTTAAACAAATAAAATAAGGCAGAGAATTTTTTTGTAAATAATGTGGAAAAAGCGCGCGTGTAAAAAAAGGTAAATAATTTTTTTTCTTCTTGCATTTACCGACTTATAAACAATAAATAAGTTGTAAATATAAAAATAAACGCAATACGCACAAAAATTACAATTATCTGAAAGTTTTGTGTAAATCGTAAAAATAAATCGTGTGGCTAATGTGAATTTTATTTCGTATAACGGGGTTTCTTTTTTTTTTGCATTTAACTTAAACATCAAGCGAAAATATAAACTGCGCTTGATTTATAAAGTTGTGTGTTTTTAATTTGAAATTTGTGTTTAAGTTTTTCGTGGAATTTCATTTTGTTGTAGCTTGGTTTATCCTTTACTCATTTTTATTTAGTTTTTTTTTATTTGCTTTGTATTTGTTTGGGCCCCCCGATATTAATCTTGTTTTATTTTATCTTTACCGCGGTCGCATCTGCGCCCCAACATTTTGGTGGCATTCTGATTCATCAAACATTTAATTATTTATTATTTTATTTTGTGTTTTTTTTTTTTGCTTCTCAGTTGAGGTTGTCTCTTTAGTTATGTGTGTGTGCCTTTTTTATTATTAATTTACGTTAATTTAACTTATTTTATTTATATAATTTGGCTGCTCATTGTAGATTTGTTTCTTCTTCTGTCTTTTATGTCTTGACTTATTAATTAATTTATGCAAACACGTTTTAGTTTTATTATGTCAAATTTGTGATTTTTATTTATTTTGAATATTTTTTCTCCGCTAGCAATTTAGCGTTTGTGCATAAATTAAACCTAAAAATATAATAAAACGGATTAATTTATGCTCAAACTCAATAAGAGACCCAACCGAATATCTGCATGTTTCTGCTAGACAAAACGACAACGAAATAGTTGAGAAAAAAAAACAAATGAGGAGCGAGACATTGAGACGGGGCGAAAAAGCTAATTCAATAGAAAACTTTAGTTTAACATTAACATAAATTAATAAATACACTTAAAGTAATATAAATATATTAATAAAAAAATATACACAAATAAATTTACTTAAATCCATTTCATTTGCGCTCAAGCTTTCAATGCTGCCTACTTTTGTTTTCTATTTAATTTAATAGTATATCACTTTTCTAATATAACTATCAAAAAATAAAAAATAAAAAAAACAAACAAAAAAATAAGAAAAATGTTTTATTCAATTTATTTTTTCTTTGCCTTGCTTCAATTTTTTTTTTTTTTTATTATTTTCGTACATTTCCTATTATTGCTGTTGATGCCAAATTGAAATTTTAATTCAATTTTGCATCATTTTATTATTATTGTTATTTTATTTTTCTATCTTTTTTGTTGTTGTTGTTGTTATTATGCTACATACATTAATAATTTATTTTTATTTGGGACATATTAAAATTTTTTCTTGTTTGTTATTGTTGTTGTCATAGCCTACTTTTCATTTGTTTAATATCTATGGTAAATAGATATATATTTACGTTATATTTTTATTTTTGTTTTTATCTGTATACTTTTTTTTTATGAGTGTGTCTTCAGTTTAATAACCAAATAATTATTGTGTCACATTTGAATCACTTTTTTGAGAGAGAGTAGAATTTAACAACAAAAATAGTATGTGAAATTTTAATTTAATGAATTTTATATATATTTTGAAAAGGGTATTACATACGTGAATCGAATGGCTCGGATTTTTCAATATTCTGTTTTAAGAATGAAATGAATGAAAATTATTTCTGTACTCGTTACATAATGTAAAAGAAAACCCGGACCCATATCCAACGAAAAGCTGTAGAGGGTGGCTTAGCAACATGAAAAAACCGTTTATTTCGCGAAAGAATCGACAGTCAAGGCTCGAATTTATAACCGCGCACTTTAGCTGGACTACTGCCAAATGAAAGACTGTGCTTTTTACTGATGAATCTGTATTTAACATGAAAGGTTGCGACGGATTGAAGCTAGTGTGCAGACCAAAAGGGCAACAATGAAATCCGCGTTATTTGGAAAGCACCGTATGATACGAGCGAGGCAACGTAATGGTCTGGTGATTTTTTTCGGCCATGGAATCGGGCCAATTCATAAAATATGAGGTATAATCTACCGTCTGATGTATAAAGATATTCCCCAGAATGTTATGTTACCTTATACGGAAGATGATCTGCTGTTAAAGCATGTCTACCAGCACGCTGACGATCCCAGCACGGTGCGTAAAAGAGTGATATGTTGCTAATAAGATCGGGATTTGATAGAGGACCACCCATTCACACAATCTCAATCTCAAAAAATATATAGGAAATTGTAGATTGGAAAATTCAGCGCATAAAGGATAAAAACAAGGATTCCATTTTCTACCAATCGGAGATTGCATGGAATAACATTTCTGCTGACGGTTTGAGCAATTTTATTGAGTCCATGCTACGAAAATGTGCAACAGCTCTGAAAAATAATGGATACGCTACAAAATAGTGAAGAAATCGAACATTTCCATTAATATATTCCAGATGTTCTTTAGTTTTGTCGCGCCAGTTTTATGCATTTTGTTACTTTTGAGTTAATATTTTTATTTTATTTAAAAAATAATATTATACTAGTCGGTAAGGAACCAGTAACTGGGGCTATTTTTTTGCGGAAGAAATCTCTTTATGAAAAAACAAATATCAAAAGAGAACCAAACTACTCGTTGGTGTTTTTTTTTTGCTATATTTGTTTGGGCAAAACTGTAAAAACACATTCGCTACCTGCAAGTGCTACCCTGAAATACAATTACATTTTTATGATAACCCAAACATATTTAAGTCTATTCTGCATATTATTGCAAAAACTGTTAAAACTGTAAAATTGAGGAATAAACTGCAATATTTGAGGGAAATCTGTAAGACTGCATGCCAACCGAAAAAACTGTAATTTACAGATAAATCTGTCAACATGGCACCGCTGTTTGTGTATGCAGATAGTTCGTTAGATAATTCTGAGAGATGCCGTTACTCATTTCTTCTCTCTTTCTCTTATTTATTATTTCCTCCTGCTTGAGCAATGATTTTTTCAACGATGATTGCAATGCTTTGTTCAATGAGCGAATTTTGAAAAACTTCCGACGCTAATATTTTGGAATCTTCTGGAATAAAATTGTAGTTACACTAATAAATGTATAGATTTCTTATATTTTATTACAACGAGTGTATATTCTTACTACATTCATAAAAAAAAATTTCAGTCCACGCATGTTTTACAATATTACTGAACAAAATGCAAACAAGGAAGAATCCGTGCTTTAGTTTTGTCCGACACTGTATGTAAAAAAATGCTCAAAAATGCTGATTTTCGACCGGACATGAAATCGATACCGCATTATTTTCACTTTAAATTTAAATTCGATTTTTTTACATTGAGATATAATTCAGTTGCAAGATTTAGATTCAGTGTGAAAGTGGCATGGAAGAAATTTTCTTTGACTTACTCATTGAACCGAAAAATGCAGGCCTTGATAATTTATAAGTCTACTATTTTTCATTAAGTGCATAAATTTAAATTCCACTACAAAATCTGCATTAAAATAAAAGCCCTGACCACTCTATAGAACTTGGAGTATTCTCTTTTTAAGTTTGGCCTTAAGCCATAAGTCGAATTTATCTTTCCATTTTCCATGGAAAGCTAAAATAACACAATTAAGTTTGATTAAAGAGTTCTTTTTGACCCGAATCAGAATTAAAACAAAGTCCAGCATCATAAGAGGAATGTCAGAAAAGAGGATACATTATATTCGAAAGAGTAGAGATGAACTCTAAATTAATCTAAAACGTTTTTAGTGATCGTTTTTTTTTTTAGATTAAATCATATTATGAATTAATTGTACCAGTTGCTGAAAGTAGGCAGTCCAATTTAACAATTTCTGTATAGTCTGCCGAACCATTTATTCCTTTAAATTAAGGAAAGTATATACTACTGTTAAAGATATCTGTTTTAATAAGGAATAACAACTAAACTCAAAATTCGAATAAAAACCTGTTGCGTATTTTTCATTATAAAACCTAAAATATTGCAAGTTCTTAAATAATTATTGGAGTTTAATTAATAAAAAACTTTAAAAAATTTTCAAAAACTTTCAGCATTTTGGAATTTATAATAAAAAATACGCAGTAGGTTTTTATTCGACTTTTGAGCTTAGCTGTTATTCCTTATTGCCACAGATATATGAAGGTCTCTGAGGAATTCGAAAATACATTTCCCTTGCAGATATTTGTGTCATATATTAATTTCCTGTCAGTGTAATAATTTGCCTCATTGTATTCATTTGTTTATGTACTTTTATAATGATTTTTTTTTATTTAAATTTGAAGTTATTTATTATAAATTCCCTTTTCCACAATATAATTACTGAACATATTCCACCTTTATGAACATCTAAGTAAGTAAAAACTAAATAAAACACAAAAAAAAAACAACTTCCTACTTTACCTTGAGAAGTACCAGTACTTAAATGTTAACGCCTTCACTATTATTAAAATTTAATTACTCACAAAAGAAATTAAAAATTTTCCATGAATTTATTGAGAAATATATGCTACGAGTACACATTACTTACAATAAAAATAATAATATATAAAAAAAAAATATATATATATATATATATATGTTTCATAGGTACTATTATTAATAATAAGAAATTTTAATTATATACAAAAAGTATTTCTACAATTGTGAAATGCAGCAATGTAGACTCGTATAAAAAGTAAAAAAAAAAAATTTAATAATAATAAAAAACTTTATTCGGAGCAATTTTTTTCCATAGTTTTAATTAATGGTTTTTTATTATTATTATTTCTCTTTAGTTGCTGTTGATATTGTTGTAATTGTATGGTACTATTGTAATTATAAATTGTTTTGTTTTCTTTTTGCCTTATATTATTATTTGTTTGTATGTATTTATTTTTTCGTCTTTCCTCAACTGTCATCATGACAGTGCGTTTCTTCGTATGCTTCTTCTTCTTCTTCTACTACTTAATTCTTCTTATGTATTCCACGACGACAAGTAATTGTATTTTTTGTTCGCTTTTGTTTTTGTATCTATAAGATATTGTATCTGTAAGATACGCACGGCAACGTAAACGCACATATGCAGGCGGTTTTTATAATTAATGCATTAATATAAAAAGAAAAACCTATTTATTTTTATTGTAATACATATTACATGCGAGTAAAAAAAGCGAATGGAATAGGGGAGAAGAGGGCAGAAAGAAACAGAATATGAAATGTAATGAAACGGAATTTATAGAAAGAAAAAGAAAAAAAAACCTAAACTTGTAGTACCTAGTATTTAATTTGGAAAGAGGCCACAGGAAATGTACTAGGCGCTCAAACACACACACACACACACACTTTGATTTTTTTTTTTAATGTAAATTTGTAAGAAAAAAAATTGTAATTAAAATTATAACAAAAAAGTTTTTAGTTTTTATTTTACGCTTGAGAAATTTCTAAAATTAAAAAATTATGAAACTGCAATTTTCATATTTGAAAAAAAAAGTTTCACATATCTATTTTTTTATTTTTTGTTTCAGCAAAAATAATTTTAATTTTTTTTTTTGTATTTTTTAATTCTTATGTAAATTTTTTTAATTTTCTATTTTACACAAAAAAATTTGCATTTGTATAAAATGTTGAGGTTTTGTTTTTGTCGATTTGTGAAACTTTGTTTTTTCTTTTTTAGTTACTAACTTTTGTATCTTCTCTTGTATCTATGTGTTTGTTTTTTATGTTTGTGTTACTAATCAACCAAAATTGTTATTAATAAATTTTATTTAAATTTTATATAAATTTTATTAACCAAATTGTTACACGTGCGTTCGTTCGTTTTTTTCTTTTCTTTTTTTTTTTGCTTTCATCATTTAACGATTTAATTTTTATTTTTCAATATTTTATTAGTTATTATTATTGTTGTTGTTTGTATTAATTATTAATTGGACTGTTTGTGTGGTTACGAAAAAAAATTTATAAGTATACAAAAAACAAAATGTTTTTTTTTTTTTTTTTGGGTATTTTATTTCAATATTTTTTATTAGATATTTTTAGAGTTTTTTTATTTTTTTATTTTGGAAATATAGCTCAGCTTAAGACGTGCTTAGATTTTTAAATATAGATTTCATTATGAAAAATGAGCTCATTTTTTACGTATACCTATGTATAAATTTTTTTAAATGAATTTTGATTGATTGTTCAAAATTCACGCAGTTGGGTTTTCGCAATTAAAGTAAGTGAATATGATTACAAATGATAACAATTATATACCTATTTTAATTATAAATATTCGGCAAAAAAAAAAACATTTATTTTTGATGTATGTAGTTAACGTTTTAGCATACCTATGGTGGATAAAGACCTGTAAATGATGTATGTAAAAAACAACAATTGCTGGGTAGTAACCCAGTGGGAATAATAACCTAATGCAAGACTGTTTAATATACCATATATATATAATATTATTTTGCATTGTTTTCATTGTTTGAAAACGTAAATCTGAAGGAAACATTTGGATGAATGCCATTGGTAGTGAGAGAAATAAATTTAATTTCTTGATTTCGTTTAAATTGAGTTCCATAGAACGAGCATTAGTGCCTGAGAACGGTATCCAGGAACTAGAGCTGTAAAAGATTGCAGTCTTTCTAAGTTTGAAGTTAAATGACTTCTAAAAAAATGATTGCAATATTCCAGTCTTTTTGTGAATGCAGAATTAAGACTGTAAAGTCACAAGTCATATTGAAGTCAATGACTTATGCTTCATTTTAGAAGTAATAAGTGATCAGTCTCTTATTTGCAGTTTTGATCTCTAAAAAATATTAATTGACTTGAAGTTATTCATTTCGAAGTTATTTAAAGCCAATTGAAGTCATTTGAAGTCGATTACAGTCATTTGAAGTCAATTGACTTCAATTTATTTCAATGAAGTCAATTACCTTCACCGAAATAAATTCTTTTTTTTATTTATTTTTATTTTATTTAGAGAATATTCGCATCTAAGACATGATCTTTTACATGCGCAAATTATTAAATTAAATTGAATTCATGGAAACAACTTCAAAAGTCATTTAAATTATTTTTTCCGAATTTTACACATTTTCATATTCACACTTAAGTATTACGAATTATTTTGTTTTGTTACAAATATCCGCCCAAACTAGGGTAGCCAGATTTTTTAACCGCGAAAGCAGTACATAAGACGTTGGAAATCAGTGAAAATCAGTACAGTTTTTAATGCTTTTATTACCTGGTGATTTCAATGTAATATAGTAATATAAATGTTCTGAAGTTTTTCTCCGATTTTGTATTTTTGTAATTATAATATGTTTTTTCACAACTGTCTATTGTCGTTAAAATAAAGAAGACCTTTTTTGTGTTTAATTAAATAATTATACTACTTGTAAATACTGTATATTTTTTATCATTCAATAATAGACTTCACTCACTGAAGGTGAAGTCTCAATTGACTGCAAGACTGCAAACCAATTTGAAGTCATGATTGTCAATGTTAAGTCATGTGAGTGATTGTGACTTATTTGCCTTGAAGTCTCAAATTGATTGCTATAATCAATGAGCAGTCATGGTGGCTGAATTTTTAAAGCCATAAGTCTCAAATGAAATCAAAGACTGTAATCAGAAAACGTAATTCATTTCCAGTGACTTCAATGAATGCAGCTCGAAATGACTGCAATCTTTTACAGCTCTGCCAGGAACTTGCTGACCTCCCTCTTTTTTGACATTTTAATAGTTTTTACACAATAGCAATCCAATTTCAACGCAAAACTCAGATGATTCAATCCCTCTACTTTTTTTTATATCTCAAGTACCATAGAGTTTCGTAGTGTTGTATTCTAAAAATCAGAATTTAAGATTGTGTCCTACCAAACTATTAGGATTAAAAAAACTAACAGGGTTAGATGCAGCTACGATCCATCTTTCTCAGATATAAAGCAATGATAACTGGCATAAGAGTTGAAGATTCTTAGTAGTATACTTGATAGCATACCTGGTATACCGAAACTTGAAAATTCTCTACAATCCGCAAACTTCCTTTTCTCTAATTCGCTGCTAATATTGACCTTGCTCAAATATTCCGTGAGTATTTAATGTCCCACTAGTGACTGATGACTGGTTTTTGTCTCGAAAAGTTCGTTCAAATGCTACCTCCACTTTCCTGAATATAAATATCTTAATATATTCGAAAACTGAGCATAATGGAAGTATTTATTCCCCAGCTAGTTCATTTATTTATTAAACTATCTTATGTTGTTCATAACTTAAGTTCTTACCGCTAATGTTATCCTTATTTTAGAGTCTCCAATGCCCTATTTGAAACTCATTTAGCACAAAATTTAGTGCTTTCATCAGTTCTGGAGCAAAATGAGGCTCGAATTTTTACTTCATCACATCCGATTTTCGATAAATCTAAGACTTGTATTGCATCTTTTTAGCCTCTAACGTTTTAATGAGATTCTTAATTTCGAATCTCTAATTTATTTCATGAAAAATTATGGTCTTAGACCGCTAAAAAGTTTTCCTCAGAATAAGCATGAGTTGAAGCCAACCATTGAAAATCACTTGTGATCGAATGCCGGGATAGTTTTCACACTTCCATAAACTTCAGTATCAAATTTTAAATGTAATTTATAAAGATTTTTGAACTCATCTTTCAAATACTAGTACAATAATCCCAACTTATTCATTTTCTGATTCATAATTTAGTAGGTATCTCTATGCATATCGAATTGCTTATTCAAAGTAATTTCATTTATCAAATAAAATTAGAAAAAAAAAAACAAAATAAAGATAATAAAAATAAAGAAAATGCTTTGAAATTCAAAGAAAATTTTGTAGTAATAAAGTAATAAATATTTATAAACACATGCATACATACAGACATACATACGAGATATACAACTAAACAAAGTATGCATTTGCATCTCCCATAAAAACACAAATACACACACATACATAGATACATAAATAGAAAAGAATGCATCTTTATATTTTTAATGCATTTCAGCAGATGTGTTAAAATTTCTAAAGTAATCAAAAAGTGAAGAAAAAGTAAAAGAAGAGTTGATGTTGCCGAGTAGCAGTAAGCAGTAAGGAAGAAGATCTAACGATGTGGATGATGATGAGGCTGACGTTGTTGTTAATGATGACGACGATGGTGATGATAATGATGAAAAGCATGTTAAAACTATAAATACAACAACAAAAGCTAGAAAAAAAATAATTGTAAACTAACTTCAAAAGAAGAAGACGAACGAATAAAAAAAAAAACTCAAACTAAAAAAATTCTTCTTTAAATTGTATTTACAGATGTGACTAACATCTAAGATAAATAAATATTGCATCTATTAGATATTGAGATATTGAATGCGGAACAAAATTAGATGTATAGATGTTGATGCTTTGTATATAGCATGAGGGCATGGTATTAGTTTCATACTTATGAAGAGAATTGTGAAAACTTATAGGAAAAATTAATATTGCAGGCACATTTACAACAAAATAAATTAAAGAGATGAAAAAAAATGATGGAAAGAAACTAAAAAACAAACAAATAACCATTTGTGTTTGAAGATGGCTTTTTGTTGTTGTTATTGTTATTGTAAAATATATAAGATAGTGGAATTGATAGCATATAAAAATTCACGCATATTACATGTGGCATTTTGTAATATTAAACAAGAGTCTAGATCGATACATTCTCTTATTAAATATTGAAGAATTTATTGCAAAATCTATGAGAAGATTTTCATAAAATATTTTTATACCACTAGTCATTAGTTAGAGTTTTAACATTTTAAGGTGGTTTCCAATTCAATATTTTTTGCCTCAGCCCAAGATTTTGCCAACTATGCTATCTCTCCTTCATTGGGATGCATTATGATTCTAAACCCATGCCTTTTTTCTAGCTATATTGTCTCCTATTTTATTACCCTTTACCCCCACATGTTTTTATCATCCATATTGGTAAAAGATTATATACAAAGTCTTTTAATCTACTACCTCAACTAATCTACTAATCTCAATTCAATTTAAAGACTTTCAGTCTCCGATATTTCCTATTCACGTTTTTTTTTCTCTCTTTAGATGGCTATGGGTTCCAAAGCCCTGAAAGAAGTGACTGCCTTCTTTTTAGCTAACACGTTTGCTATTAATTTACTATTCAATGAAAATCTTAAGATGGTAAGGGGCCAATAGTGCTCTAAGTCAAATCTTGGTTTTGTTAAAACAGATTTTTAACCTTTTGAGCTTATAAAGCTGTCTCAACTTAATGCTCTCCCCTTTTTATACTGAATAATAAGCCAAAGAGTAGCACCAGTGCATAAGAAATTTCGCACGTACAAAGCTCATTTCCATAAACAAAAGAGTTCAGTCGATCATTATAGTTTTAAGATCATGACTATCTTCTATGTGCTATTTTATTCCCTTCTAGCTTAACCCTCTAGTTTCCAAGCCCGCCTCTAGACGGCCTTCACCAAAAGGGATAGAATGGCCACCATAACCGTTATCTGTTGCTACATTTTATCATATCGTTTAGGGAATTTCCCAAGCTTTCATAATCAATGCATCAGTTATGAGCTATGATGCGTATTACATAAGTTAGCGACAGTCAAAGTAAAAAATTTGTGAAAAATAGGAAAATTAATTATTTTTATTGTATTTGAGATAAAAGTGAAATAAATAAAAAAAAATTAATAAAACACTTCCCGTCATACTATTCAGATAAAAGAAACTAGCTATGGATAGCTGAGAATTTGAATTTTTCATATAAAATATTTAATTACTTAAAACAAATTGATAAAAAGCACATTTAACAACAAATAATTTTAGGCGTTTAAACTTTCCCACTTCATAAAACTACGCCCATTAGCTTTTTTTTTGGTTTTTAAATCAGTTTATGATTTTTACGCCAATATTAATCAATTCCGCTTTTTTTTCATCAATCAAAAATTTGACAACTAGAGGGTTAACATGTTCTGGAATTGATTAAATCGTGATATTGAGAATAGAATTTTCTCAAGCGCAGTTTCTTTTAAATTTCATAGCATTCAATTAAAAAACTAAATTGTGTATTAACGAACACAAGGCAGAAGTGAAACTTCTTGTAAACTAAACGAAACACAAGCAAATGAAATTTTTCAATCGCTAAATTTTTTACTCATAGGCTTTTGTTTTTTAATTTCATTTGCTTGTGTTTCGTTAAGTTCACAAGAAGTTTCACTTCTGCGTTGTGTTCGTTAATACATAACCAATTTTTTTTTTTGGATTTATGCTAGAACAAAAATTGCAGCTCTGTACCGGTAATGTCGATGACAATTGTAGACGAACTCTTTTTGTGTGCGACATCTTCATGTAATTCCTTGGACATTTGCGCCATCTGTATGTGAAATGTATAACTGTCATAAACTTTAAGATGGCGACGCTACACATTGTTCTTTCTGCCTATTGTATTAAAACTATTTATGAATCGTTTATTATATAGTTTGCTCGTGAATTCAGTTACGGAATATTGATATTTAGCCTCTCAAGCACATTGCTCGACAAAATTATGTAGCATTGCAAACTTACGCGCGACGTCACATCCGGTTGGTTTTACTCTAGGACAAGAGAAAAGAAGTTTCAATTCAAAAAAACTAACTTGTTGTAATATTTGGAAACTTTATCCGAAACTATTTCAATATCTTTCTATACTGAGGCAAAAATTGGAATTTTTATTACCCTGTATATTCTCTTCCAACGGTCGTTGGGCATCATAGCTCTCAAAAATTTCACCTGTACTCGAATTTCTAGGTCAGAAATGTTTATTGTACTGTTTCATAAACAATTTCTACTATTCCTCAATTATTTTTTTTTTTTTTATAATTTCTACTACTACTTCTATAAAACATTTACAACATTTTTGTTTATCAATTGATTCTCTTTACTGACATGACTTTTATTTGCTTAACTGTTAAGAAAGGTATGATGCAAAGAAAAGAAAAAAGAAAATAGTTAGATACCTACAATATAAAAAACAAAGTTATGAATAACATAAAAGTAAACAAATAGTTCAGTTGCAGGCAATGTGTACATGTGCCACGCCTTCGTTTGATGTCAACCGCGCGGCGCGCCAACTTTGCAATTTTCAATATGAAACCGTTATACAGACAATAATGTTTACACTTAGCAATAAAACTGACAACGGCAATAAGAACAACAACAGCAACAAACAGGAACAACAAAAATATAAAGTTGAAGATACAAGTTAAATTTACAAGATACACTCTTGTTTGCACCCATTCTTCAGCTACTTCCACTTCTTCAGTTGTTGCTTCTTTTGCGTCTTCTAAATGAAGCTATGAAATATTCACCGCTCACCGTTTTCTTCTCTTTCGTTCTGTTCTATGTTTTTCAGTGAGATATATTTGCATACATTAATTTTTAAGTTAAAAAATGATTATTTATAGTTGTATTTTGTTAAATATTTGCTCATTGAAATGTTTGTTGTTGGAAATATGTGTATGTGTATTTATTTTGACACGCGCAAATTTGTGCGTTTTCGCAGAGTTGCTGTGCGTTTTTGTATCTTTTAGATGCATTTGCATTTAAGCTGCACACACAATCACCAGCTCACATGTATGTGTGTGTGTGTATAGCACTCGAGCATTATTCATTTTCCTCCTCAGTTTCTCTGTTGTTTTGTTTCTATTTTCTATATGTAGAATTGTATGTGTGTGTGTGTTTGCGTTAATTTACGTTAGGTTCATTCATTATTGTCGCTCCTCTTGTCGCTGCCTGTGTGGTGCGGTTTGCTGCATTAGTTTTAGTTGTATATTGTTTTTGTAATTTTTGTTTTTTTTTTTTTTTTTGTTTTTGTGTGTGCCACCGCTGCTGCTGTTGTAGTATCCATTTGTCGTTCCTGTTTTGTTTTTGTGCTGTTGTCGCTAATATGAGGTCAAATTTACTTTATTAATTGCTATACAAAATGCAAGCAATTTAAATAACAGCAACAAAAAAAATGTAGAAAAAAACAACAAAAATGAAAATCTATTTGCTGTCGTTGCTGCTGCCGCTTGTTTTTTGGTGTACTTTATGGGCATGGGTAATCATTATTATAATACAATGGTCAATATTGCAGAAATAATGTAGTAAAAATAAGTTATAGGTACATAAAAGTATTCATGCAGTGAACTTAGTCGATTTGGAATGTTTTTGAGTATTCAGTTTCAAATTGCACGATAATTGCTCATATAATCCCCAAAAATTTACTTTACAATAGTTTCACTTATATAGATTATTGAAATGAGGGAACAATCACAAATATCATTGATGAGGACCCGTAGTGGTTTCTGAAACGATAGTCTGATCTGCTAATTCTATAGCTTTTTGATATTTTTCTAGTATTATTGTTCAATTAAAGACTATTAATTTCAAATGTTTCATGTTTTTCTACTCGAAAGAAATTTATCTTTCAAGCAGTGAATAGTAACCCTACTGCCCTTATTGGGTTTTGCGAATAACATGGTTCTTAGTGTTTCCGAATAAATTTTTTCATGCTAAACTTGAATCTGTGGTTGAAAACTTCCCATCACGTCACATTTTCGAGGAAAAAAGGCGTTTTTGGGAATTTTTGAAAGCTTGCTGAACCCTGACATGCTACAAACTTTGCTAGTATCAGAAATTATGGGCTGAACCAAGGCCGTATTTAGGGGGAGGTTTGGGGGGTTCTGACCACCCCCCCCCCCCGAAATCTGGAAACTTTATTCTAAATTTAGAGATTAATTGCCAATGGATGGAAAAAAAGTCAAAATAAAATCTATTTAATGATATTTTTTACTTCCATCGGTTTTTTTTTTTCTAAAAAGTTATTTATAAAAAAAATAAATTTGAAATCTTGCGATCAAATCCAATTTGTTTTCTTCGACATGAGGTTTAACTACGGATTCAAAAAGAGAAGGTGATACTGAGCACTTCTGCATTTATAGTTTTTCTAGGTCAGTAACTGTTTTTGATTCAAAGTTTCGTCCTGAATCAGTTTGAAAAGTTTAAAAATTAATAAAAATAGAAAAAATTATCGGATCCTTGTAAAAATAGACTTGCTTGAACCCCACTTTTGCCTAAAACGGGACATGATGGGAAGTTTTTGACCTCAGATTCGTGTTCAACGTGAAAAATTCTTTCGCAAAAACTCCAGCAAAACCCATGCAGTTTTGGAGGCAATCTCAAAATATAATTAATTTTTTAACGCATTATTGGTCAGAGCACCACGAAAAATCTCAACCTCATTCGGGTTCCTTCTATTTTTGGTAATTTTTTTGAGGTTGAGTACATCATCAGTAGTGGGAAGTCAATGAGTTTATGAAATTATGTCCTTCACGATAAAAAAAAAAATTCATTAGAATGCACATTGAATATTTATTTGAAAAAAATTAATTTGATTATTCTGTGAATTTTTTGTCACTTTTAGCCATTTTTTTGAGGTTAAGATTAAAAAAAATCGTGTTTAGGTATTCTAGCAGATTATTTGGGCTAACTGCTATCGAGGAAATGCTTTCCGAGGAACCTATATCTTGTTCTCGCCAAGGCTGGACATTCACTAAGAAAATGGTTGATTGTTTCTTTTTCATCTAAGTTTCCGCAACTTCTGCAGTGGGTGTTAAAAGCGATGCGCAGTTTTTTTCCATGGGTACCATGTGACCAGTGTAGGCTGCTGTTAACCTAGCAGTGTCGGTACGGTCCCTGGTTAAAAACTCGAGAGACTAACCCTCATTATATGAGGGCCATGTCGCACATGAGGTAGTGCAAGTCGTTAGTGACTTCCACCTCCGATTAGCCAGTTAAAGACAGTGCAGGTACATGCCTCTCTTGACGACTCCCAAGGGGACTAGAATCGGTGCCCCTAAAGATTCGTCAAGAGAGACTCCTGAGCGGAAACCCAGATAAGAGTGATGCCAGCATAACGATTTAGCTCGCTCAGTTCCTTCTGCACTCCTTAACCAGCTTTGATTTTATTGTGGTGGATTGAAGCGATTTTATTGCTGCCTGGCTGTCGATAAAAATAGCGACCTTACACCTATCTGTGATATGACGCTTTGTTAGTCGACAAGCCTCTCTGCCTCTCTCAGCCTGAAAAACCGAGCCATCATTGGGTAAACGTAAACATTGGTTTATTTCCACATGCGGCGAGTGCACCCCCGCACCCACCCCGCAGGCCATTTTTGAACCATCTATAAAAATGGGAATGTCGTATTCTGTATTCTGGAAATCTTACCTTAAAATCGCTTTTGAAACACAGTTGTGGTATGATGTAATCTGTTGCCCTGAACATGAAGTCTGGGGAATTTCAACCCTTTTTTCTCGAAAACGTAACGTGATGGAAAGTTTCTGACCACAGATTCGTGTTCAGCATGGGAAATTCATTTGAAGCCGTCTTAATCGCGCAAGGAATGTTGAAATTTGCAGGGTAGTATAATGTTTTGATATGAAGCATTAAGTTATCCTCGCTGTAGACAGATCCAGTCACTTCTCTCCAGCTTTCAAATTCCCATTAAATTTCCGATTAAGACAGACAGAAAGACTCACACGATTTCCTATTCATGTGAGTCCTGATTTAGAATGTGGACATAATATCCTGATCGTTGATCACTTCCAGATAAAATCCTATAATATTAAAAGCAAAACTTATAACTCCTTTATGCGACCATTTCTTATAAGAAATCTGATTATCTCTTTAAGAAAGGTATAATTTGAGGTTGTAGGAGAGTACTCCCTGAGTACCGGACCAACTCCTCATAACACTTTCACAGAATGTATTGTACTCTGCTTCTTTCTTACTAAGTAAATTACACTCAACATTGGTGTGTAAATTAATAAAGGATACTGATCTTGAACCAAACATAAAGTGTTTTCTACAAATATTTTCACAATAATTGTTCAGGTTATTAACTAACAATTAAATAGAAATTTTAAACTTTGAAAGCGCTCTAATTTCAGGTCCAGTGGCAGCATAACAAACTTTCATCCCTGGAGAGTCGGTCTTACCTATTATCCTTTCCTAATCAACACAATGCATTGCATTCATACAGTAGCCCCTGAATGTTGATTGTCTTGAAAATCTTTCATAATCCAAAACAAGTAATTAAATTTTGAAATTCTTGAGGTTTTCAAAATCATAACCTAAAAAATTGGGTCACCTTTTAAAAATTCAAAGAATTTCGCTCAAAACCACAAAGAAACGCCAAATCTTCCAATAAATTTTCGGTAAAAAAACAACACAAGCAAACATAGATCTCGTATGTTACTATGTATGTTTGTAGTTATGAAAAAGGAAATTAATTAAACAAATAATAAGTAATAATGATGGAAAAAAACTAAAACAATAATATTAAAATTAAACAAAATACAAAAATCAACGCTATTATTCTTTATAGCTTAAGTATGGAATTTTCCAGGAACTTTGTGTGCAAGTTTTATTTTTATACCATATATATATATATATATATATATTTTTATATTTCATTTTGTTTGTATAATAAAACTAAATAAATATGTTGCAATAATTTAATTTATGATGCTGACTGTCGTTTTCGTTATTATTTTTATTTATTTATTTATTTGTGTATGGTTTCTTTTTTTTTGTAATTATTTTTATTTTATTTTATTTCGTAGTTGTTGTTGTATCTTTTAATGTGCACAATTAAAGCTATATCTTGGCTGTGTATCTTGCACTGCAGACAGCAGATACTCATGCTCGTATATATACGCGCTGTCATTACGCTTGTGCCTGTTTTCTGCTCGACTGACTGCCTGCCTGCCTGCCTGCTAGCCTGTTTCCCTGCCGGATTGCCAACTTGCCTCAATTGTGTACATATTAACAACACAACAACAATTTACAATCGAAATAAGCGAACGAACGAATGAATGTACAAGCGAGTATTTTGTATTGTAATTTATAATTTTTGTGTGCGTAATTAATAGTATTTATTTTTAATTCATATTTTTATTTTTCATTTGCTTTTTGTTGTTGCTATTGCTGTCTTTTAGACTCGTGAGTCATTTATATTTGTATTAAGTTTTTGTTGTTTTTTTCGTACATTTGTTGAGCACATTTCAAAAATTATTTGTCAGTGAATGTAAATAGTTAAATTTTATTTTTTCTATTATTTGATTCGATTCTACTTATTTTTTTTTCTGGCTCTTTTTCTCTCTACTAAGGTGAGGTCTTTGAACCTTTTTCCATCATGTGTACTAATTATTTTGCGCAAAAATTCAAATGAGGAATTTAGTTTCGAATATAATTATATTTCTTAAGAATAAAAATTAAATTAAATAGTTTTATTAACCCTAGAATATTATTATTAATTTTTTACCTTTAAATACGAATAGTTTCGAATGGCGTTTTAGTTGAGTATTAACCTTAGAGAGGCAACAGGGGTGACCAGTCATTATTTGATAAAATCACCGCAGAGAAATTTGCCTTAACTGCATTTAATATAAAATTAATAGCAATGATTAAATTGAATTTTTTTTGTCTTCTATTGGAGTAAATAAGAAATTTTACAATAAATAATTTTGATTTTTTTTGTTTAACAATGTTGCTAATTACGTAGACAAAAAAAGTGTTGCCTTTCTAAGGTTAATATTATAACTAAGAAGTTGAACGAAACATTATAATTCACACTCAAGAAACAAGGGAGAACATTTAAAATAGGCGATTTTAAAAAACATATTTCAATTTAGCGACCTCAAATTAAATAGGAAATATTTCACTTAATAGCCACATATTATGTTGTTGTTTAGAATTGAAGCTGGACTGAACTAAACTAAAGCACCCAGGATAGAGCCAGTATAAGAGAGTAGAGAGACAGGAAAGAATTGTGAGGGGGTATAAGAAGAAGGGAAGCCTAAGTTCTCTCAACCGCAAGCTTCTTACTTCAAAACTCTCATTTTTTCAATACAAAAATAAAAGATTTTGACAGATAATAGCCCAGTCGGTAGAGTAAAAAATACACCAAAAGTTCATAAAAATTCTTAACTGCGATTTTTTTTTTTAGTAATCGTTAGTGGGAGTATGGTAGATGGAAAAACCACAAAAATCAGTTCTGGGGTTGCAGGGCGATCCCCCCAAAAAACCCCCTTTTTGGTGAAAAAAGCCTTTTTGTACTAATAACTGGTTAACCGTTGGAGATATCAAAAAATTATCTAGTACACATTAAAATCTTAAGTGATTTTCTAAAAAAAAAGGGTTTAAAATAATTTTTTCGTATATGTCATAGTTTTCGAGATATTCAATATTTAAGAAATTGCAAATTTAGTACTTTGGATGTACTGTGAATGCGCGCGCATCTTTGTTTATTTGAATATTTGAGTGCGGAGCCTATAGGAAAAATTGAATTACTCGAAAACTAAACAAGCTAGAAAGAAATATCAAAAAGGGTTTTAAAGAAGATATAAAGTTCAACATCCTTTGCCATTTTCATTGACAACAGATTTTTTGTATACAAAAATAACAATATAGTATAGTTGCCTGTTGTTTTTATTACTTTTACTATTTGCTTTTAGTTCAAGACATTACTTCTGAAAATCCTGTAAGAGTTAGAAATAAAAAAAATTCACATTTAGCGGTTTTATCAGCAAATAAAAGTTGGCCAATTTTTTGGCGATTTTTGTTGTTGTTTCCTTGAAATAGAAAAAAGACCCAAAGGAATTGAAGATATATCTCAAAAATTGTTTGTTTCTGTACACATATCTTGTAACTATATTTTATAATAATTTAGAAGTTAAAAAGCATTAAAAAAAAACATCAAATACAATAAACAAAAAATTGGGTGATTTTAATTTGCTGATAAAATTGTAAAATGATAATTTTTTTATTTTTCCTACAGGCTCCGCACTCAAAAATTCAAATAAACAAAGATGCGCGAGCATCCACAGTCCATCCAAAGAACTAAATTTGCAATTTCTTAAATATTGAATATCTCAAAAACTATGACATATAAAAAAAATTACTTAAGACTTTTTTTTAGAAAATCACTTAAACTTTTTTTTTTGTGGCAAGTATTCTTTTTATATCTCCAACGGTTAACCAGTTATTAATAAAAAAAGGCTTTTTCACCAAAGGGGGGATTTTTTGTGGGGGTCGCTTTGCGACCCCAGCACTGATTTTTCTGATTTTTGAATCTATCATACCCTAACTAACAATTGCTGAAGAAAACTCTCAGTTTAGAATTTTTATGATGTATATCTTTATAATGACTGGACTATAAGCAAAGCAAGGCTTCAATTTAGGTATGACTGTTAGTTTTCTTGACGAACCTTAGAAACTCAGGAAAAGGAAGAGTATGAATATTACTTATATTCAAGGCATCACTACCGAACAACCGTAATCTGGTTCTCGCGAAATCCGGACAGCGACAAAGATAATGCACCGTAGTATCGTCGTCCTCAAGACACGATTGGCAGGTTGAATTGGTTATGACGCCCATATTAATCATATGCTGACCACATGTGTTGTGCCCTGTGATGACACCCACCAGTAATATCAGGTCCTTTCTTCTCAGTTTCAGAAGAAATTCCGCTGATTTCCTGTTAGGTTAGCTTAGACCATCTTTCTCTATGGATAGAAGCCACAAAGTCGTTGATCCAACGCATGACCTCGCCAGAGCTAATGCCAAGAAAAGGTACAATTGGTGAACCTTCATTAGCAGAACCTTCATTTACTAGAACTGCTTTATTAAGGCATAATTGTTGTCTTTTCCAACACTATTTGATCCAAGTACCAACCGGATCCAGTACCGTTTGAGGTTTTGGGTCCGTCAGCATAGAAGACATGACGGAGAACCTAGAGTACGACCATATTTTGTTGTACCGTATATTTAAAGGACCACCAATAAACTTTAGGTGTTTATTAACAAATGCGAGCGACGTATCCTTAAATTTTGTCTATCAAATACAATCCCAAATGCATTGAAAAGTCTGTCACTATCGGAATCAAGCGATGTGAATATCAGAAATCTTCCACCAAAAACCTATGCGGAAGGGCACACTTGAAAGAGAAGTTCTGAAGTCATGAGATGAAATCAAAAGCAACGCATTGGAAACATTTTATGAAAGTTCTAATTCTCTCCTAAGAGTAAGAGAACATGATGATAAAACTTTATGATATTTATGAAATGAAATATGTCAGGCTGAAGTTGAAATGAGTTTGGGCTTTAATAGAATTAAAGGAATGAATCTGGCGTGTATTTCTTGAAACGAAACTTTCTATAATAAGGCCTTTGCAATTCACATATGTAACTGGGCCACATGTATTAAATTTATAACAGCGTACAAAGTTATTTTCTCAGCAGTAGGCGCTAATGTTTAGTTACACTTGGCAATTATCATCTTGTTTTACATTAAACACACATACACTTAAAAAGCTACTTTACCACAATACTTTACCACTGCCCTATTTAAATATCCTTTTTTTCTGTGTGTGTGTGTGTGTTTAGAGTACAAACCAAAATGCAAGTCTAAATTGCCTAACTACAACTACACAAACGCTATAAAGTAAAAAAAGAAAAAAAAAAAAACACAACAACCACACCTCATCACTAAATCTAAAAATTTTCCACCAAATTGCTTTTGCATAAAATCGTAAATTACACACAAATGCAGAGCAAAGCACAAATACAAAAAAAAAAAAAAAGGATAAAGGCTCAGGTTTCTACACACACACACACACACATACAAAGAGAATATAGAAAAGATGCCCACTTTAGCAAAGCAACCTCAAAATACATGTACGCACATATAAAATACAAAACACACACACACACACACAAACACATATGAATCTACCAATGTAAACGCATGCATATAAAAATGCATAATATCTGCGAAAGAGTTGCAGATACTTTGCCGCCATCATCATCATCGCAATCATTATCATTGCTGGCACGATTGCCTTGCCCGTGCTGTTGTTGTTGTTGTTGTTGTTGCTATTGCTACTTGTATGTACTTTTGTTGATGCCGCTACCACCTCTGCTGCTGCAGCAAAGTGTTAAAAATGCTCTAAAAGTGTGTGTAATTGAAGGAAAATAGCTTTTTGGAAAATTACACAAACACACAACAAGTAAATAGAAGAAGAAGAAGAGCGTTTTTCGCGCATATGGGCATTTTAAAATGTGAAGTTGCTTATACTAGATGGTGTGGGTTGTGTACGTTAAAATTACCAAAGCAGGAACTTTGCGAAAGTAGCTATTCTGCCTGTGTAACAAAAACTTTGTGGCTTAACATAACATGTTGGAATGGTTTTGTAACTGAAAAGCGAGACGTAAATGGCAGTGAAGTGTGCGAGTAATAGAAGTAAAGGATATATACGGTAACAGTAAAATCAAAAGGATTCTATGTATTTGAAAAGAAACGTAGCGATTTCTATTACTAGAGGTAGCTGAAGGAAAATTATTGAAAGCAAGTTTTGGATTTTCTATTTAAAAACTTTGATTCAATTTTACAGTTATGAATAAAAATATATGAATTGAGTGTGGTTCGAAATATGGGGGGGGGGGGGAACAAAAAACAATCTACTTTTTTCTTAATTTTTCTCAATTTCCAAATTTTCGTTTCGTCTATCTGGTATATACAGAGATGTGTGCCACAAAAGCACAACGGTTTCTTTCACACCCTGTAAATTGTTGTACCTAGTTCGATTAAGACTATTCAAAAGTTAAAGGAGACATTTTAGAATACAACCTGGTATTACAGTATTAACAATACTATTTTCAGGGGAAAAGATAATATTTTCAGTTCAAAGCTCCGAAATTTCGATCAAAACTGGCGACTGAATCTAATTTCTGGCTTTTCCAAATTTGAAGTCTAGTTGTTGCCTTTTACATACGTAAGCAATAGCGACTCCAAGGAAGAGGAACAGGATTTTGACGTTAGGTCCTCTCTCTCGCTTCCTCGTTTCGGTAGGTAAATTCGAAAGATCAGCGATCAATTTCAGAGCTTCATTTGAGTGCCACAGCTACCACTGAGCTACTTTAAAAAAAAAACAAAATTTTTTAAATTTTTTTTAGACTATGCCGCTATAGACTATCATTCCAAGCATATAGGATTTGACTCCCTTTAAGGACATGTCCGTACACATTTCTTTAAAATCATTTTTCATGCCATAAGAGGTTCAAAGTTTAGAATTTTCGACCATAATTTATACTTTTCATGCAATTTTTGCTGAATTTCTGAAAACTTACAAGCTTTGTACATATTGCTGCATCAATAAACATTATCGGATTACAAAAATTGTTTTTACATTATGTTTGTACTTGCAATGAGCAATAACAGAGCTGCGGAATTTGAGAAAAAATTCCAAAAAATTTTCAAAACTCATAATTTATTTCGGTACTTTCAAGACCCTCTTGGAGCCTGATTTCAAAAATTTTGCTTTCCCTTTTTAAGTTTTTAACTTGACGCAATTTTTGGCTATTTTATGTGTCCCATCGAGACATTATTTGCTCAATTTTCTCACATTCTATATCTTTTATAGTATTTTTACACATTTTTATACACCTTGCAACTCCTCTTTTTAGAGTGTAATGTCTGTAACTTACATTACATATATTTCTTGTTATTTTTCTCACCACATTATTACTACATTACACAATAATAAGCGCGCTTGCATATTATCGACACTAATTTTAGATACAATATATAAATATGAAAAAAAAAACAAGCAAAGTATGTATATATATTTCATTTATTTATTTATTTGCTATAATTCTTTCCCTTCGCAGCAGTCCAACTTCAATGGGAACCGAAACTCTCAGGCTTAAACTACACAAATACGTTGTAGTAATAACTTTCCATATTGATGTAGATATGTATGTATGTGTGTAGCACTCTACTCTACACAAATTATAATGATTATATATTGTAGTTTATATTTTTCTTACAATTTTTTTGTGTTTTTGCTGCTTTATTTATTTTTATATTTTTTTTTTCTTCATCTGTTATTGTTTTACGTCAATTTATTTTGAATTGTATTATTTTATTTTTCCTGCTGCTCGCTTCTACTACATACAACTTCTTCAGTTTAGTTTCTGTTTGGTTTGGTGTGTATTTTTTTTATTGTTGTATTTATATATTTTTATATATTTGTTTGTCGTACATTGCATTTATTATATTTATATATGTATATACACGTACATCCATCCATACATATGTACATACAAAGTGTATTCATATTTTTATTATTGTTGTTGTTGCCTTCAATTGTAAGTTGTAAGAAAATTATAGGTATTTGCCCTTATGGCAAAGACGCAACGAAGCGAAACAATAAAATATAATAAAATATACAAAACAAAAACAAAAACACAAAAAATATAATATTTATTTTGTTTGAGTTCAGACATTTGTATGGGGCAGATTGCATACATATATATATGTATATATATGTATGTATTGTATATCTTGAATGAATATCTTGTATCTTGTATATTGTATCTATGCTATTAAATGCCATTCGTACAATCGTACAACATAATGCGAGTGAGTGTTTCCAGTTTGTGTGGCACTCACTGTGTGTGTGTGTGTGTGTGGATTGTGTGGCAAAATGACTTGCAAAGAAATTGAACGCAATGGTGCGCAATTAAAAGTAACAAAATTAATGTAGCACAATTTGACTTCATTCATTTCCCCTTTCCGTTGTTCACCTCATCCCGTCTCTTTCCGCTCTCTTGTCTTCTCCTATTCTTCATATACAATACATGCATATTACTTACACGCATTTGGTTAATATTATTTTATTTTTTACAATTAAAGAAATAACAATCGACAGCATAATGTGTTATAATTAAGTTTGTTGTTTTATTTATTTACTTTGTTGTTGTTGTTGTTGTTGTTGTCGTTGTCGTTTGTCTTGCTGCAAGCGCAAATTTGTACTTGAGTGAGGAAATGTCAAAGTGTGTGACATTATAAAGTGTTAGAGAAAAAATGATTTGTCTGTTTGTATGTAATCTACATATATAAATAATAACAGTCATTGACAAAATTCAACTTTTTTTTCTAACCTATCTTTGCTATACAGGGTGATACTGCCCAGCATGAAAGTGAATGATGATAGAGGAGGTTGAGGCAAGTAAAAAATTGTATGGCTGCAGGGCCAGTTTTCACCCGATTACGAGCTAAAGAGGATTAAAGATTATTTAATCATATTTCAGTATTTTTGCAATAACATCAAAAGTTATTATTATTGTAAATATATTTGAGAATTATATAAACTCATTATAGCAAGCTGATAAAATAATAGTGATGGCGAAGCCCTAATTAGTTTTATTGCTCGAGGAGGCGAATATCTCTGTGTTATGATGACGTAGAATCTCGGTTAAGTCAACAATCTCTACACTAAAAAGACTTCAGTGAAGTCTATGTCTGGGCATCACCGGTGTTATGACTACCACACCAGGTAATGTTTTTAATATTTTACTTCATTTACTTTGCTTAGATATGGTAAAATCCAATGGACTGAGCGATATGAGAGACCTATGGCCATATCTAATTTAAGTACCTAACCCAAAAATTATAATTAAAAATTTTTGTATCGTAATTAATCAGAATTTACATTAAGATAAAATCGCAGAACTGTGTAAAAGATTGAACATTCTGTGATAATTGGAAGGTTTATCTATTCTCGAAATTTCGAGCTAGGAGCCAAATAGTAGAGAACTTGAGAGTTTGATTCTCCTCTTGTTTTGGTGGTTAATTCTCATAACCTTCTTATATTTCTATCCCACAATGGGCCTTGAACAGGCCTAAGTAAGTCGAAAGACAGCCACTTAACCTAACCTATATTCCTATCAATTTAAAGTAAATAAGAAAGTGCCCATCAGAGCTGTAAAAGAGTGCAATCAATTGAGGATATAAGTCACAAATGAATAAAAATTTTTGATTGCAGTTACTGAATAATATATTTGACTCCAGAATAAAAAATGCAGTTGAAAGTCTTTTTTGGAGTCACCGATTGGTTATTCATTAAGAAAAGTCTTTTTTAGACTCAAGGGAGAGCAGTCTTTTTTTGAAATCATGAGACTGCAAATCTTATGACTCCAAAATCATGACTGCTTTGAAGTCACTAGGACTCAGTTGGAGTCACTTGAAGTCACTTGGAGTCACTTGAGTAACTTTGAACTCAAATGCTATCATTTGGAGTCAATTGCAATTTGCAGTCAATTGGAGTCAGTTGAAGTCTTTTGGAGGCAAGTGGTTAGTGTGTTGGACTGCTATGCAGAGATGCACATAAGTCGGCACGCTCAAAAAATCAAAAATAAAAATTTTCCTACACGGCACAACCTCTTGGCTGGCAATGGCAAACCTCCAAGAGTAAAAAAAATGCCTATGAAAAGCTTTTCGCCGTTCGGATTCGTCCCTTCCACTCGTGTATAAATATAACTCACACAACATGAATGGATGTGAAAAGCTCGAACTTGACCCTCCAGGGGCTGTTGTGCCAAAATAGTGGTAGTAGTAGAAGCAATGGGAAAATCACAATTTAATATAAAATAAAATGTCGTAATACAATGGGCCGTTCTGGCTTAAGTGTGTCCCTGGACAGCCTCTTAACCTAACCTTACAAAATGGTAAACTAACAGAATTTGCTGATCAGACTTACTGAATTCTTTTCACACCAATTTTTTTCCTTTTTGATTTTTCAGCTTCATTTTCTTTTATTTTTATTTATTTTATTTTATTTTATTTTTACAACATCCTAATACAGCAAGATTAAATATCTTATAATTTATAGTATTAGTCAAAGTGTCTTAAAATGAATAGAACAATTATATAATTGACAAAACAGAGTATTTTAAAAAAAAAAAAGTTTGACTTAATTTAAAATTATTAAGAAAAGTGTTTTAAATTATTAAGAAAAATGTTTTAAAAGACCAATTTTGAATTGCGATGCGTTGCTTATTATTTGTAAATGACTAGGAAGGGAGTTCCAAAGACGCATAGTGTAAATAAAATATTGACGTTCAGATGTTAAGTTCGAGTGTTTAAATATAATTAAATTATTAGATCCCTGTGAGCGCGTAAAACAAAGTCTTTCATATAAATAATTAGGCTCCTTAGTGAAAATAATCTTATGCAAAAAAATTAGATTTTTGTACTTTAGAAAATTGTTAAGGCTAATAGAGAAAATCTGTTTAGCATAGCGCGAGACGTGATCTGTTCGTTTTAATCCATAGATGTACCTGGCAATGTTATTGTAAAGGACATTCAATTTTCTATTGCTCACAGCGTCACTATTAGCATATATTTCGCAACCGTACAACAAAGTTGGGACCAGATAAGTTTTCACAAGTAAAATTCGTATTTTCTTTGGAGTGAAATATTGTGTTATCCAAAGAGAACGAAGCATTCCATATACTTTTCCTATTGTACTACAAATGTGAGTATTCCATGTAAGGGTTTTATTAAATATGATTCCAAGGTTTTTTGCTGAATCTACATAGTCAATTTCAGTGCTATTCAATTTAACTTTTGGGATGTTAATGGTGTTTATCGGTTTCCTAGCAATTACTAGACATTTAGTTTTATTTGGGTTAAGGCACAGACCATTTAATGACGCCCAATCCTGTATACGCTTCAAGTCTTCGTTTAGATGGTTAACGCAAGTATTAATTTCCTCCAGTTTGCAGGATGTGTATAATTGCACATCATCTGCATATATGTGAGCCTTACAATTTTTCAAGAGTGGTAGATCATTCACGTACGTAACAAATAACAAAGGACCCAGAATGGAACCCTGTGGCACTCCCTTAGTAACGGGAAGAAGACTAGAAAGTTTGTTTTCAATGCATACTGCTTGGAATCTATCTGTGAGATAGGACTTGATTAAGTTGGTAGCTGTAGAGGAAAAGTTGAATAAATGTGAAAGTTTTGAACATAAAATTGTGTGATCCACGGTATCAAAAGCCTTAGAGTGGTCGAGAAGGGCAAGAAAAGTTACCATTTTATTATCAATCTCTATACGGATATCTTCACATACATTGATGAGTGCGGTAACGCAACTTCTTTTTGAGCGAAAGCCTGATTGCCTATCTGTGATTAAAAAATTATCTAAAAGATATTTGTTCATTTGCTTATGCATTATGGATTCAAGAACTTTAGACAAAAATGGCAGGATAGCAATCGGACGGTATTCATTTGAAGATTTTGGAATGGGGATAATTTTAGAACGTTTCCAAGTTTGTGGAAAAATAAAGATGTCATTAAAACAGTGTTAAGAATGTGTGTTATATGTGGTAATAGTTGAGGAAGTAATGATTTTAAGAACACCGGGTGTATTTTATCAAGACCTATAGCATTAGATTTTATAGTCAAGAAGGATTCGAGAACCTCAAATTGGGTAACACATGAAAAGCTAAATTCAGATTCCTTTTAATACAACTAAAAGTCAAAACCATATCTGAAGAAGTATTTGTCAATTTTGCAAATCGGAAAGTATTCATCAGGGTTGCAATAATAATTACTTCTAGAAGTTTCTTTACAAAATTTATATTTATTAACTCTTTCATTCCCAATGTTGCGTATATGCTATATTCATTTTTATGTGGCATAAATAAGGTGTTTAACAAATTTTACTATTAGTGCTGATTGTATTCGGTTCTGTTAGGTATTTTTTACATTTGCTGATTGCTTTGAAATTTTTTACTTAAGTCATCTTTCTTAATGTTTTGTCTTTGAAGTCCAGGAAAAACTATAAGTATAAAAATTTGTAGTAAAATCTTTTGCTCCATTTTTTACAAATAATACATTTAATTATTACCAATCGGAAATTTTCTATATCAGATATGTTTATTAAAGATAAGAGAATATGAAAACCAAAAAATTGGAGGAATCGGATTATCCAGTGGTTGTCTACACCTCCATAGCTACTTTTAATAAAGGGCAAATAAATCAATATAGAAGCATGAAATTTGGTGTCATAATATTAGAAGACCTAAGTAACCATAGTTTCGAAACAAAAGTGTCTAGCCCCTTTAAAATTCGGGCGTCAAAGGGTTAAAGAAAACAATTTTCTAGCGTCACTTTCTGTGCATTTTCATGCAGCGTTCACAGAAGTTTCTATGGAATTATAGATTTAAAGTCATAAGATATGAAACGTACATATTACTCCTGCACGTTGCTATTCATTAACTACTTACTTAATTATAGGTATTTAATAATATTTTTTAATAATATATATCAAATATTTACTCTGAAAATTAACATGTTTTCGTATTTCATGGTATTTATTTAACTGAGTTCTCATTTACTGTATCTGTGTTTCTTTTTCACTCTTTGAGCTAAGAAAATTTTGCTATTTACATTTAAAATTTATAGATAAAATTTAATTAGAAATAGATTTCCAAACTAAGTACGTATGTAGTTACGCGTAAATTATGGAAAAAAAAATTTATTTATTTATGAATGTATTAAAAATTATTAAAAAAACGTTTATTTCTGAACATAGTTTTTTCGTTCATTTTATTTTTATGGCATTTGTTTAAATTTTATTATGTATATTGTAGATATACACTTGCAGGTTGGTATAATATGTATGTGATTATATTTAAGTTAATAATCTTATCATTTGTAGAATTTTTCTTATTATTATTATACATATTATTATTATTATTATTATTATTGCTGGCTGGCTGGTTGTACTTGTGTAGATATTACTTAAAAAGATTAAAATATTTGCGATGTGTTAAGCGATAAGAAGTAGAAAAGTTTATATTGAATGTAATAAAATAAATTACTTATTTATTTCATTAAAGGTTTAATACATATAAAGAAAAAATGTTGTTAACTATATTTAACAAACAAAATTTTATTACTTTAAGTTAACAAGCACATGAAAAAAAAAAAAAAAAAAAAAAATTGCTGTGGTAGATTGTAAATTTTATATTATTTTTTAATAACAATTTGACGTGTATGACTTTTTTTTATTATTATTATTTTTGGTATGTGGCAAATGAACTAAATTACTTGATGTTATGAAATTAATTGATGGCCATTGTAAAATACAAAACAAATAAAGAAAAAAAAGAAAAGAGATTGTGAGTTAAATACATATTTCATAATTAATTTAATTCTATTGAGATTAGATGCCAAAGGTTTTTTTTAATTCAGCTTTTTACAATTTTATAGGAATTCGAATGCACAGCCCCTAAACATTCAGAAAGTTGAATATTTTTTAATGCTTTATCATTTGAAAATTGTGCACTGCAGTGAAATTTTTTGTATTTACACATGCAGTTTGAGTTTGTTTGCATTAGAGGGGGAAAGGGTGAGAGCGTGCGGATTTTAAAAAGCCCTCAAAGGTAAAATGCAAACAACCCTCATTTTATTGTTACTGCAGATCTATGCGCAAATATAGCAGGACATTTTTGGATATCTCAGTTGGATGTATGCATATATGTTTGTATATGTAAATATGTATGAGTGTGTGTGTATTTAGGCTTAAAACGCGCTATGTGAATTTCTTGGTTTTTCTTTTCATATTATAACAAAATATTGCTGCTTCTATTGCTTTTTAGTTTCTTTCTCACCAAAATTGTGCATTTCAGATAGTAAGTGTCTATTTTATAGCATGCTTTATGCTCATAAGAATGCAACGTATTACATTTCTAGAAGGTAAGAGAAAAACCAAGCTCTCTATATCAATAATAGCAGGTTAGTAAAATCCAAGTTCAGTCTACTGCAAAGTTGAAATGAATGACTCAAAAAAGTTTACAAGTTTGTAAGCAAATCGCTTAGTCAACGTATATTACCAAATTTTTCTATTTTATCAGTACCACCACTGTCTGCAAAGTTCACTGTAGTTGCAAATATGCATCTCACTCCATCTACGAATAATATCAATTATAACTAATAGGTATTTACTCCAAAAAATATATTTTTGAACTTTGCATTCCGATTACACCACAATAGAACGCTAACCAACAAACTCCCGTTTCCACTTCCCCCCTCATTCCATGCACCTTCACTCAACTACTACACCCTCTTCCCAAAAAAAAAAAAATAAAAAAAAAAAAAACCCAAAACAAAACAAAAACCGATCTAAAAGTCAAAGAACTCAAGAGGCTGCCTGGCATCATCTCATCATCCACACAACAACGCACAAAAATGTAAACAGAGAATATGAGCACATGAACAGCACAGCGAACGCTTTTCAGCAGCTGCTGCCAGCAGAATAGAGTAAAAACAACAACAACAGTAATAGCAACAGAGGCATCTCTCCTCCATCCTCCACTTTTATTTTGTTTTTATTATTATTTTTTTTGTTTTTTTTTGTTTTTGTGTCTCGTTGTTATCATGATGTGTTTCACCGCTACTGCTGCTGCTCTGAATGAAGAAAACAACATGCAAGCAGAAGGTGGCGGCAAGCAACGTGCGTTTGTTGCTGCTTTTTTGTGAATGAATTCTTCTTCTTCTGCTGCTGCTTCTTCTTCTTCTTCCCTACTCTGTTGTAGTATGAATCACACCATACAAAATGTGAGCGCGAAGAGTGTCAAATAATATTGTACACGAGTACATTCATACGTAGTAAAAGTAGCCGTAGTAGTAGTAGTAGTAGTAAGTAGTATAGTAGTAGTAGTAGACAACGTAAAATGTAAGAAAAAGAGTATTAAGTAACAGGAGCACAGTAAAGTGCAAAAGCATTTCGACTAAAATTCTACTACTTATATTGAATGTGAGTGAGTGAATATTGTTTCCCATTTTATTTTTCTATGCTTCTAGAGTATGAGTACAAATCTTCAAGCAGCAGAATTTGAAATTCGTAAGTTCGCAGAAGTAGCAAGAATGAAGCAAATGAGCTACGCATTTTCTTATTTCTTATGAATTTTCTTTGCTCGCAATCTTCAATTTTCCTTACTTCTATTTTATTGTATTTCAGTTGTGTGTTTGTGTATGTGACGGAAATGAGGATAGGAAGTGTGTGGTTGTGATTTTGGAGTGGGTGGTCTGGTCTGTTGGTGTTTTTAGGGTGGTGGAGGTCGTAAAGCTGCGCTCTGGTGATGTTGTTGGTGTTAATGTTGAGAAACTTTCTTTTGTTTTCTGTCCACACTATTTAAATGTTGTTCCTTTGTTAATACATACATATGCATGTATGAATGTATTTGTGTATTACAAGTGAATTGGTGTTCTTGTTGTTGTTGTTAAATGTTTTCTGGGTGTGTTTTCTTTGGTGTCTTCATCGTATCGTGTTGTTGGCGCCTTTATACATACACCAGTAATTTTTACTCAATTTCTTTTTCTTTTATGTCTGCTCATTACTTTTTTTTTTTCTTTATTTATTCTCCCTTATATTATAATTCGAATTTGTGTGTGTAGATTTTTCATTTATTTTCAATAAATTAACAAAGAAATGTTAAATGAGAGTTGAGCTGAGCATAAGGATGAGAGATGTGTATAGGGTATTATAGCTATGCATGTTCTTTATCTTTTGATACTTATTTCAAAGAGCGGTAAAATTTTTGTTTGAGACACAGCCTAGACTGACGATATCGCACAAATTGAGCTCAACTATTTAACTTAAATAACCCAGAAATTGAGATAATCTCTGATGATACGAAACTGGTTTTGAATATCTTTTTCTAGCTGAAAGCTCAGTCTCGTCTATAGCTCAAAAATAAGGTATACAAAAGTCTTAAAATCAACGTCTAGAAGTTGCCTCCAGAAAAAAAAAATTATTGAATATCGCTGACTTAATTTTCTAAGGCCCTAACATAAAATTTTTCAATATCTAGTTTTTGATGGATTATGATAAAGCGTGCCCGCTTTCGTCAGTGCCGAAAATTTTAGAGACCTGCACCGGAAACTTACGATCTTTTCTTTTAGTTTAGATTAAAAATCCTCGAAGCAGTACTCTAAATAACAAAATATTTTTTGCTTCTCCTGTAAAATTTGAAAATGCGCGTTAGGATCTTAGCAAATTAAGGCAGCGATATATAACTCAGACTCCACCAAATATAAGATTTTTTAATATTGTTACATATAGAATTTGCATGGGAGAGAACTAAGGTTGCCAGATGTAAATCGGCCTTCATCTGGATATTGAGATAAAATATCGGAATTTTTCAGCTTTCACCTGGACATTGAAAAAAAAATTTTCCACACACAAAAAAAAAAACAATAAATATAAAAAATTGTATCTTTATGTATATAATTATATACATATGTATGTACATTAAGCAGCCTCGATTCCACACACAAAGAAATCGGTCTTGCTGTACACCCCTGGAAATAAACCTCAATCTATTTAATGATGATTCCCAAAATATTTAAGCTCTAGCGATTACCATCTGTGAGCTTGACCTCTTACTTCATTTTTCAATTTTCCTTTCTTTTTGTTAGTCTGCTCTTAGACTTGGAGACTAGTATCTTGAAACAGTCAAATCGCGTTGGAAAGAGGGGCGATATGAAAGGGGTATTCCCCCTTCTTACCTACATATTTGACAGTTTCAAGAGACTAGTCTCTACATTTAAGAGCAAACTTATTGAGTGAACAGCTGATAGTCAGTGAACACACTACTTAAACTTTAAGTCACGGAGCCGATGCATAAATATTTTCAGCGCCCGAGATTTTTGGTTTATTTTTAAATTGTTTAAAGTGTTTACTCAAATTTATCAGTAAAAATTTAATCCCCACAAATTTGAAAATTTTATCTGGTAAATTTTTGAAAGTCGGGACTCGACACAGGATTAAAAATCTAGACAACCAAAACGAGTCAAGACCATCTGGCAACTCTAGAGAGAACTGTCTATAAAATTTGTTGCATTTTTTGCTAAACATTTCATAGCAGATCAAAAATGTTAAGAATGTTGAAAATCAAATGAAATTCGATCCGCCATTTTGAGCCAGCCATTTTGAATATTTTTTGAAATCTTTTATCAAATTTACATTCAGCGACTCAAGATAGGAGGAGAGATGAAAAATTATATCGAATTCGAAGCCAGCCATTTTGGAATCCATTATAAAATTCAGAATCGGCAGCTTCAAAATGAGAGGAGAGATGAAACGATGTACCAATGGCCATGCGTTGACAACTCGTACGTAGATTTTCATCAGTTTAGGAAGAGACGACAAAAAAGTTATGAATGTTCATAAATAAAAAAATTGGTTTTTGAATAATTTTAAATAAAAAAATAAAAATGTTTCTGAAATTATTTTTTTTTTATTTAAATTTTTTTTATTCTGTTTTGGTCTTCTCCTCCAAAAGTGATGAAAAAATACTTACGAGAGGTCAATGTATGACCATCGATACATAGAATTTCATAGGTTTGGGAACATTTATCACATTTTTAATCCACCATTCAAATTCTGACTCAGCGACTTCAAGTTCAGAGAAGCTTGAGCTTGAGAATCTTTATAAGCTTGACTTGCAAAACAAGGTCTGGATACTTTCGGTTCCAGATCATACAGGAATAAAAGAAAAAAAGAAGACAGACGAATTAGCAAAAACAAAAGGAGGTCAGAAACCCCATTTGTAGAATTCTAGCCTTTTTTTAGTTACGAAATAATAAAAAAAAAAAAAAATAAATAAATCATACTGATATGATCTACCAGAGATGGAGTAAACAAAAATTCTTTTAGGAATACATAAACTAAAAATATTTAATTACTATATGAAATTACCTAATAAAAAATATAGAGTTATCACAGGTATTCTGAGACTGTACTACTGGTTGAATTATAACCTGACAAAACCACGTAGATTTTGTGAAGAGGATACCTAAACTTCAAACCACATTTTAGAATAATGTTCAGCGCTTATGTAAAGCCGGAAAAGGTATTTGAGACACTACCAAATACCTGGTGGCATGTTGGAAATTCTCCATGTTTTTTTTTAAACAAAAATTAACAAAAATCGCTTACTTAAAGTAGCAATAAATTACACTTATTTCTAACAGTGTTAACTCGAAATAATTTTTTCAGACTTCAGTGATTATCGAAACATTTGTCATTTTTTTTTTTTGATCCCACATTGTGATTTAGCCTTAAAGACGTTATTTGAGTTTCCAGCTAACTAAAATAACACAATCAAGAAGGATATATTAAGCTTTTTAAATTCAAATATTGGGTATTGTTTCGAAAAATAGAAAATGTGTTACGTTTCAAATTGTAGGCTTCTTGGATTTAGTCTGAAACCACTCGCAACTATATTTTCTTTTAAACATTAGTTACCGAATATTTTTTTATAATAAATTTAATTTAATAGTATATAGTAAGTTAATTTAATTTATAACTATAGTGACCATAAGTATGGATTTTAAACAATTTATATACATAATTATTATCATTTTGCCCAACAATTTGTGTGCCTGAAAATCGCGTACTTTGTAGCCATACATATTTTTATGATTTTATGATGTCTGAACGTGTGTTGCACTCTTGACCAACACTTGAAAGCTTGAATAAATATTTTAATTAATAAATTTATATTGTATTCGTATATTTTTTTTTTTTTACTTATTATGAATATATGTTTATTTTCTTTCATATTGAAAGTTGGAAAAATTCAACATTTGAATAAGATTCGACCATAAACTTAATGCAATCAGTACAAACTATGCATAAAAACATGTCGTATTAAGTTAAGCAAACAAAAACGACTAAAACAGAAAAAAAAAACACTAATGCACAAAATAAAACCCAACAACTTAAGTAAATTGTAAAATTGTTTAAGTTATTGAATTTAGAAATAGTTTTTTATATGCATTTGTGTATGAATTGCATACATTCATTTAAATTTGTATTCGCATTTGATGTTAGCATTCTCATTTATTATTTTTTAATTTATTTATTTATTTTTGTTTTTTATTCTTTTTTTCAATTAAATATATTTACATAAGAAAACAAAATATCTACTATGTACATTGAATAGTATATAGTATTTGCAAAATTGCTACACTCTATAATGTGCGACACACTTTATTTCAAGTCCCTTACCCCTCACTCTAAGTCACCACATGCCCCTCTCTTTTCATTAGACTTAGACATGCATACATATATACATATTTACAAATGTGCATTAAGTGTCTCCTCATTTGTCTTCAAATAATTTAACATTTAATGTTAATGACAAAATTGCATAATGATGTGCGTTTGTAAATGCAATTGTAGGTAGGTAAATATTTGTAAAGCAAAAATAAAAAACGCATGATTATTTTATAATTTTGTTTTTCTATCTTTCTCAATTATCTAAATACAACCACATTAAAATTACCATTTTTTTTTTTTTTTTTGAGTTTTTATATCTACTTTTCTATTAAAATATTATTTAAATGTAAAAAATTAAGTGGAAAAAAGTTAGTTCAATGTAAAACTATAGTGGAATAATGACAGTAATTTTAATAATTTTTAAAAAGACGATAAGAATAAGTATTATTCTAATCGTAATGAAATTTTATATATGCATAAAATCTGTGAATGTTTCTACTGCTAATTGTAAACTACTTATATAAAAATTTTCTTACAATATCTTAGGGAATTTTAATTTCTTTTACAGTTTCTGGCTACAGCTCGCATAACCACTGTTCCAACTACTTATGAGCATATTCCAAAAATCTTTGTCAGAAATCACTGCCCGAAATATTAAAATTATTGAAAATATTTCTTTACTGTGAAGCATTTAAATTATTTATGTAGGTAAACTTATAAGAAAGGAATGAGATTGGAATAATCACTTTTAAAAAAAGTCCGACAATTTCAAAAATGAAGAACTGGAAAAATTTTACTTCCAGTTCCAATTATTTATATAAGAGAGTGGAAAGGAATTTCAATCCTTACTATTTACAAGGAAATTTTGCTCATTCTTTCGATCGAACATTATGGATTTATTTAAGAATTTTATCGAAAAGTAGGAAACTTAAGCACATATTTTGCAACATTTTCGATATAATAGCATTTAAATTTTTGAAACAATCAAGGTATTCATAAGCTGTCGTATAGTGTCGTATAGTTTTGTATGAAAAGCAAAAGAATTTATGACAAATGAGATGATACGACGGCGAATACGATATCTTATGAATACCCTCATTAAACTTATATAAAATTTTATAGTAATGATCTTCTTTTCGGGTCTGATGGCAAAGCCATTGTAGTTTGGTGATGAGCATTACATTACAAAAAAAAATAAAATTAATTAATAAAATTTCGAAAAATTATCACGCTAATAAAATATGACCTTAATTAAAGCTCATATAGTAATGGTTTCAAATCATTAATTGAAAATATATGTTTTTCTTACATTAGATTACATTTAAGTTTTTTAATTAATTGCATTTTATATTGACTCAGCCTGATAACTATTAATTAAAACCCAATAATAAAATTACAAATACAAATAATTCAAATACTTCAGAACTAATTAAGAGTTGTTTTAAATACGCCTAAAGTAATTGTAATATTTATATTAATTTTTTACTGATTCAATGTGCCAAAAACTTAACTTTTTAATCATACCGAATTTTATAGTTACTTTTTTTTACTATAAAAATATATTTTATATATTACAGGGAAAGGAAATCATTCAAGAGTTTCAATCATAGAAGACCACAAATATTGTTAGAAATATATATAACGACATTTCAGACATTTATCGTTTACCGCCTATCAAATACTTTTAGACAAAGCTTTGGAGCGGAGCTTGAGCAAGAAGCTGTGGAGCACACTGTTTTGATCGGAGCTAGAGCTGAAGCAATGAAAATTTAACCGCTCCGCTGCTCCGATTAGTAATTTTTCCAACTACTTATTATTCGTTTACAATTCATTGTTTTTGAACTCTTCATTGTCATTTTTATTGAAGTAATGAAAATGGTAATTGAAATATTCCATTGCCAGTAATGGTTATGGCAAGAGAAGTCTTCATCGAAGTAGTTCAGTTCTTTACATATTTGTGGCAGTTAATAATTCTTAATTTTTTCAAAATGCGCCTTTGGAAATAAGGGGTGGTTCACTATCTTAACTTATTGCCATGACAGCAGCCTTTATAGTTATTGTACGAATTAGTATCATATTTTTTTTGTATGGTAAATATGTCGAGTTTTGAGCCAAAATGATTTTGCAGCAACATAACGCCTCGCCCCACTTATCTGTGTCAAAAGAAATGAGTCAAGTACCCAAAACTTACGATTTGTTCCTTAAATTGAAATTTCAGGAAACAGTTCTCTAAATTTTAATAAAAGATGGGAGTTGGGGCAAATTAAGCGATACATGCATATGATTTAAAAAATATATATATATATATTTATTAGGAAAATTATATGTAGTTGGACCTAGGAGCGGAGCCAGAGCTATACTTAAGAGAGTGGAGCGGAGCAACTCCAAAATTTGGCTGCTCCACAGCCCTGCTTTTAGAAAAAAAATTATAAACTCTAGAAACTCCACAAAGACTAAATGTTTTTAAGCTTTAAAATCTTTTTTGTATCATAAAAAAATATATATATGATTAAATTCCTACTTAAAGTATGCATAGAAACGCAATGACCATAATGATTCAATAAAACTTGACAATCAAATACTATGAAATCCAATTAAAGTTTTCTCAACTTTTCATTTGTCGACTCTGCTTCTTCGGAAGCTTGCCGCCAACAACAATTTTTCTTAAATTTGGTTTATACAAGATAATAAATACCTATGTAAGAGAATAAGAAATGTGATGCTATCAAACTTACCCTTTCTTCTTCGCGTATCATTTCAGCAATTTCTGGTTTAATTTCCAATTCATCATGATGAGTTACTCCCGAAGAGCCCACACCACCACCGCTCCCTGTGCCGCCACCTCCAGCGCCAACTGCTGCTGCTGCCAACGATGCTCCCAGTGCAGAAGCCATAGCAGCATGAGAATGTGCTGCATGCAATTGATGCTGTGCGGCCAACTGTTGAGCGGCGGCTGCAGCATGATGTGAGTGATGATGGGACGACGAATGGTGTGAATGATGTTGATTAGCTAATGCAGCAGCAGCGGCAGCCGCAGCAGCTGCTGAAGCGGAGTGGGAATGATGGGTGGCGCCGCCGCTGACACCAGCTGCTCCATCACGACCGCTACCACTGGCTGCTGATGATGGTGAGGGCAACGATGAGCCATTTGTTGTATGAGCCGACGGCAATGAAGGCGAACAGCTGACAGCAGGACGAGGATATGATGAACCAGCGGAAGTCGATGAAGTCGAAGACGAAGATGTAACAGAACCGGATGAAGTCGATGATGGAATTGAATTGGAATTGGAATTCGACGATCTCGAAGGAGCAATTGCATTTGCCGGCAAAGCTGTAGGATTTGGCGAAGCGAATGGATTGCGCACAATAGTCGATGTAGTCATGGCGATGGGTGGTGGTAGTGACATGGCGGCCTCATTGATCACCGCAACAGCACTGCTACCACTGTCAGTTGTGATGTGATGACGGGAGTGATTCGGTGGTAATGCTGGTGATGGTGAACGACTGCGGCGACGTGACGCAAATCGCTCCAAATGCTCATCCATGAACAGGCCATCACGTGAGCGTTTACGCTGATGTTGTGTGCTTAAATTTAAATCCATTACAGTGGAAATTTTCTCAAGCGCTTCATTGAAAACGCGTGCGCGTTTCGGTTTATGACAACCATCAGCTTCATCGTCACGATCATCATCAATGTCATCATCACGTTCAACATCTTCTTCATCATCATCATATACGGTCATGCGCTGTTCGGCGGGCACCATGGGATGTGCAGCGACACTAGCACTACTGCTGCCGCCACTGCCATGTGAGCCCGAGCTAACCTCAGCTAAACCGCGTATTTTCAACATTTCCGCAACCTTCAACAGCGGATTTATCTGATCCTGGCTTACATTAATCTCACCCTTGTACATAAATTCCATAATGGCTTTCAACTCCTGCCATCGTACATCGCGCATAATGACGATCGGATGCTGGCACGGGTTATCGTAGAAGAGCGTTTGAAAATATGGAGAACAAGCGGAAAGCACCATTTTGTGTGCTTTGATCGACTGGCCCTCACAAGCTAGTGTGACATCCACGAAAGATTCGTTCTGCAGCAGCTCATCGAAAACATTCGTCAAATTGGTTTGGTAATTATTCCAGCGTAAGCAAAACTGTTGATTAGCGGCAGCGCTGGTGTGAACCTTTGCCTTGGCCAAAGTGGCGCCGCGTGCATTCTTGCTTGAAAGAGTAATAGGTTCGGATAGTTTAATGGGTGCTGCTGATACAGCTGCAACACTAGTGGTATTGGTGCTAGTGTTTGATAGAGGGCGCTGCGCACCAAACTCGAATAAAGCAGACATATGTGGCATGGCGGTTAAATGATGTGAATGATGGTGATGATTTGGTGATGCTGGCAATGAGCGCGATTTATTCAATGGCATCTCAATGCGCATATCGGGATCATCGAGATCAAGCGCAGAGGTGAGTCCGACCACCTCACTGGAGGTGAGCGGGCGTGGTGGTGGTGATATATCACCACTTGTTGAAACTACAACTGGAATGGACTTTGTATCCATTGCTACTTCTGCCAATGACTGTTGCTTATTAATTAAAGCAACATCAGTTTCGATCTCTAGCTGCGGTGATGCTGCATGGGATGCTGGTGCTGGTGATGGCGTGGCTCTGGTTGGACTTCTGCTAAATTCAGTGCTGTGCCTGGACGTAGGAGAGACGCTCTCCATTAGCCCTTTTGCTGCCATATCACTGCCAGTAACACTTTCTTTATCGCCGACTGACGCGGCTGTGGTTATTGAAATTTCGGACGACTTTTGCGTAAAGTCAATGATATCCTTTGTCATATCCATGTTTATTTTGGTATGATTTTTTTTTTACAAATTCTTTCTCTTTCTATCGTACGTGTATCTTAGTTATTTTTAATGAATTTTTTAACACGCATTTTTCAAAGTTTTTTTTCTTTTCTTTTGAACAAAGTAATTCAACGTTTTTCTGATTTCTTTCTACACTTTTAATTAAATAATTAGGCAATTTTTTTCTTTTTTGGAATAAATGTTTTCTACACACTCACACACAAAAATCTATAGTAAAACTTGTTATCTTTAATTTTGTTGCTGTTGCTGTTGTTGCCTTTTTATATTAATTAATGTTTATTATTATTTATTTCAACAATATTTTTCGAAAAAAGAAAAAATATAATTATTATTATTATGAACACATACACTCACATACATATATTCATAAAAATTAATTATAATTATTATTGTTATTATTATTTTATTTTTTTGTTTTCGTTTTCATGTATTTTTTGCCTCTTCTTTATGTATTTATTATTATTATTATTATATTATTTTTATTATTATTTCATTTCAATTAAATCTTGTGACTGTAGCTATGTATGTAGTTGTAGTTGCACAGTCATCGTCACCACCCAAAACTTTTTATTATAACACTCAAACATTGAGTCGGTGTGGGTGTCAGTGGAGTAGAGGGAGAAGGAACAAAGCTCAACGAAGCTTCCTTTGCTTGATTTAAATTGGCGCGCTGTTGTTGTTGTTTTTGTTCTGCTTCTCTTCTTTTCTTCTGTTTTTGTGCTTCAGCTGTTTCCTCCACGTTAATTTTAATATTATTTATTTTTTATTATTAATTATTAATAACGACACAACGGTGCTGTGCTTTTTCGTTGAAAGTTTTCAAGTTGGGCGCGCAATTTCAACTTCTGGGGCCACAGAAGCGAGAAACACGGAAACTGATCCTTATGTGTATTGCTTTATTTATATATGTATTATTTAATTTATTAGCGTTGTTTTTGTCTCATTTTTTATTCCAGCTCCTTAACAAACACATGCATTCAAACATACGTACACATGTATACCACCATGTATATGTATTTATTTCATGCTTTATTTATTATTTATATATAGAATGTAATAAATTACACTAAAGTGTCGGCATAAAATATTTTCTTCTTCTTTTACTGCGTAAGGATATTTTGTTGTTGTTCTTACTGGAGAGTGAGTGCTGTTTGAGAGGAGTTGGCGTAAATGTTAATGAGTAACCAACAACAAAGTATGAGTTTTGTGGAGATTTTGTTTCTTAAGAATGTTGTTAAACTTCTCTCACTTGCTAACGGTAAAGCACGATGTTAATGTGTATGTTTACAAAACTGTTTTCTTGTTTTCCCGTTGTATTGTTGTTGTTATTATTATTGTTATTGTTGTTGTAACTCAAACTTATTTTTTTTTTTTTTACATTAGAGAAACTTGAACGCGCGCGTTTATCCAACACTGTTTTATTCTTCTTCTTCCTGCTCTTCTTAATTTCTTCTGCTGCTGTCGACAGAAATTCTTGTACACGCCGCACGCTTCTACTACTACAGCATACTGCTCTTACTACCAAATACGAAGGATGCAAACTGAAGTGTGAAGAAAGAAAATTCTTTTTTATTGCCACCCGATTTATACTCTCCCTCTTGCTGCTACAAATATTTGTATGTGTGTGTTGGTATGTGCTGCGCTCGCTGTCTCTGTCGATTGGGTAGGCGGAGGTGGCTGTATGTTTGTGTGTCTGTTGAAAATGAGGAGCAAAAGGACGATAACGACTACACTACGAGAACGACGAGAACGACAACGACGACGACAACGGACTAAAGTGTAATAAATTAATAAATTACAATTTGTAGCTGCTGCAGCAATGAAAAAGTTTTGTCCTTTGCTTGCTTCAAGCTCACAACAATAAAATGAAAATCGATTTCTTGTATTTTCGCAAAATTTTCTGTTGGTTTTTTCTTTCTTTTCGATATAAAAGAAATGTCTTTTATTAAAGTTTATTTTTTAGCTGATTAAGAATTTAATTCTCATTGACACTCGTTAATTATTTGAGTTAACTTTGCGGGGGTCTATAGTAAATAAAGCACACAAATGTCACTCACATCAATTTGTTATCATTTGTCACCGATTGATCTTGATAATAATCTTGTGTGATTTTTTATTTTGTTTTCATTTCTTGTTTTCGTAAATTGTGTGCATTTCTTTACGTACGTATTTTTGTTTTTATTTTTCACACTTTTTTTTACCTATTTTCTTTTTTCTTATATCGTTTACACACTCACTCACATTGCACTAACACAAATTCAGCAATTTTTCGTGTACAAACGACGACGACAGTTGAATGCGAACTGATTCTCCTGCAATGAATGAAACAACATTTGACCACATTTTCGTTTCGAGAATTGAGTTTACTGCTGCTGTTGCCGTGCTGTGCTGCCGCTGTTGCAGTCACTGCCAGCGTTGACGGTACTGTTGCTGTCGCTGCCGCTGTTGCTCTTCATTGAGAGTATATGCGTGAGCACAACATTCATTTTTTTATATCCATTTTCGTTTATGTGTATGCGTTTTGTTTTATCTCTTGTTGTGTGTTGGTATTAGTGAGCGAGCGAGCAACCCAATTTTCCTTTATTTCGGGGTGTGAGAGTTCTCATTTCGTTGCATTTTCCCTTTTAGCCAAGTGCATAGCTGCGTGGAATTGAAACAGTTTTCATTAAATGCGGCGAATTAAGCAGTACTGTGTAAGAGAATTTAAGAGAGTGTGTGAAATGAGAGGCGGAATTAGAAGCGAGCACCAAAATGTATTTATTGAAAATATTTATGAAGTGTGATGAAATACGAAAAGAGTAATTATAAATAAATAAAATAAAAACAATTATGGAAAATTACATCAACAATTAGTAATTTGAAATTTTCTATTAAAAATATCAGGCAAGGGCGTCGCATGAGTAAAATTTAAAAAACAATTTTTTTTTTTTAATTTGTGCATTAAAAGTTTATTTTAAAAACAGAAAATATTTCAAGACTTACGATATATCCATTAACCCTGGAAATACATGCATATTTTTTATACTTAAAGGTCATGCTTCGTCAAAACGACGACGGCATTATTCAAAGTGGTCATGCACATGATCTATACACCTATAACTTTGAAAGTTGATTATTTCCCTTTATTTTGCTAATTTATCATTATTCATATTTATTCATAAATTAAGTGTTTATCAACGCTTTCTTAGAAAGAAATATTGTAAAACGTTAACATGCGTCGTCGATTAGACGAAGCATGTTCTTCCAGGGTTAATAAAATTTATTCTTTTGGTACCTGATTCAAGATACCAATTCCTTTCCCCTTTTGAACTGAAAATTACGCCATTAGATTCGTCTAGACTTGCCGCAGATTGCCACATAAAGTTATAGTGGGCAGGTCTACGGGTTCAGTTCTTGTGCTAACCCTCCTCCCCTTGTGATTCTTTGGAATTTTCTACTCAAATAATTCTTCCTTCCAGCTCTGCCACTTTCGCATAATTTTGGACTTTTTTTACATTTTCCTTAATTCACTCACTTCACTACTTGGCAGAGAATTTGTGCTCGATTGTTTTATCAGTATTCAAATTGAGCTGCATAGAATATTAATGAAAAAACCTAGCTATATTACTCAGGGAAAACAGAAAACTTCTACACAAATTTCGATATTTAGTTGATTTTTCCAAGCTCTCCAAGAAAAACAATCAACAAAAAACTTATTTGTTGAATAACTGAGCATTTTTAAAGGTAGATATGTGGTACCAAACTTTCGCTATGGACGTAAGATTAAGGAATGGGAAGAACTTGGTAATCCTACTTCTTGAATCTAATTTTTGCTTGGTTGCAAAGAGAGTGTATAAATCGTTATTTATTGCTCAAGGGAACTGTTACTAATTACGCCTAGCTTTGCTAATTCATCATCTCTTTCTTTGTCTTCAACATTCGTATGGCGTAGAACCAGACTAAGGCAATGTCAAGCCTCTGAATCAAATAAACAAGTAGCTCTCTACAACAAGTAATTGATTTAGTAAATTTGCGTTAGAAAGCTTTAGTTTTATTTCTTAAGCTCCTCCCTAAGCCCACTAATGGCATGCATACATTGTGGAGGCATTAAAACTATTCATTTTTTGCAGGTTAGCTCTGATAATCGTGATTCATTAGTCGATAAACATGGGCTTCATGTGAAAACCCTCTCCCTGGATCCGCCATCAAGAAAATATTAGAAGAAATTTGATTTTTAAATAATGAACAGTAGAATACTGAGAGTTAGAAGTTTCTTAAATTTATCTTAAGATTTTTATATATAATTTAACAACAACATTTTACCAACCATGGAAAATTCACAAAAAATTGATCGAGGTCTTTTTGAAGGGTACAAGTTAGGATTGGTTTAGGGGCTGTTCCCTCTTAGATAGCATTTTTTTGATACCACTGTTGGGTTAGTTGTAATGTAAAAAATTACGCTTCATTTTTCTTCCACTGCTCAAGACGTCTAAATCCACTTAGCCAGATCACAAGACTTTATTAAAGTATAAAGTTTGAGTTCAAAAGCTTTCTCTATTTCATAGAGGAATGGTTTACCAAAGGTTTTGATTCTACTCCTTGCTAGTACCAGGTAACCAGATGGAGCAAGTGTTTAACAGTTTCTTTTACTTCGATCTCATGAAGGCTACGGCAGAAATACTTATGAGGAATATGTAGCTTCATTGCATGCAAACCAATCGTTCTGTTACTCACCTAATAGTGCGGGCACACGAGGGTGAATTTCGTTGAAATTCTGAATTTCAAATTTAGGTGGACGGACACAAGACAAAAAAAAAATTTTAAATCCGTTTTTTGAAAGATTATAAGTTTAGAGAAAAAGAAGAATTTTGTGTGTTTTGTGCAAATAAAAATGTAGCCTTTCAATTGGATTTAGACATCAAGAATTTATATAGCAATTATGGATAATTGAAGTAATGGCAATGAGTTATTCTCCGACTCCATTATTTTATTTTTTCACTTAATAAATATTATAAGAGCAGCTGTTATGAAAACATAATCCAAAATATCTAAAAAATGTAATCTTAAATATTTCCTGTTTTTTACAACTTTGTACTTCAGTGTTGCTAGTTACTGTGTCGTTGAAATATGTCTGAAGTGCAGAATTTCATTTGACAGTTTTTGTATGGCAAAATTCCGCATTTCAGACGCATTTCAACGAAATGCTAAATTTGCTTGAAATTCGCTCTCGTGTGTCCGCACTATAACATATTTCCATTTAGATTTCTATGATTAGAAACTTAAATGAGTGTATTAAGTAAAATAGTAACTCAAGTCTCTAACGTCGCCATTTCTTCTTTAAATCTCTTGTTTAAACTTCTAAAAATATCTGCAGCTCACTAAAGATGTGAGTTTTTAACAATTTCAGAAAATATTCAATGCAAATAAATATTGTTAAATAAAAATACTGAGGATCAGAGAGGATTGAAAAACTTATTCAATTTAATATTCACATGACTTCAATGCCTGTGTAAATTCTCGGTTTCAAGTTTAGCGGTGAAATATATTAGGGAATTAATCTCTGAAAACCCAATATGAACAGGCTAGTATCACAGATCTTTTTGTGTAGCTTCTTCATATCATTTATTGCACAAAAAAATCTATTGTAATTCACTATATTTTTAAATCTGTCATTTATTGCACCTCTTTCAATATAAATAACATGTTTTTGTTTTGTTCTTTTATGCATAGTTTTTATTGTTTTTTCAATTAGTCATCAACAATAAAATCATCATCATCGTCATTGTGTGATATTGGCTAATATAGAAAATTCATTTGTATGCAAATTCGCCGCTATTGAATGATGTATAAAACAAAACAACAACAAAATAACAGCAACAACATCGAATGGACAAATGAAATAAAAACCAGTCACCTTTAAGAAATTTCCATAGTAGTGGTAGTAAGAAAGAGAAAAGCTAACGACGAGATGCAAAAAGTCTTCTTCTTCTTCTTCTTCCGTTTCGTTGAAAATAGTTTTAGTAGTAGTAGTATTTGTTGTTGACTTTTGTATGCAACACAAGTAAAACCGGGAGCATAAAAATGAAGAAAAAACATACGAAACCACGCCTTCGATATACTACGAAAGCATGAGTAAAGTTGTTGTTTTTTGTTTTTTTTTTTGCTTCTTCTTTCAAATATACTCATATAGAAGAGTAGCATAATGGAGCCTACACTTGCCCCCACTTTGCGCAATGGTATGGTGGCTCCTCGCTCTCACAAAGTTCATTCGTTCATGTTTTTTACTCTCATACACTCGCTCTCTCTTTCTTGCACACATTGTATAATGTGGTGCTTGCTAGTTCTGTAAAAAGAGAAAAATTAAGCTTTGCATATTAACAGCAACAAAAACAACAATAATAAAAAAAAGGAATGCTCACAGATTGTGGAGAAAAAAGGCAACAACAAATATGCAATGTGACGTCATGTGATAGGCGGTGCCATTAAAACGCATTTTTAATATTTTGTAGGTGAAGGAGTGATGGTGCAAAAAGGTTTGTATAGTGATGTGTGGGGTACAATGGGGACGCAGAGTGAGATGAAGGAGTAAGGTTATAAAACGCATGCAAATAGTTTGCACTATTGCTGCTCTTGTTGTTGTTATGGTTGAAGCCACGTGCTATCCTATGTGTTATACTGTAAAGGCAACAACAGTAACTGTATTTATATAATATGTATTTAGTTTTTGTTGTTGGTATGTTCATATTTTAATTCATGTTGATTTTTTTATTGTTGTTGCTGTCTTTCCGTAAGTTGATGAAAATGAATTTTGCCCGCCCACTTGCATTTCATTGGTGATAAATAAATATATAGCCCTTGTCGCAATTTATACGTATTTAATTTAATTTTTATTATTTATTTCACATTTCGTTGTTCGGTATTATTTCGATTTCGAATTAATTTTGATTCTTTGTATAAATAAACACGATTTTATTATAAAGTAATTTGTTGTCTTTGGTATTTATTATTGTGTTGTTTTTTTTTTAATATTAATTGAAATTCCCCACAAAATTATTTGCACAATAAATTACTCAATTGAGTTTTTATATAAATTCGTGGGAAATTTTCAATTAAATAATAATGAATAATTGCTGAAAAATAGTTTAAGCATGCATTTCTGTATTACACGCGATGTTATCGATTGTCATGGTCAAATACAGTCAATTCTTTCTTAACCTGATCTTTCCAAAAACCTTAGGTCCTTTAGCGTTTTGCCACTATATTTCGAATATAATGCTTAATTTTTTCCATTCTAGCAACTTGGGCTAGTAAGCACAGCCCCATATTTTTTACGCGCTTGATCTATGAATGTCAGTTTCCAGCTCATAAGGAGGAAATCTGGTGTTCACTTTCTACATAGTACTCTTTGTGAGATTTCTACTCTTTCTAATGCTAGCTGATTTATATATGATATGCAGTGATATGCCCACTAGCAGATCCATAGATTACCTAAGGGGACTTTCAGTCTTTCGTAAAATTTTTCTTTATTAATGAAGAACGATTAAAATATATGAGAAATTCATCATACAAGAGGAGAGAATTTATCCCTAAATCTCCCGTCCCCCTGGATTCATTTAGTGATTCCACTTATACAGTTTGATGCTTTTCGTTCGCGTATATTGGGTCAATTATTTTTTTTACATATAAGAGACTTATAAAACTTTATTGATAGACGTCAGTAAAGGGTTCTATTTCTTAATTGGCGAGTAAAGTTATTCTTAACTTGATGTCAAGGCTAAGATCATTATCAGTGTTCTAGTTCTGTTTAAGTCAATGGGTGGGTTTCCCGGGTGCTAAATCAGAAAAGCTTCTTTCAAAGTGTGTTAGAAACGCGTCGCTTCTGATTTTTCAGGTGAGCATGATTTCCCAAAACTTTGACAGCTGACAAACTCGACATAAGTTTGAAATCATTCAAAAATTATATAAATATATTTTTAGATGGAAATTAAAACATTTCACAAACTAGAATTTAATGTTTTCCAAAAATTTTACAACTAATGCGTCATACCATTTCTAAGACGTAAACAGTGATTACTGATTTTTGATTAATCACTTCGAAATCAGCTTTTCTGATTTGCACCCGGAAAACGCACCCAATGATGACGATATAGTTAGCCTATGAAGTGAAGTCAGTGTTAAAATGGTAATTTTTACACCTTAATATGCTTCGCAGGGAAAGAAGTGGTCCCTAATCATGCTACCTACGACCTCGATAGTCTAGTGGATAGTGCACAAGATTTTCAACCAGAAGGTTGCGGGTTCTATTCCCGTCTTCGTCTGGTGGTTAATTCTCATATACTTCTTATATTTACTATCGATATGAAGAGAATGAAAATTATAAGAAAGTGTACAAGTACACACCTTGGCTGGTAATGGCAAAACCACAGAGCTGTGATAAAAAATTAAATTAACCTATCATAATCAGATCGTACATCTGCGTCGTTAGTGGTGGTATTGAGTATTTTGCCCTACAAATTAAACAGCCACTCGAAGATGAGTGGTAGAAGATGAAGGAATCCATAACCGCCTAATACCCTAAATATCTGTTACTAAATTTCTGTATTCCCTCTTGCAGAAAGAGACTCCGAGGAATTTTTTTTTTTTCAATCCTCTCAATAAAACATTTCGATATTTTCACAATCCCCTCCTCAACTCTCAGTATCGCTCCTTAACAGTTCTCGATGAAATTGAAGCGTTTGTAACCGAATTGGTTGGAAGCAATTCGCGGCCGGAGACGATGTTACCTCTAGGAATCTCGTGTACGATTCATCGATCACTATATTATATGATTTTATGTTTTTGTCAAGGGACAGCCAAGTTGCTTTATGGATATCGAGATGCTAGACTCTGGTGCAACTAACTGTCCTGTTTCTTGCCGTGCGAAATAAATCATTTCGTGCCGTTTTAGAAGATTTCATCAGCTCTTAAATGTCATATTTGACTGCGTCGTCCTTCTGTGTGGACACAAATTAGGTTGATGTTGAAGAATTTTACATTGACGCGGATAGTCGGTCGGCACAATCTCCAAAGTTTCAACTGAATTCATTCTTCTTATAGTTTTGAAACCTTGACGTTTAACAGTTTATTAAATAATTTATTTTTATAAAGATCTAGTGAACATCACACAAATTTACATTTTTAGTGTTATTTTTGGCAGGCTCGAATCTGCAATTTAGGAATATGCGGTCTAACCCAAAGACTCCGCATGACTTCAGCACGAATAAAGTAAATTTCTCTAATCAGAATCAATAATTTTCAACACCGAAAAATTCTTTTTGAAAACTTTTTAATAGCTAATAGTTTTCTACAAACAGAATTCAAGCGCTAATGTTTCATGGTTTTTACACTTTTAAATTTACTTCCTTTGAAAATAGTTGAATTTCTTGGTTTTTAAAAAAAAAGGAAGAGAACGAGTCAACTCACTTAAATCAACACGATGGACACATTCACCAAATAAAATACGTTTCTTTTTTCCCTACACTCAAAAAGGAAATGAAAACTGTTTCCGTCTGCGAAAAAATGGCTTCCGAAGAAACATTGATGGGCAATAAGGAAACTTCAAAGTAGAATTATTGAAATTTGCATCAAAGTACGATAGGACAAATTGAAATCGAGCAAAACAAAGTGAAAAGAAGAAGAAAAAATAACTATGTATAATGAAAAAACATTGGAGAAAAAAAGAATAAATCTACGAGAAATGACATCCGCATACGAGTTAAAGTAAAGGAGTAAAAGAAAAATCACCAGCATGCAGAAAAAAAAAGAAGAAATCAACATACAGCGCAGGAAGTGGACACTTCCACCTAGAAGTAAAGCAATTTTAAAGCCTTTTAGCAAAAATGGTGGTGTATAAAATCGACATAAAAAAGCTAGTAAGCTAGAAAACTACCTACTGTTTTTGCCGTCAATATACTCGTACATATGTCAATCTTAAATAAAGTAAAAAAAAAAAAAAATTATGGAAAAGTACTTACCCTCGATTGGATGGGTAAGGGTAGAGAGCATTAAGTGCGAAAGGTAATGTTGCGTTCAAAATGAATGCAGCAGTACCACAGTATTTAGCCATTTGATTTTGCTGCTGTTCTTTTGAGGCAATTCTCTGAAGAATTTAAAGACCTTTTATCTGAAATTGCAAAAGAAAAGTTTATTCCCACATTTTTACGCAATCAAAATGATAGTGGTCTATCATTTCTACCGTAGAGAACTTACAGGAGAAAGTTCGACTTTTTTCCATTTATTAAAAATATTTGACTGTGACACTTTTTCTTTTTAAGTAAAAACAAAAATGTTTCACGTATAATGGTTACGAAAAAATATTTTGTAAATGCGATTATCTTTAAACTATATTTTTGCATATATATCATTTAATTACTAGGATGACGTTATACAGACGTTTTTAATCTAAAATCTCGTATTCAGAAGTTTTTGGCAACTAATTATTCTAAACAAAGACAAGCGGTGCATAGAACAATGTTAAAGTAATAATAGATTTGGTTGAGTAGAATGAGAGAGAGAGAGAGAGAGGGAGAGAGAAAGCCAAAACCTTATATTAACGTATAACACAGGTCAAAGGAACTTTCAAATAACTGAAACTACATTCACCATTCAGATCAGCCTTAGGGGACAGATCTGGGATCTAAGTATAGTTGGAAGTCCTTTGCACAACAAAAATAGGCCGCCATGTTACGACAATAAGTCTTCGAACGCGATTGATCGACAGAGTCGTTATCTGACTCATCTTTCATAGATTTAACCGGAGCATAAACCTTCTCACTATAGCTTTTACGCTTTGACCTGAAGGCTTCTCTAATCTTAACTCCAGTCATCACAAAACTTAAAACTTTTTAAATAGAGTTGCTGGTACTTTCAAATTTAAGCAAAATCACTGACTCACGCCAACCTTATGTAAAATACTCGCGAGACCTTTATTCTCCGTAAAACAAAAAAAAAATAAAATATTCTATTGACTACTAGCTACCAAAAAAAAAAAAAAAAAAACTTTTCATTTTACATGACAGCGACATTTTGTTGTCCATTAAAAAAGAAACACGAAATCACTGCATCTAACATAACCAGAAAAAATATCGCTCAGAAACAATTTTTCCACTATGGGCACTCACACTCACATGCACAAGTGAGCAAACATGCAAAAACTCCTAGAAATGAGGTGGAGACACCATAATGTTTCTTGTAGATACAAAAATTCACAATCATTCACTAGAAAGGCTTTTCGCAAACTTTGAGGAAACCGAATTTTCTAAAAACCAACATTTACATATTTGGACGACGTACCAAAAACAATAATAACAATAACAAAAATAAGCAGCAACTACAGCAAAACATCGCCGCCATGCAGAGGCAACTATGTATGTGTTTCCTCATCTTTGGTCACATCAAAAAGCTATGGACACCGATGGTGGCAGTTGGTGGCTATTTGGTTGACGCGTTTTTAGGTGGTGAATGGTAAAGAAAAGGTTGAGCAACAAACAGTATTTTGAAGTACTAGTAGTAAGAGAAGTCGTTGTATGCATGTATGTGCATTCCATACACTTCTTCTCTTCCGTCTCTCTGCACTTTATATAATGCATGCGGCCGGCAGCAGCATGTATGTAAAATCGAAAATTTTAACCAAACAAACATTCGGTTTTTTTTTCATTGCTCATTGTTTTATGTACGGATATTTCCCTTCGTCGTTGTCTGTATTGTTTTTGTTGTTCTTGTTGTTGATGTTACTCCTGCTGCTGTGTTAGAGTTGTTGCCATTTTCGCTGAGTTGCCTGCGTAGCTGGTGCGGTACTATGACTATACTGTGCGCACCTCCGAACCTCTTTCGATTGCTTCGGCGGCTTTACAAAAGATTCTAATGATTTTTCTCTATGTTTGCTAGTTTGAAAATAACACGATATGCAAGAGTTTTTCATTTCATTGTTTTTAGTTGTTTGTACGTTTGTATGTTGTATATACTCTATTGTTGTTGCTATTCCTATCGAAGATGCCTATGTGTCAATGCTAAAACAAGGGGTCAAGAGTTGTGGAAAGAGAAATGTAGAATGGAGAACGTTCTGTTAGTCATTCGGAAATGTGAATCGAAAGGATCTCTGTATGCAACTCGCTGGCAAATAAACGCAAATAAATTCAATCGGCATTCAAGTTTGCGTTCTCTAACTTAAGCTGTACCTATTCTTATTGTATTTTTTGCTGTTGTTGGAGTTCTTGTTTAGGTACAGGGTGTATAGAAGCGATGCAGATTTATGAATTCAAATTAACTCAGCCCACGTGAAATTAGTCCTTTCGGTCTCCGGCCCAGTACAGAGGACATAACTTCAACTATAACCACAAACTTAACATAGTAATAATAGTGTTGCAAAACACAACAAGTTATGTCTCTTATGGGTTCCAGGATACTGTGGTATTGCAAGGAGTGAATTAGCTAATGAAGGTTCTGCAATTGCGCCATGGGGTCCGGAACCTTTTCTTTGCGTTAGTTCTGGGGAGGTCATGCGTTGGATTAACGACTTCGTGGGTTCTATCTATAAAAATGGATGGCCCAGATTTGACTCCTACAACCTAAAAGGAAATCAGCGGAGTTTCTTCTGAGAAAAACTGAAAACTGAGAAAAAAGGACCTAAGATTTCTGCTAGGTGTAATCACTGAGCATAACACATGTGGTCAGCACATGACCAACATGGGCGTCATCACCAATCCAACCTGCCAATCGTGTCTTCAGGATGACTATACTGTGGAGCATTATCTTTGTAGCTGTCTGGCGTTCGCGAGAATCAGATTAAGGCTGCTGGGTAGTGATGTCTTGAGTATGAATAATATGCATACTCTCCCTCTTCCTGAGCTTCTAAGTCTCATCAGCGTAACAAAGAAGTTCGAGGTTGAGAGACCTTAGACCTTTCATCTTCCCATTTATCGCCTCACATATCTTTCCTGTCTTTCTACTCTCTTCTACTGGCTCTATCTTGGGTATAGTACAATGGTCTTTCTAACTGAGTGCTTTGGTTTAGTCCAGCCCACCTTCAACTCTAACAAACTTAACAAACCGAACTACATAATTTTGCGTCGCATCACAATAAAGGAAATTCTATATTTTCGCGACAAAATAGTTCTAATGCAATCGAAAAGTGACAGTCTATTTGTATGTTTTGTGTATGGTGCTCGCAAAAAAAAATTTCGTGGTAACATTTTGGAAAATTTTTTTGAAAAAATTTGTGAAACTATGTCAAAACACTGAAAATTTTTACTCTTTCAATAAATAACACATTTCTAAATATTTTCGTATCTTTTCCACTATAAAAAAGCATGAGGAAAGTACAACAACTTTGTTTTTTTCTATGTCCTGTGCAGTGGACGGCGTGATTTAGAGACTGTACTTCTGCAGGTTATCAGCAACACATATTTTTATATTTTAGAGATTATTTCCAAAAAGGGGCAAAATATGAGGAGGGGAAAATGGATGAATCTAATTGGTATACGTAGACTGCTAGAAAACTATTCTGGCATTAAAAAAAGTGATAATGAAGAAAAACTATTACCATTTCAACCGTTAGAACGCGAGTTGGAGGAGGAGCCATTTGAAACCGATGACGATAGAGCGTTTTATTTTTTTTACTCGACTTTCTGCTGCAGACCAAAACTAATATTTACCAAAAATAGTGCGAAATCGAATTGTACGTCCTGTGCGAAGATCATTAGTATCAAATCATACCGATATTCAAGATGTGCCTTCAACTTTGTCTTCTAGTAGTCAGCAATCAAATTCCTCGAAGAATTCAATTTAACTGATCGACTCCTTTGAAGCTCGCGTACTACGAAACATCTAATAAAGATTGCTTCGGTTGGAGGATTATCTAGGTTAGGTTAGGTTGGAGTGGCTGTCGAGAGACACACTTAGGCCTGAACGGCTCATTGTGATACCACATAGTTGGACCTACAGTTTAACGCCGATTCCGAACGGCGGTGTGGTAATTTTTTATCGGCTTGGTGGTTTTGCCATTACCAACCAATGTGTGTACTTGTACACTATCTTATAATTCTCATACACTTCATATTGATAGTGAATATAAGAAAGTTATGAAAATTAACCACCTGACGAAGACGGGAATCGAACCCGAACCTCACAGATGAAAGTCTAGTGCACTATCCACTAGGCTATCGAGGTCGTCGAGGATTATCTAGCGAGCTACCAATTGAGCAGGAGACATTGGTTTTCACAACATCTGGTGCCGTTGAATGGCGTCATGTACGAAATAAACGAACAACTGGTAAAACTTTTCAAAAGCAACTTAAATATGAAGCAAGCGATGTTAAGACGCCTTTTATATTTTTTGCAAAAATGTTTAAACTCCTCTTTGTTTGAAACGGTTGCAAGATATACAAACTTTTACGTTATACAAAGTGGAAATTAGAAATTATTCGGTATATGGTACATTAACTTATGAGAGTTCCACAATATCCAAAAGTACGTATGTATTGGGAGCGTACAAGTGCGAACGGTTTATTTGTTGGTAATATGAACTAAAACAGATTCTTTCAACTGCGAATGAATTTTCATCTTGTCGACAACACCCACAGGCAGTGGCGGTTCTAGGATTTGGGTTTGGGGGAGGCTGATTTTACTAAATTAAAAGATAAATATCAGACTCACTATCGACCCAGACTTAGAGCAAAAACTAGTGCAAAAATTTTATCAAATGCAGGTCAAAAATTAAAAGATAACTGGAACAAAAGTGAGACCGAAACTCAAACTAAAATCAGATAGAAATTTAGGCGGAAATTTCGACCAAATTTCAAACTAAAATACTTTTTTCAGATCGAAGTTCAAACTAAGAAAAGAACCAAATTCATGTCAAAAATCTAGATCAAAATGAGACCAAATTCGGATCAAAATCTTGATTATGACTTTTCTGATGGATTTATATTGTTAAATGATCTATTTTGTGAAAACGATTTAAGGGAAATTTTAATTTTCTTTGAGAAAAAATTTTGATACATCTCTATTTTTTGAGTCATTTTTGGTCGAAACAAAAACCAGAAAAAAAATTAAAATTAAGTTTATTCGCTCGTTCAGATGGTGCAGTATTATCGCAGTATAAAATAAAAAAATGGACACTAAGAGTCATTATGCACTTTTTCGACACGGCTGTCGTTTCAGCCTGGCATGACAGAAAAGATGATTGCAAGTCCAATAACACTCCTGCTAAGAATCGTTTGGATCTCTTGTAGTTTAAATATAAGCCATCAAAGTTTTAATAACATACAGCAATACTTTGCGCAAACGCGACGGACGATCTTCGATTAGTATGTATGAGTCAGAGCAACCAGCTGCAAAACGTAAACATATGGTTCTTTCAACAGACATTCGATATGACCAACTTAGACATTTTCCTGAAAAAAAACGCCAGCCGTTACAAAATGGAAGAGTGCGAACAAAAACACATATATTTCGTACCAAGTGCAAAGTATTTTCATGGATTCATCGTGAATCGTCTTGCTTTCATAAGTACCACACTAAAAATTATAGTAATTTAATATGTTCAGTAAATTTTTTCTTCCTATTTTTCTTTAGTACCTATTATTAAGAAATATTGTTAATAAACATCGTTTTCATGAGAAAAAAGCTCAGTCATAAATACTGAATCTAATTCTCAAAAAAAGTAACGAAAATTTCCAAAAAATCTAAATCGTTGTTATAAAATATTCATTAATTCAATTTAATCAACACCTTGTATATGTTTCGCGACTCCTATTAATTTAAAGAGAAAACCCCATTCTAGCAAAACAAGAGAAAATCTACCATTGAAAATCCTTTTAAATCAACGGATGAGCATAAAACTGCCAAAAAAAAAAAACAAAAAAAAAAGCAAACAAAAATTGAAAGAAAAGGAAGGAAAGTACGCACAAAATTACCATTTATACTCAAAATACAGCTAAAGAAAATTTGCTACATTTCGTTTTGTAAGCAAAACAGCAGCAACAACTACAATAATAAACAACACAAATTGAAATATGCCACAGAACCATCTGACAATCGACCCAACCTCAACATACACTTGCACCTTCAACGATCATCAGAACCACTAGCATGCAAGAAGACGATGAAAAAGTAAAAGCTAAAGCATTGCACCGAAAATCAGCGCGATATTTGCTTGCATGGAGAAATTTCGAAGCAAATTGGTTGCCGCGGCTATTGTCATTTCATTTATTTTCACTATTTTGTTGTTTTTTAGCTCACGAAAAATTTTTCGTTTTAATGCCATTAATGAATCTAAGCAAGCAGCAAATTTTCATGTCTATAGTCGCGCTTTAGAATTGAAAGAGGTTATGTACGAACAAATACAAGCAGCTCAGCTGCTCCCCTATGCTCCCGTATGTTGTACATGAAATTCTAACAATCATATTTGCTGAGAGTTTCTACAATTGTGTAATTCTACAATTTCTATTCGCCTATAAGCAGACTACACATACCAAATCGTTTGTTTGTAGTTGTTTGTGTAGGGGCAAATTAGTAGTAGTGAAATACATTTTCATTTTTATTTTGCACAATGAGTGAATTACTTTGTTTTTCTGTTTATGCGATTCCAATGTAATTATTTCCAGAATTTTTCTAGTTAAATTTAAAAATAAAAGAACATCGTAATTATAAATTCTATATAGCTCTTAAAATAATATGAAAATCAAAACGAAATTATGACTCTTATATTCTGTTCTTTTGTATTCTGTTTTATTTTATTCACTGCGTATGAGTAACTTTATTTGATATGGCAATGAAAAAAACAATAAAAAGTTTTTCACCGCTGCCTTCTAAAACATCTATTGTTACCTCTATTGTATATGCAATTTTTCATAGATGAAAATTCATTGCAACACTTTCACCTCTAAAATAGAATATTGAGTGTAGGGGAAGGTGAAGTGAAAGCGACACCGTTTATATTTTGTCTTATAAGATTTTTAAATAAAAATATAATTCATTACTTCTAGTATTGTTTGATATAGCATTTTTTCCCATATCAGCCTTTGATTTATGTGTTATTATTTTTTCGCTGTAATAATTTTTCTGAAAGTGAAAATATGGGACTGAGACGACACCCCCTTAGGTGATTCCGACACTCACCCTTTTTCCAAAGTTTTCCAAAGAAAAATTCAATAACACTTTTGGAAGAACAATGTGAACTGCCAAATTTGGAAGAAAAAAATATTAAAAAAGAAGATGAAGGCCTGCTTCTAAGTATATAAAAATTTTCCAATAAAATATTTTTTCATACGATAAACAGACACGGTTCATATTAGATGTCAGAAAATCTGACCAATATGCAATACAAGTATCAAAGATGAATAGCAAAAAGTACATAGAACGGTAGTTCCTTTCAATAATACTATTCAGTGAAAATAGCTGTCTTTGTAATTCTCATTTACTTTACAGTATTTTCACTTATATAGATTGTTGAAATTAGGGAACTATCACAGAGATCACTGATAAGGAACCGTAGCTGGTTCCGAAACGATCGTCTGATCTGCTAGTTCTATAATTATTTAATTAGCAAAAGTCACAAAGGCATAGATGGAAATGAGATTGTCGACAAAATCGCAAAAGCAGGAACTAAGCTGCCGGAGGGTCAAATCAGCGAAGTACTGATGCCTCTGCAAGTAGCTAATAGTAACCTAGAAGCATGCATGTGGAAGAAAGCGAGGGCTAGGTGACCCCTACAGCGAGAGGTATGCAAAATCTGTTATATCGTTCAATCGTAAAGACTGCAGAACAGTAATTGGCGTACTAACTGGCCATTGTTTGATGGCAACTCTTGTCCCGCGCTCACTAGAACTCGATTAACTTACTTAGGAGCTCCACAGTTTGAGGGTCTGAACGAAGTCACTAAACTGGGGGTAAACTGTCTTTTAAAGTTTACTAACCACACCAGCATCTTAAATGACGTTTACACTCGTTAAATACACACGCGATAAATAATTTCTATGACCCTATCTGGTATCGCTAAGGACCTAAAGGTCTATGCGTGGCTTCGGTCAGCCAGTACTACCTAACCTAACCTAATTAGCAATGTGAACTGCTAAATTTGGAAAAAAATTTGCAAAAAAAAATTTCCAAATTAAAAATATTAAAGAATTATTTTAATTAATTAAATAACCTAAATAAAAAACTTCTACCAACTTGGGACTAATAAAGCATCCAATAATACATACGGCATCTCGAAGTGTCTCTCCGTTCTCGAGACAATGGGGGTGTCGGGCTCAGAAAATATCCCCTATTGGAAAAATAAAAGTAATCGACTGTTTTATTGATGTGTTACTAAACTTAGTTTGAGTCAGTGTTTCGTAATACATTAATATACTGAGAGTATCAACTTAATTGCAAAATATCATCAAATGACAAAGTAATGGTCAACAAATTCTAAATATTGTCTAACAATGCCTAAGAAAAATGTATAAGTTAGCATGAAAACAAAGAAATAATATTCTAAGCAGTGCACTATAGGGCCAAATCTGTTTTTAGCTGGCCAAAATTCTGAAATTTGGTTCATTCGCTCATGGGGTCACTAGAAATTACTAAGTGAAAAATTATAACGATCGGACTATTATAGATATGATCATGAAATTTAGTGTACTTATAAACATTATTATTGCCATATATCTTTGCAAAAATTGGATACATCGGAATATTACCACGTCCACCTCCTATATGTGCAAAATTTTTAAAATCCTATAACTTGGAGCCCATTGCAGATATAGTGATGACATTGCATATGCTGGTAAATATTAACATATTCATATATCAAGGTAAAAATTATCACGATTGGAATGTTACTACGCCTACCTCTCACACATGTGAGATTTTAAAAATAATTAATAAAAAAAAAATTAGAATATCAGTATTTTGTAGTTATATTAATATGAGAGGTACGCGTGATTATGGTCCGATAGTTTTAATTTTTGGCATGACTTATGTCCAAGACAATATATATTAGCACATGTAATTTAGTGATTATATAATTTATCTATAATGTGTTCAAAGTTATTGCATTTGCAAAATTTCATACACATTTATATTGGAGGTAGGCATTGCAATTGTCCAATTAAAAAGTTTTTCTTTAGGCTAACTTCGTACATCAATTTTTGTCTGACTACCTTTTAAAATGGGTTAAATATAACACCTTAAATAACTACCTGTGATTTAGCAAATGCTATGTGATGTCGTATTTTTGCTTGTTATTAAAGCTATGGCAAAAAGTTTCAAAGCACTCATATCTTATTCTAAAGTAAATGCTTCACATAATACGATGGTTTTCATTTTCGCCCGGAGCAAATCGGAGCTTTTTTTTCTCATCCATTAAAAAAAAATAAAGTACTAAAAAAAAGTTATTATTTTTTATCGCATTTTTAGGTATAAAAAAATGGTAAATTAATTTTTTATCACATCCATTAATAGCGTAAAGTTTTTTCTTGAATATAAGACAAAAAATGAAAAAAATTGAAAAACTTCCGATGCTAATATTTTAAATATTATCAAGTCTCTAGCTCATCGGGAAGTTAGTTTAAAATCGACTGCAAAATTTGTACCGAACAGATAGACAAACAGACAGACACCATTGAAAGCGAGTTGATATAAACGTGGTAAAATAAAGGTCTAGCTTTAGTATTGGCTATGTTATTACACTTTATGTGCAACACATTTTCAATAATATTGAAACTTTTGGCAGGATATTTCAACTTTCGACGGTCGCACAGCCTGATCCTTCGTCTAATTGGAATATCTTGTGTGTGGATTATGATGAGGGATACATGGAGAGTAAACCCATATGCTTTTGAATTCAAACCGAGATAACCGATTTTCGAATTTTGGCCAGCTAGATTTTTCATAGGCCCTATAGTGCAGTGTAGGTAACAAAGAACCACTTAAATTTACTGAAATCGAGTTATAAAGAAAACAGTATCAGCGCATTCTCCGGATTCTGACACTATACAATACAATAACCTATTATGCGAGTTCTTCAATCTCATGAGTAATGATTAGGAAATATTCTTACAGGAAATACCGGCATGATGATGACATCGGTATTATTGGCTTAAATTCACGGCTAGTCAAATCAACATTCTCGAACCTAAAAAGGAGTCCTATTGAGTGTCCAGCGATCCATGAGTAGAAAATAAAATGCTATGTGTCAGCGAACAGAGGGTCACGGCGCCTTCAACAAAATGTCACGGCTGACAATTTATGCATTCGAAGTTCGTCAACGGACTACGTGTATTGAACAAGATGAAACCCTGAATTGTATGAACAGTACACCGTTACTGACATAGTCAAATGTGTAACAATCCAGCGACTTTGCTGGCTAAATCATGTTGAGTGAATGGAAAAAATGTTTCGGCTATAAAAATCACATTTGACTGCACTTAATCTTACCAGCTGGCTCCAGCTCACCCATAAAGAAGCGTTGAAGAAACATTCACTCGGTTATGGTGTCAACGAAGTAAACAACTAAAAAAAATTACTTACCTCTTTGAACTTTCCGAATTAAAACTATCTACCTCCCATAGATCTCAACAGGTTCAACAAAAAGAATACAATTTTTTGGTCACTTAAATATTGCTTTTCAAGAAGATAAAATCTCACTACTAGACTCTACGGATTAATAGAAAAATTCATCTATATATTATTAAAATGAAATCGAATTTATAGCTTTATTCTCCTTTAAAATGTATTTTTATTATTTTTTAGCTTACACATTTCATGTCGCTTTTATTTAAAAGAAAATCAGATATCAGACCACAGATACTTATGAATGCTTATAATTAAGCATAAACTGGAGTATAATTGACGTAAATGCTCACAGTACACTACACCCACTGTATCTGTCTAGTTATATATGATTTAGTTTTAGTTGAAGTGAAACTTAATCAAATCAAATGATATCAATTCAACTGCTTAGTTCCTTAAAATGCATGTCTTTCTGAGCTATACACAAATATTATAACTCAGAGGAAAGTATAATTAACATTCTTAACCCAACCTAATATTACTAAATTTTCTAAGCTCCTAAAACTATAAAGTTTTTCAATAAAATTTTATAAAAAATTTTTCACTGCATATTTACTTCTAAATATAAATTCATTCTTTCAATTTAAACCATTAACCAAACGTCTTTTTAAGTAAAATAAGTGCATATGAACTCAATGCAACTGAACTGACTCAACATGGCTTAATCACACACAGAATAATATCCACATTAGCCGCAGATATTTAACCTCAAATGCAAACTAAATCTAACAATTAAAATGTCTAATCTTCTAATTGCGACATCCTTTTAAATTGTTTTGTTTTTTTCGTTTTTGTCTTTCAGTTCCACCATATACGTATTCCCTATTTGAACCTTTTTACTTCAACACTAACAAAAACAACACAGAAAAAGACATCATCATCATACGCTCATTTGCAGTTCGCTTCGTTGTTTTTTGTGTAGTTTTTTTTTTTTTTTTTTGCTGCACTTCCTTTTCATTATTTTTAAAATCTCTTTTCTGTGTATGTGTGTTTATGTTCAATCTCTAGTTGTTGCCGAGTACTTTTGTCCTTTACAGAGACGACAAAACTGCTCAACTCTCCACAATCAACCGTAACCAAAGCGAGCGATTACAGTCTTTCAAACTAAAAACACCAATAGCTACTAGTAGCTAGCAGCAAGCTGTTGGAGCTGTCTGCATACTTAAAGTTCAAGGTCTAATTGACTTCACTGACTTTTGCTTTTTCTCGTGTGATGATGAAAATTCAAATCGCATTCAACAAATGATTTGGATAAACTTTGTGGTAGGTAGATTTTATATGAACATATTTATTTTTGTTTTTTTTTTTTTTTGTAATTATTTGATAGAGTGTAGGTGTGAAGAGAGATAGCACCTTAATAGAATAAATTAGAAAGAATAAACTGATATGTTTTTAGAATAGGTAATTAAGCTAAAGTATAGTTTGAGTCACATTGAAGTGATTGTTTTTTGAAACCGCAAAAATCCTGTTAAGCCGCAAAGTATCCACATCTTTCTCTTGTTATCTTATTCTTTTTCACACTCATATTTATTTAACTAATAAAGAACAACAACAGCAATGAATATTATGTGGCTGCTCACATCATTCGATGTGCAATAACCAACGCACAGCAAGGAGAAAGAATGTGTAAAAGTTGTGATGTAGTATAATCCTTTGCTATTTTTACAAGTAAATCTAAAATCAGCTCATCTTTTCTAAAGCTGCTGAAATAAAATATTTTTCCACACATTTGTTTTTTTTTTTTTTTTGTGCTCATGTGTTTTTACTCATACACATCCACACACATACTTTTTTCACAAGCTCTCCTCCTTTAATGTGAATATGTAGAAAAAGGACGAAGCCAGCCAGCAAGGAAGCAAGCATCAAGTAAACCAAAATTGCTGCTTTTCCTCATTCCTATTGCTGTGCACGCTTACTCTATGCTACTTCTCTACATACACAATTGCTATGGTTTATTCTAGCATGTTGAATCCTTAGAATAAATTCCTTTTTATATATACTATACATATGCCACATATAAAAATATAAATCTAAAGGATGTGCTGCTTGCGCCCTTTTATGTAAGTGTTTAAGTGTGTGTGTGTGTGTGTCCGTTTGTATGGTTTGCAAAAATGCGAGTGCCGCACGTTGTTGTCGTGTCGAATCACTGTCGACACTTGTTCTTTTGAATGTGCACCGCTTAAGTGGCGCTACACTCTCTGTGTAGTATGAGTTTGTTTGAATGTGTGTATGTTTATGTGTGTCAAATTAAATGTTCCGTAAAGGATCCCAATTTTCCGGTCACTTAACCGAAAACCGAGAATGTGCCACAGAATGCCATTTTTAAAAGATTTTCCTCATTTCTTTTTTTTTCAGATTCTATTTGCATGCCATTTCAAATGGTTTGGTCTTTCTGGGTTGCTTTAGCTGGAATTCATTATATATTATATAAAAAATGGGTTTTAATAATTTTAAGCATGTGGTAATTAGTAATAATAACAAATTTTGAATTTACATATGTATTTAAACCAAGATATTTACCATAGGAATATACATATTTATGTTATTATGAGGTTGTACCCTGCGTATGAGTAACATTTATTAATTCGACACTTGTAAATTATTTTGCTAGACTTTTTCAAACCACACAAGCTCATTGTACTTTGTTTTGGTTTAGTTTTTTCTTAAGATAACCTACAGTTTGAGCTTTTGATTTTAATAAGATTTACATACAAAATAATATTCTCAAAGATTTGAAATTGCCTACCTGGCATGAAATTGTAATTTTCATATTGTTTATACGAGTATTTTGCTTTATATCAGTATAGTATCTGGAATATTATGCACAGAAATTTATCATCGCTCCATTATGGCTAGGTAACTTAAAGTAAATCAAACTGTTGGATTAATAGTAAGCACCCTTAGCATAACTACACAGGCTAACACACTGTACTCAATTTGTACGAATATTAACCTCAAGACCTGAAGGTTTGGTGTCTGAGACAAAGTGGTTCCTTATGAAAATATAAACTTTATTTGTTTTAAAAGCAACTTTGCACCTCTCCCCCTTTCGTAACAATATTTTTGGAGCTTTTAGTAACTTTTATAAATCAAATTTCGTATGGGTAAAAAAATTGAGAATCTTTGTTTATTTAATTGATTAAAAATAATCAAAAATGGGGTAAAGACAGGAAGTAGGGAGACTTACGTCAGACATCAAACCTCTATATTCTGAATTTTATATGGTTGGCCATTAAAGACAGAGCTCTTCTAAACTTGAAATATGGATAGAAAAACAATGTCATGCTGAACCATAACTTTTTTACCAAAAAGGCTCTGTAAAAAAACTTTTTTCAATATTTTATTATTTTTACTCTGTTGCAAGCAAAAAATTTTCGTTTTTTGAACGAGTCTTTCTTGGAAAACCACGAAATGAAAATTCTTCAGGACCTAAATAACGATAATGTTAAAAAATATACGAGAATCACGCTGAAAGTTCATTTAATTCTAATAACCTACTTTGAAAACTTGAAGTATTTTTAATATCTGATTCACTTTCCCATGTTCCGAAATTAAATTTTAAAGCATTTATTTGGTTTTATTACTTTTTCGAGTGGAGAAATATTGAAGCGTTTTACTTATTTAATTTTCAAAGAACACTTAAGTCTTATTATTTACGACAAACATTTTTATACAATATTACTGTACTAAGGAGTGAGATTGAAAAAATCTTAGTACACGTTTTGCCTAATAATTTTTTTTGGGTGTAAAATTTAAAAATTTCTTTGATCTAATTATCTTTGAAAAATATGTCAGTTGTTATTTTTAATGACAAACATGTTGATTGTGAGTTTGATCAAAATGAGTGAAGAAAAGAAGTACGTCGTAAAATTATTAAAAATTTTCAAAAAAAATCAAAATTGGTCATACCAAAAATTGCCCAAAGAATTGAAGGTCTGCCGTCAAACTGTTTCCAATGTTATTAAACAGTTTCAGGAGAAACCATCGATAGGAAACCTGGTTCGGGAAGAAAACAAGGACCACATGATATTGGGAAGCCAAGAAATTAGAAAGCATATTGAAAAGATCTCCAAACACATCTGGTAGAAAAGCTGCATGGTAACCCCACTGCTTTGATTATTTGGTGCGAAAAGTTAAAGGCAATGCAGGTTTGAAAACTTAGACGCCAAAAATAGGGCTCGGAAATTAAAATCGAATTTCATACAAAAATATTCATGTTGTATAATGGACGACGAAATGTTTGTACTGGCAGATTTTACGCAGCTTCCGACTCAAAATTTTTAGGTTGCTGATGCTCGAGGAAATCTCGAAGAACAATTTAGAATCCAAAAGCAGAGAAAATTTCTTAAAAAATTCCTGGTATGGCAAGCTATATGCAGTTGCGGCAAAAGAAGCAAGTCATTTGTTACAGTGGGCTTTATGAATACCGAAATATACATCAAAGAATGTTTGAAAAAAATACTTCTTCCTTTCATAAGAGAGCACAATGTGTCCACATATTTTTGCCTTGATTTGGCATCATGTCACTACGGCAAGAAAGCTCTGGAGTGGTACCAAAGTAATAACATAGTTTTTGTACCAAGAGAGGCCAATCCTCCAAATTGTCCGGAGCTAAGCTATGACCAGTGGAGAGATATTGGGCTCTTGTGAAAAGAAACTTAAAGAGCACAAAAAAGGTGTCCCAAAATATCGAAGATTTCAAAAGGAGAATTCCTCGAGCATCAATTTTGACCCGGAAGCTGCGTAAAATCTGTCAGTACATACGTTGTGTTGTCTATTATACAAGATGAATATTTTTGTATGAAATTCGATTTTAATTTCCGAGCCCTACTTTTGACGTCTAAATTTTTTGCAGCATTCCTGTCTGAAACTTTTTGGACTTTGTATGTTTTCAAACCTGCATTGGCTTTAACTTTTCGCACTGGGCTAACCGAGCAGCATGAGTTTAGAAGAGCTCTGTCATAGTCTTTAATGGCCAACCATATAAAATTCAGAATATAGAGGTTTGATGTCTGACGTAAGTCTCCCTACTTCCTGTCTTTACCCCATTTTTGATTATTTTTAATCAATTAAATAAACAAAGATTCTCAATTTTTTTACCCATACGAAATTTGATTTATAAAACTTACTAAAAGCTCCAAAAATATTGTTTGGAGATCTTTTCAATATGCTTTCTATTTTCTTGGCTTTCCCAATATCATGTGGTCCTTGTTTTCTTCCCGAACCAGGTTTCCTATAGATGATCAAATTCTCCTGAACCTGTTTAATAACATTGGCAACAGTTTGACGGCAGACCTTCAATTCTTTAGCCAATTTTTTGTAGGACCAATTTGAATTTTTTTGAAAATTTTTAATAATTTTAAGACGTACTTCTTTTTCTTCAGTCATTTTGATCAAACTCACAATAAATCAACATTGATTGTCATTAAAAATAACAACTGACATATTTTTGAAAGATAACTAAATCAAAGAAATTTTTAAATTTTACACCGAAAAAAAATTATTAGATGTGTTAAGATTTTTGTCAATCTCACTCCTTATATGTCCTTAGTTCGGAGTCATTTAGACCATTGTCCCATTATCAGGAATCTTTTTTATAAAGTGCACTCCTAATGCAATGGAAAAGTTCAAAGACCATACACTTAATACACTCTTCGTAAAATGCCATGGCTTGATGGTCTCCAATCTTATGTTGTCAAGCATAAGCTGCACGACTTACAGTCACTATATAATAGTAAAATTTAATTTATATTTCACTCATGTTTGTTTACAAAATCTTATCAGGTCGTATCGCTCATCCAGTGTTGTCTAATCTATTCTTTATTTATGTTGCCACCAGAAGCTTAAGGTTCAACAGGATGTTTGAGGATTCCAATCACAAAACCAACTATGCCTTAAATAAATCAATCACAAGGTGTATATGAATATGTAATCGTTATAAAAATGTACTTGATTTTAATGTTAATGAATCTCATTTCCATCTTATGGTATTTTTTTTATTGATCTGATTATATTATGTTGTTATATTCAGTATGTAAGACTAATGACAGGCTTTAAGATCTTTGTATCCGTAGAGCAATGATTCTCAAGTGGTGTGGCGTAGACAGATATGAAGGAAGACGCGAAGATATTTCAATAAACAAATATTTGAATACTCTGTAATGAACCGTAATAATAATATTTAGTATTCAACAAAATAATTTCTCTTTTCATCATTTTTCTTTTCTTTCATATTATATGTTAAGAGCTACAATATGCACCTTTTAGCTTCACATTTTTCATTTTTGACTTAAACCACAAAAATACGACAAATAGTTAAAAAAATCAAAGAACTTAAGGTTAAATAAATTGATGTTTGCAGCAGCACTAAATATCACACTACCAACGAGGCCCTCACGAATTTCTCTAATTTTCCCTCGACTTCCAAATCACCGTCTTTTTATCCCAAATTACCGCCATTGTCTTCTCTTTTTCTACAGAGTTTTTTTTTCCTTTGGTTGGTTTCTCGACTACCTTTTACTACCACAAGCTTTAACATAAGGAATCACTTAAGATAATGGCATGATTGGCTCGATTTATTATTTGGTTAGTTTTTGCTAGCGAGTTTCCAACTAAAACGTCACTAAAACTTCATCATCCTAGTTTTTCCCACAAGAAACTATTCAACTTATAAATAAATTTACCAGCCTAGTTTATCTTAGACGAAGACTAACCACAACCTCTTCGGAACTACGGAAAAACTAGAATTTTATCCAGGCTGGTATAAATTAATTAAAAAAATATTAAACCAGCATTAGAAATTGTTGTGTCAAAATCAGAGTAGGGGCGGCACGGGTTTGCCGCGGATTCGAAAAGGGGGCGTAGGAGAAGCACAGTTGAGAACCGCTGCCGTAGAGTTTAGTAAATAAATAAAGAAATTACTTAGTTTGCAGTTGTTGTGACTAACCAACAATAGCGGCTCAGGACGCAGTTGAAATCGGTGTTAAGTTATTAACCATCTTTTGCATTATGTGCATTTGTGATGGCATTCAGAAAACTCTCAGAAGAGTTCAAATCAGCATTTATGGTACCAAACTCGAGCTTCTTGGTGTTATAGGTACAACTGTATAATCATTACTAAAGTTTTAAGATATTTTGATGAATCATTGCTTTCGGTAAGCACTCGGTTGAATTAAAATTAGCATTTATAGCTGTTTACCAAGACAAATAATCACTCATCGTCTGTTCCATTTTTCAGAAGTCCAACCTTCAATGAATCTCCTTATGGCGCTTGATCGGTTATCGCAGAAACTCCTTGCACCAAATTTCTACAGTTGACAACAAGGCATTGAACATTCAGTATGTTTAATGGAGTGTTGGTAAACTGTTGCATTTTCTGTGCTTTATGGATATATAGGCGAATATAAAAACTAACTTAAATGATTTTGACATAATTTGTACTAAATATCTACATTTTTGTATTGAGATATATAAACTAGAGAATACTGAAATATTCTCCTTTAATATATACCAAATAATCCTGATTTCAATTTTCTAATTTCTTCCAAATTCAAGTTCATCTCAACAAATTTACACTGCAATTAATTTAATATATGTAAAATATACACACAAACTATTTGCATTACGTTAAAAGTTTTAATATCAACCACAAAGTTTTTAATACATGTCACACTCGCACACACACACACACACGCACACAAATAAATTACTCAAATAACAATTTAATTACTTAAATCCTGTTACACTCTTAATGCTGCTGGCAAATAATTTTATTAACACAAGACCACATAAGCCAAAAAAACAAAAACACATAACGCTTTCATACAATGAAAAAGTTGTATTTTTAATATAAACAATATGCAAACAAAATTAAAAGGACATGCTGCTGGAAACAAACAAAAAATTATCAAACCTTTTTTTCTTGCATATTCTGCAGAGGTATGAAATTTAGCCACAAGGAAATATATGCGAGTACGCGAGTTTGCGAGTACGAGCATGTGATGATGTGTTAAAGTGTTTTTATTTTATTGCATTATCCTTTTTAACCTTCGTCTTTTCGGCAGAAAAAAATATTTTTAAGTATGTATACAAAAAGCAAAGCGCATACATACATACACGAACTCACAGTTTGCGGCTTATGTCCTTTCGTTCAATTGTTTTGACTTAATTTGCATGTATGCAGTACAAATGAGTGTGGGTGTGTGTGTATGTGTGATAAAGGATCAACATCATCATCAGAAGTAAGTAGTAGAAGTGAATGTGAATGAGTAGCTGCAAGTGTTACGGGCTAACGTGTGTCCTGTTACAGCTACTGCGGCTAATTATGAGCGTGTATAAATGTGTTGACCAGCACAGGGTACGGAAGTTGATATTCTAGCGTGCAGTAAGGATAATGTAAATGTACATAAGCGTGTGTACATATGTTTGCGCTATGTTAATTAGGAAATTAAATTGAGTGAATCATTAAATGTGCGAGAGTTGAAAATAAAGAATAAAATTCTTAGGAAAATTCTTAACTTTACTAAATAATTTTTAAGCAATGTACCAACGAGGCGCAATTTTCTTAGTTTCTCATAGATTGCATTTTTTGCCACTTGATACTTTTCAATTTGCTAAAAAGGATATTGATGGCTTCCTTCTGCGTATTTTACTTTTTCAGTTTCTGTGTCTTTTTTGCTGTGTTGTTGTTATTCCTTCATATATCATCATGTCCAGCTGCTACTCCAATACACATTTCTTTTAGAGTTTCCAAAAAGAAAACAACTCACACATATAAGAAAAAGCATGTACGAAAAAATATGAAAAACTTTCATATAAAGGTGGATTCCTCGGATATTTTCCATGCTATATATTGTCCATACATTTATATAACTATGCCTATATAAGTCCAATCATATATGGTCGTGTGTGTAAATATATGTGGCATGAGTAGCTGTCAAGCACGCTGCGTGTGTGTAAACTTTTGCAACCACTCCTCTTCTCTTTCTTATGCAACCTTATGATGCAGAAGCAGCAGCAGCCTACTTTGCACTAGCTCACACACACACTTATAGGTCTTTCTTTCTCTATTTGAATCTACTACGGAATACAAGCAACCATCACAGTGGCAAGCAATAGGCAGAGAAATGAAGAGGCAGGTCAAAAAAAAAAAGACGCTACAGTAAAACTAGTCATCACAAAAGGGAGAATGCGGAAAAAATTGGTTAATTTCATCTCTGCTGATAGAGAACATTGTGTGTGAGATCTAATGATGGCACAGGATACGCAGCATGTGTGTATGTAGATGTGAATGCGTTCATGTATGTATTCTTACACATGCTCTCATATCTAAAGCAACAACGCACAGCACTGTACAGAGAGCGAGAAGAAAATGCATCATGATTGATTCATTTGAAAGAATCGAATGTGTGCTAGAAGGATGGCGGTAAAAAGGAAATTGGTGCGCCTACATACGCATTCTTAAAATAAGATACCGACAGCACTTTTGACCCTTTCTACCTACCCCACACTCTCTTCTTTCTCTTAGCCCGCACACCACAAAAACTGATGATGTATATTTCTTGAACATTTGCTTTTTGCTCGCATGCGAGATATTCTGTGATATTCTTTGGACGACACTTAGGCACACCCACTTTTTTATGTATATGAACGAGCTTTTCCTAGATTACGTATAGATATATACTTATACTATATATGTTTGTCTGTATGTGCATATATATCCAAAAGTATGCGGAAAATATCTGCTTTAGTTCAAATGTGTGTGTGCGTGTGTGTGATTTTTTGAGGCGGAGCCACTTCTAGTTTTCTTCTTTTACGCATATAGCACGCCTATTTTCAAGATATTTTATTGCATTTTTCCATTTTCTTATTGATCACTTTTTACTTTTTTTTATTTTTTTTTCTCTATGTATATTATATTCATGCATAAATTGACAGCAATATGCAAAAAAACAAACTTGTTTTGTAATTAATTGAAACAGAAATTCCATTTATCTCTAAGGCTAAGACTTAGCATGATATATTGATATTGTCACTACTGTACGGATTTCCTTTAATGGATTTTTTTTTTATTATGGAAATTTCTTTCTTTTAAAAACAAATCAATCGGATTTGTTAAACTTTAACTAAAATATTCATAAAGAATGTGAAAAAGGATTAGGTTAGTGTATTGTATTGTTAAGAGCCTGAACGAAGGGGGTTTCGCGAAACTTTGATTTTTACCCAAATTACAATAATCATACAAGTTAAATTTTAGTTTTTTTCCGCAATAAAAACAGATTCCAACAGAATTGAAAATCCTTCGTTAAGGGCCAGTTCATTATCAAAAAACAATAATCATGCAACGTTTGGAATCAATCATGTTTTGCATAATCGAAATTATTTTTTTTGGGTCTACATAAAGTTCCAAAGTTCTATTCCAGGGCCCTAAAGGAGCCCTTCTGCATCTGTAACTGACTCCAGATATCAGAGACCATAAAACCCCCTTACATAATGAAATTATATCTGGCGAGTGAAGGTTACGCTACCGTTGTCTATTGAGCACCTGTTGTATGCTGTGTTTCGAGGCAGCGCTCTTTGAACACTCACAACTTTGAAACGAATATTTTATTTTTTGAGAACATGTTTTTTAACCCTTGCATGCATGATTTTCTCTTTTTAAGAAACCAAAATATTTTTGTATGTATTTTTATAGCCCTGATCACGAAAATGATAAGAATTCTGGAAATTATTTACCTGTATGCTAGCTATCGAAAAATTTCTATAGATATCATATATGATATACCATGCATTAAATCTATAATTTTTTAGCTTTTTAAATTCATTTAATTTTTGAATATTGCATTGTTCAATGTAGTAAAAATATGAAGAAAACCTAAAGGTATTCACTTATAACAATTAACTATTCACAGCTGAAAAATTAAGTATAAATTGCTGGTTTATAACCCATGAAACTGAAAAATAGCTCCTGATGTTGTTAAAACAAAGTGTAGTATCACATTTGCTTATTTAAGGAACCTTCCTCATCCAAAAAGTTTATTAGGTTTTGCTGGAAGATTCGTTGGAATATAAATATTGAGGGATTCCCGCAAGTTTCATTACATACAGTTTGACTTCAATACCTTCTTGTATTTAAATTTGGGCAACGGACATAAGCACTCCAACTCCAATGTATCTCAAGCGGATAAACAAAATGTGCTCGGTGTATCACACTATCGAGCAAATAATTTACTTTCTGCTAGAATTGAGTTAATGATATCCGGTTGGAAAAATAAGTTAAAAACTGCACATGGGGTGCATAGGTTCGAAGTTTCTCTTCTTCCAAATGAATTTTTGATAGCTTTAAGCTTTGATATCACTGTTATTATCAGTCTCATCTTTTTCTTGTTGGTTGGCCCTATCTGCGGTCATATTGTGTACTAGTTCGCTATAGGTACAGGCATCATCTTTATCGTTCCCAGTTTCAAAATCATCCTCTCATACGTTCTAGTTTTTCATTATGAACTCAACCTCATCACTTTGAATCTTTCTTCCATGTGTAGTCATCTGGAAAACATCCCAGTATTAATGCATGTAATACCATATATGATATGTATATCATATATGATATAACATTTTTTCTGGTTCTCATTGCATGAAATATCATATATGATATAAACGATTTTGAATAAAGTTTTTACATCAATATATTGTTTTTAGGATTGGAATGCAATGTTATTCATTAAATTGTAATAAAGCCGAGCTAAATTAATCCAAATAATGTATTTAACATGTTTTTATAATTAAATTTTAACAAAAAACTCACTATAACTATCAATGTAATGGGATATCTGACTGTTGAATGCAAAAAAGATGAACCAAAATAGAGAATTTATACAAAATAAAAGAAAAAACTAGGAATTATCTTCACAAAACAAAATTATCATGAAATGAAATAAGCATATCATATATGATATGTGATGCATTAAAGGGTTAAGACGTACCCAACTGGACGTAAGTTAATATTTAAAAAATTCCAAATCTCATTATTTAAAAATACAGATTGCGTTCTTTTTAAGCATTAATTGTAATGGGTAATATTTGATTGAACACTTCTTTTAACCAGTAACTTCGAAATGTTAATCATATTTCGGCGACAAACTAATCCCTGCCAACCCACCTACTCGTTCATTAAACGAAAGAATCGGTGACCGAAACAGTTCGAGCTGTTCTTTGTAACGTTACTAGCAGATAGGTGAAGTAATATATCCCTATGGTTTTCAAATAGTTATATATTAAAATGAATAATTGAACGACAGAAGAGAAAGGGTTTTCTGCATCGTATTGTGACTGGCGATGAAAAGTGGATACGTTACGATAACCCAAAGCGTAAAAAATCATGAGAACCACCCGGACGTGCATCAACATCAACGGCAAAGCCGAACATCCATGGATCCAAGCTCATGCTGTGTATTTGGTGGGATATGAAAGGTGTCGTTTATTATGAGCTGTTAAAACCGAATGAAACGATCACTGGCGACCGCTACCGACTACAATTGATGCGTTTGAGCCGAGCATTAAAGGATAAGAGGCCAGAATATGAGAATAGACACGACGAAGTTATTCTTCAGCACGACAATGCTCGGCCGCATGTTGCAAGGCAAGTAAAAACATACTTGGAAACGCTGAAATGGGAAGTGCTACTCTCCCGCCGTATTCTCCAAACATTGCTCCTTCTGATTACCACTTGTTCCGATCGATGACACATGGCCTGGCTGAACAGCACTTCCGTTCTTTCGAAGAACTCAAAAAATGGGTCGATTCGTGGATAGCCTCAAAAGATGAGGAGTTCTTTCGATGCGGAATCCGTATGCTTCCAGAAAGATGGGAAAAGGTTGTGGCTAACGATGGACAATACTTTAAAGAATAAATTTATAATCACTTTTTCACAATAAATGTCCAAATTACGATAAAAATACGAGTTTATACATTCATACTCCCAATATTTTCAAGAATTTTTTTTTTAACTGTTGTATAGTGTACTTTATTTAATATATAATACCAAATCCTTCCACAACAATTTAATTAACTTTGTCGAAAATTCAAACAAAAAATAAATAATAATAATTCTGGGCCAAGTTATCAACTCAGTTGTAAGCCTCTCTCTCATAAAACTGCTTTGCGGTGTCCATCAGCACTCCTGGGTCATCTAAAATCAATTAAAAAAGTGTTAGCTTAATAGTTTATCATAAGTCTGACCAAAGCTTTTTTTTGTTTTTTCAAATTTCGCCAAATAGCGCCACCGGAATTTTTTTTATGAATTTAAAATAGAAATTTTGGTTAAAAAAAAACCAATCCTTCGAGTCATAAGTTTTTAATGCCCAGAATATGCTGTATAAATTGCTCCTTAATCCATCTAGTAGTTTTTTTAAATATCGTGGACACCGTTAAAGTCTGTCTGCTGTCTATGAATAGTAATAGGGCCCTACAGTTATCTTTAAAACAAATCATCGGATCGATTTGAAATTCGATTTTTTGAAACTTCTAAATGCACGTAACTCCTTAATGTTAAGTAAATCTTAAAATGGATTCCAATGTAAACCTCTTAACGTAAATAAGAGGAACTGTTTTTGAACCGATTCCAATTTATCTTTGTAGCAGTTAAATATAAAAACATAGGCTCTATTCACGGTGCGTCGCACAGTGTAATGATCCCATATAAACAGCGGCCAAAAATAGTAAACGTTGTTTAATATTAATAATAGTTTGTAATAATTGGATTACTACCACGCCCACCTCCCATATAAATCAAACTCTTAAAGTTCAATAACTTTTTAAATATCGGTTGCATAATGACGGAGTGTTGGTGTGTAAATCTATAAGAACTTCCTTGTTCAATACAGAAAAAAGGGGTGTGCTGCCACGCCTACTTAAGATTGCTAAAATGTCAGAAATAGAAGCTTCATAAGAATGAAACAGAACATGTTAATTTATAAGGCAGTTTTCCTATCCTTCAATATAATAAAGCTGCCACATACCACTTAAAAAAACTCCCAAAATTCGGAGTATGGAACTTAGGATTCTTGTGTTCACAAAAAATGTGCTTCTTTTTCTTCTAAACAACTTTTCTATAGACACCAAAAACGAAAACAGTCCTGGTAAGTCTTAAAAAGCCACTTTTATGATTTCATGTACCGTTATAGCAAGAACCTGAAGTGATGGAGCAAAATGGTCATCACATTCAAACTCAGCGGCCCCAAATGCTATTAAAAAAGTGCAAGACATTTCGCTTAGTCCAGACAAAATTTCATCTAAAAGGTAATCTTGTATTTTTTATCTTTGCGATTTGCTCTGATAACATCAGAAGAGAAACCATCAGATCACGATTTGATGCTTCAGGGGAAGTTTTTCTTGTAAAATTTAATCAAAACTTTCTTATATCTTTGTGGCGCGATTCTAAGGCTTCCTCAGATAGGGCTCCAATTGGCAAACTGAAGTGCTCAACTATGTCGGTTCGATGAACAAGGACCTTGTGGACTGTTATTGGCATAGTATTTAATTTTTATTATTGGTTTCACGGAAAATTGTAAAAAACTTTAAAAATCACAGCTCTCCGCAAACAATCTTTCTTGAATTAGAGAAAGCATACTCGTGGTGTTATTATATGTTAAAATTGGAAATATATTTTGATACATATTTTTTTAAAACTCTTTTAAAGTCATCGAAATCACTATGTTTTGATATGAAGAAATACTTTTTTTCAAATAACGGTAAAAATCACATGATTAATTAGATAAATTAGAGCCAAAAAAATAGTGTTACCATATTGAGCAGATTTTATATTTTTCCCACATATGTATTTTGCCTACATTTATTTGTTAATAAGTGAAATATGGCAATTAAATTAGTAATGAAAGATATGACCTTTTCCACGTTTTCATAAAAGTTCGGCTTTATGGTTGCCGTGTGCCTGAACCCATAGGTTTATCGGAAAGAAAATTTAGTTACTTTTTATTTGAAATATTATGTCTTACATACTTATCATTAAAATTTTTAAAAATCTCCAACATGACTTTTTCTTATTTTTGGCCGCCTCGTTACACTGTGCGTCGTGAGAACAGGTTAAAACTGTACAAAAAAAATACTTTAAATAGTCTTTGAATCGAGTCGTTAAAATTGAGTCGATTTCAGCTTCTAATAATCCTAGCAATAAGAAACGATAGTGATACCACTGCATTTGTGTGCCAGAGAACAGTGACTATTTTGGAAATGAATTGACATATGAATTAACGAGAAAATAATCGATTTAATTGAGCTTAGGATGCCGCGGCATGCTATAACCGTTTTGGACAAAAATTAAACCAATAAATTGACATAGTAGTGTCAAGTGTAAACAAAAAATTCTTTGTAGAGGATAAGTAGGAAGTAAGAGGCAATAATTGAACCAAACTCTTGAGCCTTAAGCAATGCACTGTAATATTGCACCAGTGTAAGGGAAAAAATATTTCGGATAGTCAAGCGGTCGCCAAGACATTGGGATTGTTTTCCCACTGAGTTAAACAAAGTGTATTTGCATCTGTTTAAATCTCTTTTCTATGCTAATAGTAAAATTAAAGGTATCAGTTCAAAGACTTTATTGATGATACTTGTTCGGGGCGCTCAGCAAGGGACGGAAAGGTCTAAATCCGCCATCGTACCTGTAGATACCTAGGAGAACTTTTACGGTGAGATTCGTCAAAACTTCGAATAGGCTTATTTCGTTATAACACCTGAAATCAGAATTATACCTATGAAATTAAAATACACCAGTGCACCATTACACAACCATGCAATAATAATGGCAACTAACGTTCAGTTATATGCAATGGCTGCAATCATTAGAAGTTTAAGGAATTACTTACTCTGTAGATGCCTATCATTAGGTATAGACACGTCTCGTCGCCTCTGTACGTGTAGAGGCAAAGTTTTTCCAAATCTGGCAGATAGATTTAACCTGAGTTAAACTCGCCAGCAGCGTCAATTGGTTCTCACACTGGTACTATGTGGAATACTCACAACAAAAAAGCGAAGTAATTCGCAATTGCTTAGAAATGATTTCCAAGTTGACATATGTAGTTAATAGTTTACATTATTCAGTGAATGGACTTTGTTACAGGCTCAACTCCACATCTGGCTGATATGCCAACCACTGTATAATAAAAAGATCATCGATTTCGAAACTTTCTTCCCCAATCTATATAAAATCAAACTGGCTGAAAAAATACAAGATAAGTACTATGTATTAAAGGATGGCATTATATTCTTCTGTGTGTGAATCTTTGTTTACCCTTTACTTCTCAATTACAAAATTAAAAATATTAAGCAAATCATTTTTAAATGAATAAATGAGCGAAAATGTGAAAAAATTGTTTTGAGAAGCAAAGTACAGAGAAATTTCCTGATGAACTTTAATGTCAAACTAAAAGCAATTTTTGTAATTTTTTTATGATTTTTATAATATAAGCACACGTCACACAGCGTAGTACCTGCACACAAGCTAAGGCTAAAATATAAAGGATGCAATGATGTCGAAATAAGGAAATAAAAAATTTAAAGATGAAACAGTTGCAAAAAAAAAAACACACAAAAATAAATATAGCAACAACAGCAACAACGAAAATATGAAAAAAAAAGTTTATCATTTTAATAAAAAATGAAGTAAACGCCGGGGACAAAAATTGAAGTGAGGGTTTTCGTTTTTTTTTTTCGAAAATCATGATGTGTGCCCGTTTTTACCTGCATTAAACTTCGCAGTATAGTCTTTCAGGTTCTAACACACCAACAGCTTCATGATTTCGTGTATGTGCATGAATGTCCTTCCTTCATATGAACGTTGGCAGTTCCTGTTACTCATGTCTCACATCTCGTATCTTTGCATTTTGATATAATTTTTGCAATTTTCTGAACTTTCCTTTTATTTTTGATGAAATAGAAAAATTTTATTTTTACCATCAAATATTTTTGGATGTCCTGCAAAATAATCGCTTTGTTGTTGGTTGCTTCGTTGATGCTTTGAAATAATTTTGCATTTTTTTTCGCTTCGTTAGCCGCAAGGAAATCATATACATACGTGTGTAAGTGTGTATAAGTGTCCATGTGTGGTAGAATGCACTTTAGCAGCATATAATAGCATTTATTTACAGGGAAAACGCTTTTAAAATCAAATTATCTTAAAAATTTTTACAAAAATGAATGCAATGATTTTTTCATTTTCCGGCTGATGATAAATTGATATAATTTTAGTATATTTTTTTCATTTTTTAACAATTTAGTTTGGACATTTGGTTGGCATTTGCTCTAAAAATGCTCATTTGAATGTATAATCGCATTAGGATATATTTTTGTTTTGATTGATGTCTAAGTACAATTTTCCATTAATTTTAGGATTTTTTCCTTTTTTTTTTTTGTAAGATTTTTAATATGTAAAAAAATATATTTTTTTATATTGTAGTTTTCAAATATAAAACAATTAAAATCATTGCTTTTTTTTGGACCAAATTATAGTTATTGGCTATTTTTTATATAGGGAATACCTGTCACAATCATGGAAAATAATATTGAAAACTCGAAAACACGAAATAAATTGATATCAAAATGAAATCAATAATAGCTACGTTTTATTCGCCACTTGATTCTAGTTATGTATAGGTTAGGTTGGAGTGGCTGTCGAGAGACACACTTAGGCTTGAACGGCCCAATGTGATACCACATAGTTGGACCTACAGTTTAACGCCGATTCCGAACGGCGGTGTGGCAATTTCTTATGGGGTTGGTGGTTTTGTCATTACCAACCAAGGTATGTACTTGTAGACTATCTTATAATTCTCATATGCTTTATATTGATAGTGAATATAAAAAAATTATGAAAATTAACCACCAGACGAATCGAACCCGAACCTCCCGCATGAAAGTCTAGTGCACTACCCACAAGTAGTTTAACTACATCAAATTCTATTGTGAACTGCCAATAATGAAAGAAGAAGCGTGACAGTTTGCAAAAAAAAGGAAAAAATTCGAAATGGCTGCCGGTGAAAATAAGTTAAAATCATCTTTAAATGTTCGTATTAAGGGTAAAAACTAAAAACAATGCCCACGATTAACCGCAATGACTGGGATCCATTAAAATGTTTCACCTCTAGCTGCTGAGCAGTTTCATTGTGAATAACAATATAACGAAGAATAGACTTAACAACTTGGCCGTTTTATTCGCACATGTTAAACTAGCTGGCGGATAAAACACAGCTAATATCAATCAAAATTAGTTTAAAAATTTGTAAAGTGTTTAAGGAAAATCCCTCACTTTATACAAGGGGTTGGAACTACTATATAACTTTTACATCGGGAAGTTGTTTGTTCCGACTGGATTGTTCCTTTTGGAACAGTTGTGTTTTCGTTTCTTTTCGCAGCCGTAGCATAAGTAAAGAATTAATTTTGAATCTGACAGAACTTTTCTTTTTTAATTCTTTACGAATGCTTTGACGTTTCGTAGTATGTTTATCCAACAGGTGAGAGCCTTCGAAAGATCTGCCTTCATTTTGGCAATAGCATGGATAGCATGATAGTGTTCCCACCGAGTACCCCAATACCTAATAGCAACGGCGAATCAAAAATTTGAATTTGGACAGAGTAAATTTTTGCTAAATTATAGAATATTTATAACCCCAACAACTAGACCGGAATCCAGACCAAAAACCAGTCCAAAAATCTGAACACAATTCGCATCAAAATCAGACAGAATACTTAAATTAAAATAATACCAAAGACCAGACTATACAAACAGGTCAGCAGACTAAAACCATTATCAAGCTCGCCAAAAGTAGAACATCTATAATCAGCCTATAATTTCAGATTATAATATGAGCTTAAGATTATAAGCATTTAAATTTTGGGGAAAGACTGCATTCATCACATTTCTCCTCTGGATCGACCACTGTCTAATACAGCTAAGAATGCCTTAAGCCTGTCAATCAACGACTAACATAAATTTTCAGTAAAACTCAATATTTCTACATTAAAAATATAAAACCAAACTAAACTTTTCCAATCTTGGTATTGTGCCGGAAACTAAACCTCCAAGAAAATACATCCAGTGACAGAATGAAGGCAAGAGATCTCATCGAAGCTCAAAAAATGGTAGTCAGTAGTATAAATTTTTAAATTTTCAAATATTTCTAGACAAAATGAACTTACCACAAGTCATCGTTTTTGGATTCCTGCACTAACTGAATTCATAATAACAGTTTGTCAAAATCAAATTAAAATTATGAAGACTTTTATTAGCAAATGTATGATCATTATGTATATTCATATCTAAAAATATTCATCGCATCAACGAAGACTACGAAAAACTACGAAATATATCTCGATTTCCACATACGTTGATACAAAGTTGGAATAGTGAAAATTTTAAAATCGCATGATGAGGTGAAAAAAATTGAATCAATATAATAAGCGCAGACAACAAAAGTTCATATATCAATCTCCCAACCATGTGTGTCTGCAATTTTCAAGTTTTATTATTCTTTTTTACAGCACTGGCGGGTACGGCGACGAATGTAGACGAACAGAGTAACGCCACCAGCACCACCTCCATAAACGTCGTTCTCACCTTCCACCACCACCACAGGCATGGTATTTTCCGAAACACACACATCATTTGCATGTGCAGGAAGACGGCAATGGCAGCTGAAATACAATAACAAAAACGCAAAAAGTTTTCGATTTCTTTTTTTATCAAAATAAAATAAAAGAAGTATGGTCTAAAATGCTAAAGTGAAACATATTAAAAATCAAAACAAGAAAAAACCAAGAAATAAATTAAAGAAATAAAACATGAAAAAATCGCCCCTAAAATACAAAAAATAAAATCTATTCAACAAATATGCAGATACTTGTAGTTTTTGTTTTGGACCTTTGTTTTTGCATCTCTGCACTTTGCATGTCCCTGCAGTAAAATGAAGAACTAGTAGCACAAAGTATCTAGTTATATGCATAGTGAAAAAGAGACTAGTTCAATGACTAGGGCTAAAGTAATGCAGCTAGACACCAGTTTAAAGAAATATGCGCTCATTCTGCTTATCCTAAATATAAATTTGGCTGTTAAAATATAGCACACAGAAAAAACAAGAAATAAAAACGAAGTTTTACAAAAACAAATGGCATTGGTAACGGAAATTTACAGTTGTGACGCGTTGTTGCTTGTTTTTTGATTGATTTTAGTTTTATTGTGATTGATTTTAATGTCGCGTGTTTGAAAAATAAAGCGAAAGTGAATGAAAAGTAAGTTGTGAATTTAATTAAAATATTTTTAAAATAACATTATCATTAAAAAATTTGAAAAAAAAATAATTTTTTGTTAACCATATTTTTGTATGTGGAAGCAATGAAATCTGGGAAAGCTGAAGAGATTGGACGCAAAAACGGATAAGGACTTGTATTCTTCATGTAAGTAGTATGTTTAAAATATAAAAATACATATCGTCATTTATTTTCTTTTCTATCTGCATATCAATTTTAGATAAAAACCCAGCAAAACCGATGAAGATATCAAAACATTTATTGATAGAAAATAACATACATATATTTGTATACATGTTTTTTATATAAAATAATAAATAAAATAAAAAATGGAAAAACAATCTGAAAATTCAATTTAGTCGTAGAAATATCTACCTGAAATATTACTAGTGCAGTAACAAGTTGCAAAAAGTACTAGTTCTCTGACTAGTTCAAAGGTAGTGCATAAGGAGACAATTGTCTTCTCGTAGGACATTAACATTGTAAAAGAGGCAGTTGACAGCATGTAAATGGGGGTTGCGGTGGAACCAGTACTGGTTACTTTGCAACTAGTTGCTTTACTATTTATAGAACTAGTCGGCTTCACTGAAGGGGTATCTTATGTGTGCATATGTAGGAGTATTTATAAGTGAGTGTGTGTCCGTCTCTATGCATACATACGTATGCGATATGTCGGAAGTGTTCTTTACCACGTACGTATGTACGCCCCACCAATCAAGCCACCACCTCCTCTCTACACTTTCCACTACATCATGGCTTCCTCCATCTATTCTCATTGTAGTATCCTTACGACGCTGGAGCGCGTTACTAACGCGACACCGCCAATGTTGGGATTTTCGCGCAAATGTGTGCATGCATGCATGTATGTATGTATGTATGTATTTGTGTGTTCCTCTGAATGCGCACATAGCAACACCTCAATGTATGTCGTCGTCCTAGTCCTAGTCGCCGGCATCGTTCTTTGCAGCTGACTAACTGATTGTGAGCATAAATGAATGCATGTTAGAAAATTCGCCTCTTTGCTTCAAATGCTTCAATTTTACTCCGCGTTTGTATTTGCATCAAGCATTGAAGTTTAGAATTGTTCATTGCTGTTGCGGTGCTGTATATTTCCCCCATTTTCTTGCCATCACATCACATCATATTTTTCGTTGAAGCAAGCAGTTGTCGCTGGAGCACACACCGCTCCTCATCATCAGCATCAGCATCAGTATCATCGCTAGCTTCACCGATGTTGTAACAGTCGTTGCCGTCGTCATCGTTGTCGTAGTGGTCAGAATTATTTCCTCTGTCTGAAGCACATCTACATACACTGCACCCTACTCTACAGCCATTCAACCATTCCATCTAACCATCCATATATCATAACCCAGTGTTTATATGTAATGTTTTGTACTTTCTGTCTCGTATATTTAGGAACGGACATGCTTGCTGCTTTCTTCTTTTATGTATTTTTATTATTTTCAATTTTAATATTTTTTTCAGGACTCGATGTTTTATTTCTTTATTTTCCGAATTTGATTTTTTTCGTTCGATTTTTTATTAGATTTTTTTCCAATACCTTTCTACAATTTTTGTATATCTAGCAGAAATATCGCCGTGTTTTGTATGCAGTATTTCTTTTGCAATATATATTGAAATATATGTATTAGGGCGTACCAATTTTTTTTCGTTTGAAAAGTACTGTGTCAAAAAAATTCTATGTTCGATTGCGATCAACTTTGCCGAAGAAAGTATGGGAAAGAAATGGATCCTACCCCCCGTAAAATTCGTAGAAGTTTCAGTACTACGTGCTGTACTTTTTTAATAAAAATCAATAGTTCCATTTAATATTACTATAACTTCTACGAATTTTACGGGGGGGTAGGCTCCATTTTTTTTTCCACACTTTCTTCAGAAAAGTTGATCAGGGTGGAATATAGAATTTTTTGTCAGAGTACTTTTCAAAAAAAAATTCATCCATACAAATTGATACGCCCTAATATGTATATCTGCAAGCATAATTTAGTTACTTTGAAGGAATATTTTTAAAATATTCAGCTTAAAACAAATCTTGTCGTTCTAAATCGGTATCTACGTATTGAAGTTTATTTTTGTTCATTGTTTCTTTTATTTTTTAATAAGAGTGGTGGCCAAATTTATTCTCCTTCGAACATTTTTTAGGCAAACTCCTAGCTAAATTTTGTCTTGAAATTATTCACAAGGTAACTAAGTTATTTCAACTATTGGTATTTTTAATGTGAAGTGTCAATCAATTAGACCATTGAGTACAATAGACAACGTATTTCTGCATAGAAAAATCTTGTTATTTTTTTTGTTGAAATTTTAAAAATTTAGTTATACGAAGACTGAATTCAGAACCCCTTCGACTTTGGGATTTGAACTCAAAGATCTTCAGAAATAAAGCGCGGTTCACGCCAAATTTGCACGCTTTGTTGTGGTCACCACCGCGCCCCTAGTCATAAGAATAACCAATTTTTTAGTGGGTTTTATTTACATTACCGTTACCGTTAGTTGATAAATTTTTCATATTAATTGATCGCAAGTTGGTGATTGTGTGCACAATGGAAGCTGCAAATAGAAAATTGATTGTGAACAAATTTATTGAAAATCCGTCGTGGTCTGGTTCAAAGATTGCGAAAGTGTTAAATATCTCCAAAAGAACGGTATGTAGAGTTGAAAAAAATTAAAAAGATGTGAACAAAACGGGAACCACCAACCTAAATATAAAGGCAAAGATCTTGAGGTCCATCAAAAGCAATCCCGGACTATCGGATAGCGATCGTGCCAAAAAATTCAATATCAGCAAAAGTACTGCTAGGCGAATACGCATAAAAACTGGGCTAAAGTGCTATCGTGCTATAAAATATCCAAATAGAACAGACAAACAGAATTTGCTGGCCAAAAAACGTGCTCGTCTTCTTTTTAATAATGTTTTGACCAATTCAATGGATGCATTATTGTGGATGACGAATCATACGTAAAATTTGATCTTAAACAGCTTCCAGTCAAAAATTTTATATGGCAACGAATCGTGGTAATGTACCCTCAAAATTCAAGTACATAAAAATGGATAAATTTGCAAAGAAAGCAATGGTGTGACAGGCTATTTGCAGCTGTGGTCTCAATTCCAGGGCATTTGTGACATCCTCTTCTATGACGTCTGATATTTACATCAAAGAGTGCCTTTCGAAACGACTATTGCCATTTGTTCGTCACCACCATTCGCCAGTGAAGTTTTGGCCTGATTAAGCCAGTTGCCACTACTCTAAGAAAACCATGGATTGGTATCAGACAAATAAAGTAGATGTAGTGCCCAAATATATGAATCCATCCAATTGCCCCCAGCTTCGACCGATCGAAAAATACTGGGCTATTACAAAATACAAGTTGAAGAAAAATGCAGGTATTGTCAAAAATGTGAATTCAATGTTACTAAAATGGAACCAAATAGCCGCAAAAGTATCCAGAGCGGATGTTCAAAGGTTGATGGGGTCCATTAAAAGGAATACCCGGAACTTTTTGCACAACAAAGAAATTTAAATCTTTTATTATTATAGTATTAAAACAAAATATTAAACTTATCATTTAATGCATTATTTGTTATTCTGAGTGTTCTGGTTAAAAAGATACAGCAACTTTCCTGCGTGCCAATTTTGCGTGAACCGCGCTTTAGAAACAATTCTTGATAGTTTTTAGGAGACTATGAAAATTAAATCTAGACGTTAATTTTCAAAGTCATGACTTAAGTTCATGTTTAATTCGTTATTTGAAGTTATGTATAAGCAGACTTAATGAACAAATGTATGTATATAGAGATGGGCAATTCAGACGGCTATTTCGGACAGTTTTTACCATAGTTTTTTAATACTCCTATTCTTGTCCGAATAAACTGAACAGCCTAATGATTTCTGGCAGGAAGAGGATTAACATGTGATATTTAAGCTGTTTTCATTTCTTGGAAGTAAAATTTTAAAGTACCAATTTACTTAATATACTGCATATTTGTCAAATTTCAAGCACAGAGAATCCACTTCACGTAAAATTTAACACGATCGTGTTTGATTCAATGCTGTCAATTATTTAAATTAACATGGAAACCTGTTAAATTTAATATGAAAACTATTTATTGCAGAAACAAATGTCAATATAACAATTTCAAAATTAATTTTATAATATTATTAATTAAAAGTGGATACAGCTTTATTATCCAAGTCAAAAGTATTAATTTCATGCAACAAAATTTGTTGAAATTTTTTAAAATTTTTAAATTAAAAAATTTAATTTAAAGTCAGAAGGATACTCTTATCAGAACGAACTTTTTTCAGTTTTCTTGATAACATCATAGAGAAGTTTTTGTTTAAAACACATCCATCTGCCTTGGCAGACAACTCCCTCTCTCTATAATTCTGTGGCAATAAGGAATAACAGCTAAACTCAAAAGTCGACTAAAAACATGTTGCGTGTTTTTCATTATAAAACCAAAAATATTGAAAGTTCTTAAAAAATTATTAGAGTTTAATTAATAAAAAACTATGGAGACTGCTAAATTTTTCAAAAACTTTCAACATTTTGTGATTTATAATATAAAATACACAAGAGGTTTTTATTCGACTTTTGAGTTTAGCTGTTATTTCTTATTGCCACAGAATTATCTTCCTGATTTTTACTCTTTTCGGAAATTTAATCTCATATGATGAGTTACAATCTGAGAATGAAAAAATTCCAAATTGTATTAAAAAAATTACTAAGATTCGACTTAGTACCAGAACATAAATTTCAAATTAAATAAAAGTTTGAACTTTACTAACTTGGCAAAACTGTAAATGCCGAATTGGTCAACAGCACCTCATCTTTTAGAAACCAAAATCTAGACAACAAGTTAACTATATATGTAGTTAAATCTAATTACTGTCCACAAAAATATTAATATTTTTTTTTCTGTGCAAGGTGCACTTTGATTCTTCATTGATTGTTCTCAAAAATAGGACATCAATCAAGCAGTTTAAGAGTTCAGGAATTGAAAGAATAATTTCGAACGCAAGAGAGATTCGTAAAATTCGAGAAGTTAAGACCATTTCTAAGTTCAGTAAAGTTATATCTAGGATTTTGTAGAATAGCCGCCTGGAAAAATGTCCAGTTTGTAGGATGCCCTGGTTAGTCTATGTAAACTTATCTAGTAGTTGAATATTTCCTCATGAGGAAAACTAAAATGGTGAAGTTTTAGTAGGAAAATCGATGGTAAAAATTAACCGAATAATTAATAAATCGAATCATAGAGAAAAAAGAAAGAAAGAAATAAGAAGATTGTAAAGGTAGAAGGCAGTCAGGTATCCCACCAAAAACTTGAACAAAAAATTCTGAAGAAAAAGAAAGAGACGAAATGACGGTGATTTAGAATAAAAAACTTATGTATAAAAATATTTATGAAGCTACTAGTGCTACTAGTAATATCGAGTCAGTGCCTACCATTCATGCCATGATAAGATCTCGGCATGTTGGCCTCGTGAAGCAAAAGGTTACACTACCAACGAGACTCTCACAAGTCGCTCTAGTTTTCCCTTGACATACCCTCGTCATTAGTGGGATAAACCTCGCTAGAGCCACATCTGAAACTAGAAAATTTTTCCAGGTGGGTATACTCAAACAATTCAAGTTAAATTTTTGATAAAGAAAAACTCCTTAGAAATAATTTCTGGGATATTTTCCTGCTCTGTTACATAAACAAGTTTTTGTGTATTTTCCCACTAGTGGGTAAATATTATTTGTACATGGTAAGAATTTATATTATTTCTCGTCGAATTTTACATATTATTTTTTTAAGATTACAGATAATTTTTTAAGAAAATTTATTAAATTTATCATAGGTTTCTTAAATACATCCAAAAGGAACAGTTTGATGTTAAACTAGTTTATTAATATTTACATTTTTATAATGGCTAAAGATCAAAGCTATTGCTTTCCCTTTGTTCTATAAGAAAGTCTAATTTAAGAGAAGAGAACTCTATGCTTTTCACGAACCGAACTTGATGAAACACTAAGGGTGGATTTTATAAAAATATCATGAACAAATCTTTTTATATTGTGGTAAATTTTAAAACAAACAAAGAGGATAAGACAAATTGAGACCAAACTGCGTTTTGAATATTTCGACAAACATTTCAATATTTCCACGAAAATTAAGTTACACAATATCGATAATCTTATAATTTAAACACAATTTAATCTTATAATACGTAATCAACACTTTCTTATTTGTTGATTGATAAAATCTGAATGCTTATCAATTATTCAAGAGAAAATGCGAAAGTGTGAACAAGTAAATTTTCTTAGAAGATTATTTATAATCCCAAAATAATCAAACACACACACACGCACAAAACACAACTACATAAACAATAATAAAAACAGCAACAAAAATAAGAAAAGCAATTCGCACACAATAATCTACACACATACACACACCGAAATAATTCAGAAAATTTCTAAAAACATAAAGTGCAGACACATTTTCCCACGCACACAAACACACATTAATGCGGAAATGTCACAAATACAATAACATAACAAAAATACTACACAAAAGTAACAACAACGACAATAGCAGCAACAACAAAATGAATAAAACTTCCAGACAAGACTAAACACAGAAGGTATTCCCCAAGAATGTCTAGTAAAGTACATAGAAATTGCTACACGACGGCGACGACGTCGACCCTCGTTCCATATCCCTCGCCCTACCCACAACATTTCAAACTCCTCTAACTTCAAGACACAAACACAACACAAAATCCACTTAAACAAAACATTTTGCCATATTTCTGACACATTCATAGATGAGATGAGAGGACAAAGGGCAGAGTGGGTGATTGGAGATGGTGTATCAGGGCGTATGAAAAGTGATAAGCATAAAGATGTAAACAGACTCAGGCACTGAAGAAGAAAAAGAGAAAAAGAGATGAGAAGAACATAACGACCTTGACACAATTTGCGGTTTACCACAAAGCAATAGAATCTACCCCATACGCTTCCTTTCTTTTTTGCATTCACTTTAACTTATCCTCCTCCGAAAAAACATTTGTGTATAACATTTGCGAATATGGGAAGGGAGCGAGCAGCTCGAAGGAAATGTAGTTGAAGAAGTATATATATAAATAGAAGAAGCAGAAGAAGTAGTAGTATGCAGTAGTCACTTTTATTGTTAATTGTATGCTTATATACACCACAGTAACAGCAACCATAACAACAAAAACAACAACGGCAGCACCAACAACCATAACAACAACAACACCCGTACTGCATACAAGTCTTTGAAAGTCTGAGTGACGACGACGTCAACGAGGACGGTAGTATGCATGAAGAAGAAATAAACATACATACACACACATACAAGCAGAAAAGCTAAGATTTCTTTTGAAATTTACAATGGCAACAATAAAATTCACAAGTTGAACATGTGAGGCGCCATGAGGAGGCAAGAAATATTTCTGCTGCATATTCCTTGATGTAGTAATATGTTGCAAATGTATATGCTCTACATCCTTTCCTTGTAGTTATAATATAAGCATTGTTTTAATTTTAAACCTCTGAACTCCTTATAGACATGCATTTACAAAAGTTATATCTCATTCAACCTCAAACAAGTCTCTTACCCATTGACACTACTTATCCTTGTACTTGTACTTGTCTGCGCTCGACACAACTTCAATTTGTATGTTGCTCACCCTAAAAGTATACTACACTGGACTGTATAAGGATATTTTGTTTTGAATAAGGAAAATCCTCTTGAACGGTCGCCAAATGCTAAGCTTTTGATTCAGCGGTCTTACGTAAGCACTTAGGGTGGATTTGTCCTTCTTTGCGGTTTTTCTTTTTGAGAAAATTATGGAAAATCTTTTTATATTGAGCTCAATTGTCATGCAAATGAAGGAAAAAGTTTGCACGCTAAGAACATTGTGAAATAAAAATTTTGCAATTTCTTAAAACAGTTAATGTTTATGATTCCCAAGTACGAAACATATTTTATTACCGCTTTGTATCCTATTTAAAAGGCTAAATTGTAATACTTTTTAAAAGATTTAGTATGAAATTATCATAATTGAATTATGCTTTTGCACCTCAAGATTCTAAAATACTTAGTGCAATTTTAATAGTATTTATACCCTCGCAGAACTCCAATTGTTTTTCAATAGAAAGATTTACTTTTTGAGTTTGATTTAGCCTTTTAACCTTGGCGAGGCTTTCCTCGAAAATCAAGGCAAATTAACTAACTGAACTGAACGATTGCGATCATAAATAATACACGTGATAAACTAATCTCAAACTATCTCAGACATTGCATAAACTTTATGAAAAAAGGAGTAAAAAAGGGTTATTACAAGGAATGTAAAAATCTAAATGGAAAGCCTTGGTTGAAGAACATGAAAACTCCATTAGAAAAATACAACTCCAAGAGGCTTAAATTCAAAAGCAGCCAATGAATATGAAGAGAATATTAAGAAGTGGAATGTGTCACCCTAAAATCTTCAAAGTTCATCATGAAACGGAAACTAAAAGATTAGATTTCCTTGAACTCGGCATGCTAGTCTATGAAATAAACACATCAAACTGTAGGTAGGTAGTAGCAGGAGATCAATTATAATCGAAATGCTCTTCAAGCCTCAAATATATAAATTTTGTTGCATAGTGTTATGTTAAACCCAATAATACGACAATTTCATTACACATCAAATATATTTTCTTCACTTGGCGCCACTACATTTGTGTAATAGTAACAACAACTAAAAGTGTTGTGTATTATACATATACAACCTTATAGTAATTTTGCAGGCAGGCGTGCATATCTTTTAACATACGATGTCCATCGTCTCATGTATGCATGTATGTATGTATGTATGTATGTTTCTACAAGAAGACAAGTCGTTTGGTGTCTGTGTGTTTATGTATGTGCTGTGAATTTTGTACAATTTAAACATTGACTTCTTGGTCACTTGAGCTCAATGATGCCTGTGGTTGGTTACTTGTTGCACTTTGCAATAAGCAATGCACTTTACACTTCTCTGCACATATATATTTAGTGTACAACGTCTATATATTCTCACCCACACATGTAAGTAAGTAATACATATTTTGAAAGAATTTTACGGCAATCAAGAAGGACATATGTAAATGCATACATTTCCTTTAACAAAAATGTTTGTGTTTTCATTTGGTTGCATGTCTTGCATTTCATCTGTCTACTCAACATTCCATTTATCCTTCCTTCCATATTTTGTTGTTGTTGATGTTTTACTTAATGCGTTTTACACTTTCATTAATTGAAGAGTGATATCTTCTTGATTCTTGAATTATGGAATTTGCATTTTAAATTAGCAAAATTTAGAAAATTTACATAAGAAGTGGAATGTTGTGGTTATTTTATCAGAAGCTGCCATATTATAGGATGAGTCGACGAAATAGTTTTAGTTATAGTTCAGGCCAAATTATGATTTCAATATTCGTTTACACGGGAAAAACTCAGCAAGCACACCCAGAGAAATACTTTTTTCAAAAATTATATCAATAGCCACAAACCACTTCGCTTGAAATAGAGACGCCGACTTAAAAATTCAAAAGAAAAACAAAGCGTACGCGATTATCTGCTAAGGCCAAAAGAGTAAAGCTTGTTTTTTGTATATACAAAAATTTTGTATGGAGAACATTTTTGGTATATTCGTCTCTTTCCTACATTTTAATTTTTTATGCAAAAATAGTATGTAAGTTTAATTACCTTATTTTATTCCAAATAAGTTTATTTGTTCTGTTATGGTATTTAGATACTTTTGTTTTGCAGGCAAATGGTGCTTGAATTTTTATATGCTGGTGTGACTAAATTTTGGAAAAAACAGGTTTAAGGAAACGTCCATTGTTCCATGCGCATTTATGTCAACAATGGACCAAGTAATTCATAAAAGCTCTTGAGTTAAAATTTTATGCAGAGACGCGTTGTAAGGACTAAGTTTCACAAAAAAATTATATTTGAAGATGCCCATTTACCACATCCATATTTTCTTGTGTTTTACTTACTTTTTTATCTTACTTTTCTTTAATTTTAGTTTTAACAATTTCATTGAAACTTGGGATTTGATTTCAATTGGTGGGCAGCACCGCAATTAAATTTCCAAAAATGAAGAAAAAACTTACTTCAAATTGAACACTAAGGTTGCATGAAAGGAGTACATTTTTCTTCATTTTGAGGAAAATTTACATAAACGAGAGAAATTTTCGTGGATTTAAATTGAGGAAACTTTTTCTTTGTTCTAGAGATGGGTATTTTTCTGGGTGCATCTATCTCTGTGTGTGTTGGTGATTTTTTACAATTTTATTAAATTGTATTGTATTAAATTTTGCGTAAAAAATGGATTTAATGGTACGCGAACATTGGAAATGTTGGAAAAGTGTTTCGGCAACGAAAGTGGTCGTGAGTCAATCGAAGATGATGAACGCAGTGGCAGACCATCGACATCGAAAACCGACGAAAACGTTGATAAAGTAAGAGAAATTTTGGTCAATAACCACAAATTAACCATCAGAGAGTATTATTTGGGCGTTATGAGACGTTTGCGTGAAGCAATTCGCCGAAAGAGAACAGATTTGTAGACAGAAAACTCGAGGATTTTGCACCATGATAAAGCACCGTCGCACAGTGCCATCATTATTCGTAATTTTTTGACGAAAAATGCAACAAATTCCATCCAACAGCCACCGAATTCACCTGATTTGGCTCCCTGTAACTTCTTTCTGTTTAATCGAGTTAAGAAACCATTACGGGGAACGCGTTTCAGCAGCCGAGGGGAAGTAGTGGAAAAATCCCAGGAAGCACTGATGGACATACCGAAAACCGAATACAAAAAATGTTTCCAGGATTGGATCAAGCGCTGACATAAGTGTGTTGCAGTCGATGGGGATTATTTTGAAGGGAACAATATAGATTTAGATGAATAAACTTGTATTTTTAATTTTCTGAATAAATTCCGGGAACTTTTTGATCAAGGTGGTATATTTAAAAAACGTAAGTATGTATAAACACTAAGAATAGAACGAACTAAGAATTAGTTCAAGTATTACACTGCCACAAAACAAACAAAATAACACACTTTTTCTACTACTTCTGCTATGTATTATGGTACAATTAAGGGTAAGCTTTTCACATCCATCCATGTTTTGCGAGCTAAGTATATTTGTACACGAAAAGGAAGGGGCCTAAAGTTTCATACGGAAACCGGATTTTACAGCTATGAATTATAGTAATATCGATAGTTGCTCGTCAGTTGCATGATGTCTAGAGGCTGACCATCGTCATCTGTCCAAGTCTCGAGTTTTAAATTTTGTTCGTAGGATGAATCATACATTTTGAATGAATGAATGAAAATATACTAAGTATTAGTAAATGAAAAAAAATTCACAGCAATGATTTATTATTATTATTGTTATTTATTTATTTACAAAAATAAATTCTATAAATAAACTTAAGAAACTAGACCCTAACTATGAGGGTCTTCAGTCCATGCAATGATTTAATATCAATATTTGCTCGTCAAATTCATTATTTCATGAGAAATAAATATAGCTAGTGATGCATAGGTTGAGCATCGTCACCAGACCAGGTCAGGAGCTCCGTTTGAAATGAAACTCAGATTTTGAATAAGATGGTGTCTGAGTAACAGGGTATTACTTGTAAGAACAAATCGAGCCAAATGTATCGTGATGTTGACGATGAGAACAAATCTGATATCATATTTCACATTTTGCACATTTGTGTAATAGGAGACTACAAAACTCTCAAGGTGCGCTCTTGATTAACCCTGGAACCATAACGCTCTTTTATATTACATTAAGAACAATGCTACGTAAATTTTACGTACTGATGAATATCCTACTGAGACGCTTTAATTATTTCAATGTTTTGCAGCATAAATTGTTATTTTTTATTTTATTGAACTATCTATTCGTAAACAAACTTAAAAATATAATACAACTTCATTTAAAAAGAGCTTTGATTTTGATGCTCACCACAAATTGCAGATGTTCTGCATATGAAAATTTTGCGTCTGCGACGAAGACTAATCATGTTTAAGTCATCAAGTCGCCGTGTTTATGGTGTGATTTTATAGTGAATTGGTTAGGAAGGATATTCTCTACGAGCAAACAAGATAAACTGTTTCTGAATGGACTCAATTTTGTCCTTGTAGATCTTGTGAAAAAAAGTTATGCCACACTACAGTAATCCAGATGTGATTAAATTAGTGCGTAATACAACGACTTAAGTGTACTAGTACCGGTGATGTCATAGCAAAAACGTTAACCAAAACGAAGACTCCTTTCTTCTTGAAACTTTAAACATAGCTCAGAACTGGATGACAATGCAATATGAAATATTTAAAATATATATAAATATAATATAAAATATTAGCGTTTATTTATATACAGGCACAATAATTATAGTACAGCATACTTTCAGGCTGGTGTATAAATGTTATTATTATACAATAATTATAGTACAGCATACTTTCAGGTTGGTGTGTAAATAAGGAGTACGGTGTTAACTAATAGATGGCATAGCTAATGTGTGGTTTGTGTTGAGGATAATTAATATGGCATTTTGGAAAGTTTAATAAGATTCATAGATCAAAGCATTGCATTTATTGTTGCAAAAATCATTTCTCGTTACGATCGTCGTTTTTTCAGTACACATTAAGGTTCGGAAATATGTTAGTACACAGAGTTGGGTAGTAATGATTCTTTTATGAATTGAATTACATCTCCATTCCAATTACAAGAAATGAAATTGTAATTGGTACTTTAATGTTTTCAATTCCTTGGTAATGGAATTAATAAAACTTTCAATTCCATTACAAGGAATTGTATTTTGTAATTAAAAATGTATAAATTCCTTAAAGGAATTGAAAATGTAATTGAATGAAAGGAAGTATATATTTAAGTGTAATCAATTTCTTACTTGGAATTAATTTCCAATTAAATTCCAAAAAAGCAAAAAAAAAAAAATCGGAAAACATTGGAAAATGCTTCTGATAAGCCATTACGAGCGAATCCGTATAATTTGCGGGTCACTTCACTCATAACGGCTTATTAGAATTTATTATTTTTTTTTTTTTTGCTTTTTTGGAATCGAACTAAAAGGGAATCAATTACTTTCGAGGAATCATTCCAACTAAATTCGAATTTAATTCCAAAAAAGTGATTGATTACACTTAAATATTGCTTCAATGAGTGAACTTGCATCTTCTGTGCTTAACCCATTAATTGACAATGGTGGGAAAACGCACCATTTCTAAGCTATAAAAATAACACTTTTAGTCTATAAAAACACACTTTTTTAGTGGTGCATTTTCGCACCATTGTCAATTAATGGGTTAATACCGTTGATTTCCCGGTCGTACTTATAGAGCCAAGATTCATCACCTGTTACAATTTGATTTTTGATTCACTCCACATGCATTTTGGTTATCGTGGTAAATTTGCACTGGCTGGAATTGACTCCGAAATCCGTAAAGAATGACAAATCGAAATATTGTTAAGCTTCTAGTATTTCTAGATTTGTTTCGGGTCAGATCAAGTTTTGAAGATGTTCAATAAATTTTCAAACTTAAGTGTTTTTACCTGTTTATTTGGGACTTTGAAATTATATAACTATATAAACATTTCACAAAAGCTAGGCAAAACGTAATAACTTTTCTTCTTCAGACATTAATTTTAGTAAATTATTAGAGTGTTTAGGAAAATCGGGCTCGGATCACTCCTTTGATAGATTAAGTATAAAAACTTGGGGGGATTTCTTGGATATCTATAACCCAAATAATAGTGTAAAATCACTTCAGAAATGGTGTATCCCGAAACTTTTGAAAGTCTAATTGAGCTGCACTGGGCCACTAACTTTATTCTCTCCTTCAACTGGATGCACGAAACATTCCAGCTTATTACAATAAGAAACTTCCAGATATCTAATGAATAAAATATTTTGGTTCCTCTATAATCGATTACCTACAAAAACATAAAAAAAAACGGTCGAATCAGAGAGGGTAGTCATACCGTATAGTAAGAGCAATCGGCTGCATCGGGAACAAAATTATACAACATTGGTTAATAGTCAGTTGGTGAATAGTTGTAATGATGGGCCAAGAGGACAAAATGTCAATCAGCGTCACACTTGCTCAAACTACGAAAGATATTCTTCGAGACTTGCAATAAATTTGAGGTGCATAACTATCGTTTCCCAAATAAATTACAAAACATCTTGAAATTGCGAAAGTGCGACTTAAAGCACTAAGATGTGAGCATTCAATGCAAATATTGGAGATGCGAAATAGTTAAACTGTCAAAATATTACAATTTCATTGTAAAATAATGAAAATATTTTGGATTCTTCTTACGAATTTAAAGGTAGAAAGGTGTCAAACTTCCGCACTTTCGCAACGTCGCAAGGACATGTTGCATCAAACCGTGAATACCCATAATATATTTGTAGGAGATAATAAAATACATATATCCTTGGGAAATTACTTTTGTTCTTTTGTTTTCAAATTAAATGTGAATCAAAAATTTATAATTCTAGAGCTTCCAAAAAGCTTTACCCAATTCCACAACCATAACATTCTAATGCAAGTGTACAACTTTTTTGCAACAAATTACAAATTATTTTCTCTGCCACAATTTCTAAAGCTTTCAAAAGCATAATGCGGCGACATCTAAGTGTGGGTAAAGTAATACATGCAACTTGAAGTTTTCGCGCGCCTTGTTATTTTAGCCTTCACTGTGAAAAAAGCTTAGATTTCCACACAGTCTTCGTTGCCTGCATTTAGGCAGAAAACAAAATTATTATTTTAGCCTTCACTACGGAGAAACAATAATTGTACCGTAATTTTAACCCTTGTACGGTACGACAGTAATTAGTGAAAAAAATACAGTAATTTGAAAATATTAAGTTACACTAAGCTCAGAACTTTTTTGGTAAAAATATTTTAATTTAAATTTTTAAACAAAGTTGCAGATGCTTTTACCTTTTCCAAAATTTCTACAGGCAAAATCCTTGGTTGGCGATTCGTCAATCGAAATGAAAATAGGGTTTCCACTGATTTGGGACCGGATTTTTAAAAGAAGTTGACTTATGTATTTCTCAAAACTGATTTCGACTGTGTAACTTTTTCAACAGTATGTCCCACGTCAGCATCATTTTGGCAGGGTCGCCGTAAGATTCATTTGTTTTGTCCCCAACATGAGAAGTTATCATTTGCTCCTTTTTTTAAATTCAGTGTCTTAATATGTTTCTATTGGTTTACGTCCATTTTTTTCGTGACAAACGGAGCAAAAAAAATGTTCATTCAAAGCCTATAAATTTTAATTATAAGCTTTTTAAATATTACACGAACATAACTAAAGATATATGAACTAAAGTCATGACTATGAAAAATTAACATTTACTTAGCTTTAATTTTCATAGTCTTATAAAAATCATAAATACAATAAGAATGTTATAAACATTTATTTTATTATTTCAAAACTTATTAAATACAATATCTCAGATAGCTCATCTGAGATATTGTATTTTTTCGTTTACAATTTGTCGAAGTAATGCGGTTTTTGGTTTTATTGTAATTGAAAATATCGATGCAAGAAAAAATCCCATTAACAAGTATGCGATTCAGCGTATATTTTTGGTTAATTAGCATTAGGTCCGTTCCCGTACTTTACCTCGGGTACATGAATTTACCCAAAACAGGACCCCAAAAAAATTATATGGAAAGCAATGAAAACAATTTTTGATGTGAATTGGTGTGATATTTCATATTTTAGGGCTTTTTTCATTTTCAATTTCGGGGCCACATTCCATAATGAAATCTGACCCCAAAATCAAAAATGAAAAACGGCCCCAAAATACAATAATACATAAATGATTTTGGAATCTTTTTTCATTTATTTATTTTGTCAAAACTCACACTTGTGGTAAACAGTTAACCCTCTAATGCATGATTTATTATCCAAATGGAAAGCACATTTAATTTTTATGATAAATTTTGGTTTCTAAAAATACTGAAAGTCAGTCAAAATCTAATAAATATAGGTCATTTGTAACCAAAATCAGCACAACACTCTGAATTTTTTAGTTGTATTTAGTTAAATATTATAATCGTTATTTAAAAACAGAGGAAAAAGGTAATATATGAAAAGCCATATATGGCTTCGTATGCATGCGAGGGTTAAAAATATTGAGTAGTAGAAAGTTGAGCATGTTTCAGCTTGTCCTCATCTCAAGCAGTCAATGGTTTCTTTTTGTTACTTTACTTTTGTGCGTTTAAAGCAAGGCTTTGGAGCGGAGCTGGAGCAAGGAGCAGTGAAGCACACTGTTTTGACCGGACCTAGGGGTGGAGCAATGACAATTTAACCGCTCTGCTGCTCCGATTCAAAATTTTTTTCCCTAATCTTTATTTGTTCTTATCATATTTACAAAGATGCCTAAAATGTATAATTTTAATTACCAGGTGTGGCTGTTAATAATTCTTAATTTTTTTTTCAAAAGATGCCATTGAAAATAAGGGGTCGTTCACAAATCTTAACTGATTCTATTGCTATGACAGCAGCTTTCAAAATGTTATAGTTGTTGTACGAGTTAGTATCATATTTTTTTCGTATGGTAAACAAGTCGAGTTTTGAGCCAAAATTATTTTGCAGCATGACAACGCCTCATCGCACTCATCTGTATCGAAAATTTTGGAGACATCAGAACTCCAAATTTTAGAAATGTGTGTAAGGGCAAATTAAGGAAGCGATACATACATATGAATTTAAAATGAAAAAAAAAAAAAAATTATTTTTATTAGGAAAATTATATGTAGCTGGAGATCAGAGCGGAGCCGGAGCTACACTTAAGAGGTTGGAGCGGAGCTGGAGCGGAGTAACCCCAAAATGTTTCTGCTCCAAAGCGCTGGTTTAAAGTGTAGTGAATAGTAATAAGAGTAAAAGAATAAAATAAAAAAATGGATTGTGAAAAGTTTCATGGAAAAAAAATAAATAGTGAATTCATGATAGTTTTTAAGAGACTATGAAAATTAAATCTAGAGGTTAATTTTCAAAGTCATGACTTAAGTTTATGTTGATTTCGTTATTTGAAGTTATATATTAACAGGCTAGGCAGGACAATGTATATTGAGACGGGCAAATCAGACGGCCGTTTCGGAATCCGCCACAATTCCTCATCAGTGATTTTAGTGATAGTTCTTCATCTTTCAATATCCTATATAAGCTTCTAATATTTGAAATCATAACCCAGATTTACAGATTTGATTCCAAATATCTTCACTGAATAGAGATATTGAGAGAAACTACCACTACCGTTCTATACACTTATGTTGTTGTTTTTTCCCCATTGTAGCTAGTCTGCATAACAGTTCGCTATTTGAACATCTAGTACATGAGAGAGTGTGTGTGTTTGTGAGAAAATGATTCTAGGTGTCATTTTTTCTGAACGGGCCCCATTCGATTAGTTCATGATAGTTTTTAGGAGACTATGAAAATTAAATCTAGAGGTTAATTTTCAAAGTCAAATTAAAGTTTATGTTAATTTCGTTATTTGAAATAGTGAACAAAAAATAATATATAAAAAAATAAAAATTTTGTAAAATATGAATGCCTGGTGGAATCTTGCAAAGCAAGAATAAAGTATACTAGTCGGTAAGGCCCCAGTAACTGGGGCTACTTTTTTTTGTTTGTGCTCAAGAAATCTCTTTATGAAAAAACAAATATCAAAAGAAAACCAAACTACTCGTTTAATTCGTTAGATAATTCTGGGAAATGCCGTTACTCATGTCATCTCTCCTTCTCATTTGTTATTTACTCCCGCTTAAGCAATGATTTTTACAACGATGAATGCAATGCTTTGTTCAATGAGTGAATTTTAACTAACCTAGCTAACCTACTCGTCAAGCTCTTTAAATTGATATATAATTTGATAGTGTCTTCTGGAATAAAATTGTAGTTACACTAATAAATGTATAGATGCCAGAAAATAATAAATGCGAATTAGCAAAAAACTATGTAGAGCACAACCACGAAAACCAGGAGAAGATTTTTAAAGAACTTAAAGTTCTTAATAAAATAAAAGATGACTGTGTTCATACGGCAGCAGAAAGGTGTAACGCAAATGCCCTCAGTGGAATTCGTAATACATTTCGAGAGACTTCTGAACGGTAACACTAATTTTTATTTCAATTTTCAATTGCATCTTTTATTTTTCTTTTAACCACTAACAGATATCAAAACGAAACAAAAAATTTTTGCTTTCCCAATACTCAAAGGGGATTGCAATATTTAGTAAGCAAGAGCTTTGTTGATTTTTCATTGACGCCGCTTGACGTACTTGAGTCATTCCAACTAGAGGCTGTTTGCAAAAAATTTGGAGTATCAAAGGATGAATCAAATCGGCGACATTTTTTCACTGCATGCAAAATGGAAGAAAATCACTCCTTTTGCTTATTTTCTTCACTGAAGACCATCGATCTCATAAAAACGAATATAACTGAAGGAAATCGAAATGCAATATTCCATATTGTGCCTCAGGGTGCTTCAAGCAACTTTTAATTATTTATGTGGAGTATTTTGAGAAGGTGAGTCTTAATAATTATACTTACAAGACGAAACAACATTTGTATTAAAAAAGGAAAAACGTTTGTATGCCAATCATAAAGGGTTTTCCATTAGGGACATAACAATTTCGTATATTTATATGAACGCACCTTTAAAATTTTTTAATCAACTGTCAATGTCAAAAGGTTAGTTAAAGTCAACATTTTCATCATGGTTAAGCTCACGAACCAGCAACGTTTGGAAATTATTAAAAATTACTACCGAAATTCTGAGTCGGTGGTCGCCACTTTAAGAGCGCTTACTCCAATTTACGGTCGTAATACCATCATGTTACTGTCAATGGAGAGCGCTATCCTGTTATGTTGGAAGATTATTTGTGGCCAGAATTGGATGAACTTAACATCAACGATATGTGGTTTCAACAAGACGATGCCACTAGCCACACAGCACGCATCACAATTGATTTATTGAAAGGCAAATTCGGTGAATATGTTATCTCGAGATGGGTCCGGTGGGATGGCCGCCTCGTTCATGCGATCTAACGCCATTGGATTTCTTTTTATGGGGCTATATCAAGTCACTGGTCTATGCCAACAAGCCAGCAACTTTAGACAAGCTCAAAGACAATATCAAATGAGAAATTGCCAACGTTCCGATCGAAATGTGTGCGAGAGTGCTGGAAAATTTGGTCCAAAGAATCGATTGCTGTAAACGGGCTCGTGGTGGTCATATGACCAAAATCAAATTTCATATCCTTAATGGAAAACCCTTTATTTACACAAAATTTAATTTGGTTATAGTTTAAGTAAGATTGGAAATATTTAGAAGCATAAACCTAGTGTAAAATAACTTTAAAAATTTCGCGCGAAACTTGGAGTTTTTAGTTTTTAAAAGAATAATAATAAAAAGAATAATAATAAACTATACCGAAACTTGGAGTTTTTAGTTTTTGAAATTTTTTTTATTATTCTAAAACTAAAAACTCCAAGTTTTGGTATAGTTTAAGTATGATACAAATTATTTTACATGAGTTTTTTACTTTCAGGTATTTCCAATTTTTTTCGTACTGATAAACAAGAAATCTGAACAAAGTTATTACCAGCTATTGATATATATAAAAGAAAATATATTTGTTATGGCTCCTTCTGTTTTTATAACAGATTACGAAGAAGCAATGCGGAAAGCAATACGGGATGTGTACCAACAAGAAAAAAATGTTGGGTGCTGGTCAGTATTTACTTTTGCTCACGTAAATATGTATAATGTATGTATGTATATATTTTCGTTTTAAAAAACTCGTGTCTTGTCATCTTCAAGGTTTCATTATTGTCAAGCAATAAGGCGAAATTAATGCAGCCGTAAATTTAAGTCGCTACTCGGATATGTTCGAAGCTCAAAATATGTATCCGAACAATACTACAAGTTGATGGCAGTTCCTTTGTTGCTTCCATCAATAATTCCTAGTGCTTATCAGGAGATACGGTCAAGAATTTTATTGACGGATAGCAGAGGGAATTACAGTTTATTTTTAAAATATTTCGAAAAGCAATGGATGAAAAAAGTAAGTTATCATAATTTCTAATATAAACCTTTTTTAATTACTTATTGTCGTTGTTTTCACTATTTTCTTTTAGATTGGTCGCGAGAATTTTAGCGTGCGTGAACAGACTACTCGAACAACTTCAGCAATTGAGGCCTACAATGTTGTGTTCGGGGGAAATTATTTCCAAAAATGGTAATTTTTGTAAAATTTGTTAGAGCCATCCGAGACGAAGAGTTTTTCAAAAGTCGCAGTTTTGAGTTGATGGCCGATAGTGGTGGTACTATGACGGAAAAACGGAAGAAAAAATGCGAAAGTTGAAGAAGATAAATCTTCTTCTGCAAAAAGGGAAGTTAACTGCTGCATCATATCTTCCCCGAAAGGTTTTCGGAAAAAACGGCATATGTACTGATAAGGTCCCGTAGAAGGCAAAACATATTCAGATGAAGATTTGTAATACGATGAAGAGCAGCCTGGATTATCTCATGAGGAAACAGATAGTTCAAATCTGTGTGTGGTGTGCTAGGACATGCGTGCAAATGTCGTTTGTTTGCCCTGCAAACATCTCAAAATTTATCACAACTTCAATTTAAAGCTATTAGCGGCTTGCTTGGAAGATGGCAAAGAAAACTTTAACTGCCCCTATTGCAGACTGATTGCTGTAAATACAATGAAAGTAATTTTATTATTAAACTTTCACACATTTTTATTAAACTTTCACACATTTTGGTAATCTTATACTTTGTCAATTTTCTGTTTAATGAAGACAACAACTGGTTGAGTTTGAAATATACAATTTTTTCCTTCACATAAATAGAAACACTGAAGAATTTTTTCGGGGTCTTTTTTCATTTATTTTAGTTTTTATTTTTATGTTTTTAAAAAATGGGGTTATATTTCATTACAAAATTATACCCCACTTATGCGGCCATTTTTATTTTCCCATTATTATTTTTTTTTCGGGGTCTTTTTTCATTTATTTTTAGGGTGTTTTTTCATTGCTTTGGGGTTATATTTCATTTCAATAATTAGGGCCTTATTTCATTATGAAAATATGCCCCAATTTTGGGGTCTTTTTTCATTTTCCGTTTGGGGCGGGATCAGACCTATTTATTGCAAGCTTGTAAGCTCTTGTTCTTAAATTTCTTAAGTTGAAACTGTGATGCCCTAACTCTCAATGCGGTCCAAGAAATTCCAATTCAAAAATTAAATTTTAGTTTTCTTTATTATGAAACAGTATTTGAAGAAGTTTTAAAATCGGCTGGAAATTTGCCGAAATATTGAATTAAGAAAAAAAATTACATAAATGTAAATTTCTTGATAACTTTTAATAATTTTTTTTTTAAAGATGAGTTGTTCTGTCGGATACCGCACGCCACTAATGATTAGTCTGCATCTATCTGATCGAATTTCACGATATCTTATTCAATATGTATACGAATTTTATAAAAAGAGATTTTCAACTGCTTTTAAAACATAAAAGCTACAGGAATCCAACTAAATGGAAAATCACAGCTTAATATTCTTTAACTCGCCCTCATATCACAGCAAAAATAAATAAAAATAACGTATATAAATGAAAAATAAAGACCACACATAGAAAAGATTACCACCTTCGAAAACTAGTTTTTTGTGTATCTGCCTGCAATTGGTGACTCAAGTGTACTCATTTCAAAATGAGTTAGGTACCCACTTACACTGGTTGTCACAAAAACCGCACCACCCACCAATTTCAAGAAAATCGTTTCAAATGGGACTGAAACCTGATTTTGTTTTAGTGAATGTAATTTTTTTTATTTTTGGGAACAAAATTGCAAAAGAAAAATTATACATACACACAAATTTTATTACTTTTTAGTTAAAACAAAAATATGGAAGAAATTTCACGTTTTTAGGGTAATGATTAAAAGTATGTAAAAATAAAAATATTTCTAATTTTTTGAAGATGTAAACTTAAATTAATTTGCTTCATAATAGAGTCATAAGCAAAATTGTGCAGTTTGATGGTGCTCCTCTCTTAGCCTTTCTTATGTCCGTTACCTTGAATGGCATAGAGTCGGCAAGGACTTTAAAGATATCATTCGTTATTTTTTTAATACTAAACTTTTTTCAGAGCTCCAAAAAGGATTTTTTTATTCTTTGGCATGTTTTGAGCAACATTCCGTTTCATTATATGACAGAGGTGCCTTATCGGAATTAAACCGCGTGAGCTACCTAATCATTCCCGCCAATAAATTATAATATCATCGAAAACATTTTAAATCTGCAAACAAATAAGGATTAATCTTACTTTTTTACTATTTCTAAAGTTATCTAACATTAGGCATTAATTTCCAACTAAACCTTGCCAATTTGGCGCGATAATATGCCACAGAAGTCGTCCGGAAAAATAACGTCATTAATGAGCGTTCGCTACCACATTTGGCTTACACCAATTACTCCATAAAATTTTAGCCATATTTTTGGGCGTTTACAGTCCCTTCAATATAGTATAAGGGACCCATCCAAACTATCTGACTTTGTGGGAATTTGAATATTTTCACTAGACAGTTAACCTTTTATTGCTCTATATCTGAGCAACGCAAGTACCGAAGATTAAATGCGCATAAAAAATTCAGTTTAATTTGCCCGATCATATAACTTTTCTCGATTCAGCCAGAGTTCAATTGCTGTAGTTTTTAGTCCATGCCAGGTGATTTGTTTCTATCCATTTCGACAACATCGACTTTTTGGCTGATCGTCTCCCATACAGACCGAACTTTTATTTCTTTCTGCGTTAGTTTTCGACATTCATATTTAGTCCTTATTGTGATTACACTTTTGAATCTATAATTTATGGTTCTCTTTCAGGTTATGCCATTTTCTCTAGTATTTGTCTTCCATAGTCTTCTTGATCCTTTTGTTCTTTCAAGCGGGTACAAATTGCCTTTTTTTCTGGATCATTCCAATGCAGGCATCATCAATTCGAATGCAGGCATCAGATTTCTTCAGATACTTAACTTTATGACACTCCTTGATACCTAAAAACAAAAATTTCGACGTTTTGGTGGTGCGACAATTGTTTATACTTGCAGTTGTTTTCGGCACTTTTTCAAAAATTCTTCTTTTCGCCAAACAAGCGCAATAAAAAATGGTACATTCCGCTTAAATACATTCTTAAAACATAAACAAGGGAATCTCCTTTACAAAGGAAGGGAAATTTTGGCAAAATTAGGAAATATTACAGAAATTGCAGCAGTATTGCAAGTGGTGCGGTTTTTGTGACCGCCAGTGTATGTTGATAAGAAATTTGAAAAGCCAAAAAAGATAATGATGCAGTGAGACCATACATATTCTGGATTATTTTCTACTACATTCAGTTTATGTGACTTAGGTCACCCATTAAATCTTAATTTGTATGTCAATATTCTTGATACGATTTCTATTATGCATTCTATGGTTTCTCTCAAACCCATTATGCTCAACAGTCCTCACATTATCTCTTACTCAGTCATGCTCACTCACTTTATCGCTTTCCGTTATCGCTTTCTTTCTTCAATGAATTATTTTATGCGCGGCTTCTCGGAGCTCAAATAGTCAAACTGTCAGCAGTTGCTTTCGAAATTTGATTTGGAACACTCGAAAAACGGATGTGAGAACGGAGTTCATCATCCATCGATAGCAACAACAACAACCGATTCAGAATAAAACACAAAGTGAAATGAAATATTTCTATTAAATAAATCAACAAAAATAAAAATCAGGGGCACCAGACGTTTATAATTACTATAATTTGTAAAAGAAAAAAAAATTGCAAACAAAAAAAAAAAAAATTTATAACACACATGTGTGTAGTGCAAAATTAAAAAATATTAACATTTCTTACTTGGTGTTCAAAAGAAAAAATTTCAAGTGTAAACAAGAATTAGGAAAAACGCATTAAACTTTGCATAGTCGAAAAGAAAGAAAAAATCAACATGATTTCACGTACAGTCAGGTGTGTACCATCCACCCATCTTCAGTTCTCATTATTATCACAAAACTATCGCATGCGATCAAAAAATTAATGAAAGTGCAGTAAACTGAAGGAACAACTAATCTACTAATCACACGGGCGCAAGCATGAACGCCTGTCTGAAAGAGAGAGGTAGATCAAAATAGGTATTTAGAAAAAGGCAGGTGGGTTTTCATCTCTTTCTTACTACCTATTTTTTCTACATCTCTCTTTCAGACAGGCATTCATTCTTGCGCCCGTGTGAACAGCCACTATGCTTATACTATAGAAAAGTGTTTTAAAATTATAATTTTTTTTACTAATATTTTTTATAAATAGAAAGAGCTATAATATAATCTACCAATTCGATCTTCAAATCAATCAATATTATGTATATACAATTGAAGAGAAAAGGAATTTGTAAAAAATTAGTTTTTATCGCTTAGGGCGATGTTATGCAGACGGTGAAATGATGGTCACTTGACTTTCTATACTCTCTCTGATTTTTAAACCAAAGCATGTTATGCAGACGGTCATTAGATCCGTCATCACTAGTAAGCTGTTTACATTCTTATAGTATTTTTCCGCCCTTTTTTATTGAAATCTTTGCTTCAATTCTTTAATTTCATATACTTTTATTTAATACTATTGCTAGTAAAACAAAAACGCAATCAATAGTGATAAGTGTTGCCATTAAAGCAGTTTTCTTTTCGTTATCTTGCATTTTTTATCAAAAGTGTATTATTTTGCTCCTAAAAATTCATTATTACGAATAATTTCCCAACGTAACACTGGTTTGATCTCATGATTTGGCATCGAAAACCAAATCATCTGGTGACCGTGGTAGCCATATTTTACTCTCCCACTCTCTCTCTCTCAATCTTTCGTTTTATATTGAAGCAACAACAAATCGTGCCCATGACATGACCGTCTGTATAATAAGGCGCCCAACGATTTAGAATCATGCATATTTCGAATTGCTTACATGCTGATAGTGCTTACTAAACAGGGCTGCCAGCTTTGCCAGTGCTCAGACCCAGGGATTCCTGGAATTTATTTTTTTTTAATTTCTAACAGATCTAATAACTTTTAATAATGTATATATACTTAACCATTACAAACATTTCATATTCAAAAAAAAGTAATATATGTAGTTGACAAAAAATAATTGTAGATGAGGTGAAACCGATACGCCTTTATTTTTATATATATATTTTTTTAAGATATCATTTTTTTGGTATAATCATTTTTCAAAAACTAAAAATATGAGACAAATCTGAGGTTAATTGGACACCCACTCATTTTCCAAATTTTTTCAAAGAAATTAAAAAAAAAAAAAACTCAAAGTGTTCGAAAAAACAGGAAAACATGAATTTGTGGCCAGGTTCGTTCCACCTTCACTCATTTTAAATTATTGCATTTAAAAAGAAAACTCCATAATTTATATTCTTTTTCTAATTTTTTTATAATTTAACTTACCATTAACCCTTCAGAGGGCGCGCCGCAGCAAATTGATTATTTTGTGTTTTTAAAATACAAATAGTAGTAGCCGACCGCTGCCACTCAAGTGACTTTGTAAGTTTTGTTATGAAGCGTGATTTACCGTTAGCCATTGATTTCTGCGTTACATCGTTTAGCTGCTATTTGTGTTTGAAAATTGGTATCTCGCTTTTGCGGCTAATTTGCCGCGGCGCGACCTCTCGTCTAACAAAAAAATTCAAGGGTAGCTTGATGAAAAATTTTCAAAGTCTAAATGATGACAAATAAACATTTCAAAATAAATGTTTAAAATATAGTTCAATATCACTAGAAATCAATAAATTGTTTTATTTTAATGATTTTTTGCTATAAATAAGAAAGATTGCAGTCGATACTATGAAATTTGCCTTGCGGCTGAATTGCCGCGGCGCGCCCTCTCGTGTAACTTTTCAGAGCACGCCCTCCGAAGAGTTAATCAAAATTGCTAACCACTTAAATATTGATGGAACATTAATTTCAAACTCGTACCAAATGCGGCACCTCGGTGAGCTTTACCGTTCTCAAGATAATGGGAGATGTCGGAGTATCCAACAGTGTTAGATTCACCTCATCTTTTCCTATATGTTTATAAGTCCATTTCACATAAAAAGAATAAATAGCACAGTCTAACACAAAAAAGATAACAAGGTTCTGAAAATGTAAACCTTTAAGATGTCGGTTGATGAGTAAAATTTTGTTTCTGTTACAAAAAAATGGACTTTCACTTTTCAATTTGTGGAAAGATTTGAATTATGGAATAAAAGTAGTTTTTACCTAGTTATCTTTTTTTATTACATTTTTGCTGTGGAATTGAACTTCGCACAAGCCTTTTCTGGTTGCGGTGTTGCAAGTATTCTAAAAATTACTCAATACTAAAAACGAGTTTAAACATTTCTTCCATTTGTATGCTACAAAAAATGTTTGTAACCCATAACAGCATATCGAAAAGCCCAATTCTAGTTTGTGAAAGAAAAAAGAGAAAAAACTTACAAGGCCGGATTAAAATTTAAAATTTCCGGAGACTTCGGGTGGAAAAACACCAGCTGGTAACCCTGTTACTAAACGTGCAAAATTTCTATCTGATCGGCCTTTATCTTTTCAATTGAAGTTCAAATTGGTTTACAGTTTCGTATTTATGCGTATTATAATAAGTTTGTCTTATATGGCACTGGAAAAGCAAATCTTAACTTTTGTAATAATGAATTTTGTTACTGATTTAAAATAATGGAAATCTCTATACAGATAAAATATAATGCTGGCATTTGTTTTAACTCAGTTGTATTTATTTTGGAGATTTCCTTTGAATTCAATTTTTGTTTATCGCTGTATACTTAGTAGGAAAATCTGAAATGTTGCTATCTTTTCTGAATTGAACTTTAGTCTTGTGACGCACAATTTCAAAATTTACTATCTATCAAGACATTAGTTTCTAAGCGTTTATCATTACAGTTTAGTTAAAGCATGTTTAGTTAAAGCACGATGATTCAACAATAGATGCATGTAGAAGTTCGATAACGAGTGAGTTTTTCTGGTAGTTCATTTTATTAAATTTCTTAATTTATCAAACTAAATATTTTTCGAGTATATAATTAAAAACTCATAAATACATAGTATCATAAATTCCGAATATACGTGTATTTAAGTACATTATCGAGAATAAATTTAAATAATCTTATCTGCGATTTTTTGTTTTATAGATTTTTTTTTTTTGAAATCGGTATTGCATGCTCTCCCAACCGTTGCTCTCTCTATAATAAAAAATTTATGATGTTTTTGTTTTAATTTTCACATATTTTATTAATTTTGTTTTTTATTTTTTTTTTATTTGACATGTGACATTCTGCTCATCGCATTTGTTTCAACACACAGATACTTTAAATTAATGTACATAGTCGCTGGGATTCTGACAAGCAACGAAGGTATCTGTGAAACAGTGGACCGAATACAAATAGCACCACGCGTTGAAGTCAAAGAGATACTGCAGCCGAAAAATGTGTACCGCGGTGTGGAGAAAGTATCACGTAGTTGTTTCAAAAACTCATATATCTTTGTAGCGAGTAAAATCAAGCAACATGTAACACCAATTTTGGGTATGTTCAGTATCTGGACCATACCCAACTATCTTATGGATTGCTCGACTCGCATAATAAGTAAAAGATTTCTAGATAGCGATTGTGATATGATTTACAATAAATAAAAATATAAATAATTTATGATACTCGTAGCAAGAATATATCTGCAAATGAAACAATTGTATTTCTGTAATTGTTTGTAATATATTTTTAAGCTTGTTATTTTATATATATATATATGTACGTATAGGAATTTAAGTAATTTCTTTTTGTTTCTTGTAATACATTTTATTTAAAATTTAGGTAAATTGATAGCTTCGCTTAAAATGTTCATACAGAAAGACGGAAAAGTTTTTTCTTTTTCTTTTTTTTTAATATCATATAATTATGTAGGAATAATTAATAAATTTATCATTTTGTAACACTTAACACTTTTTTTCTTTGTCTATGACGTATGGTCCCATTTTTATTGTTGTAGAAGATTTTGAATTATTTTTAATTCAACCCATGTTCTCTTTATTCTCCAACACCAAATGAATGCTGTGAGTTATCGGAATTATCAGGACTTATTGATGATAACGGTGACTTATCGCCACCATTGCAACTACCACTGCATACATTCAAACTGTTCTGTAACATACTTGCAATGGTTTCAACATCCAAATTTTCATCAGTAGCTGAAATTTTTCGCAATGCCGAGCACACAATGCTCAGATCACCTTTGAGCTCACTCACGACTGCAGTAATTTTCTGCGCATTTGAAAGTACTTCAACTCCTTGGGTGTAAGGATTGTAACGTACGCCAAAAGGACGTTGAATGCTATCAGCAAAAGCTCTATAGAGAAATAAGAACGTAAATTGGTAAATGTATACAAATATTTATTGTTTAATGTCTGAATCGATATCATTTTTATATACACCAAACGACAAAAAAATTAGAACAGTATGATATGTTTTCTCAAGGAAGCATCGCTGGCAGTATTTCCATAAAAATTTCTCTAGCTCCTCAATATATTGTACTTTATAATATATGTATTATTATTATTTGAACGATGGGACGACCCGAAGTCAGGCACTGGGACCTATAAGATCTATTGTATCAAAGCCCCAAGTTAAGAAAGAAAGACAGGAAGAGAGAAAGAAGGACAGATAAGAGACCTAACCGGGAACCGACCTCGGGTGTCCAGAGACAAGAGCCTGGCACACAGCCACTAGACCACAGTGCAAATGGTATATATAATAAATATATCGGTATAATATATGCTCATATAATAATTTTAAATTTACTAAACCCCATTTTTTATGAAAGTTTATTTAAAAAAATTATAACTTATTTTCTCTTGATTACTATCAGCGTTTTATTCGCCAGCTAGTTTAACATGTGCGAATAAAACGACCAAGCTGTTAAGTCTCTTCTTCGTTATTTTCTTATTCACAATGAAACTGCTCAGCAGCTAGAGGGGAAACATTTTATTAGATCCCAGTTATTGAGGTTAATCGTGGGCATTTTTTTTTAGTTTTTATTTTTTATAAGAATATTCAACGATGATTTTAACTTATTTTCAATGGCACTTTTCTTTTCCTATTTTTTGTTTATCTGTCATTCTTCTTCTTTGACTATTGGGAGTTCACAATAGAATTTGATGTAGTTAAACTACTTGTTAAGTATACATAGCAGCTATAATTATGCGTGTTATCTCTGCGGCTTTGTTTTTGTTTTCCCATACAATTATCGCTGCTAGTTATACATAACTAGAAATAAGTGGCGAATAAAACGCAGCTTATGTTGTATATGTGTCTATGTTAACAGATATCTCTAAATTTAGGGAAGTTATTGTATGGAAAGACATACAGTTGGGAATTTGTAACATAAGTAAATTTTTCCCCATTACATCTTCTTCTACGAATTAGCAATACCAAAATGTAAAGCAAAATTAAGGAAAAAGTTAAGACCAAAGATTCTTTTACAAACTTGAAACGCTTAAGAAATAGAAATAATGTAGATTTTGAAGGGTTTTTTCAGGAGGTTGAAGTTGTAAATTATTTACCTCATTTTCTCTTTAGCCTCCTCAAATGAATCCGTATAGTAATAAGCGTTCTGATATGCTGTTATGATGCACTCTTCTTTGCATGTGATTTCTGGATCGAATTTCTTAATTTTCTCGCCAGATGCAATGGCATGCTTCAATTCAGCAACAGAACTCAAGAGGCCAGCGCCATATACTTTGAAAGAATTATCATTTTGCTTACAAAGCCCAAATTCAACCGTGAAAAAATAAAGCTGTAAAGTAAATATCGAAAAAATTTATAAATAAAAAGGAGGAAATAATGAAAATAACACCCACTGTAGCTAGCTTTTCAATATCAGCATCCGAAGCGCCCAAAGAAGCTAAACCGATTTCTTGTGAGAATTGTGCAAAACTGGAATTAGCCAAGAGTGGCATATGTCCCAAGAGCTCATGGCAGCAATCACTTTAAAAATATTATACTTACACAAAATTATTAGTTTACACTTCATTGAACAACTTACGGCTCTGGTGTATAAAATGGATCCGAAGAATGACGTATATACTGTGTGCAATGAAAGACTCTGAATGCCAAACCAGATAGAAAATCTCTTGGTGATAGATAACCAGCAACCGGACGTAATTGAAAGCCTGTTTTACGTTTAAGAAATACACTCACATCCTGCAACTGTGGCAGATTATCCTCACGATAACCGCAGAATTTAACCAATTCTGGCCAATTTTCCATGTACTCAGGTACAGCATGTTTAATATAAAGACGATGCAACTCACGAAAAACCGTGCCCCTTTATGCATGAGTATGAGCAGTAGCAGTGGTAAGAGTAGAAAGGGAAAGAAAGGAAAGTGCAAAGCAAACACATGTCATAGTATAAAAAGTTAATTGCTTTTTCCAAAACTCTTTTAATTATCTACACATGCAAAACTTACCAAGTTTTCACCTCATCCGGAGTGTAGTTCACACGTGGTATAGGGTTGCCACTAATTCAAGTCAAAAAATTTCGTATCAAAAGAATTTTTTTAAATATTAATACTTACTGTTTGAAATTGTTGGCAATAGCTGAGAATTGTTCGCGTCGCTTACGATAGACCGGATCTTTAAATCCAGGATGATCAGCATCCAAATCAGATCCGTACATCAGCACATTCTGCGCTTTATCCAAATCGGAAATTTTTCGCGGAAACCAAACCATATCTCCAAAATCTATGAGGTAAAAGAATTTAATCACTAAAACTGCGCACTAATTAAGGAAAATATCCCAGTTTTTTACCAAAACTTGAGCAAGCCGACAAGGATGGCGCACGTGCTAATGGATTTGGGCTAACTGAAGTATAATTCACCGAATGTACCTCACGATTTAACAATTGCAAAACTTTATCCAGACGTTTCGGATCGCATTCAACATCGACAATTACATCAGCCTAAAATTAATGATAAGAAGAACATGAAGATTTGATTTAGAAACGATAAAATCGCCTTTCTTAAAACAAAAAGCGTTATTTAAGATTAAATTAAAAGTGCAGAGCACAAAATAGTTTTGCTGAAAAGGGAATATTCGGCAAACCATTTTCGAAACCAATGCTCATGAAAACTTCATACATAGTATAAAAAACTGACTGTGCTAAGTTTTATTGACCAATCGCTTTTTTCCAATTTTGATTTTGATCAAAGGTAGAAAAGTCAAAAAGGAAAGAAGTAAATCTCACGTTTTAAACCGTTAAAAGAAGTCGGGTTTAAAATCAACACAGCTAAAACCAAACTTATGAGACTAGAGAAATCGAATCAGGAGAAGCTTACAATCAACATCGACGATACCCTTGCTACCATTGAGGAGGTGACGAAGTTTTGCTATCTTGGTGGTAACAACAACTTAGCAACATTTGGCACACCAATTTCAACAATCGTATTTCAACATCAGCATAAAACCTATTCTGTATCCTGTATGGCGCTGATACATGGAAAGTGTCAGACAACATCTGCAGCAAAATCAAGTGGGTCTGCGCACGGTGTATCAAATTTTCTGGCCCCACACAATCACCAGTGAAGATCTCATGTCTCTCATCAACAGCTTTCCAATACAAATAGAGATATGGAAAAGAAAATGGAATTAGATTGTCCACACCTTGTGCAAAGACGACAGCGTAACCCTTGTGCAAAGACGTAACTAGTGATGATTCGATACAAGTAAATACGAGTAAATATTCGATACTTTTTATTCGATTCAAGTACTTTTTTTACTCGATGCCATGCCGTAAGTATTTCACTTGGTATCGAAAAAAATGGTCAGTATCGGATACTCGATACTTTTGAAAAACATTGATTTATAAAATTGAAATATTGCTATACAATATTTAAGATTATGAGTCGTTTTGCAATATTTTACAGCTATTAATAATATATTTCAAAATGCTACTGAAGAATTATTCAATATGCATATTCAAAATATTTCAGTTCATATTGCCATATAATGTATGTATATTGAAAACTTTTCTATATGATTCACATGTTTCCAGTAAAAATATCTCTAAAACATGGCATATAAGCGAAAAACTGAGTACGCCATCGTGATTAGAGAAATGATATATGAGGTGCCTGATGCCAATTTCGTTTTGAGTAGTGTAATTTTCCCCTCCAAACGAGTATTCGATACAAGTGCATACACGATACTTTTTTCCGATATTTTCGGTGACATCGATATTATTCGATACAAGTAATGAGTAAAAGTATCGATACTATGTGGGTATCGAGTCAACACTCGACGTAACAGGGTAATCGCCGCAGAGGAATACCGCGAAACACTTGGAAAAGAACCATGCAGGCAAAATGTGCAGATATAGGCTCATGGCGAGAAATTCGAAGAAAAGCACAAGACAGTAGACAGTGGAGAGGACTAATTGCCGCCCAATGCCCCAAATAGAAGCGTCTCATTAATATATTAATTTAAGATTAAATTTTTTTATATAAATTAAGTATTATAAATATGATTATAAATCACGGAGGGCTTGAGCCAAATTTGAGTCAAGAGTTATGGCACATAATTTTTTCGCAGACTTGGGTTATTTACGTCGTAAATAGTTCAAGCCCACCGTGAAATAATAAAAGGAAACAATAAAAATAAATTCAAGAAGCCATGAAAAAAACTTGAAGTGATGGTAATATTTTTTAAGGTTGGAGTTCTTGAAAATTTCCCTTCATTATGTTGAAATTAGAAATAAATTTTCATTTATAAAAAAAATAGTTTCTTGCTTTCAGATTCACTTTTTTTTATTTTAGAAAAAGTCTAAAAGTTGAAGTTGAGAAATAAATGCAAAGAATATTTCCCTTGGAAGCCCCTAATTGCTATTTTGTGTTTCTGTTTAAGCGTTTAAGGCTCATTATATTTGAGTCATGGAGAAAGTGTACAGAAGAAAGGCAGAAAATTTTCTGCCTGATTGGGCTAAGAAAAATTCAGTCAGAATTCTGTAAAAATTAATTCATAAAAAGGAAAATGTATTATGAAGCTTCTTTTAAAAATTTCACAGAGAATAAATCAATTTTTTTGTTTTCGTGAAATGACTCACCTGATTGGTTGCATTCTCTAGGGGTGATAATTCCAAATGCATAACATTAATGCCAAGTTCTTGGAAAACCTGCAATGCTCTTGCCAAATTCCCAACTTGATTCTTCAAGGAAAATATTATGGAAACTCTATCGCCAGGTGAAGAATTATGGCAATTAGCAACACTCGGCATATCCTTATGGGTTATGCCCACTTTTCCGACATCCGCATTATCCTGCAGTGGCAATAAACATTTAAAATTTTCATTTTCACAAACAATTACTGTTGGTACACTTTTTATGACTCTATTCAAGCTTTTTGTTTCTTTGCTTACAAGGCTCTGACTCGTATGGGCTTTGCCAATGGCATGCAATGGGCTGCCATGTTTAACGGCCCACTCCTGTTCACCGCTGCGATAAAGCCAAAGTCCCAGTAAACTTTTTCCAGAACCACTCATTGTATGTGAGGCCAATTTAATTATTAACAAATATAATTCAATTACAAAAGCAAACTAATCCAAAAGTAGTATCCAAAAAAACCGTAGATGTATGTACCACGTGTTACCGACCGTTACAACTAGTGTGTTTTCACAACGATTTTTCAAAAAATACTGCAAGATCCCGAAGCACTATGGCTCCTTTTATAGGCAACAGCAGCAACAGTTCTGCAAACATTTCTTCTTTTCTTTCTATCTTTTTTCTTTGTATCCTTTTTCTTCTTTATACATATTCAATTGTATCTATTAAGTGTGTAAAGATAAATTTTTCAAGGGTATAAAAGCTACGAGTGATATTTGCTACACAATCATGCCACCCATACCTACGCATGTTAACATCTTTAGACTGTCATACCACAACTGTGGTGGCAACTGTTGCACAAGTAACAGCAACAAAATTTGTTTCACTTTAAGTTCACCAACTGAATACATAAAGCTCCCACAGCCTACTACTTGTAACTCCACCCATTCCAAATGCGTAGGATGTGCCTTCTGCTCACTTTGATTGGCCAAATCATCTTAAAATCAGGATATACTCGTAGTAGTACATCATCATCATGACGTCACTTTAACTTGGTTTCGGATCATTTCGTTGTAATGAAAATGAAATTTATTTTCCAACTAAATTTATTTTCAGTTTTCTTCTTGTTAACAACATAAATGTGTGCATATGACTTTCGTATTAGATACTTTCTTTTCATTTTAAATATGTATCAACTTATGCTGGTTGTAAGTTTATATCTGCTGCTAGAGTTGATATGTGTCACTATTATCATTTACTATAAAAAATCATTTGCTTCTTGAATTCACCGCAGTTAAAGTCCTGAGTGTAAGGTAGAAGTACAACTGCGTAATAAATTGTAGTTTTCTGAAGACTGGATTTTTAACTAGTAAGACAACACTATATTTTTTCTTATGCAATTTGAATCCGAGAATCAGAACCTAAAAATCAGAACAACGCAATAAGGACATTACATTTTTGAAAACATTTTATTAATTTTTTTACGGAAAATAGGTGGTCGCTCTTAGGCCGAAATTTTTCTTTTGGAACCTTAATTTTAGGGATATAATTTCACAAATTCGCTATAAGGTGCTATCCTTATTTTGCGTTATTTTGCTAAAAATCAACAAATTATCAATAATAGAAAAAGTGCTTTTATTTGTAAAATGACAATCTTATGTTTATTTTACTCAAACGCACTATAACAAAATAAAGTTAACCTAGAATGAGTGCAAACATTTAACGCCATTTGATTTTCAAAAAGAAAGTAGATGGGAAAAAACTAAACGTGGGAGTAGCAGAACTCTAATTACCCTACACTTCTTATAATTAAAGTACCATCTGTGGGGCAAAATAAATATAGATGTAAATCTTGTTGATATTGACGAATAAACATTTCCATTCAAAATATCAAAAACATGCATGAAAAAATAAGTTGTTTCGTTAGTTACATAACTAGTTAATCTGGCGGATAAATTAGCCAATTTTTAGAAAACTTAATTTTTGACAAAAATTTAGGCTGTCGAAACTTAAAAACGTGATTTTCGCTAGCAAAACTGAACTTTATTTATGTGTTTTAAGTTTCAGTTTATTTAATCCAAAAGAAGTGTGCAAATTTTCAGATTTTTTACTTAAAGTGTACTTGAGAATTTGAAAACTTCGCTTTGCGATAATAGCATTTAAAATTTCAACTTCAAAGAGTTTTCAATTAAAATTTTGAAATAATATAGTAAGTAATCATATATAAAGTAATCGAAACAACTGAAAAATTTCGGGAAACATTGGTTAAGAATATGAAAAAGAAATAAACTCGTTTTTTACATTTCTAAGTAGGTTAGGTTAGGTTGAAGTGGCTGTCGACAGACATACCTAGGCCTGAACGGCCCATTGTGATACCACATAGTTGGACCTACAGTTTAACGCCGATTCCGAATGGCGGTATGGCAGTTTTTTATCGGCTTGGTGATTTTGCCATTACCAACCAAGGTGTGTTCACTATCTTATAATTCTCAAATACTTTATATTGATAGTGAATACAAGAAAGTTATGAAAATTAATCACCAGACGAAGACGGGGATCGAACCCGAACCTCCCGGATGAAAGTCTAGTACACTAACCACTAGATTATCGAGTACGTCTTACATTTCTAAGTAGATATGATTGTAAATAAATTGAATTTCTTTCACTTTTGGCATTGAAAATTTAGCTAACTTTCAGGATTATTTATACGAAAAATCGGAGCACATTTCTATGAATCTTTATAAGCGGAAGTACATCCTTCCTCCTTTCATTTTATAGCATTGTACATTTTTTGCTTGTGGTCTATCAAACTTTGAAAATTTTCAGTTGTATTATTTTTAAAAATATCTAAATTTGTTATCATTACAGAACACTTATTTTTCAATATTATGGAAAATCAAGAAAGGACATTTTTTTGGAAAATTGTTAATATAATTCATGAAAAATAACGTTTTTATATATCCACAACTCAAAAGCATCCAAAATATTTTGCAAAGAGTTACTCGACTTTGAGCAGCACTCCCACACACTCCTTCCCCTTGTATCCGCCAATATCTTGGATGCATTAAAAACATATGAAAGAAACCAGCATGCATACCCTTTAAATGTAGGGTATCAAAAAAGAGAAGAAATCAATGCCAAACCACTGAAAAGATATGGAAGAAATAAAAGTAGTAGATGCTCTTTACTATTAAAATATGCGCATACGAATTAGAGTTCAGAAGTGAAGGAGGAAAGAGTGAGGAATGGAAAAAAGGAAGTGGAGATAAAATTGATGTACATCAAACGCTTGAATGAAATGTAAACGTATTTAAGCTTGCAACATCTGAAATACTAAAGAACTATTGACTGACTGACAAACTGACTTCCTTCCTTGTGCTTTCTTAGACTAGAATAGAAATAGGTACTTCAACGTGCTGCTGTTCCTTGGCACTAGCGTTTCTCCCCCTTTCTTTCCTTGCTGTCATTCTTTTAATTTTCCTAACTGATTTTATTTTTTTTCCTTTATTTTATTTTTCTATCAGCCAATTGAAAAGAGTGTGTGTGTATGAGAATAAAACGTTTATTTGAACAACAAACCATTTATGCACGCACTCAAGAGGATTTATATTATACAATACTATTTCGTTAAAAGGACATACATACATACATACATACATATAAAAGTGTATCTTTGTATCTATCGTTTCATGTTGAAAGAAAAATAAATAGGCAGTTATATACGGGTACGAGTTGAATGGGTGTATGTGTGAGAGGAAGGAAAGGGAAAGCACAAAACATTTTCGCCACGCTCCAAATAAAATGCATTCAAAATGTTGTATATGAGAAATGGCAATTCAAGATTAAAATCGAACGGGCCAGGCAGCTGTTGTTGTAGGAGTAACGTTTGGCGCAGACAGTATGAGAAGAACTTGTATATAAAAAGCTAGAAAATTAGCATTAGGAAACTTTATGAATGAACTTTGTGATTTCAAATGATTCAAACATAATTAAATTAAGTATGTATTTTCGTTTCTTGAGTATGGGCTGTTCATATAGTGTAACATTGATTAATGTTTTCAACAGTATGCTGAATATTTTTTTATCGTGAAATTAAGAAAACGTGTGTGTAGCTTATGCAAATTTTTACGTTCATACAATAAATTTTGGTGCGTTTTGTGTACTTTAACTTTATATATATGGCAAAAAAAAAAGGCTTTAACACAAAAGAAAAGTCTGAACTTTTCGAAACCATTTATGTTGTGCGAATCCGACTCCAGAACATTTTAAAACTCATCTAAACATTTTTGACTTAACTCAGTACTTGAATTTTATTATGTGTAATTTTTTATCTTTTTATCTAATATTTTTCCCTCGTAGGTAGAGATATAATGCTTTAACATTTCAATAATATACGGTAGCTCATCTAGTCAGAGCTTCGGTCGAGATTTGATTCCCCAACTTAAGCATTAAGTTAATTAATTCTTTGTGTATTCTTCATGTGGTCGCCGTAGTCTAGTGGTTAGTTCAAATTTCGTCACGTTCAAAAAATCAAAAATAGAAAATAAAAATTTTTCCACACGGCACCACCTCTTGACTGACAATGGCAAACCTCCCAGAGTAAAAATTCCCTAAGAAAAGTTTTTCACTTCGCCGTTCGGATTCGCCATAAAACTGAAGGTCCCTTCCATTCGTGTACAAATATAAATAGCGTGACATGAATGGATTCCATAAGCGCAGCCTAGGCACTCCTTGGGTTGTTGTGCTATAATAATAGTAGTATAACGATTTTTTTGGATTATTTTTTTTTCTTTTCAATCAAGGTAATTCGGAGTTTTAAACAAGAACCCTGCGCGCCAAACGCTCTAGTATCAAGTTACCTATATATATATTTGTTTTATTTATTTTTTATTGTCAACTAAATGGACACCTATGCATCCATAGTCTGGTGGAGCCAGACTTCAAAGGACTGTGGTCACTTGCTGTACGGGAGCTTTTTCTACAACACCTGGCCCATCCTTGGATGGATTGCTCAATTTACAACCCATTGATATTTTTGCTAAAAGAGAGGCTGTCAATGCCATCTGTAGGCTTAAACGCAATGGGTATTGGTATGACACTTGCTGGGATATTGGTGACATTGTTGAAGGTACTGATATGGACCTAACAGTTCTATCAATGACATTTGATACAATGCCAACAATTCCAGTTTTAAAACAGCGCTATACAATACAAATTCCTGAGGCCCAAACTTGGTTTTTGCCGGGACCTGGGCGCGGGTGTTGATTGTAAGCGTATTTTCACTGACGGCTCCAGAACAGAATTCGGGTTCTGGGGTTTTTATTGAAAATGATGGAGTGCACCTTCACTTCTCCCTTGGGTTGTATGCTTCTGTTTTTCAAGCAGAAATTTTTGCAATCATCAAGGCAATGGACCATGTTATTGATAATGGTTGGAGAGAAAGGAGTATCTGTGTATTTAGTGTCAGGCTGCGCTTGAATCCATGCTTAATCCTCTAACCACGTCTAAACTGGTTATGCATTGTAAATCCAGGCTTGATTGTGTTGGAAAACACAACAGTCTGCTGTTGATATGGGTTCCTGGACACTCAGGAATTTCAGGAAATGAATCTGCTGACCTTCCGGCCAGAACAGTTCGGAAACTGATTTCCTGGGCCCAGAACCTATACTCTCTTTGTCTTCTACAGCCATCAAGACCACCATTAATGAGTGGGTCGACCTGACCCACAATCGTAAATGGGAGGACCTGAGGGGCTTTAGACAGACAAAGACCATGTTACCTGTTATCTCGAAGCGTCTAACAGATTTTCTGTTATCACTTAACAGAAAGAGCTGCAGGCAGCTGGTGGGATTATATACAGGTCATTTTTCTAGGGCCAAACATTTGCATATGAGCTGGTGCCTTCTGTGCTTCCTGTGGTTTGGAAGAAGAATGTGAAGAGACGGCGGATCATTTTCTTAGTGTCTGCCCCGCTTTCTCCCAGATCACTGTAAACATATTTGGTACTGAAGTGTTGGAAGACGAACACCTGAGCTCTCTAACACCGCAGGATCTACCAAGATTTATTAATAAATCTGGTAGATTTAAAGAATAGCAAAAGGAAACACAGGACATAGTACAATGGACGTAAAACTTGTCTGAGTGCTGTATGCTTCTTTTGTCTGTTCCAACAAAAAAAAAAATGGAGGAGGTCTCTTCGCTGAATGCAATTGGCAAATAATATTTACTTCTATACTAAACCTTAGCTCCGAACCACAAATGTTTCAGTCAAGTTATACGGGAAGGCCGTGCCCCTTTTCCCAATCCCACTCACACATATTTTCTATAGCATGGCATTGTCAAAAAACTTGTTGTACTAAATCTTAGGTTGTATTGTAGGTGACACGTTCGCTTGAAATTATGATCTCCAACTCCACAATAACCTCGATATTGACAAATAATTCATCCATACCAAACATTAGTACCGTTCTGTAAATGGTCGCTGAGATATCCCATAATAAATATTCAGATAGTATTACCGAATTTTTCAAACCTAACCACATTTTTGTTTTAGCATAGCATTGCAAACCAATGCCCTTGTACAATATTGCAGTATTGTAATCTTAATGAACCCGGATATACACCTAAGAAATCTAGAGGTTTGTCCCCGTCCACTTATAATCACGAACTCTTACCAAACTTATAGTACGCACAGAGACAAAACGTGTCATTGAACAAATTTTTATGTCAATCTGGCCCCGTCTTGACAGTTTTAAATACATATAAACATAAATAAAAAAATACATATACGTTTAATTATAATAAAACAATAATGAAATAAAATAAACAAACAAAGTCAAAAGAAAACATTAATAACTTGCTCCGCGGTCTGGGAGGAAATATAGAGTATGGGCCCGGCCGAACTTAATATACCCTGCATATCTCCTGTTTCAATTTAACAGTAGGGCTTGGTTGTTACGCGATTTTGATGATATTTGCAAGAAATATTTTATTTATCATCACAATCCCATAACAAACCTGGTTGACACTTATATGGCAAGTTTGCATGGCTATTGCCCGATGTTGATACAATTGTTCTATATGATATTTAAATAAAGTGTTCCGAAACCAGGAAATTTAGTCTAAATTTCCTTCCATATTACTTTTTGAAAATGTCACTTTTATAGGAGGTACAAAGTCCACTTAACTGTTTTTGGCCATTTCAAAACTTTACCTTTTCCTAACATTTTGAAGTTTGCTCAAGTTTTTGTTATATATATCAGTCATATATAGATATGTCCATACCTACGATGCATTTGAAGATTTCACTTGTATGGGAGATAGGCGTGGATATTGCCCAATATTGATAATTTTCACAAAAGTTATTCTAAAGGCTATTTCACCTATAGGTACCGAATTCTAGTTAATCTTATTTAAAATTTCTTATGTATGGGAAGTACCTTGTTCACTTGACCGATTTGCCCCATTTCAGAACTTAACCTCAGCCTAATCATAAGATATGTTTGTACCACGTTTGGTTAAGATTGCTCAATTTTTACCCGAGTTATTGTGAACTCAGGCTAGGGTATCCAGATTTTTGAACCGCGAAATCAGTACATTAGACGTTGGAGTTCAGTGAAAATCAGTACAGTTTTTAATGCTTTTATTACCTAGTAATCCCAATGTAATATAGTGATATAAACGTACTGAAACTTTTTCTACAATTTTGTGTGTTCCTTTTATACTTTTTCTTCGTCAGTAGACAATGTTGATTAAATATCAGTTTCCATATTTAGAGAATGGAGGACAATAATCAAATTCAATTAATAACAAATTCTTTTCACTCATTTAATAACTTACTGTAACCGAATTTCCTTCAAGCAAATATTGCTCTTCTCCTCTCAATAGCAGCAACGCGTATATATTATATTTTGTGAACAATCAGAAAAAGAAACAAACAGGGTGAGACTGTCTGCAAAAACGATTTTCAGACCATTAAGGTTAAGAACAAAAATTTTTAAAATATTACTTTTAAAAAATCAGTACAACATACAAAAATCAGTACATTTTTGTACTGATTTCAAGATTTCAAAAAATCAGTATATAAAAAAATAATCAGGACATGTACTGTATTGATCAAATGAGCACGTCTGGCTACCCTAACCCAGGCAGACGGAATGGCTAATCGCTATGCACACGGATCATCTATATATGTATAATATACATATGTTCATATATACTACGCCTAATTATGGTCATTACAAACAATCGTTACTTGATCAAAACCAATATACCCTGTACGCAGAGTGTGTAGGGTATAAAAATAAAACAGTACTTTCTTTAATTAAATTTATATTAATATTCCACTTAAATATACATCACATTTTATGAAAAATATTGCAATAAAGCGCGTTTGAATTGCGTTGCGTATATGGTAAAACGGTAACGAGTTCCAAATATGAATTGAGTGTACAGAGATTTGACGCTCAGACACAAAACAGAAGTGACGAAATTTAACTAACATTGATGAATGATTTGCATATTTAACAAGTTATTAAAAGTTACACCGAAAATTGCTTTTGAAAACGAAGATACGTTTGAGTTCATAAATATAGCGGAAATTATGTTAGAGCTTATTGAACTTTTGTCTGCTTTCGGAATCATAATTGCAAAATTAAATGAATCACAATTTGAACCCGAAAACTGAATTTAACAAATAAGAAATTGCATGTAGAAGAAACTGAGTTGCAAAATGAACGTACGATTTCCGAAAATTGTTGGTTTTTATTACATTTATGTAACAGCTCTAAGTGCGCAAATTTGTGCCGATCCCGAAAATCATTATGGGTTTTTATAGATCAGGTCTTGTTTTCAATATAATACTGAAATGTATCATATATGCAATCTACCAATTTAATTTCATTTTGGACCGATTCAAAATCTGAATGAAAATCTATTAAACATTTTGAGCTATCATACTTAAGAATAACTGGTTTGGTTAATTAAAAATTTAATTTAAAAGTTCAAAATTAAAGAAAAAAATTATAGGAACAAGGAATCTTATGTGTATATTTCCCAAATTTTGAATTTATTTAGCAACATTCATGACATGAACTGGTGAAATTTCTACAAATAAAATAATCACCTTAATTTGAACCTTACTTATTAAAACTGATTTGTTGAATTTGGAGCAGCCCATTATCCTCAATATGGTTATGAAGTTGGCTTAGAAAGATTAAAATCATTGTTTATTCCTTCCTTTCTTGCTATTGAAATGCCCACAAATTAAATCAATTTATCTCAGAAGCTCAGAAAAGTAGAATTAATCTATGTATTGTAATGATTATTTTGAGAATAATTAAAATTTTTATTTTTCTATTGAAATCCCTAATGGTATTAATTCGTTTTAGAAGCAGTACGGCATGTATACATGGAATTTCAAAAGCAAAAGAAATTTTAAAAAGAATAAAGGTAATATATATTTTTAGAACACAATAAAAAAAAATATATACCATTCACCAAAATTATATTAAATATTTTGAAAATTTTTGTCACTACTAAACTAGCAAAAAGTATTTAATTTTTTCATATGTATCCACTTTATTTTCTCCAGTTTGTTGAATAATAATTATTATACAATATATTATTACATATTATTCTTCTGATTTTAAATAAACGTCTTTTTAACTTTTTGAATTCAAATTCGTATCAGAACGTTTTCCAGTGAACGTTACAAACTAAACTGAAGTTAAACACTAACCAGAAATTACGACAAGGCTAACTTTTATAATACACAGATTCGCCACAACGACAACAAACAAAAATTAAAAAAATTAAATTAACAAAATGAAAACGAAACAACACGACGTTCACTGGGCTGGAGTACATCAAAGTTCGGAAAAATCCAATATGTTAATTTTCGAATGTTTGATTTTTAAGTATTAAATTTCGAGGAAAAATACAGTTTTAAGCTCTTGCGATATCTGAAATTGAGCCTTTGTCGAGTGAGGTACGTAGCGATTTTGTGCTCCAAAATATTCGACTCACACGAAGTGAAATAAGTTATGTTCCACACTACAGACTCCAAAACGGTTAAATGGACGATAATCTTGAAGGAATCACTTTCGGTTTGCCATTTTGATTTTTAAAAATGTCGCATTAGAATGACGGAGAAGGTTAAATCTCGCTTATTTAAATTTCAATAGAGATTTCAAATCAGTAAGTTTAAAAATATAAGAGTCATCTTTCAATTTTCGGATAAACGCATTTGTCTTATTTTACCGAATTTTTCGCAATTCCACAGTGCGTCGTTGTTTTTAATTTACTATTTTTGCACTTCAGTTCAGTTATTTCACTGATTTTGAAATGGCTGATTTATTTTAGGATTATGTAGAAATTAAAGGAGACTTTAAAGCAAAATGTTTTCAATTGTATTTCCTTAAATTAAAACACACATCATGGAAGAAAAAAATTTAAAAAAGAATGAAATTACACGTATACTGCTCTTGAAATTTAAAAACATTTTAGCCGTGTTAATTAAATTTTAACATAAGAAAATTCAATAAACACATCTCTGAACTAAAATCATTACAGTATTTAAAGTCAAGCAACGTGCAATAAAACAACAAAAGGACACAAAGGATATAAATGCGCATGCCTGTCATATTCACGAGTATCTACTTTGTGCAATTAGTAAGATGGGTAACCTGTTATCCTCCCTTCCATTTCTTGTAAACAAAAACTACATTACACTACGTAAATGGTTAAAATGACGTCGAAGGCGACCAGAAATTGACAGTTAAATTTCCCTGCTGAGGCTGAAGTTGTGTCGTCGTCGTCGTCATCGTCACTCTTGTTGTTGTGTTGCTATTGCTATTGTGCATCCCCCTTGTCAAAGTCAGTTTCAAGGCGTTCGCACTCTTGCTGCCATGGACATTTTTTCGCTTATTATCCGAATGAAAGAGGAAATAATTATTGATTTTCGCATAAGTGTGGAAAAGTGATTCGACAACGTCTGATTCTATTAGCGAAAGAAAAACTTTTCACATAACTTTTTCAGTGAATTTTTGTTCACAATTCAAATCAATAAATATAAAATAGAAACAGTGAGAAATAAAAGAAACACCAAAGGTGATTCGTGAAATTTCAATATTGAGGCCTTAAAGGCTTCAAAAAAGTTCCTTCATTATGGCCGATACTGAATTTGAAGAATTTCGTCGACCAATATTTGAATCACAACAGATTCAAACATATACAGCTGCAGGCCAAAAGAAAAGCAACCCACATACATTCTATTCGTAAGTATAGCAAATGTAATTTTAGTTTAAAATATGTTGCAAGGAAATGAAAGTTAAGAAAATTAAAAATTCTAAGGCATAATAGAAAAACAGGACAAAAGAGCACTCAAAAATATCCCATGTGATTATGATACGCAGTCAATTGTGTATGTGTGTGTGTGAATTTATGGAAAATCAATGTTGCTAAATAATTCTGAATGCATGTCCTTTCGAAGAACGACGCCCACATTCTTCTTTTTATAATAATAAACTAATTCACAAAAAACTATTCTGTAATAAATTATCTTCTATATTGGCAGTTTGATTCCCAATGATGACTTTGAGGATTCGCCATCATCGAAGAGTGACACATCTGATCAAGAAGATGCTGTTAGCACTTGTGAACCAACAAACCTACATCAACAACGTCAGGTGGAAGATGATGAAATTGGCGATGGTCTAAAAGTGGTATCACTTTCATCGGATGGTTCATTGGATACCAATGATTCCTTCAATTCACATTGCCATCATCCATTGAATCATCAGGAAGCTATTGGTGGCATAGTAGGTGTTGGTGCAAGCAGCAATCGTGACGGTTCACAGCAATTACTGTTATCACCAAATACTGCAGCTGCTGCTCAACAGCAACAACAGCAAAGACGACGTCGAAAGTTACCAGAGATACCGAAAAATAAGAAATGTAAGTCTGAAAAAGTAGACAGTAAAGTTGAGTAGTTTGTGAACAAGAAACTAAAATGTAATATTTAAAATACTTTCAAAGGACAATGAGTTATTTATAAAACGCAAAATTACTCGGTTTTGTACTGAATTTTCGAATCAATAGATTCATAATATCTGTACCCACCCGCTATAAAGATCTCCTACTTATAGAAATATTTATGCACTTTTTTTTTAAATTTCCTTCTCAGCTGTACAATTTTTGGAAATATTTTGCAAATATTGAGTCAGAAATTAAAGACAGGAGGACAGGAGTGTAAAAAGCACTACATTTATTAATTATTACGAACAATGATTTCAGCACGTGAATTTCAATATCCCATAAAGTAGTAACACCAAAATTACCACATTTACATACTTAATAAATATTTTAAGTTTCGAAAAACCAACCAATTGGTCTCTAGTTGAATGTAGCCATTTTTAATGTACATAAACACACATTCGTTGCAGCTTCCATTATACATCTTTTAGGTGGTGGATACGGGCAAACATCTCTGGCTGATGAATTGATTGGTGGTGGTTTAAGAGGAGGTGGACCTCTGGCTGGCACAGGTAATACAACTGGTACAGGTGGCAACACTGTCGCCAATGGGATGCGGCACAATCAACGCTCATTTCTTACACTTAAATGCGGTTACTTACTCGACGAAGATTCAAGTCCCGATTCGGAACGATTGCAAAGTCTGGGTGATGTTGATAGTGGCCATAGCACTGCACACTCACCCAATGACTTCAAAAGCATGTCACCCCAAATTACTTCCCCCGTTTCGCAATCACCATTCCCACAACCCTTCGGTGGTGTACCATTCGCACAGTTGGAAATGCTCGAAGCAACACATCGTGGTCTGCACAAATTCATACCACGTCATCATGATGAGATCGAAATTGAAATTGGTGATGCAGTTTATGTGCAAAAGGAAGCTGATGATCTTTGGTGTGAGGGTGTAAATTTACGTACCGGCAGGCAAGGAATTTTCCCTTCAGCTTATGCTGTTGACTTGGATTATAATGAATTTGATCCAACGGTGCAGCAAGTGAAGAAAGAACGTTATCTATTGGGTTATTTGGGTTCAGTAGAGACATTAGCTCACAAGGGTACCGGAGTGGTGTGCCAAGCTGTACGTAAGATTGTCGGAGAGTATGGTAATTCACCGACAGGACAAGTATGCATTTTAGAAGTTTCAGATCAGGGTCTACGCATGGTTGATCGATCGGGACCGAAAGTAAGTTATAATCGAATCGAAGCAGTTCAATTTTGTTTCTAAATGAAAATAATTAATATGTTGCTATTACAGAACAAAAAGGATAAGAAACCCTGCATTGATTATTTCTACTCATTGAAGAATGTATCTTTTTGTGCATTTCATCCACGCGATCATCGCTTTATTGGCTTCATTACAAAGCATCCGACTGTGCAGCGTTTCGCGTGTCATGTCTTTAAAGGTTCTGAATCTACAAGGCCCGTAGCCGAGGCTGTTGGGTATGTATAGAGTACCATGAATGAACTGATTGTAAAGCTAATTTTCATTATTTTAAATTTATTGATTTTTCCGCAGTCGTGCATTTCAACGTTTCTATCAGAAGTTTATTGAAACCGCATATCCAATAGAAGACATTTACATCGAGTAAATAAAAACGTGCAGAATAGTGTGAAAATCAGTGAAATGAAAAAGTGAATGAATTAAAATGCAGTTTACGCTTATTTTAAGTAAAAAGAATATAATTGAATATATCCAGTCTTCAACAATGAGATAGTAAAACATGTATTAAAAATTGTTCCAATGATTACTTAAGAAAAATTGGGAAAATCAAAATTTACATAAGATTTTTATTTACTTTTCGAAAAACTTAACATTTTCAAAACAACTATAAAAATTAATAACAACAGAACATTCACGCAAATCTTTATGTTTCAAATAAGTTTTGCATTCATGTTCTTTTAAAGTAATATTTTCTGGCAGCTATTTCAATAGATAAATAAGTTGATTTCATTGAGTAGACCCAAAAAATCATTAATTTTGAAAGTTACTTATTCATTCAAATCACAAATTTTGAGGTTATATCATGGCAGCTATTTCAATAGATCGAAGCATTTTACTATACTTTTTTCTCAATGTAATGAATTTCACTAACATTTTGTTTACATAATACACATTCTTTCAATTAGTTAATGTAAATGTTTAGTTTTAAGCTTCCAATAATGTATTTAAATCAATTTTGTTAGGTTAATTTTTTAAAAGATTCTAAGTACAATTTCTAGTAATATTTTTGTAAAACTAAAAAGTTAATTCATACAAATTTATCAATCAATTATAAAAAAAAAGAGACTCTGGTAGCAAATGCTCACAGTTTTGAGTTAATTAATTATTTAATTAAAGAAAAAAAGAGTTGCCTAGAAATGTAAATAGTTAAGATTATGGCAAGGTATTGATGGATCCAGTGAACGCGCACTAAAGCTGTAGACAATTCGAGTACACAAATGGCAAATGAAAAATTATGCTAGAAAAACCTATTTTTATAAAACCAAATAAAACACAATAATAGACGCACTTGAGTACCCCTAAATAAAATAAAATTAATTACAAAGATTATTAATAAATATTACTACATACCCAAAAAGGTATTACAAAAAAAAAAAAACACACAAACACTTGTTAAAAAGAGGCCCCATTCAAATCAAATCAAATTAAAAAAACTAAAATCTTTTCTAAAGGAACAAACTCACAAAAATTAACAAAATTTGATTGTGGATAAAAATTATTATAAACAATAAAGTATTTCGAAGAGAACATTCACAATTTATTAAATGAATAAATAATTAAATACAAAACTTCATAAAATGTATTCTAGCTTTATGAATCAGAAGAAAAGAAACACAACTCATAAAAAAATTTCAGTTAAAAGTATTATAATAGTATGTATTATTATTAACTGTATCTATAAATATTATTATACATATTGTAAAAATTAAAGAAATATATAAACTATATATTCAATAAAAATGAAAAATCTCTAAGTTCCTGAAAGCTTTTTATTTTCAGCGAACGGAGAGTGAAGAAGAGCACTAAAGGATAATGTATGTTTTTATAATAGAACAGTAACTATAAGGTATACTGGGGTTTGGCTGCGCTTGGGCTACATATATCTAGATCAGCAGTATTTTTTAACAACGAATATCTCTAAAGCAAGTATATCTGTCCATTCAAGCTTTCCACGGAGAAATTTTCAAACGATTCCTAAAAAAAAAATGTTGAATTTTAGCTGTATGCAAATGTCTGTGTCTCTGATGCCCAGATCACCTCCGAGACCTCTTTCTTAGTACTTTCATACTTACTTTTAGAATTACGAATAGCGTTAATAATGCTCGATAAGGCATAAACAATAAATTAAAGCAATAAGATAAGGTAGGCATTACAAAGAAGAGCAACTAAAGAAGTATCCGTTTATAATACGATAGATCGCAATGGTTACAGCTTTAGACTCAGTTTTTAGAACTTAGTTTCTGTAATCGCGCAGTCTTCAATGTCATTTAACCCTAAGATATGCACCAGCGCCTAATCAAGCCTATTTTGATTTTTTGTTTCTTACTGAATCGGTCGGAAACTCCATTACTTCTTGCGCCAATTGGTTTCTGCGCATATAGAGACAAAAGCAATGAATTCCACACACGTCAATCTCACATCCAACAAGCAATGGTACCAGGGACCAGTGCTTGCAAAAGTTTCTGCATGGGCTATCTGCAATGCCCGTTCGCTCCGGGATTGAATTAATTTATTTTCACATACATACATATATCTGTGGTCACAGGGCATAACAGCATAAGTGTGATTTTTGTATTTTGCAGGAGAGCACTTCAAATGCAATTGTGAAATAAGTTTTCCAAGAAATTATACACTTTTTTTGTAAATATCTCAGTTAATGGTATGCAAACAGTCAAGGCTCTATTTATTGCGAAGATTTTGGCGTTTTGACCCCTGACTGATTTAAATTTTCGTCCTGAAACAGTTTAAAAATTAATAAAAAATAGAAGAAATTATCGGATCCTTGTAAAATATTTGGAGTTTTTCTACCAGCAGATGGCTCGTTTACCATGGCCGACGAGTACCATATTTGCCATTTTGAATTTTAATTTTGATACACCATTTTGAATTTTTAACCAGCGGTCCTTAAAACATTTCGGACCACTGCTCTTTTCATTATGTCAGGTTGTGAGTGTAAATGAGATAAAATCCGTTATGTGTACATTTTTTTCCTGCACCCCTAGACATGAATACGTCGTCTGATTTAACCTTCTAACCCGCAAGGTTGAAATAATAATAAAACAAACACCAAAATTTTTGTTTCCAGTTAACATTGATGAAAGAAAAATGAATAAGAAGTCCATTTTTTCGATTAGTTTTTGAGTTTAGCAGTTTGGTGAGAAAAACGAAAGGCTGCACTGATGCGTCTTTGCGGGTTTAACCCAAAAAATAAAGATATATTTGTGCAATTCCCAAGGATGTTATTTGGTGTCGCATCCTCTCATTTGTCATAAATTCTCTCATTTTTCATACAAAATTATGATTATACGACAGTGCATATATGACAGTATATGAGGAGACTTAGAAATATTTTTTTTAGATTTTTATAAAAAACGTATATGCGCGATAATTTTTCGTCATAAAAATAACTATAAACAACAATCGTGTGATCGCATAAAGTGCAAACTGACCATAAATTGTGTGTTTATTCTTTCTTAAATCCGCCAATTAATTTAAAAAAAAATTAATTTGCACTTGTCCATTAATTAAAATACAGTGAAGGCTGCATTAAGGGCGCATGCGAACAATTTTGCTTAGGGTTCATTTGAAAGGACACGATCAGCCTTTAATTCCTAATTTCTAATATATGTCAACCTCATCCGGATTCCTCATCATTGATAATAGCTCAAATGCCATTATCAAAATTATGTCCCGGTACAATAAAAAAATACAGTGAATTCTCCACTGATAATCATTTGAAAAAATGAGCGTCTGACTATTTTTGGAATTTTTTGTAATTTTTTTTAGGTTGGGTACATCATCAGTAATGGCAAATCAATGAGTTATGAGTCCTTCACGATAAAAAAATGCATTGCTTTGAGCACTAATTATTATATCTAAGTCGTCGCTCTTCATAATCCATAATCTTCTACTGTTATTATATTTAAACATCAGATATTATGAATATTTTCTTCAAATGAAAACCAAATCCAAGCCTTAAGTGTACATATATGGCATAGATGGCAGGAACACATACCAAACGTAGAAGACCATGTACGGATACCAATGCCAATGTAATTCTTCAGGCAACAGTTATCTCGCTCTAGCCGACACGCCCTTTGACCCACATGAGTATTATCAGTTTACCATAAACACACTACTGAAGTTTATAAACACATTCTTGAACCAAGACCTAATCTATGTACATAAGTCCGACTGTTCTACCCTTGCACTTTCCTTCTTGAAGGAAATCCTAGCTCCCACTCCTCCCTCCTTCTTTCTTCATCTTTATTTTACTTGTTTTCTAGTATTACTGTACAACTTGGAAGTTAAGTATTCTGTTTATTTGCACCAAGATCAGTAAAAAGAAAGTGATATTAATATCTGAAACTCCCACCATGGGTCTACGCAGCGTTGAATTTTTAAAAAGTAACCTGGATTACACTAAACCGGATGCTAAGCTATAAATTAGTAGAACTCAAATCTGAGAATACTCAACGGAATACTACAGAATAAAACCATCTTTAGATTAAAATATAGTTCGATGCGAGGTTTTGTTGAAATCAAAATAGAACACCCTGTTCTAATTAGGATCACTCCTTAAATAAACCAACAAGAAAATTTTTATATTCAAAAAATTGAGGAATATGGAAGACATGAAACTGTAAAACTCATTACATTCGCCCGAAAATCAAATATGAGGTCAAAAACTTCAAATGGCGGATATGAAAATGTAAAATTCATTCATAATATATAATGCAAAAAGTCGGTTTGTTTATTTGTCCTTAATACGTTGCCAGAATCTTGATCCGATCTTAACCAAATTGAGTACATGTAACTAAATATAAAGAATTTAGTGAAAATAGGAGTGGCACCTCCCATACAGCTCAAATCCTTTTTTGAGTATATCTCTGCTATACTGAGTACTGAGATTTACTACAAGGATGTTGATTGACAATGGCAAGCCACATTAAAAAAGGTGAGTGAGATTGGAAAAGGAGGCATGGCACCTCCCATATAACCTAAATCTTAATTGTGGCATATCTCATGGAAAGAATATAGATGGGTGTGGATTAATTGGCGTGGCACCTACCATACATATGAATTGTTAAAACGACGTGACTGGCGAACCATAGCAAAAAAATGAAAATTTCTGAGAAACCGGGATGTTAGTGATAGTGGTTGAGTGGCGTTATTTCGACGTATCGCCGTAACCATTTACATTAGTAATTCTATATTTTTTATTAACAAAAATTTTATTATTTCCAACTATTTGTGATTTTATATTTTTTAGTTTAAAACTTTCTTTAAACTTTCTCGATTTTCTAACTCGTAATTAAAATGTGATATTTTATTGGATTCAGTTTTGTTGTTTTTTTTTATATTGATAACAACAACAAGGAAATTCCTATTAGTAAAGCATGTAAAAATAGTGTAGCGTCTTCATAAAACCGGTGGACAAAAATAGAAGGAGTAGTGGGAGGCCAATAAAATTTTGCACAGATATTTTTTAGTTAAATATTAAGAAAAATTTTCAAAAAATTACATTGTCTGAAAAACATTTGAAGTAATAAACTTGAATTTCTAGTGCAGTGCCTACTGATAATGTAAGCATTTCCTAAAACAGAAATGGTCAAATGGATATATGGGCGTGGCACGTCCCATACGTCGTAAAACCCAATATCATGCCTTGAAACTTGGTATACGATAATAACGTAATAAAAATTGTCTTAATCGAACAAGTAGGCGTATCACTTTCAATACAATTAAAGTATTTACGGCATATATTAAAGCTCTAATGATTATCTATGTTTTCTATGATTTTCGTGTAATTCATTCAATTGACGTAATATACATAAATAATTAGGTATAATCAACTTATTTTATTTCATTCAATTAAAACAGTTTTTTTAAATATGGTATATAAAAAAATCAGATGAGAAAACTATTTCTGTAACTAAATCTTGACCACTATTTCTAACAAACTGAATTAGCTAGTATTTTTTCGTGCATTTGTTTTATACCGCAAGTTATTCACTTCGCTGAAATAAGTGGCTCAGAAGATAGTAATAACCGCGCTGACAAATCCCTATTACACGCTTCTTTAGAAGTTTAAACTCCTTATGTCTTGCTTCTAAAGCATCCTCCGAAAGAAACCCTATTGGAATCGAAAAGTATTAATAACTTCAAACGCGTAAATCAATACTTTATATACGGTCATTGGTATGTAATACCAAGATTAGTTCTTCACATGCAACTCAAAAGTTTCCTTTAAGGTAGCACTCATCATGTGAAAAAACTGCCATTTTTACGAATTTTTTTTTTTTAGTTATTTTATTATTTGTTAATGTCGGTTTTTTTTGTAATTTGTTCGTTTTATTTATTATTTTCATATAAAATATTTGAAACTTCTACGAATTTCACGGGGGTAGAACTCATTTTTTTTGCCGTGATCACGAATTAACTAAAGAAACGGTATTTTAATGACAGTAACCACTGTCAGTATGACAAAAAAGATTTTTTGGTGGCAAGCTCATCTAACTGAAGTATTTGCAATTGAAGTTCGTGCAGATGAACTGATCGAACTTTGACTTTTTTGAATTTTGTCCACCTTCGTTTCACCGTGTGTCGCCTCATGTATCTATAGCTGTTAAAGCCAAAGGAGACTATACAAAATATTAAACTTTAATTTCTAAATTTTTTTTTTGAAAATTTTCAAACACTTTTTCTTTATTTACCGTTTTACTCATTTAAATTTTTTCTTTTTTTTTTCCTTCTACTCCTTTTGAGAGCTTAAGGCTTCTTCAAACCACTTCCATCTGACTTTGTTTTGTGCAGTCATTTTCACGTTTTGCCATGTTTTAATTTTATCTGCTAGTTCTAGATGTATGGAACATCTCCAAATGTTCTTTTGTCGCCCACGATGTCTGCTTCCTTGTAGTTTCCATTCAAGCGCCATTCTTGTGTTTTGTTTTCTTAAGGTATGTCCTATCCACATCCACTTTCTTCTCTTTATCTGCGTTAATATTGGTTCTTCGTTTGCAAGGATCTAAAGGTCCTCATTTCTTATTAGTTTTCTTTTTAATGATGAATTAAATAAAATTCTTAAATTTTAATTATTGCGTTAGAAAATTGAATTGAATGAAAATCATATGTTCACTATGGTGCTAAGTGTACACACATATAAAATATTGTGGTAAAGTTTGACAAAAATCGCACCAGTTGTTTTATCTAAAACAATTTAAAGCTTTTCTTTGCGATCACAGCTGTCTTTAGACTGACTGCATCGAAACTACTTAGAATTTTAGAATAATGTGTTGACAATATATACTGTCTGTCATAAAAGAAAGGACAAAATTTGGAGCTCCAAAGTAGAATACCTCTTAAGTAGTCAATACAGTTTTGATAAAAGGAAGTGAGAGAAAAGAACAACAAATTTACAACATATATAAATACCAACAAAAATAAAAATGTTAGGTTAGGTTAGAGTGGCAGCCTTCTGCTTGAAAGCACACTTAAGCACATTTAGGCTCATTGTGATACCAAATAAAAATGTTGGGCATTAATAAAAAAAAAAACAGTTCCCTTTAAAAAAAAATCCAGAGAACATTATGGGCGATTGATAGATAAAGAGCGACAGAACTCACATGGCATCTGCTTAAAAACAAAAGAAATTAAACAATACTATATTTTTTTTTTAATATTTATGCATAATTCTTTCTATATTTTTGTATTTATAATACAACTTAGGAGTACATTTTCATTTGTTAATGTTGTTTTTCTTTTATATTATTACTTAGTTTCTTACATATTCATATTACATAATAATAATAATAATAATATATTCATATATATATATATATATATATAGAGATATAATTAATTTAACATTACTATTTATAAATTACAATTTCATATTTTTAAATACAATACACATATATTTACACACATATATATATATAGCTATATATATATATATATATATGTATATATGCATATATATGTAAACTTTGAGGGTATTTTCGCGCCTATTTTACGTTTATGTTGTTGTGTTTTATTTTTAAACTTTTGTGTTGAAACAATGTGAAGAGATAATCTTAAAATTAAATGTTTTTATGATTTTTTTGTTCATACGAATTTTTATTATACAAATTTAGTTTTTTTTTTTTGTTTTGTTTTTTTGTTTTTTTAAGTAGTAAATAATGTAAAGAGCATGGAGAGTTCATTGTTGTTTTTTGTTAATTATTTGTTTTAGTTTACAATTTTTAAATATGTATGTATATATATTTATAATATATAATATTTCCCTATGCAAACAGACATGTGCTTATGTGTTAGCTTAAATATTTATTTTTTTTTTTTTTGGTTCACTTATTTTTTTTTTATTTCTATAAATTTACAATATATGTATGTATATATAAAAAAGAACTATTGCAAAGTTGTTGTTTTTTGTTTGTTATTATTTTTGTACAAAGTAAATCAAAGTAATCAAGTGTTTGGAAAATGTAAAACAATGAAAACACTTAAATATTATATAAAAATTGTTTCTATTATATAAGGTTGGTTATTTTAAACGTTTCTTTTGTTGTTGTTTTAGGCATATCTTAGAGGTTATCAGATTAATTCGAAGATTAGTGTCTTGCTGTGTTTTCCGTTTTGTTTTTTTTGTTTTTTTTTTTTTATAAATTTATTTTTCTTTAATTTTTTTTTCGTTTTTTTGTTTCCAGTTTTAAAGTTTTAATGTGTAATAAATCTAATATTTTAATATTAGACTTATATTTGGGATTTTACTAGCATTTGTTTACTTTAAATTTTATTTGTGTTTTTTTACTTTACCTTTTATTTTTGTTTACTTATTTAGCTAATAATGCTTTGAAGTTTCTCGCTTTCTGATTTAATTATTATTTTATATTAATATTTTTTATTGTATCATATATAAAATACTTCTTTTTTACACAAATTTCTTTTATTTACAATTCTTTCATTTATCTTTTGTTTATATTGAGTAAAATTTTGGTCTGTAATTAAAATAGTTTTTAATTTTTTTTTTTTTTTTTTTGATTTTTTTTTGTAAATTTATGTAGAAAAAAATATGAGTATTTAGCTTACAATTAAAAGTGACTCTGATATGATGTTCCCAGAAGAAAAGTCACCATTAATCATAAAGAATAACAAATTAAATGGAATTTCAGATGCGCAAAATGCAAAAATGATTGTGATGAATTTGTTATTGAATTTGTAATATGCAATTTAAAAAAAAAAAAAAAACATTATTTGATTTTGTGTTTTATTTACTTACTAAAATTTAACAATTCTTTTTGGAATACCTATATAAAAAAGAACTTATTTTGCAGAATTGTTTTTGTATTACACATAAACTTATTTAAGCCTTTCTTTTAACTTCTGACAGTCGCAATAATTTTTAATTTTAATTAGTTTAATAATTTTATATTGTTTTGTTTTTTTCTTTTTTCAACTTTGCTAAATTACTTAAATTTATAATATGTACACAGAAGAAGGTTTAGGTATTATGTTTTAGTATGTTTTTATGTTTTCTTAAACTACTTTATTTTTTGTTTTTGTATAATATTATTACTTAAATACCATTTTATTTATTAAAAGATTTCAGCATTGTCTGTTGTAAGAAAGGGTGTTTGAGTGGGATAATAATAACTTATTAATCCCAATATTGGTCTTATATAAAGTTGTTTATCTTAAGGATGTTGCGTTCATGATGTTGATGCGTTGTTGACATTGTCAATCGATCGTTCATTTGCAAGGTCTTGTTTGTTGTTGGTTAGTTAATTTGGCGTAAAGTTGTTTTTTAACATATATTTTCTCCACTTTCCTTTAAACGAGAAGACTTGGATTTTTTATACATTTGAAGAAAAACATTTGTTTTCCCTGAATATCAAGAGATAAGAGATTTTACGATTTTCATAAAACAACTGAAGATTTTATAGAATGTTTAGAATTTCGATTAAAAATTGTTATTTAATTTTTGCAGATTTCATTTCATTACGTATTTTCAATTCTACACAGTTTGCTTAGCAATATTTTTTCTTTTAATTATTTTACTTCTCTTATTTTGGTTAGCAAAAAACAATTTCACTAAATTCTTTAAATTTTATTGTTTTTCTTTTTTCAGATTTTGTAATTGACAATTGTATTTCTTTTAGTATTTAAGTAATTAATTTTCTTTATATATGCATATATTTTACACTATGTAAGAAGGTTTTATTCTTGCTTGATATATAAGTATTTTAGAATTCAGATTTTCGATTGATTTAAATGTTTTGTTTTCACAATTTATTGGCAGAGGGGAAGAGAACAAGGAAATAAAAAAGATAAACCGATGAATCCGAGACAGTGTTTAAAGTTAAACATAGAAATTCCTATGAAGAACAAAGTTTTAAATAAGTTGAAGACCATAACCACGACCTTGTTCAAATTCAAAAAAAACTCTCAATTGATTTCAATATATTTCTAATTATTTTGGGAGTATCCCATTTGTACTACTAGAATAATTAAATATTTATTTCAGAACATTTCAATTCGATCTTTAGAAAATTCGAATTATACTTTAAAAAATTTCACATGTACTTCAGAAAATTTAATTTTTACTTCACGATATTCCCAAGAATACTTTATTTGTACTTCAAAATATTCCAATGTACGTTAGAATATTTCAGTTGTACATCAGAATATTTAATCAATAATAACTTCAGAATATTCAAATTGTACTTCAGGTCAGCCAAATGTACTTTAGAATATTTAATTTGTATATCAGAATATTTCATTTGTACTTCAGAAAATTTAAAATATACTTAGAAAATTCCAAAACAATTTTAATTATTTAATCAAATTAAACCAATTGGGACACTTTTGAAGTGCATTCGAATATTTTAAAATTAATTTGAAATATTCTAAAATTAATTTCGAATAATCTGAAATAAAATTGAAACATTTTGAAATACATCAGATTATTCTCAATTATAAATGGAACAATCTGTTGAAAAAAGCCAATTTAAGATATATGTAAATGACAACTACTGCACGAAAGTGAAGCTATTTTGCGAAAAATGGATTTCAGCTTTTGATCGATTCCGAAATTCCTTTTAGATTGACATTTTGTTCAATTCCAAATTTCGCGACGTTTTTAAGCACACTCGCTGCCGGTACTTTAACAAAAAAATTGATTTTAAAGTATCATTTTGAACTTACGAAAACGTTATCCCAGCCAGCTATTGTAACAAAGAATACTATTAAATGGACCCATCGACAGAATTAATTTATGAAATCGTATAAAACGAACAAAAAGAAAGGTTTAAATATTTCTTAATAGCAAAAGCATTTCTTTTTTTTATAAATATGAAACTTTTATTTTAAAATAATTAGCAAATCTCAATCAAATGAAAATATGGAACAGCCTTATATGAAAACAAAATGTTTAATAAAACAAAAAAGGAAAAAAACGAATAGAAAGAAAAAGTGTTAAACAACAATTTGCGTATAGTATACTATTTAATTCAAATAAAGTTATATAAAAAAATAATAATAATTTAAAGTAAATATTTTTATAAGGCTTTCTACTATTTCTTATATATTTATTATACATTTGAAATATTCACACACAAACATTAATTCAATTTCGTACAGACTTCAACAATGCAAAAAAAAATATTATTAGAAATGTTTCAGAATTTTATTTAAAATTTGTTCAAATGTAACGAACATAACTTCGCTCGAACTATATGACGTCTACGAAGGTCAAAACTTCTAATGCCAAACACAATGTCACTGGTCTAAGAACAATTTTCACTTTATAAAACTGCCCACATACATTTGCGAATTCTCCGGTGTGAACACGTAACATCAAAAAAAATACAATAGTGCAACCCATTGACTTATACACAACGTTGTATTCGAACATTTAGTTTCCCCCTTAATGGACCAAAACGAAATCTAGTTCGTTTTCAGTCAGTCAAATGAGAAAAGGAAAGCAAGGCATTTGTGAAAATTTTTTGATATTGAGAAGCTAATTGAACTGGAGAGCTATAAAAATAAAGTGGGAAGCAAAAGTTATTATTAGGGAGTTTTTCTATGTTTTGTTTTTGCACGGTGCAAGAATTGCAAAAAATAAAAAAAAACTATTTTGTGTTTTCTTTGCATTTTCATTCTGCAATTTTTATTCTTACACCTTGCAAGGGCATATTCTAAACAGATTTCATCTACTGTGTTTGTTTGTTTTATGTAAAATATTTAACCCAGTATCAGCAATTTCATTTTCCAAAGGAAGTGAAATTGAGTCTTCAGTTGATGAAGACATTTCTTAATACTTTGAATTTGCGTTAATGAAAATCAGTTGTTGCAATTTCAGTGCGAAGAAACCGCAACAGTGTGCGCCCCTTGCCTTTTGAAAATATGCAGCATCGACGCAATGAAAACGTTACGTATTCGTACCGAAGAATGCGCAAATGTGCGTGAAGACTTTAAAGTGGCTATTTCAGTTAATTCTGCAGTTTTCTTTCAATCGACATTTAAATTAGAAAGTAACAAATTACGATCGTAAGTGAATTTCAGAATTGTTTCGAATATTTACTTTCACATATGAGAAAGCGAACAAGTCGCTTGTTTTAACAACGCTTAAAAATTTAAATTCCACATTGCTCTACGACATTCTGCTACTATTTACGCCTGCTATAATTTCTACGCCTTGGCACAAAAGTGAAACTAAAATCAAGTTTAAGTATCGCAAAATTATACGCTTCCAAAAATATTTTTAGCTTCGCTTTCTTTGCAAAAAGACTTGAAGTGAAGTAAACAATTTTGGACTCGAAAATAATTTATGATTTTTATGATTTTCAAAATCAAGTCAATGAGGATTCTGTACACACTTCTAATTTACATTCATACAGCACATGAAAAACTTTACACACTCTTTAGTAGTATTAACTTATTTAATTGTGGAATATATTTTAATAATTTATATTTTAGTTACTTAAGATTTAAATACCTCGTTATTATATATTTAATTCTAATTTCTGCGTCGCCATAATTTTTCGTTTCTTTTGCTTTTGCATTTTATACATAATTATGCTAAAACTTTGTGTTTTTTGTTTGTTTGTTTTATAACTTAAAATATCTAAATTATATATTTAAAACTACTGCTCTCTCTAAATTCATTTCTTAATACTAAATGGGTTTTTGTTTTATTTTTCTCAGCTATTTTTATTTATGCCTACTGTAACTTCTACGCTTTAACAAATTTTTCGCTAAACGTTTTATACAAATATTTAGTGGGTAGTAGTCGTTTATCTGCTGTTTTATGTCGTTTTCATTTGAAATATAATTGAAACAATTGAACGACTACAAAAAAAAAAAACATTTCCATGCTGTACACGCAAAATGTCTTGAGAAAAAATTAATTCCTACTAAATAATGTCAATTAATTTGCTGCACTATTAACAGATGTAATAACTAAAAAAAAATTAGTTTTTCTTTTCAATTAGGTATAAATAAAAGTAAATATATGTATAAATATTTTTTCCCATATTACATGATGATTCTGTAGTAGATACAAATATACAATAACAAAAAGAACAATCGAGAATCTAAAAAGCTTTTTAAAAATATTATTATGTACACAATTACAAAAAAAAACAAATAAAATATATGCAACTCTTTTCGATTTTAGAACTTAAAGCTACTTTCTATACAAATCATTAAATTTAAAAATTATTTTAATATCAAGTTAAAACATTACACTTACAATTTAAAATAGTAAAAAAAAACAATCAAATCAACAATTGAAAAACAAGCAACGTTTCAGTTTTTTTGTTTTTATCTTTTTGTGTTCGTCCTATAAGATTTACGATTTATGATTATCATCTAACTTCACAGTCTTTATTTAATGGAAGTAAACCGCTATTGCTGTTGTTATTGTTGTTGATGTTATTGTTGCTGTTGCTATTGTTGTTGTGGCTACTATTGCTGTTGTTGTTGTTGTTAGTGTTGGTATTGTTCGTATTGCTACTATTACTAGCCGCGCTGCTGTTGCTGTTGCTATTACTACTATTCTCATTGCAATTTGTCGTTGCTACCGTAGTTGCTGGCCCACCACTCTGTTGAGTATGCGCGGAAGCTGCAGCCATAGTACCAGCAACGGCAGCAGCTGCCGTAGCAGAAGAGGATGAGGGTGTTGTTGGTTCGGGCAAAGAGCTGGCTGTATTGGAATCATGTGGGTCAACACTTTTACACGAATCTATTATCAACCGGGGTGAAGGAGTGCTAGCGTCCTTTGGCGTGTCCATCGATGTTGTAAAGTCGTAGGGCATATTATTTGAATAGTTCTTCGGGGTTGCAACTGCAGCTGATGAATTTGAGTTATCATTTCTTCTCTCCAGCAGTGATGTTTCATTTGTCCCTTGAAGTTTGTCTGAGTTTAAAGCCTCAGTTTCTTCCAGGGTTTTGGTGGCAACACTACTACTACTAAGGCTGCTTGGTGTTGAGGTGCGTTTGAGTTTTTTCTTTTTGTTACCGATTACATAACCGCCGCCATCGGAGACACGCGCTAATTTCAAACGAATTGGCGCAGCAGCTAAAGGTACTACGAGGTCGTCGTCAGCAGCCATGGAAGCGACAGGTGCTGGAGGTGATGTGGGCGCACGTTGGTGATGTTCGCTTGCTTCTATCGGCGTCTCTGTAGGCTTGCGTTTCCCAATGCGAATTATGAGTTTTGGCGGTTCACCTGGTGATGCATTTGCGGTATTCTCGATCAGTGTTGTTGTCATGTTGCTCGCCATAGAAATTGCACTTCCTGCCGCAGCTGCTGCCGCTGCAGCAATTACTGCTTGTTTTTCTGCTTTATTGCGTCGTTTCTCCTTTTTGTCTTTTTTCGGTTTTGAAGACTTGAGCTTCTTTGTTGGTGTCGCAGCAGTGCATTCTGACTCTGTATTAGTAGCACCACGACGTGTTCTTTCTTCATCGTCTTCCCCAAAGTCTTGCATAACCATTTTGCGATAGTTCATCGACTCACGCTTGAGATCCTCCAACGTGGGAGGCGTATAATTCGTAGTGAGTCGTTTCTTTGGCGGACATCCCGCCATGCGACGTGGTAATTCATAGCTGTAGCTATTGTCTACATTACTACCAACTGAAGTTGCATTACCATCTCCCAGACCACGTATCTTAATCTTGAGCAGCTTGGGCTGTGGTTCGTCTTCGGAACCTTCGAGTGTCTTGCTTCGCCCGCGTCGTTTACCTGCGCTAGATGCCGCGCCTGTTTTTCCATTGTCATTGCTACCGGATGAACAAGCACTACGTCTTCGTCCGTCGGTGCCCGAAGGCATGCCTGTAGAGTCATTCATATCAGCGGCATCCATTGAACGCAACTCACGACTTGAGTTCTTCTTGAAGCGTTTTGAGCTACCCGCTGTTAAATCACCACCATATTCATCAATTCCACTACCAACCACATCAGTCTTGCGCATATTGTCCATTGCATTCGACAAGCTTACATCGGCCGTTGGCAATCCACACGACGAATCATCCATGTTTGTGTCTTTCTGCACTACGTACAACTTGAGCAACTCCTTTTTGCGCATGCGCCTCGAATTCATGCCGCCACTGCTGCTACTGCCACCGCCCACTGATGCATTCACTACAGTCACTGACATTTGTGCTGACACCGATGACTGTACAATGCCGACATTCGACTGCACCACGCTCGTCGTATGCGGGATCACATTCAACGAGAGCGAAGAACTTGCATTCGACGTATTGTAAATATCGGGATGAGCAAGTGGTCCCTTGATTTTCAACTTAAGTTGATTACGAGAATCTGATAGCGAAGCCTTGGTAGTTAAAGTGGTGTCTGAATCGATTGACACTTCCTCAGATGTTGTCTCCATAGAAGTTTGCAAGTCAGTAGCCATTGCTAAATCAGACATTACTGAGGCTGTGCATGTGTTCGATACTCCAACGCTACCTGCACTAACAACTCCACTAGCTAATGCATTTGTGTTACCTACCAAACCGGATGCTGCTGAGTTCGTTAGTGCTGTCGACGCCCCACTTATGCCAGTGGCGGATGGTACATGACTTGATGGCAATTGTTTGGCAGACATTGTGGTCCCAGAGGCACGTAGTGCCGATTGGAACTCTTTTTCGTCCTCCTCATCGAATTCGGACAATGTTTGGTCGGCCGCACCTGATTCGAAGGCTCCCAGCAAATTGTTATTGTACGCCTCCTGTGAAGCCGACGAATGTTGCGCTTCGAATCCGAGATTATACGTGCGCATATCTACTGGGCCAGGCAGCACGGGCTGCACAATCGAATGAAGTATTGACTGTTGGCTTGTGTGATCACTGTCGGCGCTGCTGCCCGATTTAAGAGCATTGGCCAAATGAGACTGCTGAGCCCGACTATTGCTGTTGTTGCAATTCGCTAAAGATCCACTTGCATTAGCCGCTGCATTGTTAGATGCAGCGCCTCGCACTTTACAGCTGGCATATGTAGGACTTGTGTACTTTTGGTCCGGTGTTGATTGCTGATGCTGCATTGCACTCTGATTACTGCGACAATCAAATGAACGACGCCGATCTCGTAACGATTGCAAGTTTTCCACGCCAGGCGACGCTAAGTCTTCGTCATAGTTGAACTCATATGGTGTGCCCACCAAATTATTAACAATGTGTGTATTACTGCCATATTCTGCCATTGGTGGCGGACGAGGGATGATGGTATTTGTAGCGCTGCTGCCACGACCACGACCACGACCGCGTCCACGTCCACGTGATCCAGCCCCACTACCACGAGGTGCTCTCTGGCGTGGTTTGCCTGCCAATGTGTGAGTCATGGGATCGTATTTTGGTGGTTTTTGTGGAATGTTTGCGAACTCGGTGTGTGCATGTTGCTGTTGCTGCTGTAGTTGCATTTGCTTGCTCAGTAGTTCCATTTGGCGGGGTGATTTTCCTGGTGACTTGAGTTGAATTTGCGGTGATTTGTGAGAGTTCCGCATTTGTGGTTGCTGCTGGTTATAACGCGCAGAAGAGCGCTTTGAAGGCGACTCTTTTGTCGGTGAGGTATGTTGCGAGTTCTGTGCTTGTGTTGGTATCATTGCCTCGGCACAACTGCTCATCATTGTATTGTAGGCTGTATTGTTATCACCGGGTGAGGTAAGATTATACTGATTCGATTGTTGCTGCGCATGCATCGGATGTTGCGGATGTGGCGAGTGATCTAATAATGAAGGACCACCGGCAGTACCGACAATGGCTGCGGTAAGCGCAATATTGTGCGACGAGGAAGTAAAAGCAGCTCCACCATATTGTGGCTGAGTAGCGGTACTGGCAACTGCAGAATTTGGTGGTACTGCGGCGCTTGGATCATTCGCGCGCATACCGTAGATTGCTTGCGTTGTAACATCGCCCTGCTGTTGCGCGTTAGCAGCCGCAGCTGACATTGGCACAGTCCCGCCAAGTCCAGGTCCCGTCGGGTACATAACACCACTTCCTGCCGGCGCATTCGGTGCAAATGGTATTTGATTCATATTGGCCATTGAGGTTGGCGTGTTATGGAAAAGACTAACGGATCCGTTATATTGGCTACCTGCTGTCGGCGGTTGTTGTTGCGTGTTGGTTTGTGTAGGTGTGGTTTGTTGATTGTAGCCCTGATTATAGGACATCATTGCATCAATTCCATTTACCAAAGGAGATTGCGGTTGCTGCTGCTGCGACGATTGATGATGTTGTTGCATGGGGTGATTGAAAGGCGCTTGCATTCCGAAGGTGTCCATTGCATTGAAATAACTCTTGCAATTTTCGCTGTCGGTTGGCGGTTGCATAGAGCTTCGAGAGTTAATAGAAGTATTTCCCAGATTGCTTCTGGGTGGCATGTGTTGTGAATGGTGAGATTGCGGTGGCATTTGATGAGCAACAGGCTGCTGTTGTTGCTGCAATTCTATTGTAGGGGCTTGATCGTTCGATTCGGATACTGAGCTCGGCGATGATGAACGCCGAGCTGCAATTAAATCGTTTTCATTCCAAATACGCGCCGCAGGCATCGTGTATGGCGACTGCATTCGCGTATTCTCATCATAATCACAGTCAACTACAAGCTTATTACTACCAACGGAACCAGTAGATGTGAAATCAATATTATCCTTGGCTGCTGCGGCTGCATGCAAATCTACAAAGTCAGGAGTGGCATTTGGTCCAGCGCCACTTGAAAGTTTATTGAAACAATCAACAACTGTATTGGTCTTATTGGATTGAGTCTTTTCAACAAGTTCCTTCTGTAAAAATGAGGTGATCTCAGCAACATTTGGCGGTTGTGGTTGCGACTGCGGGTAATTGGTTGGTGTTGTGTGTGGTTGTTGCGTTTGTTGCATTGGTGATATCGGCACTTGCAATTGAGCATTTTTATCAATAAAGTTCACAGTGTCTGTGTATGGTGGAAGCTGGACTGGATTACTGTTGTTAATGCTGTTTGTATTGCTATTTATTGCAATTACATTCGGCGTAGCATCTGTTGTGATTGAAACAGAATGTGGAGTGTTTCCATAAGCGTTAGATACTGGCACTGCGATGGCAGTTTCCTTTATGCCGCCAACACTTGGATCTGCATTTGATACTGTGGTGCTCGAAGTTGAATTCTTCTCAGCATTATATAAGAAACTATTGGCCTCAGCCGCAGCCGCTGCATTTTCTTTTTGGACATGTATGATATCTTCAGGATCGGCTGCATTATGGAATGGAAATACAGATGGAATGGCTGGAGTAGGCGGCATAATAAGAAAATCAGAGTCTTTAATATCGTCGTTTCGATTGCGTTTGGTCTTTCGCAACTTTTCAAGCAAAGTTCTTGTCGCTTGAACACTATCTTCTTCCGAGATGTGCTTGCCTGATGCATCTGTGGCGTTTAATAGATTAAGGTTATCAGGGGGATCCAAAACTTGCGTAACAGACGCAGAAAATGGTGCTGAATTAAGCAATGAACCAGAAAATGGATTTTGATGAGAATTTTGTTTCTCATTATCTTCCACCATGTCCAGGATAGTATCTACAATGGGCTGGTGTCCACTTTCAAGCTCAGACGTTGCCATTTTATCGGCATTACTTGTGCTACGATTAGTTTGAGATTCGTTCAAAGTTATTTTCAATGTAGTGAGTAACTCTTTGTTGCCCAGTTCTCGTAAATTCTTTCTACGTGAAGAATCTGATGACACTGGTGAAGATTCCGGTGATGCCGGTGTCGCTGTATCCGAGGGCTGCGCAGAGCTTAATTTATCCTGAGTTTTTTGTAGTTTCAAACGTTCACTTCCTGCCGAATTTGAATTTGAGTCTAATTCAATAATTTCTGGTGGCTCTGGTGCAATCACCGCCACGGCTGGCGATGACGATGAAGCCGAGTATTTACTTGCATTCGCAGCCAATTTGCGTTCTTCTTCAAGGTCGCGCATCATTTCCATTTCATTGAGCAAATGTTGAGTGTGATGCGTATGTTCTTCTTCTGGAGACATTGGTGGACTACCAGGTCTCGTTCGACGGCGCTGAGCGCGACGTCGTCTTCGACCACGAATGTGCTGACTATCAGATAGGTTATCTTCCGAGCCATTTGATAGATCCTCATTGGAAGGAGTTGGTGATGGCGAAGCCGGTACTGGAGCCGCTGGGGGACGCTCATCTATATCAACCAATTCCGAGAGCTTATTCGAAGGTAGCGTGGTATGTGTAGGTGCAATAGTTAGCTCTTCATCGATGTCCATAGGCACTTCGCCACTTTCGTTTTTGGTATCGATTATTATTGCAGTTGCGGTTTTATTGATTGCCTTTTCACTCCCCTCAAGTGGTTTCTCTACGATAACCACCGATGCAACCGAAGAATTATTGCTTCTATTAATCTCTTGCTCTTTGTTTTTAAGCAATTTATCTAAGGAACCTTGATTCTTATTTTGGTTTTTCGAATTGTTGTTGCTAGTCCCTGATACACTCGAACTAGCGCTGTTGGATGCTTTCCTTTGAATGATTTCTTCTTCCAAGTTCGGTGCGTCAAGTGTCGATGCAGTATTTTCTTTTTCTTTGTTAGTTACATCAACAAAGACATTATCATCGATTTCTATTGACTTTGAAGAAGAAACTGTCTTCCTTAATGGGGACTTAGTGTTCTGGGACTTTTTCTCTGAATCCAATACTGCTACTGCTAGTGGGGGTGGAGGTGACGGTGGACGTGACTTTGAACGTCTCATTGCTCGCGTTCGTATTGTATTCGTTGGTTGTGCAATATCATCATCATCGTCTAAGAGAATTGAAACACCAGAGTTAATAGCAACAGCTTTTGAAACTAGTTTTCTCGCTTTTTCATCGATTGAAAACTTTCTTCTTGTTATCTTCTGTGATTTGTTTGATGATTCGAGAGGTTGTTCCTCAATATTACCTGTACTACTGCTGCTTGTATTGCTAATGTTGCGGCGAAGCTGTTTTTGTGGTGAACTTTTTGGTGTTTTTACTGCAGAGGTGGAATTTTGACGTGTTACGGCAGCGATTGGTTTTTCAATCGATTTTCGTGGAGAACGTTTATTCGTAGTCGGCGTATTGGTAGTAGTAGTTGTTGTCGTTGTCGATCGAGTAGTACGCTCTTCTTCGACTTCACTTTCCTCCACATCAGATGTATCACTACTGCTGCTACTGCTTCCTGAAGAGGATGAACTGCTGGTATCGGATTCCGAGCTGGAAGTAGTTGAGATATTACGCTTCTCTATCACTCGTTTAGGTGTGATTTGTTGTGGCTGTTGTTGCTGTATGGCTTCCGGTACTGCATCTTTAGAGCGTCGTCTACTACTACTTGGTGTCTTCACAGCAAATAAAGCATCTTTGGCTGCAGCTGCTGTTGTATCTCGCACTGACATTCTACGCGTTGGTGCTTGTTTTGTGCGTGTCTCAGGAACTTTCAATTTATTATCTTTATCACCTATTATGGCGCGTTCTTTTTCTTCCGTTACGGCTTCAGTTGTTGTCGGTGCCTTACCGCTACTCTTCAGCTGTTCAGCCGCTTTCTTAGCTGCCTGCCTTTGAGGTACATACGCCACGAGAATATTATTCTTCGGTATTTCACTTGATTTAGTATTCCTGGAAGTGTTCTTCACATCGAACTCAGCGATCATTTGCGATTGAATGGGAGTTTCAATTGATATTTTGGCACTGTCTGCGATTATTTTAATGTTGTTATTGCTATTGCTGCCCACAGCGATAATACCAGTAGCAGACTTTTCCTCTTTTCTTCTACTACTGCTTGAAATCAGATCGCCGCTATTTGTTACTTCAGCAATTTCTTTCGGATTTTCAACAAGATCCCTCATTGACTTGGGCGGACGCCCCCGTTTACTTGAATTTTTCTCACTTTGTTCTGCAACTCCTGCTGCCGATGCTACTGTTGCTGTCTTTAATCCACTACTGCTCAATGACTTATCTTTTGTCGAACGTGTCTTGTCAGACTTTTCTTCAATTTTACCGCTTGAACTAAGTTCCTTTGGTTTCGATTTATCGCTTTCGCGTTCGAAACGATCTCTCGATAGATCTGACTCCCGTTGAGAAACCCCACTTGAAGACATTGTGAGGCCTGGCAATAATGATGGTACAGTTGTCACCGCAGCTGCCACCGCTGTCCCACTGTAAATACCTGTAGAGCGCATATTTTCTGATGCTTTTTTCGCTGCCTGTCGTTGTGGAACAACCAGCAAGTTGTTAACAAGAATCGGTTGCGCTACTGCCGCTCCACCAGAAGACACTGACAACTTTTTGTTACGGCTTTGAGAATCGACCAGCTTGACTGGGCTTGTATTTGACGATTTCAACGCAATTTTATCCATTTTGTTAGAGTTTTGTTTCGACGTTGAATCCTTCTTTGCCTGTTTACTTGATTGTTGCTGCAGCGTAAACTCCTTCATAGCCGCTTTTGTGCGTATGGTTTGTTGATTTTGAGAATCGCTTACATTGCTCTCCGCAGCACGTTCTTCCTTATCTTCTCCACCTGAAAGACTCTCAGAGTCTGAGTAGATTTGTTGCACCGCTGTTTTTCGATTTGTCGCCAATGGAAGACTAACTCCTGGCGCAGATCGCCTTTCAACGGATACTAGCAAACCAGTTGTTTTTAATGGCAACAATTCCTCACTTTCATCGCTGGATGAACTCGCAGACCCTTTATCTTTCTGCAGTTCCTTCTCCATTTGTGAGAGAAAATCACGGCCTCGGTTTGTTGTGCTCATCGTCGTTGTGGTTGTTGTCGCCGTCGTTGACGATCTTTGCATTGTAACGTTGGTGGTATTGGAGTTGTTAATGTTGTGTTGTTGTTGCTGATGTTTTGACTTAGATTGTTGCTTGTTGGCAGGTACTGACTTGTTCTCCACATTGTCGTCATCGCTCGAACTGGAAAGGACTGTTGTTGTCGCCGTTGTTGCTGTTGCGGCTGTTGCTGCTGTTGGTTTGGTACTAGTTGGTGCTGCAACCGCAACACTGGTACTTTTCCGCCGCTGTTTTTGTCGCATTTCCACAGAGCGTGAGTAACTTTGCTTTTTCTTGTTAGTTACTAATTTGTTTGGTGAAGATTTTCTCGGTGAATGTGCTTCACTACCGACACCGACACCGTCTACAACACTGCTGGACGATGAGCCCGACGAACTTGAACCCGATTCTGATTCAGAACCAGAACTACCAGAGTCGGATGACGAACCTTCCTCTGACGAAGAATCATCTCCGGAGGATGAACTTCCTGATGAGTTCGATGATTGGCTACTCTCCTCAACATTTTTAATTTTGGTTTCGTCGACACCTTTCACGGCACGGGAGCCCGGAGTACGTGGTGTGAAGCGAGTTCGAGTTAGCGTTGCCAATGCTGGCGCCGCCGTATTTGGAATTGCTGTAGATCGCACACTTTTGTCTCCTCCGCCACCTGCTGTTGAACTACGACGACTAGAACTTACACTCGCTGAACCCTTTTGTTTATCTGTCGCTACCACCATCGACGCTACACCCACAGTCGTTAAGGCAGCAGCACCGCTCGTCGTTGGCGGTACTGCTATTGCACCGTTATTCACTTTTTTATTTGGAGATATTTTACTACCAGCACTTGTAGAAGGCGTTGTCACTGTTGCTGCTGCTACTACAGTCGCTGCCCCTGTTGTTGTCTTTCGCTTTGTAGGTGACACCGATGTTCTTGTTCCAGCCACTGCACCACTACCCTTTGCAACACTCTTATTTCCCTTTACACTACCTAGAAGTTTGTCTAAAATATAATCCATATTTTGATACTGTACCGGAATACTCCCACTACCACTGGATGAATAGAAACGATCATATAGCGTGGGACCATCATTAGCATAAATGACGGCATTCTTGACAGTATCATCAAGATCGGCGGAAACTGATCCGCCGCCCCCTGCACTACTTCCCTCACGTAGAGCCTCGTCACTAAGCACTGATATTTGTTTATAGTAAACCTGCTCACGAAGCTTGAACAACGATCGTGAGAGTTTCTCTCGCCTACTAACCATATAACAAAGATTTCTTACACGCTCCAAGTCCTGACGCAAATGAACGACCAATTTGTGATTCTCGAGATCCTGTTGCTCCTGTTTGCGCGCTATCATTTCCACATCCTCCGATTTTGGTGGGATGAGCGCTCGATTATGACGTGATTTACGCTTCAGCATCCAGTAATTGTAGATGGCTTCGATAGCGTCATCATCAACATCAAAAAGATGACAGCTGATGTCACGAATGTTGACATGCTTATCAAATTCGGCTTCAACTTCCTATTTACACAGGAAACAAAAACAACAAATATAAAATAGTCTGCTAATAATGGAGTCCCAATTATCAGTACTAACCTGCAGACGCTGCGCTCTTGCCTGATTACGCTCCTCCGAGGTCATATCCGATTTGCGACTCTTACGCCGACGGCAATCATCCTCCTCCGCGCCAGATCCATGACCAACAGCGTTGCTATATTTTTTTGGATTGCTGCTACTACAATGAGAGCTATGGCCATCCTTTTTACCTTTGCTAACGCTGTGCTTGTGACAGTACGATCTCAATCTAACACCATCCTCGACATTGCCTTCTTCGATAATGGCACGCATTTCCAGACCATGTTGAAAGGCACATGTCACATGGTATGCCGTTTTGCACGTCTTCACCGAACACTGTATGCATGCACCGACACGCTCTCGACACAGAACACATAGCAAAGCCCACCGACTTTGTGGAATGCTCGATACTTTCGTAATTGGTTCCATGCGATCAACGCACCCAATACTCACTTCAGGTATCCACAACGCACACGATACGTGCGCCCAATTTTTACCAGATTTGGTTGATTTCATTGCGCCACCCTTATTCGGGCAAAGCACACAGTCAGGTTTAATGCCCATTGAACATGTTCGACAGAGCCATTGCCCTAGTAGAATTGAAGAGATAGATTGATTGTAAAAATAATGCTGTAGGTGGAATACCCAATTGCTTTACCCACCTGATGGGATTGCTGTAATACCATAACAAGCCTGGTGTACACAAATATTGCAATTATCACAGAATACCATTTCGTTCGCTTCTTCTGAGTCCGGCGATCGACAAACGTCGCATATGACATTTTCATCGTATTCAATGCCAAGACCCTCTTCATTTTTTAGGATGACTTGTATTTGTTCCCAACATCGTATCTAAATACGCGAAATAAACAGATATGTTAAATAATCATAAATTAAAATTTGAAGAAAAACATCTAGTTATTTGCTCTACACGGACGCCAATCGTGTTTTTATACTGATTGATTTATCTTTTGTCCTTCTCATTTGTATTCTTTTTCAACAATATTCCAAAATTATTAGCTACAACAGAATTCTCCAAAATGTTAGAAATACTTGTATCTATCATATACTACTGAGCAAATGAAATTTACATATACCTTTTGAATTCCTTCATTTCGTAAGAACATCCTTACCTCCAATTCTTCGATAACACGTTCGAATTGCTCCTCAGTTATTGGGAAAGCACCACAAAGCGCACGATCGTTATTAAGTAGTTTCAACCATGATTCATCGACCTGATCAATGTCGTAGGCACATGTATTCTCTGCTAATGCTACTACATTTGTTAGACAATGTAACTCGGGACAGTATTGATCATCTTTAGTTATGCGCAGGAAGCGATTTTTTGGACTGCAAACAGGCAAATAAATAAAACAATATTTTGCTATTCAAATCATTTCAGTAATTACAGTTTAAAATCATGTGCAGGCGGCACTATTGGTTCTGGCAGCACGTAAACGAAAGGCTCGGGCAACGAATCGGGATTAACAGGCACCTGCACACCCTTCTCCCACTCCTGTTTCCATTGATCATTGACAATAAGATATTCATAGTTTGATAATTGCTCCGAATCGGGCAGTTTCATTGCGCTTATGAGATCCTTACTATAAAAACAAAATTGTTAAATACCGAATTAATTTTATCATATACTTATGTGCATATTAGCACATATATCCGCAATTGTTTTATATAAACTCAAAACATACCGATAAAGTTCAGCTGGAGCTTCCGTTGAACTTCGATTGTAAATACTTGATATCTTTATATCTGCCACGGGACGCGCTTGCCATGCTGCTGCCGATGACGAAGATCCTTGGCTAGCGGCGGCGGCCACTTTGGCACTCGTTGATGCCATTACTTCTTCGGGAATTACTAACGATGACACCACATTGTGTTGTTCGTTATCAACATTGCTATTGCTTATTGAGGATGCATTAGATCCAAGACTTATGGCGGTTGCCGCAACGTTAGTTGTCGTGCCCACTAGCAAGTTTTTGCTAGTGTTTCCACTAGCAACGACGCTGACAGCACATGGTCCACCTCCTATTACACCACTGCCAATAACACCACCTCCGCCTCCACCGCCACCGTTAGGCGGTCGACCTTTGCGCCGTTTTGAAGGTGGTGGTTGTGGTTCAACGTCAAGACGTTGGTGATGCTGATGATTACCTCGTTTACCTCTTTGTGACATCTTTCATTGGTAATGTTTGAAAAATTTCTCCCCAAGAGATTTAGAGATGATTTTTGTCTCTTAATGTGTTTATTTATGTTGTACTTTGCTTTTTTTAGCACATTTGTAAATGTTTTTAGTTTGTAGTTTCTGGTGTATTGTTTGGTGCGCTTTTAATTGAGAATATAATGATTATATCGCCTTTTTTTAATTTTTTAACTTTCGGATGGAGTGTTTTGGTAACGCGTTTTTTGCATTACGTTTCAAACTTTTTCTTATTTACGTTCTGTTTTTGAAAATAAGACCTGTAGAAGAGAGAAAGAAATACATTGAAAGTACGATTAAACATTTTGAATAATTATAAACATGTTGCCACAGGAACCTAATTGGGTACTATGGGCAGGCTTATGCCCACTACTAGTGAAATTTATGCTATTGCTTTGGGTTAACTTTCACCACACTTGGCTACATAGGTAATGCGCACACCTACAGCAGCGGCACCTTACGAATAGATCATTCAAAGATATGGACATCTCAACTTGGTTACATAGGTATGGTATCGGTTTAAAAAAGTTTTATCAAGTTTTAGTCAAAGAAAACTGTAAGATTTTGAGTTGGCTTGGTTAATTAGATCAGGTTAAAAAAAAGTATGCAATGGTAAATTTATTTGTATTGTATACTATGTAACAACTTAACTCTGCAAATGTATTATTGTAACAAACAGTCAAAAGTTGAAAAAACTTATCTAAACATTTTTAGTCAATAAGACAGAAACATATTCTTGTTACAAATATCTATTCACTTACTACATGCTTAAGGCCACAGATGCCACACCAACTGCTGCTGTTGTTGTTGCTGTTGCTTCGATTGTTGCTGCTGTTTTTGTTTTAGATGATTATGCTTTTGCTGTTTCTTAAACTTTTGTCCAATGGCTACAGAGCCCTTCACTCGAATTCGAAACGACGGAAATAGTAGAACCGCACTTGGATTTGATATTGCAACAACACAACGGCGGATGAGTGAACGACGGCGAAGAGGAGGTGGAAAGGGCAATTGCCGCCTGGACAACATGGAGGAGCGACGACAATCAAAATGATGCTCGAAATACGCCACTTTGGAAAATTCTATTTTTCGGTCCTTGCTTTTTCTAGTGTTTTTTGTTTGTTTGTAACTTTGTTTTATCGCATGCACTTGTCGTGTCCATGAAGGTGTGGAAGTGTAGAATAAAATCAGCAGCAGATATCTGCCAAATGTATGTGCGTACGGAAGCAGACGAATAGCGCGCACTCCACTATTTTCGCATGCATTAAAATATAACGTTGTGATTACTTCTTATAAAGTTCAATTGTAATTAAGATTTTATTGCCAAATGCGTTTAATTGCGTTTATTTTTCTGCTAGCAGTTCTTTTCGCATTCGTTTTCACGTTTCCTATTTTTTCTCTATTTTTTCTGTCGTTCGTTTTGACAATTTTCCAGCTATGCTGTACACCGTTCGTTCTTCACAATGTGTGTATTTTGTGTGTATTTTCTTGTTTTTCACAATTTACTTTTTGTTGTTGAAATTAATGTTTTTTTGTTTTTGAAATTAATAAAACATAATTGTGAAAATTGATTTTAAAATTGCATATATCGTTGATTTTTCAGATTTTGTATCGCTGAAATTTAATAAAAGAAATATATAAGTAAAATTTGGAAAACTTATCGCTTTTCTTTTGTTTCTTTGAGTTGCTTTTTCTGTTCCTGTTCGTTACATATACAAATGTATAATGCGATTTCTTTACACACACATATGTATGTATGTACACACTGTGGAGCAGCAAATCCGAAGATTTGCGGAGGAGAAGCAGCAAGTGTAAGAGAGGAGTTTTTTGTGGAATTTTTCCGATACATATTCTATTGCGTTTTAATAATCCTCTTTTTACCATTAAATGAATTCAAGAAAATCTTTTCAATCATGGTATTTATGAGTAAAAAATTAAAGCAAAATTCAAAAAAAAATTCTGAATTTATATCGCTTTTGTTTTTTCTCTGCAATTTCGTTTCTTCTCTTTTTGCTGCTTTTGCATCTTTGTTTTCGCCGCAATATTTTTATCTACTTTTATGTTTGACTACAGATGTCACTACAACGCTGTCATAATAATTGCACATATCCAGCGAATTCAAGCGCCAAATACACTGCGAATTTATACTGACATCTAGTTGTTGCTTACTGTTGCTTCAGTCAAACGCATTGAAAGGAAAAGGACAAATACACATGCTAGTTTTTCACACACATAAATGTTATATTAAATGGTTGATATTTTTAACCCGTTTTCACTGTACATCTGTACATGCAATAATTCACGAAATATAGAAAATTATTCAGAAATTAAATTTCGCCGCAAATTCAACACAAACATTTTCACTTTAATGTCATTTTTAAGTTATATCAAATTTTATAATACTCTTTTTCTGGGATGTGTGAAACTTTATTTCTACAATTTTTTTTTGCAAATGGGGTAAACAACTTATATGGCACAGTTATTCATTATCTCCATGCATGATCATTTTAACTTTACTTTTTTGCGAATTGCAACAAAAACAATTTGTATTTCCGCGATCTTCTTTAAGTAATGCCCGCCATATTCGCCCGCTCAGCACTTTCGGGTGCTGATTTTTACCATTGATTGGCGAAGACTATTTAAGAAGATACAACTCATTTGCACCATTTAACAGGACATTTCATGAAATCTACAGGACATAGTCGCGATTTTGCTTGTACAATATGAACGAATTTGCGCCCGTGTCCGTGCCGTAACCATACGTGCGTATGCGCTCCTTCTTCCTCACACCTTACTCCGCACCGCTCCTCTTAACACACACACTCAAAACTATTTTATTATCGTCAAACCCCACCAATTTTCAACAAATCTTTTCTTTATTTCAAATTCCAAATTTTAGCACATCACACAAAAATCAAGATTTGATTTGTTTTTTTTTTATTCGGTTCCGTTTATTATTTTTCTATTATGCACCACCAATCGCTGTGATCAATGAATGCTCTTCTCAAGAAAAACCAAAGAAATTTCCACATACAAAAATATTTTTGCCGCCGCAATTTTTTGTTTTTCATGCCTTCTTTCACAAAATTTTCTTACACTTTTAATACGCGAAATTCTTTTCCACTTTAGTTTATATTTTCCGCATGAATTCTTGTAAATTTTTACATTAGAATAATTTTCTTCCTAATTTCTTTTATATTTACAAGACGTCGTCGTCGCCATTATTAATTTTTCGAGTTCATGCATAATCCACTAGAGGGCAACACCAAAATCTCCATTATTGCCAGATTCACCAACTTATCATATACATTTTTTTCGCTGCAGTTTCCCCGAACTTGCGTTTTATAACCGGAAGAGGGAAAACACTAAACACAGAATTACCAACTGTACATTTTTATTGTACTGTGGAAGCGTGTGTGGCAAATTCAAATTATAAATTAATATATTGGGAAATAGACTTTCTTCAGCGAAATAAGAACAAAAACAATTTTAACACTATAGAGTTTTCCATATTAAGAAGTTTAAGCTATCTATTACATGACTTGCAAAAAATTAAGAAATAATACTAGTAACAAAAATGTAGAGAATTTAATAATTTTTGGGTTTTACAAATTTTGTTTTTATTCTAAACAGAAAATACACTAAAACAGCTAAACTTTGAGAGGCTATAACATTTGAAAGCGAGCTATCTTTTCAAAACCCTCTTAGAGTTTTATTACTTTGGACCAGTACTACCGATCTGTGTTGGTCTCCCTTAGATTCCATGACTCTAAAATTGTTGCACAGTGTAATCTATACAATCTTATTAAGAATTCGTTAAATTCCAAGGTTATGTTGAAATTTTATTAATTTTATGGTCTAACGTGTTTCACAATACAATTTAGTAGACCAGCAAGAAAACCTAGAACTAGAGCTATCTTTATAATAAAAATAAGTTTTGACTCTTCTTTGATATGTTCTAGTAATTAGTGTTAGACCAATGTCGTTGCTTCAGTTATTCGGCCCGAAAAATTATCTTCTGCTTAACGGTCAAATAATCAATATACCACAATTAATACAAAATAAATATTATAAAACATAAAATAATAAATATTCTGCAATTCATTTTATGTTTGGTGCTTTTTTCTTGCTTGGAAACATTTATAAACACATGTAATAAAACAGTTTGATAGGGCATTTGTTGTGTAATTATTGCTAATATTTATTACACCATCAATTTTCAACTTTCAGCACTTAATGATTAAGAAACGTGCTATACATATAACAACATAACAAATGAGAATTTGGTAACAACCAACCATATGTATTCCGCTAGCATATGTTTTAATAACCCATTACCATTCACACTAGTCAATAGTGGATTTGACTACAAATTTTGACGTTATCTGTTTGTTACCCACTTTATTTCTCCACCGAAGAAGTCAATACTGGATAACGTTAAATAATAACACATAAAAAATACTAAACATCGTATACTTCTGGCGAGATTTGCACGAAATCTGATTTAAAAGAGTTTTTGTTGGCAATATTCTAAAAATAGTGTTTAATGGAAAAAACTACATTCATAGGTTTCTTCTTCGTTTATGACACAACTCATGGAGAAATGTAATCCTTATCGACTAAAATATAAATAAAATAAAAATATCTTAGAATTAGAAGTAACAATGTAACAACATTAACATTTGTGATTAATTTATCTTATTAAATATTAATAATTAATAGATTCGAAATGAGTGCTGAATATTTCAACTGAGATATAACAAAGAATCTAAATAATAACATGTATGCATAACGCTCGTATCTTTTTTCGGACCAAAGACTGTATATTTCTACCAAAAACTTTTAAAAAATTGTAAATCGATTTGAAAAAACTGTATATTTCGCGGTATGAATTTTTTTAAATGAAAATTAACAAGGAAAGCAATTTATCCATCATCTATATCGTCATCGTTCTCCATTTTCATATCTCCTTCTGTAGTTGTATTGAATTTGTGCTTGGAAGAAATTTGACAAAGCGATTCCGGCTTTGCTATGAGGTATTTATAGAAATCAACGTATGGATATTTCAAGTTACATTTGACGATAAGAATCGCCTTCAATGTTTCTACTTCTCGTTTACTCGCAACGAGTTGCCATTGTTCTTTCAGACGTTTTGCATTGCGATTGATAAATTTGAATTTTCTAGCGTTCAAAAATTGTATATTTTTTTCTTATTATAAACGCGGTATGCGGTTTTGGAGTTGAAAAAACGGTATACTACCGCGAAAAACTGTATAGATACGAGCGTTATGTATGCATAAAGGCCAGTAAAATCATTATGGCGACCATACACTATAAAACTTGTCAATCGAATTTGTCAAATCGCATAGTGTATGGACTTGGCGGTCGCCGAAATTCTATTTGCACAGACGGTTGTACTGCCAACTATGTCAGACATTGAATCCGGGCACCCTGCGTAGTAGGGATGTGCAAATCGATTTTGTCTTTAATCGAAATCGATTTTTAATTGACTTTTAGCACAAAATTTCAACTTTTTATGATCGACTTTAAATTGCTAAACTTGATCGAAAGTCGACTTTTACTTTCGACTTTTAGTGTAAAATTTTTTTAAAACTACCAATTCAGTTCTCACATTTATTTTAAATTTTACAAAATTTTTCCAACTGTGGATTTGTAGTACATGCATGGTCAACTTTATGTACTAGTAATTTTTGACATTTTATTTTAAACATTTCTAAAATAGTGTCCTTCTTTACCCTACTGTGTATTATTATACTTCGCACATCCATAGGCTATCCCATGGCAGAAGAATTAAGATGATAGATGCATTTTGACAAGTACGAGGAACTTTCACAATTGGGAAATCATTTGTTTTGATACTATTCTTCTTTTTACAACAGTGTTTTATTTTCATGGTTCAATTTTGAAGTGAGAATTTATAGGAAAATAATTTGCATAGTATAAGTATAAGGAGAATTAGTTTCTGCTTTTTATATTATTTTTGGCCTCTCTTTAACCTTCAAGGTATTTGCTAATAAAGAAAACAAATTAAATAAATTATTTATATTTTTATTGTAAATAAAATTTATAATTTAGTACTAAGTAATAAAAGTAGTATTAATAATCTACTATTAACTTTCTTTTTTGTACCCATTTCAAAAATACACCTCTAAAATGTTCCTCTTACTTGTCAAAAATTCAAAAGGGCTATTGTTTGAAAAAATGCATCTACCTCTAAATACTTCTACCATGGGCTATCCCATTCACTCGCACAAAATTCACATACGAAGACGAATAATTAATGTTAAATAATACCACCAGAATAAGTAAAAAGACGATGAACGGAACAATGGAAGCGGTGGGGGAGGAGAAGGGATCGGTTGGTTCCACTAAGGTCATTTAACTGTAAGCCATTTAAACAACCAACTTTAAATTACTTATTTTATATTCCATTCAATAAAAATAATAGGTTCAACATGTGTTCTATAAAGCTGCCTCTAAATCTGGAAAATAAGTTTTACAATTATATTTTATTTCTAAAAATCTGATTTTGACTCACACGTACACGTTTTTGACTCTCATGTTTCGTTTTTTTTATTGCATGCAACAAAAATTCGAAAAAAGTCGATTAATCGATTTTCATGAACTTAAAAAGTTGATTAAACGACTTTGAATTTCTAATCAACTCAAAAGTTGCAAATCGATTTTTCTTTCCAATTGCACATCCCTACTGCGTAGCAGTACAGTGCTGCCGTTTGAAAATTTTAAGGGGGGGTATTTTCCTTTTAAGAGGAGGATTTTGCTTTACAGGGGAGGAATTTTTCAAAATGTCTTACAAGTTTTCAAATAAGTATTACTTAGAATCTAGAGTCTTAGATAATTGCAAATAGTTACACTAATGTATAGAAATTTTATTAGAAAAAAAACATTTTTTTATTCACAGCTGTTACAACTTAAGTCATACTTAGAGCTAAAAAATTTATGAAAATAAAACAAACTCATATACTTAAAAATCAAATATTCCTTCTTTGGAAACAAACGGTAGTATCAGTAAATAATAATAAAAAAAGCAATAATGAATAAAAAACTACAACAAACTTGTCTTCTTTCTTCTCAAAATCGGGTAAAAAAAGTAGAATGTTATTTGTGGTACTTTGAACCAGCTTAATCGAAGGTACCTAGAAGGAGGCATCATTTTTTTTTTTTGTAGCTTTTCTTACCAACCATTACTGTATTAACAGTTGCAGTCAGCAAGCAATTTTGTTTTTTGTGATTAATTAGATTCAACTGAGAAAAAATTATATTTGCCTCTGTACTGCTATGTGGAAAACTTAAAATTGCACCAATAAATTTTTCCAGTTTGGAAAGGATTTTTTCTTTTAAAGCATCAAACTTCTTCCAGTTCCAAATCTAATATATATATATAAATTCATTACTAATTTATTGATATTTATTAAATATGCAAACTTACTTTTACGCGGTTTTTCTACTATTGATTTAAATTGTTAAAAATTACAAGCATTAACACAAAGACAAGCAATAACTTCTGGAAATGCAACACGACAGTAATCCAGCGATAAATAAAGTAGAGCATAGTAACAAATATTTCACAGACAGAAACTAAAATAACACAACAGAACATATTTAGTTTGATTTACGTTTACAACCAAAAATTCAAGAAGACAACCCAAAAATGGAAGAATATGAAATAGGAGGATTTTTTCCGATTGGGGAGGACAGGAAGATTGAGACTTGAGCGGAGTACGAATACTCCGATCGGAGTAGCTTCGGCAGCACTGGTCCAGTACATTCACCTCTAGGCTAGGGTGATCACCATAGTCATATGTATTTGCATTGTTTAAATTTATCAACATATGCAGGTAATAAATATAAGTTCCAATCGAATATGCCGATCGCATATATAGTTTAATAAATAAATTACCCCTTTCGGTACGTCTTTTGATTTGCAATGCTATATTGTAATTTATGTGTTCAATATGTTATACGAATGTTTTACAGAATTATTCTGTTAAGGAAATGCTTCTCTAGTGGGAAGACTCAAGGGGGGCGAAGGGGCGGGGGGCTGGTAAACCAGTGTACTATCCGTCCGTCATGTTAAGTGGTACAAATGTATACCAACCGTGCTATAAAACATAAATAATACAAATACAAAATAAAAAATTTAAATAAAAAAACAATTTTGATATACTACGATTTTAAAACGGGCTAAAAATTATAAAATATTTTCTCCCTAGTCCCTAGTTTGGAGAACTGTTTCCTGAAATTTGAATTTAAGGATCAAATCGTAAGTTTTGGGCACATGACTCCAAAACTTTCGACACAGATGAGTGGGACAAGGCGTTATCTTGCAGCAAAATAATTTTGGATCAAAACTCGACATCTTTACCATACGAAAAAATATGATACTAACTCGTACAACAACTATAACGTTTTGAAGACTGCTGTTATAGCAATAGAACCAGATAGTGAACCACCCTTTTTTCCAATGGCGTCTTTTGAAAAATTTAATAATTATTTACCTCACACCTGGTAATTGTACATTTCAAGCATCTTTGTAAATATGTAAAAAACTAAACTACTATGATAATGATTTCTCTTGCCATGACCATTAATAGCAATGAAATATTACAATGAAGAATTCAAAAACAGTGGATTGTTTGGAGCAGCGGAGCGGTTACATTTTCATTGCTTCAGCTCCAGATCTAGCTCCGGCCAAAACAGTGTGCTCCACAGCTCCTTACTCCACGCTCCACTCCAAATCCCTGCTATACGGTTAATATTGTGATGTAGTACCTGTCAAACTTTCATACCAGCCTGAAAGTATATATACACCAGCCTGAAAATATGCTGTACTATGATTATTGTGTCTATAAATAAATAAACGGTAATATTTTATGTTATATATTTTATATTGCATTGTAAAGTTTCAAGTCTCTAGTTAATCGGGAAGTTACTTTAAAATCGACTGTATAATTCCACCCGAACAGACTAACACCATTGAAAGCGAGTTGATATAAACGTAGTAAAATCAATTTAAATAAAAATTAACAGTCATTGTCATTACTTAGTACATAATTGCCACTGCTTGAGGCAGAAAAGTCTTCCAAACTTTTACTTTCAGCTTCATCCTCCAACAACTTCTGAATATCTTCAAGATTAATAATTTTTGCATTAACGTGAGAAAAATTAGTAAACGATTTTTTTGTACCATGTGCACCACCTATCAGGACTGATGGTGGTATATATGTACCACCCTTAAAATTTTGTATTAAAATGAAAATCAAATGTAAAATATTCTTACCAGCTCTAAACCAAAAGTGAAACAAACTTTATTTACACGAAATTTTGTATTGCAATTTGTAAATATTCCAAAATATGAAAAACAGTTCAATTAATGAGGTTGACGTTCGCCTCTGGCAACAAAATACATAAACCTATTTACAATAATATCTTAAAAAGTTTTATTAACAAAGAGAATCGTTGAAGAGAAAAAATGGTTCACTTGAGAACCAAAGAACATGAAAATTACAACTTTTAGGAATGTTTAAAATTGGTGGTACATATGTGTACCACACGTACCGAAAAGGTTAATAAATAAAATTACAATAGTAATCTCTTGTTCGGCTTTGATGGTTGTTATACGTAATAAAAGGGTTATTATAAGATCATGTTTTTATACGTTATCTTGTATCCCAATTAACACAAATGACCAAACAACTAATAAGTGAGATGGCACATCGAACTTTGAGCCCACAATCCGTTATAGTTTTTACTAAAATACCAAATATGAGAATTTTGACACATACACTATAGTAACGTTCCAATTTAGGTAAGACTGTATGTAGAAAATGTTTTCCCGAAAGAAAAAGCGCACGCACTCGTGTTTTATTTTTTTATAATATGTCGTCGAGCTGTTGCCGTCGTTTAATTTTTAATCGGCTGGGAGCTCTTCTATAAGGCAAAATTTTGAGACAGAAAACAAAAGCACAAAAGACAATTTTTCGTGAACTACAAATTAAAAAAATTAGTTGTAACGCCTTAAAATATTCTGCCAAATTTTTATAATTAATTAAAGAACCTCATAAGATTTACAAAATTAACCGTAAACGAAACGAATATAAAACAAAAAACGAAAAAACAACGTAATATTTTCACGTCATTGGCTTTAAGAAGCAAAAGTAGCAACGTGTGTTTGTATGTGGTGTATGTCAAAGAAAAAAAAATAGACAAAGAATTTTCATTCTACAAATAGGAGAGTAACAACAGTAGAGAAGGAGCAGGAGCACAGAATCGCTCCATCAAACGAAGCAACAAAAAATGTCAACAACTTCTCCGAACTCCGGTGGAAACAGTAGCAGTAGCAACAATTCGTCGAACAAAAACCAACAACAACAACAACAGAAAGGTGGAGACGGTGACTCGTATAGTGATAGCAGCAGTATAGAAGAAAATTTGGAAGCAGAAGAGCGGCGCCGCCGGATATTGAAGAACAGAAATAGGTGTGTGTGCGTTTTTTCGATTTAGTCTATTCGCTTAGCTGCACGATGATTAATAAATTTGTATTATTATGTAGGAGCACGACGTATATGCAACGTAACGTTGGCAACAAGCCGCAACAACAGAAAATGAATGCTACAAGTGGAGCCATCCCCAAGCACGACAAGTCCATGAATGCCGTCGCATCGAATACAGTTGGTGGTACTGCCGGTGGAAGTGGTGTAACCGGAGGGGGAGGCGTTGGTGCGCGTCACATTCCAAACGATCGTATTGCTCTTCTGGTCGATAATGTACGCTTTGTCATTGAGCAGAGCCTAGTCACAGCTCATCCAAATACAATGCTTGGTACAATGTTTAGCTCGGGCTTCCAATTCGTGCATCCGAACGATCGTGGAGAATACGAAGTGGCAGAAGGCATTTCGCATACTGTCTTTCGCGCTATACTCGAATACTATAAAAGTGGTATCATCAAATGTCCACCGACGGTTTCGGTGCCGGAATTGAAAGAAGCTTGTGATTATCTGCTGATACCATTCGATGCAACAACAGTGCGCTGCCAGAATTTACGTGAGTATTGCACATATAATAATGTGAAGATAACGGCGGGGAAAAAAAGAAGAAATTTCTTCTAAAAGTAGGCCCAAGCATTTGACTTAAGCATTTGTAATTTAGTTTTTCTATTTTTCTGTTACTCTTTATATTTTGTTTCTTCCTATCGTGTTTCCCAACAAAGGAGGATTGCTACACGAGCTCAGCAACGAAGGTGCCCGTCAACAATTCGAAGTTTTTCTCGAAGACTTAATTTTGCCGCTAATGGTTGCTTCTGCTCAACGTGGAGATCGCGAGTGCCATGTTGTTGTGCTGCTAGATGACGATGTCGTCGATTGGGATGAAGAGTTTCCACCACAAATGGGCGAAGAGTATTGCCAAAGTAAGTTCCACCTCTTAGTTCTTTTCAATAATTATCGCAACTAATTTATGGTTTGGGATTTTCGTAGCTGTGCACAGTACTGCAATGCATAGATTTTTTAAGTATATAGAAAATCGTGATGTTGCCAAACAAGTTATGAAAGATCGTGGTCTCAAGAAGATACGCTGTGGAATTGAGGGTTATCCAACGCACAAAGAAAAAATACGGAGACGTCCGGGTGGACGAGCTGAGGTAATTTCGAGCTTATAAACTGCAGCATAGTTTTTACTAGATCTCTATTTCGATTTGCTTCGGTTTCATTAGGTTATCTATAGCTATGTACAACGACCTTTTATACACATGTCATGGGAGAAGGAAGAAGCCAAAAGTCGGCATGTTGACTTTCAATGTGTCAAATCCAAATCAGTTACTAATTTGGCAGAAGCAAATGCTGACCCTCCGCTTGAATTGGATGCGAGTGAGTAAACATTCGCACTGCTACACACATCATGTTTTCATTCACAATTAATTTCCCAATTTCTATAGGTGGTAATCCTATACCACCACCAGAGGCAATTATAAATGCTAACGCTGAGGCGCGGGTACCATTTATAGCTGACGCTGATGGTGTTGGAGCAGCAGCAGCAGGTGGTGGCGGTGGTGTTGTTGCTGCAGTTGCTGTAGATGAAGCCGCTGGTGGTGTAATCAATTTAAATGATTTAGCCGAGCAGGCAGCTGGAGGTGCCGTCGAAGAAACCATTTAAAATTCATAAACGACTACCAAATCGAAACCATAAAGCATTTGTGGGAACACATCGGTTTTTTACATACCTTACATATACGCTCGTTTTTTCCTCCATTTATGTAGCTATGATATATATTAACATGTTTTTTCTATTTATTACAATCAAGTGAACATTTGTTTTTGTTTTAGGTTTTTGGTTTTTAGGTTTGTCATTTGTATAATATATAACATTACATAAGGCATTCACTTGGCGATGATTATTAGTTGGAAAAAGAATCATAGTGTTAGGGTTAAAGCTTTTAACTTGTCAGGAAAGTAAATATGGCAACTGCGGCTGCCTTTTTTTCCTTTACATTTTCAAATATCAAATAAGTCACGGCTGCCTTCCGCTAGCGCTGATGTATCCCAATTGATAGAACGGTCGACGGCCATTTTCCATTTGCTATAACGCATATCGCGTTCATTGGAACTGGCAATGGCTTTAAAAGGCTTACGATGTTCTGAAGCTGATGATAGCGGAGCTTCAATGTTAAAGCTTGGCTCTATGACTTTGTATGCTGCCAATGCAACACCCTATTTAAATGCAGATTAATTTGAGTACATGAATTTGTCTAATTTATACATTTTAGAACATACCAATGCAGTAGTTTCTGCTATTTTGGCGCGCACGACGTTAATGCCCACCAAATCACTTTGCAATTGCATAAAGAGATCGTTTACGGTCATACCGCCATCCACCATTAGTTTAGATAAAGGGATTCCACAATCTTGCTTCATTGCTTCTAAAATATCACGCACTTGGAAGCAAATTGCCTCAAGAGTTGCACGCACAATATGTTCGCTTGTTGTTTCCTCGCTGAGGCCACAAATAACACTGAAATGTTAATGACACAATGAGTTTTAATATAAATATTCCAGTAGTAGTAACGCTTACCCTCTCGCTTCCTGATTCCAGTAGGGTGCATACAAGCCGCTGAAGGCAGGCACGAAATATACGTCGGCCGAATTATCCACCTTACTTGCCATTTTCTCAATCTCGCTGAAAGACTCAAACAGCTCTAGATTATCACGCAACCAATTGATTGCTGCACCAGCCATAGCAATACTACCTTCCAAAGCATACGCTACATGCGTGTTTCTACCGAATTGATAACCCACAGTAGTAAGAAGCCCGTGCTCGGATTGTACCAGCGAGCTGCCAGTATTGTAAAGCAGAAAGCAACCAGTGCCATAAGTTGCTTTGGCTTGGCCACGCTGGAAACACTGCTGCCCTACAAGCGCAGCCTGTTGATCACCCAGACATGCCATTATGGGCACACCTTTTAGTGAACCACTCTTAATTTCACCATAATTCTCAGCACTCGAACGTATCTCAGGCAATATTTTTTCTGGCAAACCAAAGAATTCAAGCAAATGTTTATCCCATCGTAATGTCTCAATATTCATAAGCATGGTTCTGGAAGCATTGGTTACATCAGTGACGTGAATTCCGCCATTATGAGGGCCACCAGTCAAATTGTAAATCAACCAAGAGTCGACTGTGCCGAACTGGCAATTGCCTTCATCCATTTCTTTCTTTATTTTTGCAACATTATCTCGCATCCAGCGCAGTTTCAGTGCAGAAAAATATGGTGAAAGCGGAAGTCCACACAGCGGTTTCAGATAATTTTTATTTCTCGTTTTATTTGGAATGGATTCAACGAGGTCGTCAACCGTGCTCGTGGTGCGATTATCAAGCCAAATAATAGCATTATGCAGAGGTTTTCCTGTTTTTCGATCCCAGACAATGGACGATTCACGTTGATTTGTTACTCCAACAGCAACAATGTCCTGCAAAAATAAATAGTTGTAATATATTATTAATACTGGAGGGTACATTTAGGTTTTAACCCTTGTCTTACATAGGGTTAGTGCAAAAGCGTTTTATCTATGAATGCGAAAATTCAAGGTACTCGACTAGCCTTTGATCGCCCCCACCATAAAAAATTAACCAGCATGAAATAATGAATATCATTTTTATTTACCTACTTGAATACTTCTATCACCATGAAATTACCATTCGGGAATTATTTTTCAAATAACAAGAAGATTGATAGACAACGTAGCTTGTAATGTAAAGGCTGTAAATAGCAACAAACAATTAAAGGTCATTCCGGTTACACAAAGTAAATTTCAAGGTCATATAACTTCCTTTCCACATTACTGACAAATGATTTATAGGAACCAAAAATACATGGTTTAGAAATGATAGGTGACCCTCAATCTATTTATATTTCATCAATATATTGAACATAATAAATAACAGAAACAAAACATCATACATTTAACTGAAAGTGTTCTATTGTGAATGGCACTGCTAAATCTTTATTGTCAATATGGAGGAAAGAGAATTGGAAGAGAACGAATCAAAGTACAACAGAAAACAGTGAATTGCTTTAAATGCAGCGACAATTGTTTAACTTGTTAGTTATCGGAAGAACTACTTGCAACCATTTGCGTAGTAATTATTCAAATCGAACGCAAACGTCATTGTTGCTCTGGCAGAAAATGTCCACCTCCAACCAATCCACAAATAAAACAGCCGTTATTGCCGTGTCGCAAATGCGATCAACTAACGATAAAGCCGACAATATGCGGCAAGTGAAGGAGCTTGTGACGAAAGCCAAAGCACAATCTGCCACATTCCTCTTTTTGCCGGAATGTTGTGACTTCGTGGGTGAGCATCGCAAACAAACACTTGAGTTGGCTGAACCTCTTACTGGCCCAACAATGCAACAGTATCAGGAATTGGCGAAAACTCATGGAATTTGGTTATCTCTAGGTGGATTGCATGAGAGCGTTCTGGATAAAGATGCATGCAAAACCGATAAGATCTACAATGTACATGTGTTAATCAATGATTGCGGCGAGATTGTTGGTGTCTACCGCAAATTGCATCTTTTCAATGTAGACACACCACAATTTCGTTTCAGAGAATCGGATGTAGTGACAGCAGGAACACATTTAATACCACCAATTAACACGCCAACTGGGTGTTTGGGCCTGCAGATATGCTATGATTTGCGTTTCGCTGAGGCCAGCTTATTGCTGCGCAAAATGGGCGCACAAATTCTTACATACCCGTCTGCATTTACATTCACCACGGGAAAGGCGCATTGGGAAATTTTATTGCGTGCTCGTGCCATTGAAAATCAGTGTTTCGTTATAGCAGCAGCGCAAGTTGGTTTCCACAATGAAAAGCGACAAAGTTGGGGTCATGCCATGATAGTGGATCCATGGGGTAAAGTGCTCGCTGACTGTGGTGGTGATGATGATTTGACAGTCGCAACAGTGGAAATCGATGTAGGAAAAATTGAGCCAATTGAGAAGGTTATGCCTTGTTTCGAACATAGACGTAATGATGTTTATTCTTTGAGAACATATGGTGCAGGCTCACCGGAGGCAACGCAAGATTTTCTATTTGATAAATATGTCATAAAAAAGGAGACAATATTCTATGAGACCGAGCATTGTTTCGCCTTTACCAATTTGCGTTGCGTTGTTGTAGGGCATGTGTTGGTTTCGACGAAACGCCATATGCATCGTCTAAATGGACTAACCGTCGATGAAATGTGTGATTTGTTTGCCACAGTTTGCAAACTACAACGTATGCTAGAGGCCTACCACAAGACCACATCAGCTACTGTTACAGTGCAAGATGGTCCAAATGCTGGTCAAACAGTTTCGCATGTGCATTTTCATATTATGCCACGCCGCCCAGGTGACTTTAAACAGAACGATCAGATTTATATTAAAATGGATGATCGCTGTTTGGATCAGCCCGATCGCACAATCGAAGAACGAGCAGAGGAGGCCCAAAAATATCGTAATTTTTTGAAGAAGCAATAATAGTTGATGCATTTCAAATGCAACATTTTGTAATAACCAAGATATATTGTTAATAAATTGTAATTAGTAAAAGTCTCAAAAATTATTTGATCTCTTGCCTGTATGGATCCACCAAGTTCCGCAAGCTTCTTGATAGCACCTTCAATGCACAAGAGTGTGCTCTCATAAATTAACACAGGGTCTTGTTCTACCCATCCTTCCTGAGGGTAAATAGATGGAATATTTATCTGATGATAACAAATAATTTCATCCGTCCCTGCACGGAAGATTATGAAACGTGCCGATGTTGTCCCTTCGTCGATAGCTCCAACGAGTTTTCCGAATTTCATCTTTAGTGTTTTCAGCTACTACAAATTGTAACGTGTACAAAATTGAGTTCGAAGAAAAGTTGAACTTTGAACACACAAAATCAATTTGCCGAAATATTTAATATAAACGACGTTTATTATGCGATAGGTGATGCAGCTTGTTTACAACGCACACTCCTTTTTCTCATTACTTAGTTTATTATTTTTGTTTTGGTAACTACCAGTTGTGGATATAAAGGAGACAAGTGATAAGTAAAACCAAAAACACCTGTCGTATTCACAGTAGACAATTCAAGTACAAGAAAAATGCAACTGACGGTAATTACGCGCGGTAATACGGTAAGTTTTACTCTGCTGTTACTATCCACACGGTTATTTATTTATTTATTTTTTATATCGGTTTAATCCATTAATGCTTGAGCGTAGGAAAACGCAACGTTGGTAATTTTTCGTATTCTGAGCAAATAATTAAAAAATCTGATCTTGATGCAGTTGATATTTATTCATATTGGATGTCGTTTAGATTATTCTTTGTTCGATTTGATTCGTTTTCTTTATTTTATTTTATATATTTCGATCCAAAGTTGACCAATTTTAAATTCAAAATTTCTTTTGATGTTGCTTTTTTACAATCCTATATTTGATATAAATTTATTATTTAATTTATTTTCGTCAACAATTCATTTAAAAAATAAATTTAAACTTTTACGTTGCTAAAACGCAACGCTGGGCATAAGTGCTGCTAATTTTGCTTATCTGGAAGCTCTGTAAAAGTCAACTGTTTTCCATTATATTTATCATGGCAGAAGAATTAAGAAGGTAGATGCATTTTGACAAGTAAGCGCCTAGTTATATTGGTGATCGGTGTTTGACGAACACAAAACATTTTGTCCCGTGCTCGGTCAAGAGTTGTTTTTGTCAAAATATACTCGTTTGTTTGATACTATTTTATATGTAATAATACTATTTTGTAAAATAACTCATTCCCACCCTGAATACTCGGCGTGCTCGGTGTACAATACACCGAGCATATCGTGTTTGGTGTGAGAGTGAGTACAGACTCTCTCTTTGTGTTCGGTGCAACAACAATTTTATGGTGTTCGCCGAGCATACTCGTAGTATAACCACAGCCTAAGCGCCTGGTTACATTGGTGCTCGGTGTTCGACGAACACAAAACATTTTCTCCCGTGCTCGGTCAAGGTGGTTACATTCAGCTCGTTGCAGAGATGTTTTTTGTCAAAATATACTCGTTTGTTTAATACTGTTTTATATGTAATGATACTGTTTTGTAAAATAAGTCATTGCCACTCTGAATACTCCGCGTGCTCGGTGTACAATACACCGAGCAATCGTGTTCGGTGTGAGTGAGTACAGACTATAACTTTGTGGTCGGTGCAACAACAATTTCATGGTATTCGCCGAACATACTCGCAATGTAACCACAGCCTAAGAGGAACTTTGACAATTGGGAAAACATTTGTTTTGATACTATTCTTCTTTTTGAACAGAGTTGTATTTTCATAGTTAAATTTTTAAGTGAGAATTTATAAGAAAATAATTTGCATATCATTACATGTACATAGGGAGTATTAGTTGCTGCTTTCTCTATTATTTTTTAACACTTAACATTTTCAAGGTATTTGCTAATAAAGAAAACAAATTTATATAACATTATTTATACTTTTTTTATTATAAATAAAATTTATAATTTAGTACTAAGTAAAAAAGTAGTATTAATAATCTACTACCAACTCACTCTTTTGTTCCTATTTCAAAAAATGCATCTCTAAAATGTTCCCCTTAGTCGTCAAAAATTCAAAATGGCTACTTTTTTAAAAAAAGCATCTACTTCTAAATACTTCTACCATGATTTTTATTATGACTTGTTTATATAATTTGTGTTACCATTTTTTACGTTTTTGCAATGTTTATAAAAACTATATATTTTTATTTTATTTATTCATTTATTTATAATACAAAAGTATGTGCGAAACTTTTGAAGTTTTGAGGAAATACCCTTTGCAATCAGAGGATTTGCTTTCCAACAATGATACAAGTTTATATAACTGCAATGTGTTGCTCACCACTTTAAACCTGCAAAAAATTTGCAAAAACTGTTTAAAATTAGTTTTTAGTCCTCAAAATACTTAAATTTTTAACAATTATTACTCAGTATGCACCGTATCGAAAGCAAAATTGCGTTCGACAGAAAATTCGATGCGCAACGAAAATTTCTACAGGATTGCACTGCCAATATTACGAATTTTACATTCGATCTTCGATAACCAGCGAAGATCGAACGTCGAAAGCAGTTCATAATAAGGGCCTTAGTTCCGCACTCAAAATAATACAACAGTAGAAATCCACAGTTACAAAATTGCAAAATGGCAACTGTAAAAACATGAAAAAAGTATCTACTGCTTAAGGCCACCTTCTGGTCTAGATTTTTTTTTTATATATTTCAAAAGTATAGGCTTTTAAAAGTATACTGTAAAATTCGTATCAATATTTTCAGTATTTCGACTTCTACAGCCTATTTAGCAGGTGAGCACAGAAGCAGGTAAAAGGCTCGACTGAAGTTTAAACTCATTTATCTCGAAATTATATTTTTCTGTAAGGTGGGACACAAAAAACAAAAACTACTCTACCGATTCGCCTCAAATTTTACTATATTATTCAGAAAACCAGTGCTTATCGCAGGAACTAAAAAAAACTTTTTACGTTGAATACTTCTTACTTTTTACATACAAAAAGTAGTGAAAAAAGTGTCTGTTTTCGTAAAGTTAATTTCAACAACGCGCCATTTTATAAATTTTTTTTTTTCATTTTAGTTCCTGCGATAACTACATTCATACCAATCCAAAACCTGTCCCACCAGCAAGATCCGATTTTTTGGAGAGGGCAACTGTAACATAAATTTTAGTATACTTAAAATTATAATTTTTGTTTTTATTATTATTTTTGTGTTTTGTTAAAGTAATAAAATTTATCTACAAAGTTTAAATACTATTGCTCATTATTTAATTTAAAAAAAAATCCTGAAAACTCGTCAAATTCATTTAAATTGAATTCGCCACTACGATTAAAATCAAAAACATAAAACTAAGTTGACAGATTAATAAAGTACTACCTATATAAAATTTAATGCAACAAGTGTGCTTGTTTGTTTGTCCTTTATACGTTTCCAAAACCTTAATTAGATCTTAAGATCAGATTAAGTAAAACATGTCCGGAGGATGTCACAAACTAAAAAGAGTTTCGAACAACTGGGGTGGCATCTTCCATACAATTCAAATGATTTTGAAGAATATCTCCGCACCCATTTACAGAACAGTACTCAGATTTAAGATAAGGATGTTAATTGAGATTCTCAATTTGAGAATATCGTGCACCGAACACAATGGATGCGTTTCCCGGTGTAAAATCATAAAGGCTGCTTTCTAACCATATGCCATGACATGAAAGCAAAAAAACAAAGGATCAATGAAGTCATCATCGCCGGAATCCATAATTTTGTAATTTTATTTCTTTAATAATTGCCAAAAAAAAAAAAAAAAAACGCTATAAAGCGAATAAATGTCATATCAAACCACGCAGCCGCAAAGCAGGAATTATTTGACCGTCAACATAACATCGCCACTAGCACGCTTGGTTTGCGATTATCATGGCTAAAATTACAACACTGTACATCATATATAAATCAGCTGTTTGCTACGGCATATTTCATCATATTTATTTTTTTTTTATATTTATTTAATTATCATCGCAAAGAAATAAAACATTTTGTAAATATACAAAAGTTAGCAAAAAATAGAAATGCCGTTCAACGAACAGGAAAAATTAGGAATTATCGACTTACTTTTCACGGAGGAGCAAAATATACCTACTCTCTTGCAATTGGCCAAGAGCGTGACGAAAAATGTCTGCGATATAGCGACCACGGAAGGTAACAAAATTAGGCTTCCTTTCCTACAAAAATGTAATCCCCCACAATTTTCTTGCAGAGGCACTTGATTACATTTTTACACATATAGAGGACGCGGTCACGCTGCTCAATAAGCGCCCCATTACTAAGGAAATTCTTTTCAAATACTTGCATCACAAGAAGATACCAGTAAAGTCGGATTTCACCAAGGGAGCGCTAGTCAACAAGGTTATCGAGTATTGGAAGACAGCACCAATAACAGCAGTCACAACTTATAATAGTGAAGCTTCTAATTCATCTGCCATCTATGATACAAACAAAGAATTAAGACTGGATAGTGGCGATAGTTACGAATACAATACCATTACATCATATACGTACTCCCCAAATGTTCACTACAGCAACATAAATGCTTCCACAAATGAATTGGATGCTGAATCACAATATCCTATACATTTACTGGCGCGCAAATTCTCCGAATGGTTTTTTGATAACTACAATAAAAGTATTTTAAAAGTAGAGGATTTTTGGTCGGATGCACATCTTCAACTGCGAGTAGCTGCAAATGATCGTGTGGATGAGCATGAATGTGTTAGTGCAGTTGCCGCTATGGAAAGTCTAATGAATTATAAGTTACAATTTGGTTTCCACTTCAATCCTAATCTCACACATTCTGGCGTCCAGGGACGCATAGATGTGCATGGCCTAGTTTTGGTTCTCACGTGTGGCACTCTACATACGCAAGAAAGCTGTGTTGGAGTTTTTGAGTGTACATTTGGGCTGTTGCGCGATCCTTTTGCTGAAAACAATTGGAAAGTGAAGACAATACAATGTACTCTACGCAGTCAGGGCACAGTTCATGTGCCTAGTCTCTACGAAAGCGACACACTTAGAGATGCACTCTCGTTACCAGCTCCAAGTGGTGAATTGACGTAGTAGTAGCTGTTAATGTTTTTATTGCTGATTGAATAAATTAAGTTAAGTAATTTATTGCATATATTTCTTGTTTTAATTTTTATGTGGATTTTAAACTACAATTCAGTCATTGCGGCCTTAGTGGGCGTGCTGCAACAAGTTTCTTTGTTTTTTTTTTTCAAGAGGCATTGCCTACAATTTATTTTTAAACCTTGCAATATTATCTTGGGAACAATGAGTTCTTTGCAGGTTCACTGTGTACTTTTCTTAATAAAAATTTGGGCGGTATTCTGTCATTTAAATTTGTAAGATAAAAATCCGTGTTATTGCGAACTATGAGCTAAAATTATTAAATTTTTTATAGGAATCCTATTCTTTTGTGAAGAAACTGAGGTCAGTATCAGATAAGTAGGCGTGGCACCTCCTATATAGGTGCATATCTTAGGAAATAGGGCAGACACAACGATGTAATTCCATTTAGGAACGCGTCTACAATTTATTCCTCTCAACAGTTAGTATAGCACCTCCCACGTAAATAGAATATTTTGGAAACTGTCATGGATGAAAAGCGGAAGATGTTGAGTAGACTAGTCAGCCACCTTTCATTGGAGTTTGGTGTATAGACTAAGGTTTTTTTTTTCAAATTTTGGTAGAGATTCGGCTTGTTATATAAAAAAAAAAAAACAAAGAAAGTTTGGTTTTGATACAAAAGATATAGATTGCAGCTAACTTCACTAGAGCACACCTCTCATAGTAGAGTCCCAATAAATTTAGTTGGAAATTTTTCGTTAATACAAAGGAAATTAACAATAAGGTTTATTATATGTACAACCGTTGATTGAAATTGTTATGTTTTGCTGGAATTACATTATAATTTGCTAAGGCCCTAACATCAAGTTTTTCAATAGAGTTTTGATGGCTTATAAAGCGTGTTCACTTTCATCTGTTCCGAAAATTTTTAAGACCTACACCGAAGACTTACGATCTTTTCTTCTCCTGTAAGATTTGGAAAATGAGTATTAGGGCTTTAGAAAATTAAGGTAGCGACATGTGTCCCTTCCAGATCGATGGCAGACGTAGGAAGAACTATCTAACATATTGGTATTTTGTTTCAGGATTGTTAATGATACAGAGTACCATCAGCCTATAGAAACTAAAGAGATGACAACTCATTTGTGCGAAAGTTCCTTCAGGGAGCAACATCTCATTTTAACATTTTCTTTAAAATAATAATAATAATTGCACTAAAGAACACAACTTCCTATCATACATATATTTAAAATTATAACATTAATTCTGTAAGTCAAAAAAAGCGAGAATGTATGAAAGGATTGAATCTTATTCGTTCTCTATATGATTTACCGTCTGCTGTGTTGTTTATAATTAGTTCAACTTAATTAAAATTCCAATAACAATCACTATTGTTTGTTATAAATTTCATAATTGGTACAGTTAATTGAATTTATTTTTCATTGGTTCTTTGGCGGACAGCTTTTTAAATTGACTTCCGAGTTGGTGCTTCCCAATTAAATAACCAATTATATAGTTATTCATACTTTAGTCCGTCTGCAAATGAATCTAAAAAAGAACAAACCTGTTGTGATTCAAACTTTTATTTCGAGAGATGAAGACGGCACCGCACACACGCTCCTGCATGCCCTTTAAAATACAATAGAAAATAATTTTTTTTTGTATTGAATATAATTGTTAAAACCATTTTAAATCTTTCGACTTACTGCCAATCAAATATATTTATTTATTTTTTCATTTTTACCCAAAATTTTTAAGCACTTTTTATGCACAGCTTGCGCGCACACCTTCTGAAATATTAGAAAAAAAAGAAATACAAAACGTTTTAGTAAAAATTATACAACTGGAATGAGAGGACAAATTAATACAACGTAGTTCGTCAATGCATTCAATTGCAAATGAATTTGAAAATTACTTAATAAGCGTTTAAGCTACGTATTAAGTTATTTTCACTGCAATGACTTCAAAAGGAAAATATTCAGTAGTATTTCTAAAATAGATTTGCTTCAATCCCATATATATTATTACCAGAGTAAAAACTCTATACGCCTCCCGAGAGATAGATTGTTCTGTATATGCGAGTATGTGCGTGAAGGAGCAAGTTGAGGCGCATCGCATTCACATTATTACATTATTATGCGCAGCAGCGTTCTGAAATTGAAATCAAAATTTAAATAACAATGCCAGCGAGATTGTGAAAGCAATTTAAGCATGCTTTTTGTTTTTACGAGTATTATTATAAATTTGACAAGCATATCTAATAGAATAGAATATGTATATATAATATTATGAACAATTAGAAAAAATTAGAAATTAAAAGTTTTATTATTATTTTACACATCAACTACGGTTTCATTTAATTTTGTTTATATAATAATGATGACTTCCTTAATTTTTGTTTTCGGTCTTTATGTTTGTGACTTCAAAAATATCAGTTTTAAATGCTAAATTTGGAACAATTTTAAAAATTATCATTATTCTCTGTTGTAAATTTAAAAGGGTTTTAATCTTCTTTCTATACAATGGTTTCTTCTCTGCTGTTTGTTTGTTTTGTTTATATGTATGTAGTAAAAGCCAAGCTAACTTAAATATAATATAATCTAATATAATTCGAACAGAAAAAAAGTGTTTCGCAGAAAAAAAGGGGATCAAGTACAAGTATATAATTATAACATACAATGTGTATAATTCTCAATTCAATTAGTTGGTTTGTTTGTTGTCTGTGGTTAATACTTGCGAATTTCATTAAAATTTTGTCATTTTTGTTTAGGTAATAGTTTGTACGTGGATTCTAATTGTATTGTATGTATGCATGTGTTCGTATCTATATATGTATGAATATCGCTTACTAACTAAACGCACAAAAATAATGTTTAAATTTAACATTATTCCACGGCGTTGTAAGAGAAAAATTACATTTCATATCGTTCATCATCATAATTGCGCTCCAAACCATATAGTTTCTAAATGTTATCTCTCAACATTTGCACGTTGTATCAGTCAGCCACAATCATAATACACATTTGCTCGGTTTTACATTTTCTCTTGTATAAAAGGATGTGTTAGCGCTTGATTCAGTGATATGCGCTTCGATGGATCAAGCGCAAAAATATTATCCAACAAATCTTTGAGTTGTGTCACTTTACGATGCTGGTCATCGGGCAAATTCTGATCAGCAATAAGCTCCTGTTGCAAATTTCGCGCTGGCTTTATAACTGGCATGATCACAACTTTTTCCTGAAATAAAACAATTTAAGAGATTTAAGTTGATTAATGGCTTTTCCAATTTAATATACAACCTAACACTTACTCTCTCTGTTAGTTTATCAATTTCGTGATATAGAAAATTACAGCCTTGATCGAAATGCTGATCTTTAAATTGTCCTTTGCGTATTATGCGATTTGGAATTTTTCCTGTGATATAAGAAAATTTACTTCACTAAGTTTCAGAAAACAAGAAACAAAAATATCATTACCTTTTAAATCCATAAAGAATTTCAACATTTGATTATTACTTTTGCCACTAAATAAAATTTTTCCCGTATACAATTCATAAATTGTACAACCAGCGGACCACATATCAATGCCATAATCGTAGGATATACCTAAAATAATCTCCGGAGCCCGGTAGAAACGTGATATTAAATACGGTGTAATTTCATTATCGTTAATTGCAGACGCTGAACCGAAATCGCACAGTTTCAATATTAAATTGCTCTCATTTACAAGAATGTTGTCTGGCTTAATATCCGCATGCAGAATGCCAGTTTTCTTAAGTAGCTTCAGCGCAAGGAATAATTGCTGTGTATAGCTACGCACTGCCTTTATGTGTAATCCGACATTTTTACCATATTTCTTGAGTACTTCACGTAAATTCATTGACAACGGCTCAAAGACCATGCAAAGATGCTGAAATTAGAGTAAAATGTTATAGATTACACCTAAAAAATTTAATAAAAACATAATGAAGAATACCTGTTTGTGGAAAAAGTGACGATATAAGCGCAAGCAATGAAAACGATCATCGGGATCAGCATCATTTAATTTTTTAAGAATTTCCAATTCTCGTAGTCCAGTTTTATGCCTGTGAGGAGGAAAATATTACTTAAAAATGGAAAATTTACTCCAAATGATCACTTACATGATTTCATTGTTGCGTATAATTTTAACAGCAACATTTGCATTCCCACGCGCCTGATCGCGTGCGCGCACCACATTGCTGAAAACGCCTTGCCCGGTGTAACCGCTTACGACATAACGATTGTCCAATGTTTCACCAATGCGTACACGATAGTAACCCTCAGCATCGTCCCAATTGTCTGTGAGAGCAGGATTTTCAATTTGATTTTTGTTCTGAACAATAGTGTTGGGTGACTGAAATGATAGCAATAAATAAAAATAATATTTTTGTATTTAGTGAAAACAAGCCCATAAGAATATATAAAGGGAAAGTTACAGTCACATAGCAGTGACTCACATCAAAATTCGAGTCCACATCCTGATCGGCAAACATATCCCATTCGGTGCGTTTCTCCTTGGTTGTTGACGAGTTTTTGGCTTGACCGCCACTGCCATCGGCGTAGCCTTCTTTTTTGCTTTCCTCGGAAGTAGCTCGTTCGGATTCATTTGGCTCTGTTTGCGGTGAGCGATTATAGCGCTCCTCTCGTTTGCTGGTTGGTTGCGGCGGTGGTGTGCTGCGTAAATCTATGGAATTCTCATCACTTTGCAAAGAACTACTACGCTGCTGCTGTTGCTGTTTCGGAGTTTGAGATTTACTATCCTTCGGTTGTTTTGTTGGGGATGCAGGTGTTAGTGGTGCTTCAGTTTTGCTGCCTAATTTCTAAAGAGTTAGGAGATTAGATTTAAATAAATAAAAATAATTTCAAGCTCGCTCACTCACCTTCAACAACTCTTCACGCTGCTTTCGCCTCATCTCAATGATTTTCTCCTCGTCATCATCATCATCATTTATATCAATGTCCAGATTCCCTTCTTCATCGCTGCTGGAATCTTTCGGTTGAGCTTTTTGACCTTCGCTTAGCGAATCACGATATCGATCACGATCACGTTCGTCACGTCGATCGCCTTTGCCCGAACGATTTCGCTCTTGTCGCTCGCGCTCATTACGCCTTCGATCTGATTCTATTTTGCTTCGGCTATGGGAACGTTCACGTATCCAATGATCACGGCCACGCTCCCGTTCACGACCACGCATACCTCCACCTCCTCCTCCTATCCCTCCTGCTCCCAGACCTTCCTGCTGATGGCGCACACGATCATCCCGCGGTTTACGTTCACGGTCACGACTACCGTTGTCCTTTTCGCGTTGCTTATCGCGATTGATTTCTTGCCGCAGATCCTCCTTATTTCGATTCTGATCATGTCTATTGCGGTTGAAGCCATCTTCCTCACGTCGTCGCCTGCTAGGATCAGATTCACGCCGTTCTGAACGACTGCGACTACGTATCGAAGAGTGTGAAATCATCTGCGCAGAATGCCGTTGTTGCTGGTGGTGATGATGCTCTCGAGAACTGTTTCTATTTGAAGATGAGGTATGCCGACTACTCCTGTGCTCTCTACCCGTGGAGGAGCGTGATTTTCGCTTTGGCTCGGGAGGTGTACATTGGCCACCGCTAGAATCATCCAATAATATAACATCGGATTCATTTGAAATTAGAGTTTTAGAAATTGTATTATTAACATTTTTACTAGTTGCAGAAGAGTTAGTCATCGTCATCATTGTTGTGGTTGTTATTCTTGTGGGCGTAATGCGTTTTTTTTCCGCCGTTGTGTTCCTTACTGATCGTTGCATTTCATCGTGTTCGATGTGAACTTGCCGTTGAACGATGGTCACCGAATTGGAGCGGCTATCATCCCCTTCGGTATCAGACATATAGGCACCAAGACGAGCTTGCAGCAAAGCCTTTTGCTTCATCAAATCTTCAAGATTTAGTTCATCTTCAATAATAGCAACATCTGGACTAGCAACATCAATGGGACTGGAAAATATTTTTAATTGAAAAACATATTTCGCCTATAATCGCAAAATTACTAAAACTTACACTTCACTTTCACTGCCTGATGAAGCCACTTCCATCGTAGTCAAAACTTGATTCTGTATAGTCTTCGTTATCTCCTCTACCAGACTACACGGGTCAGTTTGTATATTGGGTTTGGTAATGCTGAATTTATTTCCATTTGCATGCTGCTCTACGCGCATCATCGTAATTGTGTCTTTACTCGCTTTTTGCATTATCTCTGTGAATTTATCATTCAGAATGCCACTGTGACGCTTTTCTAATGTACCATCTTCCGTCACAGATGATTCGCTGTGTCTATGGTGCTTCTTGGATTTTTTGTGTTTCTTATGGGATTTATCATTCCTATTTGATTTTTTGTGTTTTTTATGTTTTTTTGCTTTCTTGTGTGAACTTGATGAGTGCTTGGAACGTTTTTCTTCCGGGGATTCATTGCTGGAGTCATAGCTAAAAAAGTTTGCACTGTCGTTGTTAAATCAAGACTTCTCGACAACATAACCTCAAAAGAAGGGAAAAATTTGCTCACCTATCTTCATCGTTGGACATGATTGAAAAATATTTCGATTCGGGGCACGATAAAACTTAATTGTTATATATTCAATTTATATGGTGTACGTTTTTAAACGTATTTGTGTTGCTTTTTTCTCCAAATTGTGTACTATACAGGAAAGAAAACCAACGACAAGAAAAAACAAATTGTGACGTTTATTGAAGTATCTATAAATCGCAGAGTTGCATTGGCTTATAAAGTTTAATACTATTTTTCGTGAACTTAATAGTGTGGCACACAAGAATGCATTTCGATGAAATTATGAATTTCAAATTTAGGTGTGAACGACAAAAAAACGAATTTCATTGAGATCGATTTTCGTTTTGACAGATTATAAGTTTGAAAAATAGAAGAATTTTTGTGTTTGTTTGTTGCCTTTCAAATGCCTTTAGATAGCAAGAATTTGTATAGCAATTATGGATAATTGGAGGTTGAGTAGTGATTAATTTTATTTTTCACTTTTGCTTTTTTTATTAAATTTTATAAGAGCAGCTGTGTAAAAATGTCTAAAAATATTTTTCACAACCATTTGTTTAAGTGTTGCTTAAAGAATTTCTCTTTCAGACAGGCGTTCATGTTTGCGCTCGTGTGAGCAGCCTCGAAGGTGATTACAAGATTACCGAACAATAAGACAAATAACAACACATCTTTGTTGATCACGAAGAAAGAAGAAGAACGAGTTGCTGGTAACTTCATCTTGCATAAATTAACCTTGTGACAGTTTTTGTATAATGAAATTCTACTTTTCAGACGCATTTCAACGAACTGCCTGAAATTTCCTTTCGAGCGTCCTCACTAATACTTATCGTTTCCCGCTCAAGTTTTATAATACAGTAAATGAAGCTTCTTGAAAAAAAAAGCATTCAAATATTGTTATTCGGCTAGATACAATCAAGCAGAAAGTCGATTTCTCGTAGTTTTGTCACATGTGCTGCTTAATTGCATATAGCTGAACTTTTCTTTCTTGTGTTATATGTATATATGCACTACGTGGTGTTTGTGGCGATAAGTGCAAAGAGTTTCAACAGAAAAAAGTAACAACAAAATAGAGAGAAGAAGACTGCAAAAACTTCAACAGAATTTGTTATATATGTTTTCTAATAATTTTCAAATAAACAACAAAGTTTCACTTCTGTTGTGAGTGCCTGCAGACACATACTTTTTCTTTTTAAATAAAGAAGAAGGACTTTTTTCCCACAACTCAATAAGAAAATTAAACGAACAATCATGATTTTAACTCAAATTTTAATTTAAATTCAAAAACTTTTGGGGCTTTCTCGATATTTAGTGTGTTCAGCAAATTTATTGGCCCTAAAACACATATATGTATTAAATATATGGTAAAATAGCTACAACTTTGCCGAATAATATCTGAAGTCTTTAGCTCTACAAACCCGACTGAAATCAACAAAATTCAAAGAGGATTTCTCCTAAACTAGAGCCAATCCAGCCAAAGGGCCGATGGATCTAAACTCAGTATATCTACATATTTTTCTTACTCTCTCTTTCAGACAGGCGTTCATGCTTGCACCCGTGTGAAAAGCCACTTTGGAAAAACTAAAGCGTCAAATATTTTGCAACCTTGTAGAACCGAGTTATCGATAATACATGTAAATATATTGATCGATTGTTCAATGCTCAAATGTAATCAAGCCATCTTTTTTTAATGAAATATTGTTGGTACTATTGTGCAATAATATATTTAACAATTTGAATTACATTGTGAAAATAAATAAAAACATAAATATTGTTTTGCCAACATGAAGACATGCGATGGACGAAATGAACGTGCATTTTTACTGGAGTGCATTAAAGTTTACAGGTCTCTGCCTGCGTTGTGGAAAGTGAAGTCACCACTTTATCGCAACAAACATAGGAAACGGGAATCGTATCGAATTCTAACGCAAAAATTTCAAGAACGTTACCCATCTGCAACTCGAGATGATGTTACCAAGAAAATAAATTGTCTGAGAACAAACTTTCGAAAAGAATTGCGGCGTATGGAGAATAATAGTAAATATGAAACAAGTTGTTGGTATTTCGACGAAATGAGTTTCTTAATAAATCGTCGAGATGAGGTTTCCGAGGTGATAAAAAATGTCCATGTTTTTGTAATAACTATATGCTATAATGTTTTCAATTCACAGTCCGAAGACGAAAACGACGAGACACAAAATATAACTGATATGGAAGTTCCCAATGAAGATTGCAAAATTGTTATAAAAAAGCCAAGAAGATCTACTATATCTGAAGATACAATTGTATTTCCTTGTGAAAAAATAAAAAATCCATTAGAAGCCGAAGACGTTGAAGAAATGGAATTTTTGGAGGAGTTGGAACAAGTTCAAGAAAATAGAATAAACACCAATGTATGTAAAAAAACAAAAACCTCAAATATGACCTTCCAATATGAGCCATTGCCAGGGCATACTCAATACAAAGAAGAATCAGAATACGATAAAATTGCAAATATCTGGTCATTGGAATTAAAGAAAATGGCACCAGATCAACAAATTTATGCGAAGAGAGCGATAAATGAAATTTTATATGAGGGACAACTTGGAAACTTACATCGTGATAGCATACAAATTTATTTACCATCTTAATTTATGTATTTTTGTTTTATAGCTCTGACAATTTAGATGATTTCTTTATGAAAATCTAAAATTTTTTAATTTCTTCCATAAGTAATAGGACAAGACTTCAATGGGCTATTGTATTAGTGGTGGCATCGAAGTTAATATATTTTGAGATCATACCAATTGTTTACAGTATTTATGAAAAAATTGTCCTAATTGAATGGGCTATTATGAACATTTTATTTTTCAGTTAAAAAAACTGCATACATATTAAATTAAAACTAAAAATATATTCCGTTTGTATTAATCTTTATTCTGCTATTTCGCCTCCTGGCACCAACTATAAAAAATTAATCATTGTATATAAGTTCGTGGATAATAAATATGAATTTGTTCCTTGCCATTGTTATGTTGTTTCCGTTCAGAAGAATTTGATCCAGCTTGGTTATACGTCTTCCCTCTGGTGTATTCTCGTATTCCGTCACGTCATCTAACAACATATTGACAAAATCATCAAAGCCGAGTAGTGTCCCAACCATTTCCTTATCATTTTTCATGATAATGTGAATTCGTGAACCAATGCATTTATCTACAAGTTCTGCTCCAAAGTCGGACATGTGCGGAAGTAAATGTATTTGAATCATTGTCGTATTAGCAAAAGCTTCGTATACTTACCCAATGGCAACAAAGTGGACACATTCGATGGCGGTGGAACGGCAGTCATATTTAGTACTAAGTTCTTTAACTTTCAATCCTTAAATACTTTTAATAAAACAACAAAACAGCGCTTTTAATGTGACATACAACTCATAATCAGTGTTACAGTGCAACATAAAAAAGGTGAATATGAAATAGTATGAAATAGAACAGGGTGGTAGCTAGCCTCGTATGAGCTCATGTCAACTTATTGATCAATATACCCCAAGTGTCAATCTCGCAACTACTTCACACATTGGTCGTGTTTCTAAAACGAAAACTCACACAACTGTTGCAAAAGTATTTCAAAAGTTTAGAGATTATGATTAGAAGAAATGTCAGTATAAATTATTTGTTCCGTTTTTTCGAACGTATTAAAGGTAATGTAAGCTTTAAAACAGAGTCAGGACAAGGCAATGTTCTGTGATAAATTTTTTTAAGTTTGTTTCTATTTTCTAAAGATATTTTACATGACACAGAATTGCTTTTACAAAAACAAGATAGAAATCAGCTGTTTCCATGATTTATTAATTCGCACTGAGTGCAGCGATTTTTTTTTTTTACTTTGTGAAGACAAAATTAAGCTTTTGTACTCACTTTACGTTACGAGTTGCACAACTACGCGGAAGAGACGATTGAACACAGCCTATGGCAGAAAGAACAATGTGTAGCGTCTCCATCTTAAAGTTTATGACAGTTATACATTTCACATACAGATGGCGCAAATGTCCAAGGAATTACATGAAGATGTCGCACACAAAAAGAGTTCGCTACAATTGTCATCGAAATTACCGGTACAGAGTTGCAATTTTTGTTCTAGCATTAACCCAAAAAAAAAAAATTGGTTGTGTATTAACGAACATAAGCAAATGAAATTAAAAAACACAAGTTCACAAGAAGTTTCACTTTAATACACAACCAATTTTTACAGCAACAATTGAGAACTCTAAAATATACGTTTTGGAACATTCCTCCATCACAAACCTAAAACTAAAATATCTGATTGGGGAACATATTGAAATAAGCTTCCGTAATCTTACATCTCCTACACAAACTTTTGAAATTGACTACAAGTGAAGATCAAGATACCTACGTTATTGGTCAAATTATTAGCATAATAGCAGGATCTTATGCTCTAAATTTAATTTCCTTTTTTTTTCTTGAATAATACTGACGTTATTTTGAACAATCTAAATATACTAATAATAATACCAATAATCGCCTATTGAGGTGCAATAACACAGCTAATATGATCAGCCGTACTCCTCTTGAGAATATGGCATTCCTTAGTTCGTAGTACATGAAAATTGAGTATTATTTAGGTATGTATGTCCGGTGGATGGATTTATGGCCGTTTAAGTTATAATAGGTTTTACATCAGGAGACGGGTCCACAGAGATATGTTAAAGAAGGGAATGAAGAAGTAGACATACAATTCTGCCGTAGGTGCCTTTAATATGTATTTTCAATATTAAAAGTACCAAATGCTCACTTTATTCGAGTTACGGACATAAAACTAAAATAATCAGAACCTTTTCTTCAGAACAGCTCTGAGAAACCTATTCTTTATGTCTTTTTCACTCTCTCTCTTTCTCTCTTTTCCACAGTAAACGTCACAACAGCGCATTAGCACAACATTTGGCCATTTTCCGATGGCCGCCGGGCATTACAAACTTACAACATGTGCGCTATAAACCATGAGTTCTCAAACAATTCTTGCTGTTGGTGCAATATTTGAGAGAACAGTTACAAGTACTTCCGTTCTTGGCTGTGTGAAAGAGAAATCACACAACCGAATTGAAAATTTTCTAGCTGAAAAGGTAAAAACGGAAAGCAAGTGGTGGTAGTTTTTGTGTATGCTTATGTGTAACTGCTGACAAATAAACCAATATATAAGTTTGGTCAAGTGAGAAACAGTTCTGCATATAACTTTGACGAAAGTGGCGGTGTAACGAATACAATTTTTAGAATTAAAGTTTTTTTTAAAGTATTGCTTTTAAATAGTGCATATATTGTTTGTGTAGTCGAAAAATTAAACAAAAAAATATATGAAAATTGTAATGGTCATATTTTGAAACGCTCAAATGCAGTTGAGCGTGAAAAGTTTGTACCCGTTGTCTGACATGTGAATGATACTATTATATAATTAAAATAAAAACACGTACGTATACGCACATTTTAAATAAATATTAAAAAATATTGAATTCATTGGGTAAAAACCCAATAAAGTAACAAACTAAATAACTACAATATTTTACTTAGCATAAGAACCAAAAAAGAAATCGATAGAAATTGTCGCCGAAGTCAGCAGCAGAAAGAAGCGTACATACTAATCGTAACTAAAGGAGAATTGCATCTTCATCTTCGGCATTAAAACGTATTCAGCATAAGTTTAATCTATGTATTTAAATTTTAGCCATAAAGAAAATAAAAACTCATCAACAACATACAAATACAACTACAAGTTTGCAATGGCTTCGTCCTGTCAGAGTATAGACAAAAGAAATATGTCCTCAAGCAGCCAAAGTTTGGGTGGCGGTAGTCTACGCAACAATGGTGACGGTAATGGCGATGGTTCGCATTATATTAATGGCACGGGCAGTTTGGGTCGTTTGAAATATTATCATAAGCATAAAAGTCTAGAGGCCAGTGATGAGGAACTCGACTATCCTCAGGTACGTGAAGGTGAATGCATGGACAATTGCAATGATAATAAATAGGAAACTTTTAATTAATTTCATTAAGAGCTTATTATTTTACTTTCTAATTGAATAATATTTATTTACTGTACGCTACGCTTTGAAGTTTGGGATATATAATAATTGTATAATAACTATGGTTTGTTGAAAAACTTAACTTTCCCAAAGATTCAAGTAATTAGCAACACGATGAAATCGTCTCCTTGCTAATTATTGGGTGTATAATTATTCAAAGTAGTGTCCATCGGAAGTTATGCCATTTTGCCATATTTCAGGCAATTTATGAATTCCTTGCCAAAAAAATCGTCCATCTTTTAAAGCTATGAACGAACCAATTCAAATTTTGATACTTTCAACTGAAGTAAAGCGTATTCCAGTAAGGGCATTCTGTATCGATCGAAATAAGTTATATTTTGATGCGGCAATACGGGGAATTTGGCGGGTGAGGCAAAACTTCCCACCCACTACTTTCCAAATAGTTTTTAACCGGTCTAGCAACATGAACATGTCATGTTGGAAATTTGCGGTCTAGTGCCTGGTCGCATATCCTAGTCGTTTTTCGGTCACTGCTTTGGTGTTGATGTTCCTGGTTGGCCGGTCTTCTCTGGCTTCTGGCTTGGATTGTCGTAATAAATCCATTTTTCATCACTAGTAATAATTCGATGCAAAAACGACTTATTTTTATAGCGCTGAATCAGCATTTCAGACATGCAAAATGATCTTTTGACGTCTCTTGGCCTTAAGTCGTATGTCACCCAGTTCCCTTCGTTTTTAATGAGCCCCAATGATTTCAGGCGTTTGGAAATTACTGCTTGAGTAACTCACAATGTTATTGTAAGTTCCTCTTACGTTTGGGAGGAGTCTTCATCGAGTAACATTTCCAATTCTTCATCTTCGCACTGTTTCACTTGGTCAGGGCGGTCCTTGTTTTCAGTGTTAAAATTCCCCCTTTTAAAGCATTGAAACCGATGGAGTATATTCACCATAAACTTCCGACAGTAATCGATGACTTTCAGCAGCACTTTTTTCGAATTTAAGAAAATAGCAAAACTTCCCGCTGTTTATAAGGCACGTATGCTAACAGGTATGTGGCGCAAAAAGGTTAAGTTGTTTACACTTTGGCAAATTGATACATAATCAAAACAAAAGCTATATGAGTAGTTAAAACACGAAGTTGTTACAGTATGGCCAGATGTGATTCAGTACAAGTTATGCCATCAAATTGTAAATCCCTCATTTTCAAGTTATACACCCAATAAATGGAGTTTGAAGTTAATGAACTATAAAAGAAAAATGCCAAGAAAGAACCCATAGCAAGTGTAACAATTTTGGCTCAAAATATTAGTGGCTTTATTCGTGTAAAAAATATCCAGTCCAAATCAAATGCATTTATTACGTATTTTTAAAATCCTTAAACTCCTAGTAAAGGCTTCAATAAAACGTTGCAAATCAAATGCATGATAAAAGTTCGTACTTGGCTATATTTAATAAGCACACCTCCTGATTCCTCAACGCTTATTTCAAACCATTCGATTTAAAAACATAAAATTTTGATAATACACCCATTTTGGAGCATTAAGTGTTATGAAGCGACTATATATAAAACACTCAAAAAAGGGCCAAAGAGTTGGTTTGATTGGAATTGAATTTGTTTGGAATTTGTCCAGGGACTTTGTATGCTAAATTCTTTTTGCTAGCGAATTCAGCTTATTTTGTTCTTCTTGTTATTGGAAAATATGAGTCCAACTTGTTAAACCATATATTGAAAGAGGAGTGTCTCTATTAACGAAATAGGAAAAGCATTCCAAAGGGTTGCTGATGGGGTAAGCTCATAAAAAGGGGATAGAAAATATAATAATAATTAAGTGGGGTGATATGGGTTTGGCTTATTAACATAAATATTTATATATGATAAAGCAAAAATTGGTCATGTTGTTGTTGTACACTGTATAGTAAAAGAGAGTATATGGACATGATGAGAGTTGGCCTAGCTAATTAGTTACAATTGGTTGAGCACAACAATTTCACAACAGATCAAGTGTTAGTAATTCATTGCACAGCGGGGACAGATATTCATAATATTTAAAGTATGCGTAGTACCTAAGTACAGGGGATTCTAATTATTTTACTTTTGGTGCCCTGTTACTTCAATAGGGTGTATTAATTCAATTACTGACTAAACTTATACTTTCATGCATATTCATGTGTCTATATTGTACAGCTCCATGGCATATACTTTGGCATACATAAAATCATAGCAATAACCTACCATGTTCTACCTATTCAGTAGTGACAGCAGTTGCTATTATTGTTGTTTTATTGCTACAGCATGCGTCCCTGTGTTGCAATGTGCTTCCATGACTCAATGACCTCAACAATTTGTACACCCGCACTTCAATAAATTTTGTATTTAAGTTTTGAATAAGGAATTTTCTCTTGTGGTAATAAAAATACATGATTATTTTTTATTATTTGACAAGCAATCACCTTTAGAATTTAGTAACTTTCGTTCATATTCATATTGAGCTATTGGCCAATTGGATTGTTTGCGTGGCGCAATTGAACGGTGAATGTTAAAAATGTTCATGGTAATTAATAATCCTTACAGGTTTGTTTTTAAATAATGAGAGGTGATTTTGCCATTAGATTCAAACAGGTCTGAAAATTAAAATCTTATGCACTGTAGTTCATCACACAAATTTTTATGCCAGAGTAAGCGATCACATCGGTGCTTAATTATATTAGAAAGTGGTTCATTGGTTGGTTACTCATTTGAACTTCCGATTCTCAGTTTATGTTTTGATAGTGTTCTTTTTCCTAGATTTTCCCCATGACAGTGAATTCAAAATACATACACTGTGCACAATTAAATGCATAGCAAAAGAAAAATAAATAGTCTTTCATAGAAAAGTATTTGGTGTAGCTGGTAGTGAGAGTGTTTTCTATAGAAACGTATATATACACCAGGAAACGTAGTTTTTCATATTGCAATAAACGCATACTTTGGATCTGAGGATAAAAAATGCTTCGAGTTTTTTTTAACGCTGGGGGCTGTTTATTGTGCTGATTTCACTTATGTATATATGTGCATTCAAATGAATTTTAATATTTTATGATAAAGAAATTTTGCACATCCATAGGTACATACTATGTACATACTTTACACTTTACTTTGTGCTTAAATAACATGCTATTTCTTTTTATTAGTTATCACAATCAACTCATATACTGGGGCGTGTAAAATCAGATCGATTTCTTGCATCCCAACGTGATGAAGACCGACGTCGTCGTACCATTATTATATCGAAGAAAAACGATTCTTATGGTTTTACTTTGCAAAGTTATGGCATACACTACAAAAAGGATCAGGAAGTTGAAATGATAACGTATGTTGACTATGTGGAATATGATGGACCCGCATATAAGGCTGGCATGCGTGAGGGTGATGTTATTTTATCTATAAATGGCACCGATCTGGAGAAGGCTGATCACAAGACATTGGTTGATTTTATTAAAAGTTGTGATGGACGCATGCGTATGGTTGTGCTCTTTGAAGATTGCGTAAGAAAGGTAAGTGGGACGAATACCTAATATAATTATTATTAATATAATTTTTTAATTTAAAGGTTGAACTGCATATGCGTTATATTCAATTGCAAAATATACTCCATAACAAAATGAATGAGCTTGAGCGAATTTGTTTGCGTGAACGAGAACTTTTAGAGGGTAAATGGAAAACTCATAGCCTTCCGGCCAGAAAGAAAGTAACCACATCACCAACAGATCCTGAACTGACTGGATTACCATCCAATGGTGATGGTGATGATGCACAAAATGTAACCTACTATCGTTCGACATTATCCACCGAAGATGTTGCGAACATTGCGCGGCATCAAACACCTCAAACAATAATACCACCACCGGCGCAATTTATGCTCACCTATCATTATTTGGATCCAACTTATCGTTACATTTTAAAGCCTTCAACTTCGAATAGTAGTGGAGATTATTTTGTGAGCATTGGTAGCGATGATATGCAGCGGAGTCCGAGTGATCAACATTATATTTTGACACACACAGAATCGGTTGATACCACGGCAAGTGTTGGTGGTGGTGGCATGTTGCAAAGAAATGTAGCGGTTGCGGCAGGGGCTAGGCAACCTCCTGTACCACCTCCCAGAACATGTGAAAAACATAAACCGCCCAATAAACAACAACAACAGCAGCAGCAACAACAACATCCGAAAACTGAATCTACACCACAAAAATCACAAAAGTCGGGTAAACACTGTCATGGTCATTCGTGCAATCCTTGTATTGGACATTTTAAATGGAAGTCCGCCGACAAGGCAGCAGCAGCTACAGTTGCCGCTGGAAATGGTGGTGGTGATAACGTTAGTTTGGATGCATACGATTTGGCTAGCCCATGTTGTGACACCCATTGTGTGCCTACACGCAGACGGACACGCCATAAAGAGCACACACATAAGCACAAGCATCGAGATCGCGAGCGTGAGTCTAAAGAGCGTCCACCGCGTCCAAAATCGCAATCACACACTACTTCTCCTGGAACGAATACAAGACATGTGCATCAACATCATCATCATCATCATCTTACTACACCGGAAATGGCGTCACAACAACTGCAGCAACAACAACAACAGCCTCAACAGTCGCAACATCTTCATCATCATCATCAACAACAACAACTACAGAAACATGGTTGTGATTCCCATAATGGCAGCATGCGTTCGCGTTACTTTGATTTAGCAACTGGACTAGCGAGTCATTGCAGTCTTCATTCGTGCACCTCAAGTGATTTTGCACCAGCTGATTCTACATCGTACACGACTTCCCTCAGCACCGATACACTCTATTGGGATCCAAAAAGTGATAATGCTGCATCACGACAACATTCAACCAAATCAAGACAATCTTACCTACAACATCCGCAGCAATCGCAACCGCAACCGCAACAGCAACAACAACAGCTCCCGAGTCAGCCACAGCAAACTCATGTTCATGGTGTACAATATCAGCAACGCTACCACATTACCGCAACACAAATTCAACCATCCCAAATATACCCGAATACCGCTGCGTATGTGCATAAACCTAAATCGTGGGATAATTTGACAACCAAAGCTGTTGGAGGTTATGGTTTTGGTTATGGCTATTTGGATACAGTCACTGTGAAGCCTGCAATTAAATTACAAATTGCTCAACAACGCCATTCGATGCCACGTAAAAATCCCTACGGTCATTATTCCACCTATGCCGATACAGATGTTGAAAATTATGCACCACCGCCATCACAGTTTGTCGAGGAACTAATTACAACTACAACTACCACTAAGATTACAGCTAAATCAACGGAAGAGCTTATTTCAGCACCAATACAAACGACTACTTGCGATTGTTTAACTAAGCAGCAGCAACAGCAACAACAGCAGCATGCCATAAAAGCAGCTCAATACCAAATCAATCAAACTCAAAAATTCTCACATCATAATAGTTGTCAAATGGGTGGTTATTACTCACATTTACCGAGACCAACGACAGATGTGGGCACTTCAACAGCAGCACCATCTAATGGTGGTATTGTTGGTGGTACGGGTGTAGGTGCAGGTGGAGGTGGCACTAATGCTGATGTTGCAGCAGTATCGGAAGTGACACGATTGTAGGCAACGCTCGTTTAGATCAATCATCATTGGAGCGAATACTACTGATTGGTCTAAATGAGTTCGGAGTAATTTAATTGATATGAAAGGAGAGAAGGTAGACAAAAAGCGTTGATAGTAGTGAAATTTTTGAATTCAGCCTTTATACATATTTTCATGTATTTGTATTTTCTCCATATTACTGTTTATATTGTGATATGTATAAGTTAAGAATAAGAAATTTAAAAAAGGGTGCTGAGTGGAACTATGTGTATTCATGTCGGAATCAGACTTGAATTCATAGTGTGAAGAGGCCAACTAGGACCATTTTAAAGCTTTTATGTCAATCTATCATATATATAAATACATACATTAATTTATTAGTAATCTGATCATAAATATTGCTCAACAAGTAGAAATAGAAAGAAAAAAAGTCCCAACTATAAAAATTCTTGTAAGCAAATCCCATAAATTTCAAACAATAACTCTTTCTTAAGAGATTGAGCAAACAGTTTTACTGAATTGAAAATGTACAATTTTAAATATAAAACATAATGGTGAACATTTATGCTGACTAAAGCACATATGAACTACCTATCCATCCGTATATGTTGTGTACTTTCACTAACTAAACTGAAATTATAATAGAATAGCATACAAAAGACAGATATACATACATACATACATCGAAACAATGAAAGCCAAATTTTATGATATAATTGAATAAAAATGCATGAAGTAGTGATGGGTTGCATTAAATACATACACATATATACATATTATAGACATTGTGAGTATATACAGAAATACATTGATACATACATACATACATATATAGATTTGAACTTATACTGAAATAATGAACACTTAAGTTCTATTTGTGATCTTTCGAAGAAACGTTGAATTATCGCTGATCAATGAAATATTAAATATTTCTTTTCATATTATTAATAAATATATTTGTAAACGTTATTCGAACATACATACAATATATATGTACATCATTGTATGCAAATCACGTACCGATGTAGTCATTTTAGTGTAATATAAGATTTTAATTAGTTAAATATTGTGGCATTTTATTTTATTTAAGACTGAATTGCAACCAAATTTTATAAAAAATACAATGTATCTAATATGAATAAGTAGATTACAAATTTGTATATCTGAATTACATATGCATTACTTTTATGATTAGCTTAAAAATAATGCAATTAATTTATTGTGATATCGAAAGCACATAGAAAGAATATTTGCAACTTTTTAAGATTGAATAATTATATTATTGCCAATTTATTGCTTTTAATATAGCAAAATTATTAAATATAATCGTGCATAATTCGTGAAATATTAGGAATAAATATATGTAGTATAGGTATATCGTATCTAAATAATGTAAAAATGGAAATGCATGTAAAACAAAATAAATGCAAATGTGTTCACAAAAAATGAATTGATGATATTTTTATTTGAGTATTTGAGAGAAGTGAGACTTTGATATGAAAATTATGGCTGCGGTGGCTAAAACATAAAAGCATACTGTGCAATTTACTTATATTTTTCTTACTATTGGCAACTTTGTACAGACTGTCAAATTAAGAGTTTCTTCCCATTATCCTTATACTATCTTCTGCTCTCTCCGGCAAATAAAAAACTCTCTCAATAATCAAAGACATAAACCAAAGCCTTTACACGGTGCATAGTGTATTCTCAGACAATTTACATAAAAATTATACACGATAATAATGAAGGCTTGAATTTAATAATTATTTATTCATTTGGAAACAATTCCGCTTTCAAGTATCTTTATGATCATCATCGTTCATTCATACCCATTAGAGATAGACTGACAACTGAAATAAGTTTTAAGTTATAGTAATAACTTACAAGTAGGATCCAAATTTATATTGCCGAAATATCCAGTTAAAAATCCCAGAGATTAAGTGTATTTTGAATTTTACTCTTACACACACACACTCTCACGTAATGTTTCGAGAGTGCTGCTATCGTAAATAAATTCACTCTGAGCACTGAGCATGCGCTCTGGTTGAACTTTTCAGATTTGGGGTATATGTGAAAAAAATCAATAAACCACCCTTCGTTAAAAAAGTAAGTGCGAAAATATTCAATACTGAAACAATACGTAGACGTAAGAGAGTAAATTTTTGATAAACAACCAAAATTCGTGTAATAATCTTAATAAAATTAGTTGTAAATTTAAGAAAAATATTGCAAATTGTATAATATGTGATTAGTGATAAAATACAATAGAAAATACATACAAAATGTTTCAGAAAAGTTGATAAAAATTCTTTAAAAAAAAACGAAAGTAAGAAAAAATGGGGAAAGAATGAAAAATCGAATTGACCGGCGAATGCGACTAACATATGTCAAGAGTGAAAATTAGAAAGACCACGACGAAAAGAAGAAGAAGAAGAATCTGCAGCAGCAAAACGACTGTCGATGAACGGGAGAGCAGTGCGAGTATCATCATTAAATTGACCAACTGTAACCTAAAAAAAATGTTATGCTAGTTTATTGAAATTGCACATATAAATATGTGAAAAAAGAAAATTGGTTTCCAATAGAAAAACGACGAAATATTGAACGAAATAGTTGTAAAATAAATAGTTGTAAAAAAATTAAACCGAAAAATCCTTTCCATCATATACACCATCATTCGTATGTACAAGGAAGTTATAATTGTGACAGAAGCGTGAAAATCAGAAGAAGGAGAAGAGGAAGACGACGACGAAGAGAAAGAGAAGGAAGTAAACGCAAAAACACACATACACCAACACACACAACGACGAAGAGAACGAAAATCACGCGACGAGAACACAATGAGCTGCGGTTTCACAAAAAGGTATTATTATGATGATGACGATGACGATGACAAGGAATCGAAGTGAAGAGTAGGCAGGGAGAGGAGGTTGATGATAATGATGAATGCGTTTCTCGTCCGTCGTTCAACGAAAGCGCAAATATTCGATTTCGAATATTGTGTGCATTATAATACATAGTAGTAGAGTAGTAAAGAAAACACAGACATAAAAATTAACAAAAAAAAAAAAAAAAAAATAAATAAAAACGAAAAAACGTAAAGTATCGAAACGACAATTTGCACTTGGCGAAATCGCGTGTAGTTCTTGTATTTTTAGTTTTTTTGAATGAAGCAGAAGCAGACGAAAAGTCAGTATGTTTAATTAGAATCATGCGGATACGGATGCAGTGTTGTGTGTGAGTGGTAGAAAGAGCACATGCTGCTTTGTCAAATGATTTCTTGATTTCAAAATTTGTTGTTATAAGAATGAAAAGAAAATGCTTTTTTTAAGTAGAAGAAAAGTAATACAAATTTATAAGAAAGTGATTAAAATGCATGCGAATTTACATATATTACAGAGTGCTCCTTGTGAGTATTTATATTACACAAACAAAAATCATTGCATTCTTTTAGGCAATAATATTTGTGAAAACGAAAAAGATTATCTATCATAGTGAAAATTTCGTGGATTAGCTGTGCAATAATAAATAAGTCCCATTTCCGCTTGAAAATATAAAAGAGATTATTTAAAAAGCAATTAAATGCATATAACTAACTAACTAAATAAAAGTTAAATAATAATAAAAGTAATAAAATATACCTCAAGCCACCAAGAATCGTTTATGTGTAGAGTCGAATATATTTACGTGAAAAAAATCTCTACACCAATTCTTATTGCCTGCATCGACGATTATATTAAGTTGTGGTGCTTCTTCTGTTTTAATCGGGGGAGTAACATAAAGCAGCAAAAATAAAACAAAAAATTAAGGGAAACACACTGCCGTGACTTGTCTTTCGCTGCTGTCATTGATACCATTTCCCTTGCTGTTAAATTACTTTTGTGATAACACTTGTGTAGTCGTCTATTTTACCCTGCATTCATATCATGTGTATGGCTGTATGTATGTACAGAAAAGGAAATACAAATCTCAATTTAAATAAATAAAATGTATTTCTAAGAAATGCTTTCTCATTGATATCGTTCCTTTTGACGGTTTGTAAAATCATATTTCATTTACAAAGTTTATTAATCAATATGCATAATCGTATGCACATGCATACATATTTATATATGAATTGTATATGCATGTATGAATGTATGTGAGTGTGTATGGATATTGTTATTGTACAAAAGTTACAAATGAAAATTACACATAATTACGATAATATTCTCATACCTACTATTTGTTCCTGCTTTCCACCTTCGTTTGTTATTGCTGTGTTTCTTTATTGAATCATGCTTGCGTGAGACACACGACAAAGAAAGGATCTCGTGTTTGTTTGCTGTGTGAATTAAATGCAAATTTCGTCGTAATGTATGTATGCACGTTCTTTTATTTTTTGTTTATTTGTTTATTTTTATATAAACAAAGCAACGGAAAACGTGTTGTTTCTGTAGTAATTTGGAACAACAATATTCAATATATTGTTTAATATTTGGAATAAGTGAGAGTGAAATAGCCGGTCATTTTTGATATATTAATACACTGCGTAGGCGTTGTTAGTTTGCTGGACAGCTACTTAGGATGCCTGGGTTCGATGCTTGGCACTACCAAAAAAACAAAATAGAAAATGTTCTACGCGACACTATCTCTTGACTGGCAATAGCAAATCTCCAACAGTAAAAATTGCATAAAACCGTAGGTCCCTTCCATTCGTTTCCAAATATAACCCGCTACTACGTGAATGGATGCAAAAAGCTCGATCTAGGCCCTCCATGCACTTTTCATATATAATTGTAGCTTGTTAGCAAAAAATCTTCGTGCACCAAATTTTATAGTAATATTTGAGCACATTTTTGTAGAACTAAGAATAGAATATCTATCTTTCAAAGCTTGTTGCCAAATATATATTAAATGCATAATTTGTACAAAACTTTATGAAAAATTCACTTTTTAAGAAGATATTCTCGATTATTGACTAGTTTCGGTTAACTTTTAAGTTTCCTACGCTATCCATATTTCCCTGCTCGTACAACTACTCATACTGGTACCCAGTATTATGATACAGGTATTTAAAAAATCTCAAGCACCAGTGTTAAGTATTTGTAATTAGTATTTCCAGTAGTCCCAAATATTTCGGTTTTTCACATCACACTATCTCAAATTAGAAGAAAATATTTTTTAAATCTAAAATCATTTCCATGATGCACCAGGTTAAATAAATATTCAAAAATACTTGAGCATACGAATCTTGATACTGCCGACTGGTACTAACATTCGTACTTGAAAATAATTAAATACTTTAAAGCTCTGGAACAAACTCTAGACATTGCCCGATGAAATTAGCTCGAATCCATCGTCGCAATGATAGCACAAATTATCAATCTCAGAGTTCGCTGTTAGAAGCTTATACAGACTTCCTACTTGTGGGACCTTAATAGGAAATTTAACCTTAACAGGATCAGGCAGTATACCGGATATTTCTTGGTTAACAACATTGGCAAGTAGATATGGTTGCGGTCAAGCTCCATATCCCTCCTCGTGACCACTGCCGCAGCCACAACTGCCCGTTCACTTTTTCTGTATTTGTCTAGCTCTACCAAGAGAAAGACCTCGATGAGCACTTAAATACTGAGTAAGGGAAATTGTTATTATACCTAAATTGCACGGGGTGTAGATAGAAACATACAATAGTTTAAACCGTCATGAGGATATATCAACAAAATGCTCTTTCAGAGCAGCTTTTCTACTTACTTATTGACTTGCAAAAAGAAACATCAAAGAGTAAAAATGACACAAAAGAAGTTCTTAATTTTTTCCATTCACTATCAAAAAAAAAACAAATCATCTCTGTCTCTTACGCAAAAATTACATAAACATATTACAAATGTACATATATGTAAAATTGAGCTTAAACCGGAAAGTATCAACAGGAAAACATTGGTGATTTCATAGAAATTTTCAACAAATTCTTTACAGTCTTCCATTAGGTTTTGTTTTTAGGTCTAATAAAGTAGGCGGGGATAAAAACGTCTCATGAATGATATATAGGTAGTATTAAATTTAAATACATATAAAGATCAATAAATTTCTACTAGCCAGTTTTAAATCAGTTAACTTTATGAACTCTAGCATGAGACAACTAAGCCTCGTGTGCACTTTAACTTCCAATTATCGTTGTGTTCCAAGAATAAGAACTAAAAATAGTTCATAGCTGGTTATTTATTTATACATATGTGTAGAATTATATACATACATAGTATACGTACATATGTATGTTTTTTTTTTGTATGTATTCACAAATAAAAACTTTTTTGTCTCAAGAATAGTAAGACAACAACAGCAGCAACGGCATTGCCTACGCAAATATGAAACTTAACTCATAATCGTAAATGTTTTCAGTTTCATCAACCAAGCGCGAGTGAGAGAACAAATGACAGACTGACTGAACGGCGACCAGCAACAACAACATCAACCAGAACAATATTACTCTCTATGCACGTCCTGGAGTCACACTCATCCACAAATGGGATATTCAACGCTTTGAAGGATTATATTTATCTTTTCTTCTTGTATGTTTACATAAAGAGGATGTTGGTAAAAAAAAACACAGACACATGCCAACAAACACATACACACATGTATATATACACTCACATTACTGACGCAAGGCTTCATCTAAAGGAGGAGACACTAAATTCATGACGAGCATGGTGTTGATGAGCAAAGTGCGTTTTTTCCGTATGGGATTTTCCAGTGTTTCATTTCTTGTTTTGTGTCTTGTTCATTCTGCTATGCTTTTATCATTTCTGATGAAAAATACGTTTGTGCGTAGGTGTAGTAGCAGTAGTAGTTAGTAGAAGTATTTTTTTTTTATATCGCGAATATCTGAGGTGAGTGGCAGCAGTCAGTATGTTGGTCTAAAGGAGAGGAAGAAAGAGAAGCTTGTGGGGTTCTAAGCACACAATTTTTTTTATTTCTATTTGAAAAAAACATAGCAGAACAGAAACAAACATATTTACTACTTTGAGCACCACTGACTGCTATTGTTTGTCGTTGTTGGAATTTTCATTGTGTCGACGTTGTGTTGCTGTTGTTGGATGATAATGAGATACAGCAACGTCATCACCAACATCAACATCATCTGTGGTTGTATGCGTCATATCTACATACATATATGTGTATGTATATCTATGTAGTACATATGTATGTGTTTCTTCATTTCCGGTTTAAAGATGACAAAAAGTCGGCGGTTAATAATGCCGGCGACTGAGAGATTCTCGTTTTTTAGACACTCAAAAACATTGGAGGCATTTTAAATTAGAAAAAAAAATTGTTTAACAAGAAATCATTAGTATATAAATTATTAATTTTTATTTATAGTAAGACACATACGGCAGTTGACCAATGCTTAATTCAATTTAATGGAAAGAAGAGTTATTTTAGTTTCATTACCTAAATTGAAGAGATTGAAAACTCCCTTAGCTATGAATAGTTAAAGCTATTGGAATGGAGAAGTTCTACTATGAGTTAGGTATTGATATATCCCCAAAATTGAACTTCAAAACAGAGTACTACAGCGCACTGATAGTGCAATTATCACAAAATGTTATGATTTGTATTCTCAAGTGAATAAAGAAAAGATCCAGTACATATTTTTCTGTACGTCTAGTAAGATTATTTTTTAAAGCAAGAAGTAAGTTAATAAGTGTAAATAAAATAACTTTTTTGAGCTAGTCTCCGGGCCTTTGCTCGCTTTGCAACTTAAATGAAATTTCCCTATACTTAGCACTAGTATACTTACATTACCCGGAAAGTTAATTGCTCCAGAGTGCACCAACAAAATTAGTTTTAAAATTTCCAGTGGCATCTTTATACCTACTTATTAAATTTTGAACATTTTGTCACAAAAGGATTGTTGTACATTGCTAAATCCTCATATGAGGACAGTAGCTTAAAAATTCTCCAAAAATCGACTTTATATTGGTATTGGCTAAAACGATTTTCGATTCATAGCTCAAATACATTTCTATTATTTCATATATTTTGGGACGTCTTTTGTCAATATTATGAATACAAATGTAAAGAAAAGCCGATATCTTTTGATAATGTGAAAAAGTGCGGCCCTAAAACATTTTGTTTCGAAATCTAAACCAAAAATCAGATTTAGTAAGCAATTTGCTCGAAACAAATTTGATTATATTGTACTATTTATAAAGAGATAAAAGTTATATTCTTTATCGATTTTGAAATCTTTAATTGTTAATTTTTGTCCTATTTTTCTTATAAAAGGACAATTATTACGAATTAACTGTAAAGGTGAAGATTTAAAAAAGTTATTCTCTCCTATTTTGAATCAATATTATATAGAAAAAATACTGCAAGCAATAATCAGACAGTTATCCTAAAAGGGCTAATTCGACTTTTATAAAACGTTGTAAATAGCCTAGTTTTAATAGGCGATTGATATGGTAGTATCACGAGTACAAGCCACCACGCTATTTTTTCAATCTTGACCATTCATATTCTCAAAATTGATGGCAATGCTTATTGCACAAACTTTGAACTAAAACCATTAAGATATTGATATTTTTCGAAATAACTAATTAACGAACATCTTTAACTTCAATTTGAAAAATCCTTTAGAAAGAACTGTGATTTTAAATATTCTTAGATATCTCCTTGATACCAAAATTTGCCTTTTTTGTCGACTAAAAAGTTAAAGAGGTTTCTAAAATGAATATATTAACGGATACCCCTAACGCTTACTTATTTTTATGCCAAAAAACGCTTTTATACATCCGTACAGTTTTTATATACTAAGAATTTAAATACATATATATATGTTTATACGTACATAGTAAGCAGGCATAATGTAAATATGCACCAGAGGATGGATTCATAGGTTCTGGAAGGGATAGGAGAAGTTTTGGGTCTTTTTGTTATTTAAAAAAGTCTTGAATTCTTTTACAGTGATGGAAACGGCAGGGATTTATTGAAGTTCAATGGAGATATTGAGCGAACTATTGCAGAAAATCAAATGTATCTTCGAATTTTTGTAAATAATTTTTTTTTTTTGTAATGGTCACACAACTTGTAAAGTAAATATTTTTGAATATAGGCCATAACCACGATCTGTCGTTCAAATCTAGTTTAGGATATTTTGCTTAAGGCTGCAATGAACTTATTCTCTTACTTTTTTTTCAGAAAGCAAACCTATCTCAGTAAAATTTCATACTACTTTTCTTCTTCACACATAAATAAAATTTTATCTTATCATTGCATATTTTTGTGAGATAGCAAACCACTACGTACTATAACTACTACTACCACAACAACGATGATAATAATGAGGGGTTAAATTTCGACCTAGTTTTCTGAATGAAAATCAATGTGCCTGTTGTTGTTGCTGTGGTTCTTGTGGGCTTACAATAAAAAAAAGAAGAAAAAAATACTACACATTACGCGCTGGTGTGTGAAAATATTGTGGTAGTAGTAAAAATATTACATAAGGATAATTAGTAAAATATGCCATTGCTGTCCACCAAAAAAAAAAAAACATATTATTCTCGAAATTTAAATTTTTAATTGGAAATTATGTAATACAAAACAAACAACGAGGAGAAAACCTTTAATATATGGACATATGGAAATATTTGTATGTATATACATATATACTTATAGTGCACACTTTTGAGCATACATTTATCTAGGAAAAAATTTTACATATGTACCAAAATACTACCAGCGATTTTATTTGTGTGCTATATTTCTGCTAGAGCGCATTTTGTTACAACAGCAGCAGCAAACAAACTAGGAAGAAACTAAAGCAAAAAAGTATGCCACATAAAAGAGTGTACCTGTGGGCTATTTAAAGGGAAAATAAATAAAACAGGGCATATTGCAATCACGTTGTAAAAATAGGGTTAAGAATGGGCATGATATACAAATACCAATAATGTACCATGCTCATTCTATGCACTATACATAGATGTGTGCATACTTTTATGTGCATGTGTGCCTTGGATGCAAATATATGTGTATATGTACGACTAAATGTATGGAAAAATGTCAATTTAATGGAGGATTCTATAGAGATGCAAAAAAAAAAAGCTTTAATGTTGCCGAAATGTTTTTGCGCAAATTCCTAAGGCAGCCAGAAAAAAGAGAACCAAAAACTATATGAAGAAAATAATGAAACAATGGCATTTTGTTTTGGCTTTTTTTTGTTGTTTCTGCATATTATTTATGGGAGCATCAAACGCCAGAAAAAAGGCTCTTTACACACTCAAATAATAAAAATGCGAATTTTCGCAATGCGTTTGGTCGCAATTTCGGTAACCTATATTTCTTTGGCTCATGCGTTTTATAACACATTCCGACTGCACAGTGTGATGAGATGTTGGAAAAAGTAACCACATTTGCACGTATTTTATAAAGGTATACGAAATGTGCTCAGGCTTTAAGTTTGCGGTTAGATCTTAGAAGAAGAGTTCAACCTACAATACCAATGGTGGAGCCAATCGGGATTGGTGTCGATAAAACTAACAGAGACGAAACGACAAGAAATTAAACGGTTTTGTATTATTACAAAACATTACTGAACGTTTGATTTATATGAACCCGAATTATACGACACAAGTAAGACGAGGTTATGGTTTTGCTCATTTCGTGCTTGTCCTTCGTCCTTCGGCGTTTGTCCCCATTTTAATTATGTTCTGTTTTCTTATTGACGAGTTTCATCATGAGATAAAAAATGTTGGAGTGCTTTCACGCCACTTTTAATAGTATTGCCCAATGACTGTATCGAATTTCAGACCAAAATCCAAACCAGAAATTAAACCAAAACTCAAAACAAAATTAAAACAATAATCAGATCAAAATTCATATGATAATCCATACAAAAATTTAGACCAAAAACTTAACCAAAATTTGCATCAAAATTCAGACCAAAAGTGCGAGCAAAAGCCAAACCAAATCCAAACCAAAAATCAGATTAACAACATACCAAAGGATAATAAATTTTATAAAATCAAAACTATAACTCAAAAACCAGACCAAACAACGTTATCAAGTTCCTCAGAAGTAGGACGTCTATAAACAAACCATGATATTTCTTATTTAATGTTGTTTTTGGAAAGGGCTGCTGCTTCATAGACCCTTTTCTGGATCCGCTACTGGTCCTTTCATATTTTACTCGCCGCTATTTTTAATTACGTATAGAAAAATGGTATTTGGTCACCCGAACGATTTTCTTTAAGGACGTATTATAACTGGATACAATGACTAGGTTCCGGCTTATAATTTATTTTCCAGTTACATATATAGCAAGACGACCTCGATAGTCTAGCGGATAGTGCACTAGACTTTCATTCAGAAGGTTGCGGGTTCGATTCCCGTCTTAGTCTGGTGGTTAATTCTCATTAACTTCGTATATTCACAACCGATATGAAGTGCCTGTCTTTCGAGTCGTCCTTCCTTCAAATAATAATAAATACATGTATAGCATATTAATAAATTAGTTTCTATTCCTTTGCAGTAATATGGTGTTCCGATTTCTTAGTATTCTTTGCATTTGAAGGTCTTTGAACCTTGGTGATGAAACCTTTTAGTGCAGTGGTGTAATGTCATTGGTTATTGCTTAAATTTAATGCAAAAGACATTCAGTTAAACACATTAAACACATCAATCTATTCATTAAATATTCAAAATGGAAATTCCAGGTTTTGCCAACTTTTTGAAAAGTTTGGTTACACTGTGCTTATACCACATATGCATAAATATAAAGGGCACTAAAGTCAACACAAAAAAAGTTTGCCTACTTTTTTTGTAACGCTTTGCTTTGCATTTATTGAATATTATAAACACATTCGTAAGTATGTTGTAGGTATATAATGCAAATTTGTATACTAAATAACTATGTATACTATGCAATATTTACTCATGTGCAAGTGAGTGCATATAGTATAGTATCAGTTTTACAAGCATACATAAATACAAGTTATAGTACGTCAGCATCATCCAACTATCAACCATCAGAGCAGAGGGTACTCATATCTCATACTTATTGTTAATATCGCATAATATCGTATAAATAGTTTGTGTGTAAATTTCTAAATTGATTCTTGTGCCAAAAACCATCGAGTGTAGAATGATGGTTTTCAAGAGATCAGATAATATACATATGTACATAGAGAACAACAGCTACCACCAACGCTGCCGCCGCCTCCGCTGCCTCCACCGCATTCGCTTCTGTTTCTATTGAATCAAAAGATGATTCAGTTTTGTTTATTTTGTGGCACACTCATTCATCTGTATGTGTGTATACAATATATACACATCCATACGTATGTATATCCATGATGCAATTGTTTTTCGAGTATTAGAGACTTTTGAGTGCTTAATCGCTTTTTAGATGTGAGTGGCTGACTGAGGCTACACTGTACAAGCTTAGATGAATTGGCAGATACATACATACATACATATGCACATATGTATACATGCGGGTTCCTACTACTACTACCCATCAAATGCCCCCTCGTTTAGTCAGTTCAGTTTATACGCAAATGAAAAGCAGAAGCTAAAAGTAAAATGAGTTTTTGATTTCACATCAATATGAAGTGAAAACCAACAAAAACAAAAAAAAAATAATAATAAATTCTTCCAATTTTTTTTTTGTTGGCGCCTTCCGCTCTGGCTCTTTAAACAATAACCTTTCGAATTCAATTTAGTTCAGCAATCAGTCAACTAGGCACAGAGAGAATTTAAAAAATATAGCAAAAATATCTTTTCAATTGTTCAAAAATTCACCTTTCTTCTTTTCATCTTTATTACAGCTCTTTAACAATATACACATAACACTATTCAATTAAAACGGTATGGTGAAAATGGAATCCACAGAAGAACAGGACAGAAAGTTAGTATTGGAGTTTTGTCATTTGCTCGAGAAATCAAAGCAATTGTTTAATGGACTCAGGTAAATATTATTTCTCATATATATTGTAACAATCTACATATGCACTTATTAACCAATTTGCAGAGATTTACCACAATATGGTCATAGACAGTGGCAAGCGTATTTCGGGCGTACATTTGATGTTTATACAAAATTATGGAAATTCCAACAGCAACATCGTATGGTATTAGATTCAAAATATGGATTAAAACGATGGCAAATCGGTGAAATTGCTAGTAAAATTGGACAGCTTTATTATCATTACTAGTGAGTATATGAAATTACTAAATAGTAATTTCCTGAAAAGTTTTCACATTTTAGCCAATAGTCTTGGTAGCCACATTTTATAGTATGAAATTACAAAATAGTATGAAATTACAAATACAGCTAGAATCAGTTTGGCCAGTTGAATGAACTTGAGTGAGAAAAAATGGTCCATTCACGTTTTCCTTTCAACTTAGCACCTCCATATTTTCATATGTACCTGACCCTCCAGAACTTTCTTAATGGCCAAAAAAATTCTGCACACAAATATGGAAAGGAAACTACTGGGATTTTCAACTACCTTAAATAAATTCAATGTTGTAGGCCCGTTTAGTTAATAGTCTGTTTTAAGGTATTAAAAGATTGATAAAAGTATGTTGAAAACCCATTTAAAGAGTGCGCACGAAAAAATTGTTGCATAGAAAATCAAAAAATAAGCCGTGAATTAGGGTCGATTACCTGCCGCATTACATCCTCTCTCTTCATTTCAGCATGCTTACCAATGTGGAAAATCTTATGAGACGGTTCTGCAAAATCTGGTAGGTCGGATTGAACGGGCCCTCAACAGTAAAGAATACACTATTGGTATTTTTGTTGATATTTTTGACAACGCAACTTTTGACGGTATATGCAATGCAACAGGTCAGCATGGAGCGGATCCGCTTCTTGTTAACTGGATACGCTCAATGCTGTCCTATAGACTTATGGACTTATGATGGTTCAAGCTGATTGTGGTCAATCCGTGACTTGTGGCGTGAATACAAGATGTCCCCAAGGGGCGTACTCTCTCCACTGCTGTGGTGTCTGCTGGTTGACTCTCTGCTTGTTTCCCTAAATGAGTCAGGTATCTACACAAAGACCTATGCCGATGACGTTGCCGGCTTAATCACGGGCCAATCGGTCGGGTATGTTTGTAGGAAGGCCCAAACTGCTCTGAACATGATTGACTCTTGGTGTTGCTCAAACGGTGCTCTTAAAACTGGTGCTATTCTTTTCACCAGGAGAAGGAAAAATGATTGTCTCGTTTTACCAGTACTCAGAGGAATCACTATTCAGCTATACCACGAAGTGAAATATCTAGGAGTCATTCTAGATACCAAACTTATATGGCGTTCTCATGTTGAGCTAAAGGTTTCCAAGGCACTGGCAGCTTTTTGTCAATGTAAGGCTATTTTTGGCGAAACATTGGGCCTATCACCTTCTAAAGTCTTATGGCTTTGTAAGGCTATGATAAGACCCATCATCACCTATGTGACAGTCAGGCTGCGCTTAAATCCTTGCTTAATCCTCTAACCACATCTAAACTGGTTATGGAAAACACAATAGCCTGCTGTTGAAATGGGTTCCTGGACACTCAGGAATTTCAGGGAATGAGTCTGCTGATCTTCTGGCCAGAAAAGGTGCGGGAATTGGTTTCCTGCCGTCTACAGCCATCAAGACCACCATTAATGAGTGGGTCGACTTGACCCACAATCGTAAATGGGAGGAACTGAGGGGCTTTAGACAGACAAAGACCATGTTATCTGTTATCTCGAAGCGTCTAACAGACTTTCTGTTATCACTTAACAGAAAGAGGTGTAGGCAGTTGGTGGGACTATACACAGGTCACTTCTGTTGGGCTAAACATTTGAATATAAAAATTACACTGTGCAAGTCATAATAAGCCGCAAACGGGAGACATAATGTTTGTAATTCATTCGGGGTCAAGGAATTCAGTGGTGATAACCGTTTTTTCCGTATCAGCAGCGTTTCGTACAAAGTTTTTTTTTTAAGTTTTGGTTTGGGGTATACTGCGAAGTTACATGTTCCTCTTCTTATTGCGGTGAAAATTGGTACCGAGGGGTTTTTGGCATGAAAAAACTGAATCTGGCATTTATTTACAGAAAAAAACTAATTTTTAACATACCTTCTATACAAAAAACCGTCAAAAATCCCCAAAAAGTGGATAATTTGTATGGGAGGTACACTTATTTTACATCGAAACAAGTTAAATATTTTTACACATAATTTTTTTCGTTAAAAAATTAGTTTCGAAAAGTTTCAGAACAATCAGATTAAAAATATGCATCCAGTTCTCATCATTAATCAATCAAACTAAACAAGTAGATCACAACTTTGTTGGTTACATCAATGAATCTTTCAAACCAAGGATTATGCCTACCTTTTGTTTAAAAGATTTAAAATAAAACATCCATAACATCATTACTATTCGAATTTAATTTATTTTCAGTTTAAGAACCAGCGAAACGAACTACCTGAATGAAGCTTATCAATTTTATGCAGCTATTAGAGGTAGGGCTTATTATTCGCGTGCGATTAAAGAAGATCGACCCGATTTGATGGTGAAAAAGTTACGCTATTATGCGCGTTTTATTGTTGTTTGTTTGCTGTTGAAAAAAATGAAGCTGGTGAGAGAGTTGGTAACAGAATTGGAGAAGCAAATACAGGAATATACATCAACGTAAATAAGAAATATTTAATTATGAGTAACCCAATCTAATTATCAAATTCCTCTGGGTATATTTCAGTTACGAACCAGAAGATCATTTGGAATGGTCGTTAGTATTAGAAGAGATAAAAGGTTTTATAAAAGCTGAAGCTGCCGTAGCTGTTCTTCATGCGGATTCCAATCCCATCATACTATCACACAGGTGAGACAAATCGCTAAATTTGCACATCACAACGACGATCTTCGCCCGTGCTTTCTTTGGGAGGAAAAAAATTTAATATAATTTTACCTACAAATATTCTTTAATTTTAATTTGGGAGGTATACTGGTTATCTATGAGTTGATTTATTTTAAATTTTTGATGTTTTATTTGTAAACTAAATTTAAACTTATCTATATAGTTAATAAGTTTGATTTCAATACTATTATTATTTGTGAATATAGGTAAATTTTATTGTGCTTATCACAGAAGACTTGAAACACCCACCACCACCAAACACTTTCACCCAAAATGCATTTGCACATCTCATTCAAACATACATATCATGCATTACAATATCATACATACATTGCATCTATGCACTTGGAAAAGATATGCAAATTTCAAAATTTCATTTAATTTCGATATGCGTGTAGTAGTGATTAGTGGTGGTCTCACCACCATCAACACTATCAATCGCATGCACATATGTTAAACACACATATATGAAATTTCTACTATCACCAATGTCACCAAACACCATTATTGCATCATCACAATCTCAATTCTTCTGTGAAAGCACGGGCCCACACCGTCATTTAATTAGAATAGTTCCACTTCACAAACTGATGATCAGTGGTTCCGGTTCTAGGTTATCGCCGCTAACAACGCCGCCATGCGAACGATCACCGCACATGACATTAAGTTTGCAAGAGATACTCATTGTGGGTTCAGCATGTGAGCAAGCAAAATTCTCGGAGTTAACAATGGATATGTTTAGGTAATAAAACTCTTAAATATTCCTAATTATATTTAATGAATTATTTTTTCTTATTAATTATATTTACTTATTTTAGAATGTTGCAAACGTTAGAACGCGAGCCAACGGAATCAACGCATCCGATGAGCGTATCACATGGCATGCATGGTGGGCATGATGCCAGTCCAGCTGCCAGCCGTATACCACCATATGGTGTTCCAGGTTCTAAGGGTTACTTAGAAAATGGCCGTCATTATCGAGACAATCCTCATAAATATTTACTATACAAGCCTTCGATTAGTCAACTTCTGGTGTTCTTAGCTAGTGGATTTAAAGAATTGCCTCCAGGAGGCGCTTTATTGTTATATATGTCAGCTGATGGTTGTTTCTCGACTACAAAACATCCAGAAGATTGTACGTTAGCAAGCAATACATCGAAAGCCTTTCCTTTTTTTAAATCAATTACATTTTCATTATTTTTCAGTTGGTTATGAATTAGGTGGCCTCGCTACAAGCGTCAAGCGTGATGGCGTTGAAGGCGGTGGTCTTGCATGTCGAGGGAAGGCCTTTAAAGAGAATCATTGTTTATATCCTGGCGATTTGTATCCCTTTACCCGGAGACCAATGTTCATTATTATAGACTCGGATAATTCGTTTGTCTTTCAACATATACCCAGGTACTTCGGTCAGCCACTAGTTATATTAATGTCACCCCAAGATGTGCCGCCAGCATTTCAAGGTAACATATTTTTTAACATTTCATTTATTTCATATTTTCTAATATTTTTACCCTTGCGTTTTGTAGCTGATGTGCAACATCATGGTTCACTTTTTACATTGTTCCTGCATTCCCCACTCACCGCACTCTGTTATGTATGCAATGTTGGCGATGTGCCCATACATCATTGGGAGCGTTGTCAATCGTATGTGGATAGATTCATAACAGAGGCATCAAGACTTGTGACACGATGTCGTATCGACGAAATTGAACAAGGTATAGGATTTATAGGTATGATAATGAACAAAACTGTGCCTCTCACGAATCTAAATAGATTTCATGATTGACTCTCTATTCCATAATTATTTTTTTTGTGTGCTACAGACTCATCCTATGTTCAATTTTTCGGTGATGATTTCTTGCGAACTTTAATTTTGCGTTTTGTCTTCTGTGATGTTGTACTGAGATTGCATCGAGGTTTTCGCGGACGTCATATGAGACCACGATGCGAACCACCATTGCCATCCAATGAGTTACTCGAACATCCATCACTGTCGCATATAATATTCCAATTAGCGTCAGCGCTCGATGTGCGCGGCCATTTTTCCGATGGGCCCGAATGCGACTGATGATTTTTTAGTAATAATTTAAATTTACTATATTATTATAAACAAAATAGTAATAATATTAACAATTATAATGATAACATAATTGTAATTTTCTATCATAAATATTATTATTATTATTAAATTTATTTAATTAGTTTTCGAGTTTTTTATACATACAAAAAAAACAAAAAGCAGAAAAAAAACCAAAAAAAAAAAAAAAAAAGAACGATAACTCTTGATTTCTTTTCGCTAATTATGATACTTTAAACGATATGAGATAACAAATTATACAAAAGAATGAACAAAATATTATATATATATATATACATATATATATATTATATTATATATATATATTATATATTATAGTTAAATTAATGCTGAGCTTCAATTGATGCAAACAAAAAATAAATTAAAAATTATAATGATAAAAAACTGACGAAGAATAATAAACAAAAAATCAGCAAATTTTACGCTATTGTGGAAAATGATTATCAAAGTAATCGAATAAAAGATCACAACATTGAATATCTTGACTTCATTTTAAAAAATATAAATTCAGAATCACATTTTATAACAAGAAAGAATCTAAAAATTGTTAGATAATTTAAAAAAAATGCAAATCTAGGATCACTCAAACTGAGAAGTTTTTTGAAAGTTTCATACATATTGTTGTATGCAAAGTATCATCAAATATAAAATTCGAATTTTTAAAAACTTTTGTTTTCTTAACTTAATATCGGTTCTAGACTTAAATTTGTGGTTGTTCTTCGAATTTTTACATTTCGATAAGTAAAATTTTTGTCAAAAACTAAAAAGATATTGATATAAGCGTTCATTGTGCTTAGTTATACGACTATGTATTTTTGCTGCTAGTTGCTTTGTTGAATTTAAATGATTTTTTCAGTTTAAAATTAAAAATTAAAAGTGTTTAATTACATCATCGATATAATATATGGAAAAAAATGCATGCTGCTTAAGACAATTTCCTTGTCGATTTTATGGACGGATTTAATTCTAAAAGAGAAAAATTTGAAATTTATATTTTTTACGGTTACGTCAAGATACGCCAAGAAAATAAAATAATCGAATGAACATAAAAAAAGAAGAAAATTTAAGGAAATAATAAGTTAAATTAGCTCATTTTCTAAAAGAAAAAAAAAACACAACAAACTAATGAAAACAGAACAAAAAATATTTAAAAAAAACTTGTATTTTTACTGCGTAACATCGGAATGTGGGGCTGCCATTTCATTCCGATAATGGATGATACCACGATAACATATATACTCATTTTATAATATATTTTTGCGGACAAAATTTTATACGATGCAAATAAAACCATAAGAAGAATAAGTAAATAAATAAATAATAAACAAGAAAAAAGGAACTATAAATATGTAATAATAACGGATAAAAATTTATACTTATTGATAATGGAAATAGTTGCAAGTCAAAATTTAACGGTAATAGGCAAATGAAAGGCGCAATATGGAAGGTTAATAATAAAAATATAGAAATTTATATATATTAAAAAAAAAAAAATAAAACAAAAAAAAAAGAAAAAAACAAAATATATACGAATAAATATATTATAGCAAAATAATAGTAAAATACGTAAAAATTTATATTACCAACAAAAAAGAAAATAAAATGGTTTTACTAAAAAAATTACTTACTACAAATTTTTATTTCCGTTTCCGTTTCGAGAACGTTTCAAATAGCAATGTTAATATTTACTTATGAATTTCTGCAGTTATAACGCTTTATTAATTGCCATTATTTGTATACAACCAAATAAAAAAGATGATATGATAATTAATAAATTTATAAAATAAATAAAAAACCTTATGAAAAAATTTATAAAACAATTACAAGAACAAGTAAAGTAAAAACAAGCTAACAACAAACAAACAAAAAATCAATTACTGTATACTTTTTTTTTTTGTTATTTCAAAATTGATTCAAAATGAAAAAATAAGAAAACAATGTAAAAAAAAGCGTTGCAAGTGGGTAATGAAAATGGAAACGTAATGAAATTCTCGAGATATTCATAAATAGCCTAAATAATCTCATATTGAAAATATGAAATCATAACATGTGGAACCAAAAATCACATATTCACAGAATATTAACATTAATTAATTTATTAATCGCGCATTTTAACTTTTGTTTTTATTATTTTTATCAATTTATAGATACTTATCATAATAGTCTCAAAAAAAGAAAATAAATACATAAATTGTATTGTATTATCACAACCAGCAATCGTATAAAGTATGTAACATTTTCATCATCAAAATCAATCACCAACATCAATCATTAGCTTCATGTTCATAATCATCATTAGCGAAAACAAATTATTTAAAAATCTAAATCATACATACATATACAAAAAACACAAACAAGACAAAATCATAATAGTATAGCAAAGTACATAAATTAATGAAAACTAAAAACAAATGCATCAAAGATATAATAAAATATGAGATTGATAAAAGAATGAATGAAAAAATAAGAAATAAAGCACACGTTCGAAAAAAATAATCTCCACTGAGTTTGAATATTTAAATAGAGTTGATCCGGCAGTTACAATTGTTAAAGAGTTAACCTTTTCTTCTCCACAACTTTAATAGAGAGTTTAATATGTCTTTCACTATATTTTGCTAGATGGTTCCGTGCGAAGGAATAAAAAAGCAGGGACCGTAATTGGGCGTTCGCCCAAAACAGCACAGAAAGCGTTCCCGTACTCAAAAAACTTGTAAATAAGAGCAGAGATGAGAGAGTAATTGTCTTCTTTTTCTTGAACAAAATAGCCCGTACTTTTTCTTCGGGTAAAAATGTTAAAAGTGTCAAACAATCAGCTGTTTTGTATTTATCAGCTGTTTCGCTTTTGTGAAAATATATTGAAAATTTGAAATTAATAAATAAATAAAGAATTTTTGGAAAAATAAGTGTTATTTAAAATGGAAAATGTTTAAAAGACATTTGAAAATGAATTAATATTAGTTAATTTTTAACTATATTCTCCACAAGTGACAAGTGACAAATGACCCAAATGCCTGTTCAATTTCTGAACTTCTGAGGAGCTTCTGCTATTTCTGAATAATGCAAATGGTGATTGTGAACCAAAAGATTCTACAAAAGTAGTCAGGCGAACAGTTGATGTTTAATTTTTTCATTATTTATTTATTTTCTTGTAAGATTTAACAATTTTTATTTTATTAAATATCACAGAAATTTTGTTTTTTTGAATTTAACTGTCGTTGACGTTTTGTTTCGTGCAAGAAAATTGGTTTTGTACGTTCCCGTACTTTTGTGCATTTTTGTCTATCAGAGAGAGCATTTTTCGTTTACTCTCAGTTTACCAGACTTTACCCAAAAAGTACGGGAGCGGACCTATTATAAGCAGTATGAAAAATTTTAAATTTAATGCTTAATTGAATTTTATTTATTTGATCATCAATAAAAATTATTTTTCAATTTTTTATTTTTTGCTCAGATATTATATTCTGATTTTTTTTTATGTTCAGGAATTCTAATGGTACAGTTTTGAAGAGCATGTTTTGTTCAAACCTGTCCTAGTCCCAAACCTATTTTTTTATTGTAATTATTTACTCACTTGACAGCAAGAATCTCTCGCTTAGAGGGGACAATCATAAAAAATTTTTTAGTTAATAGTATGCCTGGATAATTCTGACTTTGAAAACAAATATTTAAAAAAATTACTGGTTCCTCTGCAGGAACCACTGCGTCATGACGGAAAAGTTTTTTTTTTTAGATTTTTCGTCTTAAAATCGCAATCTTTTAAATTGAACAATCCTGAATATAATTGAAGTTTTGTATTTTTTCCACAATTTTATATTAATGAATAGTTTTTCGTAGTTACGATGTATAAAAATGGTTAAGAAAGTTAAACAATACATAATTTTTTAAATACAGTTGGACAACTCAAAAATTGTCTTATTTGGTGTCCTATCCTCTCACTTGTCATAAATTGTTTCATTTTTCATACAAAGTTATAGACATTATGTTTATACGACAGTATATGACAGCTTGTAAATCGGTCAAGTGTGTTGTGGAATACACGTATTGAAAAGCGAATAACTGAGTTCTTTTTTTACTATAATTACAGATACATTCCAACCATATAGTAATATAATTTTTTAGTACTTAAGTAAGCTCTGCTGAAAAAAATGGTTGGTATGGGAGTCAAACTCCAGTGAGACTCAAAATCTCCAAATTCTCAAAGCGCCAAAACGTACTTACCAGCCAAAATCGCGAAACAAAATCTGTTGTGAAAAGTACACATTTTTGATACATTTACACATGCAAATTTTTATATCAATTAAAATAATCGGAAACGAACTCGTAAACTTTTAGCATATCGAATTCTTATTGATAATCCACTCACCACAAGTGCGACATTTCCAGCCAAAAAGTTTATATGCTTAAATCGCAATTTTTGCACGATATCGTTATATCTAACCACACTGAGTGAGACTCGTGTTAAATTTGTATTACTTATTTGTATGAGAACTGAGAATGGTTTGGAAAATCCTAGATATCTTTTTGTTCAAATCTACATTAAATCTTACTTACTTAGATCGTTGAATTGGAAGTATATTATTTTACATAGAAAATTTTTAAAACTCGTATAGAGTTAACACTATTACACCAAAGTCTCGATTTGCGTCGTTAATTGGGTCGACGCCATTTAAAAACGACTCAAATCGATATTTTCATTTGTGCATATTCTATAAAGTTGTTTTTAAATTGGTACCGATATTTCAGCAAAAATGTTTACTTCATAATAAGTAAAAGACGCAACTTGGAAATCATCCCAATTTTTAACGATGCATTTCGAAACCACGTAAATCGAGGCTTTGGTGTATTTATTTGGTATTAGAAGTGCTCTGTGTTGGTTTTTTTTCTATGAATTAAGTCATATCTTTCGCAACAAACAGTGTGGTCAACTTTTATTTTTCAAAATTCGCTAAAATGAGGAATAAAACTCGTATATTCTTAAAAAAACGTTAAATTTTGTTCCTTATAAAAATGCGAGAAAACTCAATACATTAAAACTTTTTCACTAATACAGGGAAACATCTGATACTTCTAGTCAATGAAAATTTCTTCGATTTTTCGAAGATATTTTAAATTGAAAAAACGAACTGAGCGCTAAATCACTTTTTTCCCGCGTTTCAATTTGCAAAAGGCACTAAAATCAGCGGGAAAAGCGCTGAGTTGGCCACACTGGCAACAAATTATGTTCCTAAACTTTTTGTCTGTTAGGGAAGTATTTAATAATCTCGCTGATATCTATACATTTTTTAGTGTAATCTATACATTTATTAGTGTAACTCCAATTTTATTCCAGAAGATCTAGAAGTGCTACATTATCATAATATATTTGAAGAGCTTGACGAGTAGGTTAGCCAAAAACTATCAGATTTAAAATCGGTTAAGCCAATTCCAAAATATTAGTGTCGGAAGTTCTTCAAAATTCACTCATTGAACAAAGCATTGCATTCATCGTTGTAAAAATCATTGTTTAAGTGGGAGTTAATAACAAATGAGAGTGAAAGAGAAGACATTAGTAACGGCATTTCTCAGAATTATCTAACGAATTATCTGCATACACAAATAATAAAACACCAATGAGTAGTTTGGTTCTCTTTTGATATTTGTTGTAAAGAGATTTTTTCTGCGGAAAACTAGCACCAGTTACTGGGGCCTTACCGACTAGTTTTACTTATACGAAAAGTGCATTGTAGCAGTAGTTTTTATTAGCTAAGTGGGGGAGGCATAATTGACTGGCACATCTACCTGAAACATATTTTGTGCCAACTCCCTAATTAGGACAAACAGTGTCTAGTGTTCTAATAGAGCTTAGAATAAATTTACATATTTTTGAACAGGAAGTTCGCAAATATTTTAATACAATCATGCCCTCAGCTAATTTTTGAGTAACTAAGAAGCTTAAATATGCCAGAGTCCATGATAAAACAATTTCGGGAAATTCAAATTCTTTCAAATTTCAAATAATTTAGGAAGTGGACTCAAACGTTTTTGATTTGTATCGATACATATGAAGCACACGATTCCAAAAAACCGAGTACTAATCAAATGCAAAAAAGACATCACTATTACGTTTCACTTAAATTGTGAACAACGTTTGGTGTTTTTAACAGCAACCCTGTAACAACTGTCAAACCGTTTGTCTTGTTGTTGTTATCTGTTTGGTCTATTGTTATTTTTGTTGTAAGCTATTCGATGCAGTGAAAGTCAAAACAAAAAATGAATTTTTTGACGTGGCACGCGTTGCTTTTAGCATTTTTCTTACTTTTCTTTATTTCCCTGACAATAAACGCAGAAGAAATACACAAACCATGGTATGAAAATCTTCCCGCTGTGGCAATGGACTACAAAGTTCACATTGAAGCTGGCAAAGAAGATTGCTATTTCCAATATGTGCAACCTGGAGCAACATTTTATGTTTCGTTCAGCGTAAGTGCAACCACTATCACATATCAACTATCTCCTCCCCCAACAGCAATAGAACAAGTTATTAACATCCGCATACATAAATTTCTTTGTTGTCTTGGCTTTGACGTGCGTAGGTGGTACGTGGAGGCGATGGTATGGCCGGTTTTGCTGTACGTAATCCAGCTGGACAAATTGTGAAACCCTATCAGTGGCAAGCCACAGCTGATTACACTGATCAAGTATCACCAGGTGGCTACTATTCCGTATGTATTGACAATCAATTCTCACGTTTCGCTGGGAAACTGGTGAACATTTATATCACTGTAGTGAAGTATGATGCCTGGGATAAGTATGCAAAGGAAATTGAAGCACTACAATTAAATATGCAAAATTTCACGGTGAGTGGCTTGGAGTATAGTGGAAAAATTCCCTACACAATTTTTCTGATTCTTCAAATTATTTTCAAAATACCATATTTTTTATAGACAACCATTGGGACTGTAGAACGAAACATCAACGACATGCATTCCTATCAATCTTACAGTAGAAATCGTGAAGCACGTGATTATGCGCTACTTGTGGATAATAACTCATATATACAAACATTTTCAATAAGTCAAATATTGGTCATTGTGATAACATGTTCCGTGCAAGTAAGTTGGTTTATAAACTAAAGTGTTTTGCTCTGAAGTATTTAACATTATTGTTTGCTCTTAGGTATTTTTCGTAAAAAAACTATTCGATGTGAAACTATCTTCAAAAAGTCGTATTTAAAATGAACAAAGTCTTTAACACAAAAAATCAGTTTTTGGAAGCCCCAAAATCAAAATCATTATTTACTCTAGGCACATTCTTCAAGCTCAATAACTCCACTCCACAATTTACTGGTAAACTCGATGGAAAAAGGAACATAATAGACTTTTCTACGGACATTCTTCATTGTATTTTTTTGTGTTTTTATTTTTTGGTAGTTATTGTTTCACATATATACTATAAATTCAATAAATGTATGTATTTTTTATAGAAAATATAAACAAAAAAGAAAAATGTAAATTAAAAAAGATAATATTTATTTTTCAATACAATGAATGAGAAAATCAGAAACTCTTTTAAAGACTATATTTATCCAGCTGTTGAATTTGTTATAGTTTGGGTTCATTGTAGTTGTTATACTACTACAATGCAAATACAGGTGTATGTATAACTAAATGATCTTATTTAAGCATGAATTGAGGTTTTAGGAGATATACATATATAATGCAGTAGTGGATCTTAGAGGGGGTTTGAGGTTAAACCCCAGCCCTTCCTGAACCAATACAAATTTTAGAGGGACACAAAATTTAAACCCACCCCATCGGAAAGCTGTGAATGTAGTAGTTTACTTATACTTGCATGCCAATATAAATATTGCGTCATTTCAGTTTTCATACGTATGAAACTGTTTACTAATACTAACAAATTTTATTACTAACTGGTTTGAAGTCACGAATGATAATGAAAGTTTAAATAGTTTCTTGCAGATAAATATATTGTAATTTTGAATTGGGAATTATGTAGCACACACTATTCAAAATCGGGTTTTTGTTAAATTATAATAGACCGTGCTCATTTGCTTTCTTTGCTCAAATTTTGGTCACGATTATATAACCACAACTGTATAATTCAATCTGCACAGCTTCAAAAGTCTTTTTTTTCTACTAAATGTTTTTAAAAATGTGTGCACTAGCCTTTCCAAATAAAGGTTGACTGAACTCAAGAAAAAAAAATATTTTTTTGACTTCGATGCATTTTTACCAAGTAGGTGAGATATGAGAATCTTTCTGTAAGTCCCAATCAATTAGAAAGTTATGAAATAATTAAATTAAGGAAAAAATTGGGTAGTCTGTGTAAGGCTGACCTTAAGGGTACAATAGACCTTTAAGATCGCAGTACATATCACCCTTTCTAATCAATCAACCAAAGGCTAAGGGCTATTCATTTAACCTTCACTCACCACTTTCGTATGCATTTTTAAACTTTTGACCATCCCAGTGCTAAGCTTCATATTTGGATCCGAACGCGCAGTTGGCTTATGGTGTACTGTCTATCGTTGCTAGATTATTTCAGACTAACACTACTACTATGTGTTATCACTACCACAGAAGGTTTGGTTTGGCTTTACTCATCCATTTATGCCTTGTGCGCTATATTTCTGTGTCCACAAGGAATAACAGCTAAAGTCGAAAGTTGAATGAAACCTTATTGCATATCTTTCATTATACATAAATCCCAAAATATTGAATTTCTTAAATAAGTATTGGATTTTGATTAATAAAAAGTTATGAGAACTTCAAACTTGCAAATATTTTTCAAGGACTTTATTTAAGTACAAGTGGAAGGGGTTTTTGTCGGAATTACAATTTTTGTTTTTGAAAGTTTGCCATCAACAGGTGGTACTGTATAGCAATATTTTTATTTTAGACCTGTGCCCAGCTATTCTGCGAAACGGTATTCACAGTCAAAAATCAGAATCGCTAATTTTTGACATTCGACTCATAGTTTGTGGCTCACAAGATTACGAATGCTTATTTTTATACGAATCTATTAATTGTTTAAGTTATAGTTCGCTATGTTGGATGTGCTATTTTAAATATTTAAAGTCAATGTCCTTAATAAGCGACCCAAAAAACTTTTATATATGTATTTTTTTTTTTTAAATATTTATGAAATTTTATGTTTTAGTGAGACAGCTACCATTTGACGACCCAGACCGAGGTTTTCACATTCATTCCTGTTGTGTGAGCTTATTCTGTTTTCTATTTTTCAACTGTGCTTAGCATCTAACCTTGATACTCTGCGTAGCAGTGTACCTACTACTTACGCTACCGCGACCTAGGTTAGATAGGTTCAATTGAGGATTTTATTTACCTGAGTTTGTTTCTTGCTGGCATTGTCTGTTATATTGCGACAGTCATATTGGGTATAGTGTCATCGTGCAAAAAGACATATAAGGAGTGAGATCGAAAAAATCTTAACATATATAAAATTCAATAATTTTTAAACGGTTGATCTTAGAGTTTAGATTTTTTATTTAATTGATAATATTTTACAAATTACAGAAAAATATAACTTTTATAGTTCTAACCACTATTTATGAACTCGTGAACCTTTTTTGGTAAGCCTTTCATTAGAGATTTGATAGTTCTTTCAGACACCTTTTTGGAACAGTTTGCCCATCTCCTTTTAAAATCTTCGATATTTTGAGACACCTTTTCTGTTCTCTTTAAGTTTCTTTTCACAAGAGCCCAATATCTCTCCACTGGTTTTAGCTCCGGACAATTTGGAGGATTGGCCTCTCTTGGTACAAAAACTATGTTATTACTTTGGTACCACTCCAGAGCTTTCTTGCCGTAGTGACATGATGCCAAATCGGGTCAAAAAATGGACACATTGTGCTCTCTTATGAAAGGAAGAAGTCTTTTTTTCAAACATTCTGTAGTCACTGTAACAAATGACTTGCTTCTTTTGCGGCAACTGCATGCAGCTTTTATACCAGGAATTCTTTAGGAAATTTTGTCTGCTTTTGGATTCTAAATTGTTCTTCGACATTTCCTCGAGCATCAGCAACATTAAAAATTTTGACCCGGAAGCTGCGTAAAATCTCCCAGTACATACGTTTCGGCGTCCATTATACAACATGAATATTTTTGTATGAAATTCGATTTTAATTTCCGAGCCTTACTTTTGGCGTCTAAATATTTTGCAGTATTTCTGTCTGGAACTTTTTGGACTTTGTATGTTTTCAAACCTGCATTGGCTTTAACTTTTCGCACCAAATAGTCAGAGCACTGGGCTAACCGGGCAGCTTTTCTACCAGATGTGTTTGGAGATCTTTTCAATCTGCTTTCTATTTTCTTGGCTTTCCCAATATCATGTGGTTCTTGTTTTCTTCCCGAACCAGGTTTCCTATCGATGGTCAAATTCTCCTGAAACTGTTTAATAACATTGGAAACAGTTGGACAGCAGACCTTCAATTCTTTGGCCAATTTTTTGTAGGACCAATTTAGATTTTTTTGAAAATTTTTAATAATTTTAAGACGTACTTCTTTTTGATCAAACTCACAATAAATCAACATGTTTGTCATTAAAAGTAACAACTGACATATTTTTCAATGATAACTAAATCAAAGAAATTTTTAAATTACAATAAATTTGACCTCGTATTGCTGCTTAATTTTCGCAGAAATTATGAGTTTTAGTAATATTTACAGTAAAAAATGTTCGAATTTTGTGCCTCTCGTGTAAAATTAAAAAAATTGACCTGGCACCTTTGCACTCTAACCTAACGATTTTATAGATTCTGTTTTTGGATAAAATTTGCACGTAAAAATAATACCGAATTTAGACTTTGACACCCTAAGCACCAGTGCCGTGTTAGGTCTTTCGGGGACCCTGAAGTAAAATTATTTGGGAGCGCAAAATTTTTTTTTTCAATGTTACAAAATTGAAAATTTTGAATAATCAGCCAATTTCGATTTAATTTATACAAATAAAATTCAGCTATGCCATCATTTATTTATGTTTTGAACAATAATGTTGAACTTGAACGTTCTTTTTCATACAAGTATGAAAGTATTTAATTACATTCGCCTAAAAGAGACAACCATACTTACAAATAAAGAATTATAGAAATATTCTAATCTTTTTTTTTTGTTTTTTCAATTTTTTCCTTGCAAATCTATTCTTGAACTTATATTTTAAGCTTACCCTTGTAGCTCAGGGCCCCTAAAGCCGCGCTGCCACCCTCGCCTCCGGATTAAGTTGGCACTGCTAAGCACACTAATTTTGCCACACTTTTTGGATATGAGAGAGAGAGAGGGGGGGGGGGAGGAGTAAATTAGTAACCACCAGCCTTTCAAACCCAACCCAAATCTACCTCTATTTGAACCTGAATTCAAACCTGTACCAGATTTGCTGAAGGTTTTGAGCTTAAGTTTTTTTCAGTAGAATTTTAGATGACAATGAGCACAGTTGCGAAAGTATAAAATATCTTGGAATGGTAGAAGGATCACAAAATTGATCTACCTTTATTGTTTGAAGTAGCCGAAGCCGAACTTCGGTTATTCCTCTAACCTTCCGCCGAAGACCGAAGGATTTTTAAAATATAAAAGAATAAAAATCTGAAAATAAAATTTTTCTACCTAATATTTACAGCACTAATCGTTATACTAGTCGGAGGAACTGACAAATATTTTTCTACAATTTGCTTAGAGGGGGTCGTCTGATGTGACAGCTGTTTTTTATGAAGAACAATGAAAATATACTAGCTCTGTATTTTTATCAAATATTTATCAACATCTTGAGAATAATTGTAATTTCGCTTTAACATATCGTTACCTCTATTCTTCAACCACGTATCTCCAAAAGTACCATTTCTTAGAAAACAAAGAAAACTAAAGGTTTGAAAATCAACTTTCGTGTTCAAGTAAAGATAAGAGGTTGAAAAACTGGCTCCATATTTTTTTTCATACAAACTCGCTGAGAGCTTATTTCTGTTGGGATTCTAAGGTGATTTTATATAATGTAAGCAAAAAAAAACTTAATTTCGACCAAAGTGGAGCTACGTGGATGAAGAATAAAGATAGCGATATATAGTTAAATTCAGTATACATCTCTAAAACGACACCCATCTCAAAAAAAATTGCACGATAGATGCCGTGATTCCAGCTGTTCTGCTCATCAAAAGTTGAAACATCGTAACAGAATTAAGTCAAAACATTGAAAATTTAGTTTTTGGCAGAGTTTTGAAATTAAATATTTGAGTTTCTACATTTTTTTTTTTACTATCTCAAATTAAAAAAAAAAAACAATGAAAAAATAACATTGATCCTGAGGCCAAACTGCTAGCATGGAAAATCCAACACTGCGCAAACAAAAAATACTGATATTGATAAATTTATATTGATTATGTGGAGGTTTATTACTTTTAAAAGGTATTTCCATCTGAGCCTTCTTTGGTGCGTTTTCTCACGGGATATTTCTTGTACGCAACGCATCCACGTGTAGTTTGGCCGCCTACGACGATTGCTTCCTTATGGGCTCATTCATTGAGCTTAAAATTTAACTTACTATTTGCCTATACTATATATCATCAGCATGACCATTTATTTTATATAAATACTCGTGATAATCAACCTATTTTATGGCTTTCCAACTCATGTTAATTATATCCTTTAAATGCTCCTGTTTCACGAAGCATGTGAATTTTAACGTTAATATATGCTCTGTTACCGCTACTTGTCTTACCAAGCGAAAAAAAAGAAGAAAACCTCATACATGTATGTAAACGCATAAATATTTGTGGGTCTATCCTCTATGTGCCCATAACCTCAAATTGAAGTCTCATATCCATGTGTATGTTTCTTGTACACATGTACTTTAACTGTGATAAGAAATGTTTGCATCCTGCTTCTTCATTATTATTGACTAAGTTCCCCACCCATTTAACTAAATATTGTACTTACTATGGCAAAGTACAGGAGCATTCTTCTTTTTCGCACTCTCATTAAAATATTTACATTTTGAGAGTACTACTCGTATATGTTTTATCTTTGAGTGTGTGTATGTGTATCTGCTTATTTGTGTGAGCGAGTGTGTAGCATTTGAGGCGGGGGAGCCGGTTAAGTAATAAACCACCGCCATTGTTAAAATCTCGTTCGCAATTCCTTTCGTTCGCATTTGTTTTTGCTTTTCCCGTTTTTCATTCGTCTCTTCGTACGCATTTCCGCAACCAGAGGTTTTACGAATTTGTACAGTGGGCTAAACTCTTTCAAGTTTCTTCAATTATTTTAAAAAAAACATGAAAGTTATGAAGAAATGAATCAATTGGAGCAAGAATATAATTTCCAATCGTTGATTGCGATCTACTATTCCGCTTACTTTATTTTGTTCAAATTATATGCATTTCTCTTACCCTGCATTCCAAATAAGAAAAATGGGCTAAAAGGTACGCATTCCACCTAAAATTTAACGTTTCGGTTCTTAATCTCCTGGTTCGTCACATAATGTTCGTAAATTTTTTACTTTAGGAAGACCCCCTTATTACGTGTCAGAGAGAGGTCCGATCTTATTCAAAGAAGTAAGAAATATCACAACACACATCTGAGCTTAAGCGTCTATTTTGCAATTGGAGAAAAAATTGCTCTCGTGGCTCTTGAATCTGGATTATATTGGGAACGGTTAGAATAAAAACGTTTTGATATTCAGCAGGAGAGATGAATTGATGGCCTTAGTCATAATAATAGTATATTAACAAAAAACGTTGACAGATTTTAACCTCACATTATTCCCACATATTCTCTAAAGTCTGCTTGGCCGGAAAAATTTAGCATCAAATGGTAAAAATTTCTATGGAAAATATTTTAATTTCTTTATTTTCATTTGACATTAAACCATATACCTACAAACACCACACAACTAGAGTAAATCCGAAAGCTTGATCTGGACTAACAACGAGCTATTGTCACAGCTTTATTTATGGGTTATAAAACTCTCCTGAGCCTTTTGCCAGCCGTTAATGAAAAGTTTCATTTTCAATTTTAGATTTTGCTTGACCCGAGGATTAAACATTTTTTACAAAAATCCACTCTGACTCCTAACCACTTGTGCCACGGTGACCATATGTTGTAACTTTAAAATAAACAATTAATAAATTTTTTTGTTAGTAAATCCACGGTATAATAAAAATTCTTTCGATATACCAATACATATTTACCGCATGAAGATAAAATTCTGTGAAGCATCTTCTTTGTTACATACTAAAGTGTGCGCGTAAAGTGCGTGACTCCGCCCACAGCAGAGATAAAAACAACAAATATACTCGAAAACTACTGCGCATGTCCTGACGTAAGTTTTCACCCCCTCAGATTTCCAACTTTACCGTTAGCGTTTATGTGTTGGAAGGGTGAAATGACGTTGCATCTTTGAAAGGATGAATCAACAACAACAACACAACGAAATGTCGCTGGTGGTTTCTGGTTGCGATTATCTCTCTACTTTGCTGCTGTTTACTGCTGCGGCTGACGGCCTCGTAGCTTGTGGGAGGAGAATATTGAACCGCAAATGCCAGAACAGAGAGCTAGAGACGCCATCTTAAAAGTTGTGAAAAGGATGATCTGAAAGGCAAAAGCGAATGAGAGTATTCTAAGTTGTGTGCCAGAGGAAACACATCGTATCACAAAAACAACAAATGAGACCAGCAAAAACAACAAAAACAATAATGCTGCTGTTATAATTTCAATTGCTCTACCACTAATACTGATTCTTTTCGATAGCGGCAGCTGATTCTCATGAGACTAGTACAATTGCTGATGTAATGGTGGTCTTTAATGCAAATAACGGTATTTTGTGGTTAAACCTCACAGACAACAGTTATGTCTAACTGTCGCAGCAACAATAAACACAAGTATGAACGAACAAATAATAATAAACGAGTGAGCCAACAACGAACGATGAACAACCGAAACAGCAAAGTAATTTCATACATTGCCAAAGAGATAAACACTATGTGGATTTTAAGTGTTTTCCCCCGCTAGCAAAAACTCCAAACTAGAAAAAAGACAAAAAAATAAATTAAACTGAAATAGGAACAACAAAAAACTTTCTCGAATTTTGCTGCCCCATTAGGACATTCTTAATCAAATTTTAAACGTTTAACGTTCTCTAGACTCGCATAACGTATAAGCGCGCAGCACAAATTCAATTGTCGTCGCGCCGTCAAATGCCCAAGTGGACAAAAGTTTATTGTGGAAGCGAAGAAAGCTAAGTCCTCAAATATATTAGAAGTACATCGCTGTGGCAGACAGGCATACAGACAGCCCGCCATATAGCTATATAGCTAAACAGCCAGGAAGACAAAAACGCTTGTTGCTTCGCAGTGTCGTTTGTTTTTTTGTTTGTCTTTTTCATATGTATTGCTGCTGTCTTTACGACTTTTCTTCGGAATCGGAAATTTTTGTGTGCGGAAATTATTGAAATTTCGTTTTCGTTTGCAACAAAAATAACAACAACAACATTTGTCGTGGCGTTACCTGGCGTGGGCGTTCTTGTGAGAATTTCCTGTTCTATTTCTACTTGAGTTTTTTTTTAATTCCTTGTGGTCCCTCATTGAGACAAATTTTCCCTGCGGAAAGAAAAGGAAAGTGCAGTGTCGGTCTGGGAGTGATTCGATGCAAATGAATTGTTTCTCGGTGAGACAAATCCGTCGGACGTCGAGCAACATTCCAACACAATTTCCGGTTTAATGTAAATGTTTTAAAATTTTTGCAACAAGTTTAGTGCAACTGTTTGTGTTTAAAAATAATACAAATGTGAATGTGTTTGATTTAAGATGAGTTGAATGAAAGAGTAAATAAATTTGAAATATCGTCAAAAGTTTTGTGACTTAAACCTAATACTTTAAAATAAAATTGGATTTGGAGTAAACGTGTGAATTTAATATATTCATTATAAGGTAACTAATCATAAAAAGAAACAATTTAAGACAAGTTTTCATATAATTACGTCCTGATTGCGTTTGTATTTTATTCTAAGTTATTTTCCTCTGGCAGCTACAGCTTTTTTTTAGTTAATTTAGCATAACGATAATTGAGAATTAAAGAATTTTTGTTTGGTAATTTGAAACAGCTCACTAAAAACTACGTAATTTTGTAGCTGCTCAATAAATCATCAATTTTAAAACCGAAATTTCTGCTTTACCGCATGAAAGTGCCCATAAACAACAAGCATTTTAACCACGGGCTATTTATATTTAACAGCTGCGAATAGCAGCATTTCGAAGTTATAAAACTAAAGGCAAAAAATGGCTTCTTTAAACTTCCTGGTTTACTGCGTTGGCCATGACGCTTCATGATGTAAATATTAATTCTGTGGTAAAAAGGAAAAACAGCCTGATTTGGCTTAAGATAGAAAACATTTTATCATATATTTTAGATTAGAAATATTAAACTGCTACGAATTTTAAAATAATTTTTGGAATTATATATTACTTTAAGCAAGTTCTTTGATTTGAGTCTTTTGAAACAGTGCTATGTATATGGTATGGCAAGTAAATATTATTCCTTTTCACCACAGAATTGTAGATCTTCCGTCGAGTAATAGAGTCACTCTTTGTTAGGTGGTTGATATAATTAATCTCTGTTATAACCAAAATCACGTTGACCCTGTTTCTTTGGAGAAGTTCTTGCAGAATCCTTGAATGATCAATTTTAAAGGGAAGATCATTGACTGGGGACTTAGGCTGTGTTTGCTCTCGTAAAGTTAATGTGTTGGTGAATTTTCTTTGATAGTGGATGTCGTTTATGCGGCTAGATTAGCCTGCTCACCGAGAGAGTTTTATTTTAAATTTGGTCCAATTGGCAAAGGTAGTATCATTTTTGATTAATCTTTGGGGTGTTAATTACTTTACCTTGAATAATCTTATTTTTTATTAAATCTATTTTGTTTGCTTTAAGCAGCTGATACTTAAGTTCGGAATCGGTCACGACAATAGTAGTAGACTGGTATTTGCCCGACATTTATTCAGATGCCCAATATAGATGCATGCACCCCTATTGACCAGTAATATGCACTGACTTGTTTTTGGTGATTAGACCATTGATTCTTGCAAGATTACAAGATGACCAGAACTTCGTGGTTAATTGAAGTAATTTATCATTCCGCACAACAATGTGTTACTTTGAGCTTGCAAAATTGTGCCGATTCTTTTTCGCTGTTCTTATAGATTACAAACACAATACTGATGGAATGAACTCTTTCTTGTGGGGTAAAACTTGCACAACTCGCGTTTTTCATTCATTTAAACTGTGAATTTGTACACGAGTAAATTCATAGTTCTATTGTGAATGCGAATGGGAACCACTATATCTTCCAAGATGTACATCATTGGCTGTATAGGCTGATATAACCGCCAGAATCTGTTGTCATCGGTGCTTGAAACCTCAATAAAAGTGTAATGCTTTAGGCTGGATATCATCCACCAGGACATGATTTTTTTACACTTTTTTACATGCCTACATATAAAGAGATTCGATTTAAAGATAATTAAAGATCGGTTTGTGAGAAAATTTAAACACGGGTTATTTTTCAACTCAATTTAACTACATAAGTACATATGTTTTCAATGATTTATGGCCAGGTAGCGGATTATGAAGAATTTTCTTAATTTTCTACTTAATCTTGATGACGGATAAAATTTGTACGCGTTTTAACCCTCCTGATTCCAAACATATAAATTTTGTTTTGACTTTTTGCAATTTTTTAAAAAATTCACTTTTTTTGCTTGTTGGTGCTTTTTTAGAATTTTTAGTACCTTTTTCAAAGAAACAAAGCCTTTTTGTTGTTCCTCCACCCATTGTGCCTTTTACATCTTTCATTAATTTTAATGATCGATGTTTTGGGAAGGAAATATTTAGAACAGATAAAAACATTTCGTTTTGCTTCGTTTGCACTGTAATAACTTCTCATGTTGGGACAAAAAAATTAAGTTTTTACTAAGGTCATTGTTGGTTGAAAACGGAAGTCGGTATATTCTACTACTACTACTATTATTATTATGGCACAACAGCCTATAGAGGGCCTAGACCTAGCTTTTCGCATCCATTCATGGAAGGGAAAAGCTTTTTTTTTAGGGAATTTTTACTTTTGGACGTTTGCCATTGCCAGCCAAGAGCTGGTGCCGTGTAGAAAAATTTGTATTTTCTATCTTTGATTTTTGAACATGCCGAGATTTGAACCCGGACACCTCTGCTTAGCAGTCCAAGACATTAAACACTAGGCTACGGCGACCACTTGTTATATTCTGGCTGAAGAAAACGCATCTGCAACTTTATTTGACGTCTACGACGATTTTGCTTTTGTAACGTGAAAAAATGTGCGACTTCGTTAGCCTTGCTCTACTCACACTCCATTTGGTTTAAAAATTCCATTTTAATGAGTTTTTTAATAAAATAGAAATCTTTTAAATTGTAACTGACTTCCAATGTTTTTCAGCCTTTTTTTGGTTTTATGCTGTCTTTTTTGGTGATTTTAAGTAACTTTTCTTGGCTTTTTTGTTATTTTATTTTGATTTTTTCTTAGTTGTTAGGTCCACAAAATCCGCTCCCTGGTTATTACATTTTTATGTAATAATTTTGTGCTTAAATTTGGTTTTATTAAATTAAAATTGCGAACTTCGTAACCTAGAAAACCCCATTTATAATTGAATTAGAACCATAGTGATTAATACATTTTTATTTTTTCATTTAAAAATTATTTTAAGCATACATATTTTGATTTCGACTATGTATACGGAAAGGGTTAATTAGTGAGATGCAGAAATATGCATTCGTTTCTGAATTAGCGTAATCGCAATTTTTGTTTTAATAAATGAGACAGTTTCGAAACACAAACGGTTGTGAAATGATGTAAAAAAAGAAAATTATAATATTTTAATTAAGAGAACATTGAATTAATAAAGTCGTAACATTTTTATCTTAGTTCTGCTCCTCATACTCTTAAACGTCATCAAAAACAAGATTACAAACCATTAACGTTGTTGTTTGTTTTCTTAATTAAAAATAACACGCGCAGATTAAATCATTACAAAAATTACGAGTGCATAGAAAAAAATACCAGAAGAACATATTTTCTTGTGTTTTTATCAAGAATTACGCATTTAAGTGAATCTCTGCAGCAGCTAACTTAGAAGCTCGTTACCAAACACGCGCTAAGCCATCCGCCAAGGACTTCCGGTGCGAGTGGCGATATCTGCATGCCACACACACACATACATAAATACACATAAATAGCACGCCATAGCATCAACGCTATTGGTTGTATATATTACTCTGCTATATTAATGTGTAATGTGTTTTTCATTTTATCTAAGCAGTATAATCATATATTTGTACATGAACTTATGGTTGATGAAGATGAGTAAGGATAGAAAGGGGAAGAGAGAGTTTTATGATGTTACAAATAATAATATTATTTGCACAGGCGTGTGCAGGCAGTTTATTATAATGTCAAATGCTTCATTTTGCATATAAAATTTGTTATTGTTGTTGATGATTTAAAGTATTTATGTGTGTATGTTATCGCATTTTATGTTAGTAGTGTTTGTATGGGAGCTGTAGGCGTAGACAACAATCGCACTTTCATTTCCTCACCCTCTGCTACTTCTTACAAAATAATAATAAAAACAATAGTTGAATTTCCAGATTTAGGTGTTGTATTAAGTATTTGAAAGATTTGGCTTTATTTTGCCCATTATGAAAATCAAAATTTAGTTTTCAGTTTTGATTGAAACGAAATCTAGGTCCTCTTTTTGGTTTTATAAGGAAAAATTGTGTATTAACAAACACAAGGCAGAAGTGAAACTTCTTGTGAACTAAACGAAACACAAGCAAATAACAAACAAATGAAATCTTTCAATCGCTAAATTTTTCACTTCATTGACTTGAGTTTTTTAATTTCATTTGCTTGTGTTTTCTTTAGTTCACAAGAAGTTTCACTTCTGCCTTGTGTTCGTTAATACACAGCCAATTAGCTAGAACAAGAATTGAAACTCTGTACCGGTAATGTCGATGACAATTGTAGACGAACTCTTTTTGTGTGCGACATCTTCATGTAATTCCTTGGACATTTGCGCCATCTGTATGTGAAATGTATAACTGTCATAAACTTTAAGATGGCGACGCTAGACATTGTTCTTTCTGCCATGGGCGTGTGTGTGTGTGTAATTAATAAGTTATATGGAATTAAAACTATTTATGAATCGTTTATTATATAGTTTGCTCGTGAATTCAGTTACGGAATATTGATATTTAGCCCCTCATGCACATTGCTCGATAAAATTATGTCGCATTGCAAAGAAGTTTCACTTCAAAAATAAATATTTGAACTTTGAACAAACTAGGGATGTCAATTCGGAAACACTCGGGATCGGGATCAAATATAAATTAAAACTGAAAAACTATTTATAAGGTTCAAGATATAACATAAATTAAGGTTTATTTTATGATATGTATGCACATTAGAGTGGTGGACTTTCGCAATTTTTTCGTCCCTTAAAATTTTTTGCCTCATAGCCAATTGTTAAAATTTATGAGATTTTTATCGGAAGCAGGAGGGTTTTAACCCCCCAAAATCTCCTCCCTTGGATCCGCTGGTGCTTAAAATCTTTAAGCCTGCTGTCAAACATTTAATTGCCTATAATAACCGAATTTTTTAAAATTTCTTACAAATTTGTGTAAAAATATATGAAATTTTCGAACATTCAAATATTTTTTGGAATTAAGTGGTCTATATATTTTTGGAGTAGAGTTAAGTGCGAAACAATTACTTACATGCGATGCGTGTCGAAAATCCATAAAAGATTCAAAAGTTGACACTTTCGCAATCTAAAAGTTCCCTAAAATTTTAAAAACAAAATTTATATGAAAGCTCGTAAAATTTATCTATTCTTAGTTGATATACATTTTTAGATACTTGAGCTAAAATTTTGTAGAACAAAAAAAATACTATATAACAAAACACACTGCCTTGATTTTTGTTGATTTTTAGATCCTGGGATTTTTGGAACCAATTTTGGAATAAATCCCAGAATCCTGGGATTGACATTCCTAATACGTACCTATGTATGTATGTATGTATATTTTTTGGAAATGTGTATATAATCAATTGAAAGTTTATTGGAATTGTAATTGGAAGATATTTTGCAGTGCTATTGGATAAATAACCACAGAAATTAATAATATACATATGCAGATCATACAGGTAAATATGATCCACTGGGTAAATAATATACATACATATACTATGTATGTATACTCAAGGTTTTCGAGAGCCGAGAATTCGAACTTTTCTTTACAGTTTAGTATGTGTTATATAAAAAATGTGGTTATTCGGACCCTCGAACCTGTGGACCTGTTGCCCCTGAAAATTTTGAAATTTGATCACCTAGATTTTTAGATTAATTTTTGACTTCAATGGCATCAATTTAATGAAGCTTTGATAAAACTCTTTTAAGATTTATTGTCACAATAAATTTAACCCTCAATAGTTCCTGAAATATTTTTTTACGCATTAGGTCAAGTCAATGCAACTTTATATAACGTTCATGTATTCAAATCATATTTAGAATTCCTTCACATTGGAGTGGTGAAAAAGTTTTTGAAATACCTATTTTTATTGGCATATTTGTGGCATACGTCAAACTTTGCAAAATGTTTCTTGGCATACAAGTTAGCAAAGGCTGAAACGTCCCCCTTTCGATGTAGTGCGAAATGTTGAAGGCATTTGCTGATTTGCCGTAAATTTTTACCCTGGGTCACAATTAAGGAAAACCTTGATAGGGGCGTATGTATATACCTACATTTATTTTTCAACGTCGTTCGACGAAAAAATAATAATGCAATGAAAAATGTTTCATAAACAATTGAGATTGAAAAACCAAAACAAAATAGGACCAAATTTGATACCGTAACTATTGACAGTTAAAAAAGTCGAAATATTTTTTTATTTATACCTTTCAGATCTGTAATAAGAGTTCTTTAATATTTCAAATTTTTTGTAAGCAATTTACTGCGCACTGGGTTCATCAATTTAAAAATTCAGGCTGTTATCATTGATTTGATTGCAGAGCAATCACAAACCTCCAAGTACTAATTTTTCTGTCAAGATTTTGCATTTTTTGCTGCCATATTGAGTTCAATACTTTATATTAAAAACAGTATTCCTCCAAACACATAAGGAGTAATTTTCGTTCAGGTCCAAGAACTATTTACAAAATACTGTACTATTTTCTTCATATAAATCAGGTTTCATTAAATCTACATACACTAGAAATGTATATCCTACTTTCTCGTACAGAAGCTCTTTCTTTTTCCAGTAATTGCATTATATTCACTCGTGTTTTTTGTTGGATTTGTGTAGGTACTAATATAAACGAACTACAGTATACCGCCAAACAATTGGAAACACGACAAATTTTCTTTGATTTTATTCGTAAATGCAGTGAGTTTTAACAGTTTCAAAAATATTTTGCAAAACTTTTTTTCGGGAACTGTTTTCTGGTGACAATTTAGGAGCGATTTTGTCATTCTTACTGCGGAAATTTGGTTAACTTTTTTAAAAATCCAAGGATTCGCTTTTGGATAAAAAAAAGTTTTCGCTTGGACTTTAAAGGATCTACGTAGCCGTAAAGAGGCGACTCAAAAAACCTAATTTCCCCTTTATTTTATTCGTACCATTTCATCTTTCCACAATGTGTTATTGGAGCAAAAACTTTTGTCATTGTAGTCTATTATCTTTACAGAATTAAAACCAAAAAAGTTTCCAAACAATAACATCTTCTCGAAGTACAGGCTCATGTTAAGAAAAAAATAGGGGAAATTCGATTTTTTGAATCTCCTTTTTCAGGCGACTCTGACCCTTGTAGAGCTACTGAAGTCAACTGACAGGTATAGAATATTCGGGGGATATTTATGCACTTATGGTACAAGCAAAAAAAAAAATTCAGAAATGGCCAAGGTTAACACTTATTTGTACCATGGTTTTTGGTACAAAGAAGAGGGTTAAGGTTAAATTTCCTCATTATTACTTGACTAATCAGTCCCGAATTGTCACTAGAAAACAGTTCCCGAAAAAAAAGTTTGGCAATACCTTTTTAAAACTGTTAAAACTCAAGGCATTTACAAACAAAATTAAAGGAAATATGTGGTGTTTCTAATGGTTTGGCTGTATACTGTATATAGTTGTACTGTAGGGTTTTTACTTTGCCGATTTATCTTTGTCAGTCAAGAAACTGTATGCTATATTCCATTTTCCCTTATTCTTGTATTGAACTTGTGGTCCTTTGTACTGTTCGTACGATTTGTAAGACTTTGGTTTGGGGGTCTAAACTAGAAAAAAATAGAAAATCTGAGTTTTTATTTAGCATTTTAGCTATTCTGATCCACAACTGGCTCATCATCAGAGCTATTTATATTACCTACATAATTTTATTTTGTTGAAATTAAGGACAATTTTTAAAAACTTCAATTAAGTTTTTAAAACAACTTGTTTATTCGATATAAAGAAAAGTGTAAGTAAAAATGAAGAGGTGGCGCTTTATGACAGATTTTTTAATTTTGTTTTTAATTAATTTGCGGTTTAGGCACAGCAACTCTCACACTAATCACTCTCGCCACGCCTAATTTTGAATTCAATTTATTAAAAATACGAAATTATTAAAAATTTATCAAAATTAAATATTAAATTTGTGTAGCAATTCTTCGAAATATTGAACAAAAAAAAAAAAACACAACTTGTTTCGTTTGTTTACACAACAGTATAAAATTAACTGCAGGGGCGGATCATGGCATAAATTTAGAAGCATAAATCAAAATGTTTAACTTCCGACGATGAGGACAAGTAAATTTGAATGCGAATATTCAAAATGAATACAATGGAAGTGTGTATATCCAGATATGAAGATACATACACAGATACAGCACTAGGTAAATGTACGAGTACTAGATACAATAGAGAAAAGAGACAAAAGAGGTGGGAGGCAGGGACACCTATCGTATCTATTAAACTCCCTCATATACATATGAATACATAAGAGAGCAATAGAAATTTATGCTTAAATGGATACGTACTCGCATGCATTTATGTAAGTTCAAATAGATACTCCACTCCTCTCTCAACTGGACTCGTTGTATGTTTGAAAATGTGCGTACTAACGTTAACATTTGTTGGCTGATATGCGCTCATAGTTGTAATAAAAATAATAACAAAAACAGTAAGTTCAACTCACAGTATCAGTATCAGGTATTTTGTGTGTAGAAGTATACACACTCACACGCATAATACGCTGTGTAATTTTGGCAAACGCATAAATTATGAACATAAATTATATTTAATAATTACATATACATATATATATATATGTGTGTATGTATGCATGTTGATTAACGAAAAGTGTTATGGTATAAATTTTGTCTGCTGTTTAAAATTGCTCTTAATTATATACATACATATTTTTGTATATATGTGTGTGTGTATTGCATGTATATGAGTGCCTGGTTCAATTCATAAACTACAAATAGCCCATGTGTAAATGCAAATTTTGTAAAATATAATTAAAGTGTAATTTAAATGCTGCTACGATGCAAAATCATGGATGGTTATTATGTTCTATGTTGAGAGATTTATGCAATAATTGTGAGGTGTACCTCATACATACCAGTCGTTTATGCATATTAAATTATAAACAATTTTCATAAATCTAATGACGATTGTGAAGGAAATGAGGTGAGTCGATATAGTGTGATTCAAAGTTCAAGTGGGCAAATCTTTTTTTCTTTAGGCTCCTAAATATTCATATAAATACGTACATATGTATAAAATTAGTAATACAAATTTGAATAAAAGATACCAATTTTTTCTATTCATAGACTCAAGTGGACTTCTGTCCCAAACGACAACAACAGCAATATCGATTGTAGGACCTCAGCTACAACTGCAACAGCACCGGAAAACCCATACACCACGCCTCACGCCCTTACGATGTATGAAAATTCGTGTTCGTATCAAACAGCGCTCGATTTGAAGCGTGTTTCGCCTTCAACGTTAACGCAAGTCAAAACCGAAGATTGTTTTACGCTGGGGCAATGTTCACCTGATTGGACCTCATATCGTTTTCATCAGTCAACATTTGAGCAATTGAAACAGAGCGTCGAGAAAGCGAAAGCGGCATTGCAAGATCGCAGCACATTTTTCGGCGCATCGAGCGCATTTAGGTAATTGCAAATATAATATAAGGTGCATATTTCAGTATAAGGCATATAGAAATTCTTTCCGTTTTTCCAGTGACATTTATTCTACACAACGTCTAAGCGATACTTTAGATACTTTACCGAATGTTCAAAATAATAATAGTGCAAATTGTATTGGTATCGTTCATAATGGTAGCGTCAGTTCAGTGTCAGCGAGTACCCCGAGCCTTGTTCTAAACGGTAATGGTATTACAACAGTTGCTTCGGCGACCACGGGGCAACGTTATCGTTTAGATAGTTTACAGCCGGCAGGATGCTCACCAGTATCACAACATGGCATTATTACATCAAGTGCACCGCCTCCACCTTTGACGTCATCTACGTTGGTGGAGTCAACGAATGTGGAAGCATCAAAATCAAGAGGTTAGTTGTTAAAAAAGATGTTTAATTTTTTCCAGCAGGGGTTTCGTTCTTCACATGTATATTAGTTTAATAATTGGTTATAAGCCAGAGAAGTTTAGTCAGGCTTTCATGTACCAGCTTCACTACTGTAGCTTTAATTAAACAATTTCCTAGTCAGGAGGTTTCTTCCATTCGCTCAATATGCCTAATGGGTCTGCAGTAATTAGAGTTATTCTTCGCTTGATCTCAAGGCTGCCTTTGTTGTTGTTTTAATGTTGTATCTTAGATATTAACAAGGAACAGAAGATAGGTGTGATAGGGAGGATAATGCGTAGTGCGTTGGAGTACCGTTTCTGTAGGCGGTTCGCGAACATCTACAATGAGAATAACCGTGGAATGGGTTAACGAAGGTCTAACGTTTCTACGATGCTCTAAGGGGTCAAAAGAGCTGGAAACCCCACTGTCTCCTATTAGCATTATCACGCGATATTGAATACGGTTCCGGAACTTCAGTTTGGTTCGTGAAGTTCCTGCCCATAGATGTGAATTAAACACCATCTTGGGCGATCTATGTTAAATGGAGATCAGTCGGAGGGAAATGTTCTTATACAGCTTTAGGAAGCCGATACACTTTCCTACTTCTTTCAACACTCTAAATATGTGATTACACAGTGCAACAAAAATCTTATGAGCGAGATTTTTCAACGGTTTTATAGTAATTAAGGGTCGCTGATCACGACTGTAGTACAAGTATTAGATTTCTCACCTAATTACAATAAGAAACGATTCCATTATTTACTGACGTAGTGTGAGTGGCTTGGTTCTAATGTAAAAAAACTCGGGTTTTACATTATTCTGGGAAATGGGTACTTCGTAGATAATTTTTTTATCGGTCATTTATCGGAAAAGGGCGTATAAAACCCCATTTTAGAAAGAAAGGTTAGGAGAAAACTAACTGTTTAACTACTTTGCTTCAAATATAAAATCTGTACCTGTTAAGATAAATAAATTTCTTAATAGGCTCTGAAGACCCCCGATTTCAGGTACATATTGTGGGAAAGCTAGAGGTTTTGTAGAAAAACTGAGTATAAAACCGTTGGAAGATCTCGCACATTGTGTTATTCCTTGATGCCTAGAACTGCGCATTGTCAACTTAGGGGGTTAATGGGAGATTGGGGACACTGGGTCTTACGCGCGTTAAGCTTCATTCTATTTGCAAGACCCCACATGGATATTAATTTGAGATCATTGGGGAGGGAGTCATTCATCACATACATTTTCTTGTTAATCTCCAAAAAGAGAGGTCGTTTTGGGCGGGTGTATGAATAGCAAATGCTGTTGCCATCCAAAAACAAGTAGATATGGTTTTTGTAATGACAGAAGGTCAGAAGGTTGATGATGACAAGGAACAGAGTTGGACAGAGGAGTGAGCTTTGGAGCATTCCAGTATTTATAGAACGATTTTACGAATAGAACGGTTACTTAAGATGTTTTTCTCGACCTCATGCGCAATCAGTTTCGATACTAGTTCTTTATACCATACTCGGTCAAACACTGTCGAAATAGCCAGATCTACTTCGTAGCTCTCACTTACACCATAGACACTATTGCTTCAATCCGCGATGAGGACCGCTTTGATGTCGTCTATAGAGCTATTTTGGCGGAAATCGTATTGACGATTATCAAGCAGTTCATCTTATTCTAGATATTTAACCCAGTGAAACTTTAATGCGCTTTCATTAACCTTGGAAAGCGTAGAGCAAATTCCGATGGGCAGTCTTGTCCTTTTTACAAACGGGTTGGACATTAGCAACTTTCTAACCAGACGGAAGTACACCAGTAGTGTATGAAATGTTAAAAAGATTCCGTAACAATCGTGCTAGCGGTAACAAATATGCTTTCAATAAGCGGGCTGGAATGCTATTGGGCCCCGAAGCCTTACGAATGCTGAGATTTGCACTTTTGACTACACTTGTAGTGGCTGATCGCTAAATCGTCGCTTGAGAATTGATTTGGCGTATAGGCATAGGAATACTTATACACATACGCCAAATCAATTTTCAGGCGACGAAATGGCAAAGAGAATTCTTTAAATGAAAGTTATCTTTACCAATCGAGCTAGGGACGAGGTGATCATCTGTAAAAAGAGTTCGAATTGGCGAAGACGTCTGGTTTTTTAATATTTTTACAAATGACCAAAAGTTTCTACTACCGCTAAGGAATTGTATGGCTTTATGCCTCTGGCGCTGTTCGGGAAGAAACTTTTGGCGCCTTCGAGCATCATTACATTCGATCAAAGTTGCCAAGTGCGCTTTGCCTTTGATAAAAATGTTCTTGCTACTTTCCCTATAAACCTATGCTTCGTTCATGCATTCATTTTCATGATTTAATTTATTTTAATTTCTTGTAAATCGCTGCTTTAATTTGCTAAGCCCTAACTAACACGCATTTTTCAAATTTTACAGGAGAAGCCAAAAACATTTGGTATTTGGAATACTATTTCGAGAATTTTTAATTTAAACTAAAAGAAAATATCGTTAGTTTTTGATGTAGATCTCTAAAATTCGGCACAGATTAAAGTGGACTCGCTTTATCATAATCCATCGAAAACTTGATAATGAAAAATTTGATGTTAGGGCCTTAGCAAATTAAAGCAGCGAAATTCTGGATTAGTACACACATTCAAATTTAATTTTTTTTTTGCAATTTGATGATTCAATTAAGAATATTATAAGAAATTTTTCAAAGCATACAATTTCCTTTATATACTTACATATATATTTATATTTATTGAATATGGCGACTTACCATGAATGCCAGGATATGTACATATATTTTATATATACTTTAAACAATTTGCATAACAACTGCCAAAACTGCAAGAATCTCTTCAAATAATATGAAGGCATTTTTCCTTTGATTTTATAATAAATTTCAATTTAACATGCAAGCGAAGAATAACACGGACACTAAAAAGTTCTACTTGCACATTTGATGTTTCTATGTGTATTCGAAAGAGTTGCAACAATATGAAGAGGTTATTTCAAATTGATTGTGAGGCAAAAAAAACTAAATCACTTAACATACTAAATGTCCAAAAAAAAAAAAAAAAAAATAGCTTAAAATGAAAAAACCATGAAAAGAGAAGTAACTTCATACTTATTTTTATTTATTTATTTTTTGCAACATATAAAAAGTCTCAAGTTACTGAAGCACCAAAGTAGGCAAGCCTTCGTATTATAAGCCGCATCCGTTTGGGCAGCGACCGGATTGACGGTCCGTGGGCTAAATTGATAAATCCGCGGGTTGTGAGTGGAATGGGTATAGAAAAACGATGACGATATATTCATGAAAGTGACCTAAGTCAGTTCGCGGTTTGCCACCTCAATGTTTTTTGAACTTTTTTTTTTTTGCAAGCTTTATGTGGCTTTGTGTTTATGTTTTTTGGTCTGTTCTTGTTATATACTTTTATTTTATTTTTTTTTGGTTAGAAAAGATATTTAAGCAAACAATTTTAAATAATATTGCAATTTTATTACTTTACCGTGAAAGTGTTCACATTTCAACAACGTGGAGCATTTGAATTCGAGTATTGGGGGTGAGGGCTGGCGCTGGCGCTGGCTTTTGTTGTGGTACATGTCTAACATATGTTGTGAATACAAGAATATGCAGGTTTTTTTTTGTGATATGCTGAAAATTATAGCACCACCGGAAGGTAAAGATTTGTTTTCCGCTACTGAATCATTTAAAAAATTTTTAAATATTTTAATTTTTGGCAATGGTGAAAGTTGTTTGCGAAAAGTTTACTAGAAAATAAATGAGAACGAAGTAAAGAAATTTTTAATAAAAATCTGCTTCATTGAGGTCGGAGTAAATCATAGACAAATACCAAAAAACCAGTTCAGAATTCATCCGAGAATTCAGACGAAAAATCAAACCGAAATTCAGACCAATATTAAGAGTTAATTTCAGACCATATTTCTGATAAAAATTTAGACCAAATTTCGTTAAAAAATCAGACCAAATACAGCCAAAAATTAGATCGAAATTCAGATCAAATTCAGCCTAAAAATCATATCGAAATTCGGGCTAAACCTAGACCAAAATTTTAACCAAAAGCAGACCCAAAATTATCGGTACTAACTACTAACACTCTGCCCAAAAAATCTAACCTTAAAACAGATGAAAAAGCTGACCAAAATCATCTATTAGGCTCTCTGAAAGTAGAAACGATTTTTTAAGCATTTACATTTTGAAAGGGGCCTTGTTGGCCCCCCTTTGGTTGGTGAATTAAAAGCCTAAACTTGAGTTCTTAGCTAAACAATAAAACAGAATAATAAAATTTCTGTTTTGTCTATCACTATGAAAACCAATTTGGACTTAAAGGTATTTGCATTCTCAAAAAAAAAGGACATTAATTTTTTCGAGGGAACTCGTGTTCTCAAATTATCCATGGAAAAAAATTGACTTTTTTGGGAATTTTTGTTTTAAACTAAGATATTTTATTACGAAGTAGCTTAGAGAATCAAAAAAAAAAATAATTGTTTTTGACCACCAAGATGGCGACGTTTTTGAGTAACGATTTTGAAGCCAAGTAATTGTTTACTTCAAGGCCGTATTTAGGGGGAGGTTTTGGGGGTTCTGACCTCCCCCGAAATGTGGAAACTTTATTCTAATTTTTGAGATTAATTGCCAATGGATGGAAAAAAAGTCAATATAAAATCTATTTAACGAAATTTTTTACTTCCATCGGTTTTTTTTTTTTAAAAGTAAAATATAAGAAATAGATTTGTTTTCTTCGACATGAGGTTTGACTGCGGATTCAAAAAGAGAAGGTGATACTGAGCACTCCTGCATTCATAACTTTTCTAGATCAGTAACTCTTTTTGATTTAAAGTTTCGTCCTGAATCAGTTTGAAAAGTTAAAAAATGAATGAAAATAGAAAAAATTATCGGATCCTTGTAAAATTAGACTTGCTTGAACCCCATTTTTTTTTCCTAAAACGTGACGTGATGGGAAATTTTTGACCTCAGATTCGTGTTCAACGTGAAAAATTCTTTCGCAAAAACTCCATCTTATTAGCAAAACCCATGCAGTTTTAGGAGGTAGTCTTAAAGTATAATTAATTTTTTAACGCATTATTGCTCAGAGCACCACGACTAGAAAGATCTCTTTCAATGCTGTGACTTCACGAATTTAGGGAATATAAGCCAACCTCATCCAGGTTCCTTATCATTGATAATGGCTCAAATTCCCAATGATGATCATTTGAAAAAAATGAGCCTCTACTATTTTTGGTAATTTTTTTGAGGTTGGGTACATCATCAGTAGTGGGAAGTCAATGAGTTAATGAAATTATGTCCCTCACGATAAAAAAAAATGCAATAGAATGCACATTGATAAATATTTATTTGAAAAAATTTAATTTGATTATTCTGTGAATTTTTTGTCACTTTTGGCCATTTTTTTGAGGTTAAGATTAAAAAAAATTGGAAAATTTTTCCTAAAATTTTAATTTTGTAAGGTCCATCAAATGTATCATCGATTTAATGTATTGTATTTAAAAATCAGTTTGATAAAAATTATTTATGAATATTTTCTTCGAATGAAAATTTCTGGCTACGGCCCTGGTTTACTTTAACAACTGTCTTCTCGAAAGCTTGTTTTTGGATGTTAGGTCTGTTTAGCATGCCAAGGAACAATTACATATATGTATAACTTTGGCTTTACTTCGAATTTTTCACTAATATTTTGGGAGAGTATTTTCGAAACTATAAGGAACCCAAAAATCAAAAGAAAAAAAATCTATGTATTTCGAATTATAAACTGGAACGTCCACTTCAATCGTTTTCAAACAAAAGTACACTTTACACAGTTGTGAGCTTAACCACAAATGAAAATTCGAAGAATTTACGTTTTCTATGACTAAAATATAAATCAAATTTTGAGTGGTATTCGTCCACACCTCGCTGCCCATAAGGGTTAAATTGAATTTTCATCATTTATAATTTAAATTTTAAAGTCAAGCGTAAAGTTAAACATTTTTGTAGGGCGTGATAACTTATGCGGCTTGTTCAATAAAACTGAGTAGAACTCTACAAAGATAATTACCTAAAATTATTTCGATGACAATAATAAAAGAAAATAAAAAAATATTCTTTGATTTGAATAAATTGCTCGTAAATTTTTGATACGTTCTCTTTGTTCTCTCCTCTTTTTGTTTGTTGAATATTATCAACGTCTAGAAATACAATGTAAATACTTACATCCCTATAACTTAAAACGAATATTTTACGTTGTAGGAATATTCATCTAAAGTTCAAGCTATCAGCATAACAATAAATAATAAAAACAAAAATTTTAAGTTCACCATATAGAGCAGTGCGGCGGGTGGGAGTTGGTGGAATGAATGCCTCTGTGGTTTTTCGGTTTGTTAACTTAGCTTTAAAAGTCTCCGGGTAAAGGCACATATTATTATCACACACTAATTCTTCTTAAAAATAAATTCTGTTTAGAATCCGAAAAAGTGCTAGACATATAGAAGGGGCAGTAGGGAAAGGGGGGGAAATGGGTGGTGTAGGAGAGTGAAATAGAACAACAAAATAAAAATGCCATCAGTTTGAAATTTCGGTTTTTCTTTTTTAGGGTTTCATTGTGAGTTTACCAAATGTCCGCCTGAAGATTGCCCGAAGATGATTTTATACTGTTCGGTGTGCTTCTCCATGAATCTGTATTTATGTGGGAGTGTTTGTGTCCTTACTGTACATGAAATGAATCCTTTTTACTGCTGTTATTGTGTACGCGCGCATGAAAAGAATCTCTCATGCGTAACTCATTATTTTTCTTTCGCAAAAAATAATTGCAGAAATTCTGAAGAAAATATACTATAAACTTTTTCTTTTTTTCTTCTTCGCTCATTTTTATTTTGCTGTTGTTGGTGTTCTTTGTATAAGTGAGGGCGGGTGATATTGTCTTGGGTATATACTACATAATTGAGGAAGATACTTTTGTATCTTACGGATGAATTTAATGATGAAATGCAGTAAAATAATTGTATTCTACTTATATGCGCACATATATATGTATTTGTGTATAAATTATGGATGTATACGTGTATGCAAAGCTATCCACCCAATAGAGAATAGATATTTAAAAATTTAAATATTTTTCTTATATTTTTGCAGGCAAAATCATTTGCAACATACATACAAACATACAATGATGCTGCAACATGTTCTCAACATTCATTCATTTTTATTTTTTGCATCCATTAGTAACGTTATGCTGCACACGCGTCATAAATGCTGCATACTCGTACTCTATTGTCTGCATTATTCCACTTCGTCATGCATTTGGACGCATTCTGGTCTATTGTCATGCGAATACAATTGCATCGCACACACACACACTCGCACATTCACATGCATTACTACATAAATATTAACATCATAACATTTTAATCTCATACTCAAATATCATCAAGTTGTAATGTTCAATCTCTCAAGTTTGTTTATACCAAACAAAGATTTACGCCAATTAAGCACTTCTTTTTTTCCAGAACACACGCAAAAGGACATCAAAGTCTATATACTCCACCCCTTAGATTAACCCTCTAGCTAAATTTCAATTGCTCGCTGGTGCTCTGCGGTGCGTTACGCGGTTCCGGTTGAATGCTATACTCTGTCTCTATGATTCATGTTGTCAATGTACGCATGTATGAGTGTATGTGTGTGTGCGCTTTAGAAGTATCAATGATACCCGTAATAAATATAAATTTTCAGTTAGTTTCGATTATGTGACAATTATCTGTGTTGAGATTTATGCTATGGGAAAATTTGTAGAGTGTGATAGTTATTCAGATATGCTATGCTTAGATGTTTATATGTATATCAAATCGGAAAGTGTGCTATCCATCACTAAGCTAATTACACAAAGTAAGATATCATGTGAAGTAGAGTAAAATATTTAAACAATTAGATTTGCTTTTCATTTACGTAAAAATTTAAATTCTAAATAATAATATTATGTATTTTTTTGTAGAAAAATCTTCCTCCGGTTGCTCTTCTTCCTCAACTGTACATGGCGCAAGTTCCAGCAGTGATAATCACCGTAGTTCCATCAAATGTGAAACCAGTAAGTTTATATGAAATAAAAATTTTGTTTTAATTTTAACCCCTGCCATAGAAACAAACAACCCTTAAGAAAGTTTTCCAACATTTTGTGCAGCTTTTTTTTATAGCATATCCAAGACAATCACCGTTATATGGTGTGTTTCTCAAGTTTGACGCTAGAGTGTCATATGCATATATGTACTTTTGATGAAAGCAGCGATAAACTAAATACATATTTACTTATGATTTATTGTAATTTTCCCTATTTATAAATCATATAAAGTTTTCACAGTTTTAAAGATAAATAAAAACAAATTGAGATCTATTGTACCAAAGCCACAAGTTATGAAAGAAAGAAAGAAAAAAAGAAAGAAAGGAAAAATAGATAAGAACCCGAGTCTCCGGAGACAAGGGTCTGGCACGCTGCCACTAGACCATAGTTGAACCTATAGTTTAACGCCGGTTCCGAAAGGCGGGGTGGCAATTTGAATGTAAGACAGTTATGGGAATCAACTGCCGCAATCTTCCGAATGGAAGTCTAGTGTACTACCCACTAGACTATCGAGGTCGTCGAGTTATATAGTTAGTATATGTTTCATTTGACAGTGGTATGACCATCCCTCATTCTTAAAGAAGATTTTGTGAGCTCAATAAGAACAGAAATTCCATTGGTCGGTAACTGATATCATCTTGGCCCTGAAACAAACTTTCCTACTATTACTATTGTGACAATATATGAGTTGCGAGTCTAGGTAAAGGTTTTCTTTCTTTATGCGCTAGGCAATTTGGTAACCTTCGATAGTCCGACGAAACTTATTTTGTTAAATCAATTTTTTTAGTTTGTAAAATAACTTCTTATGTTGCTTTCGTTTCCCGAAAGTGCGGTCCAATTAGTTCTCGGCAATCGATTAGGAAAATAATCTATCCATCCCAAAATTCTCTTAAGCCGAGAGAATGTGTTTATTACTATTTTGAGACGTTATCGAGATTGTAGCAAATTTTTAGTGAATACTTAATTCTAAATGAAAATTAAGTTTTTAGATATGTTTTATAAAAATTGTTGTTCAGCGAATCTATCAACAAAGAACGTTAAGCAGACAAACCAATATTTTTGGGTAGTGAACTACCTTTGAATTCATTTCACTTGCTCGTCCCTATAGAAAATATAACAGATAAATCGACAGACGAAAAAAGATTAAGATACGAAACTATAGAAGATATAAAGTACTACAGCTAGTAAATGCTTAAATTTACAGGCCAAAGAAACCTTTTTAATTCTAGTAAATTAAAATCATAGGTCGTCGTGGCGTAGTAGTTGGAGTGCTTGATTGCTAAGTTATTTGTCAAAGTTTGATGCTAGGCAAGGTTAAGCTTTCGATAATTGATAGAGCCGATATCGGTAAAAACTGGCAAGGGTCTAGGGATCTTAAAACAATTGTATGGTGTTATCAACATGTAGATGCTTTTTTTCAATGAAATGAAAAGGATTGAAAGCCCGAGTGTGGGGCCCTCCCCTCCCCTAGGTCAGTCCGTTCAAAGGAAATACAGCTAAATATTACTGCATTAAACAGCTTAAATTTGTTTTTGTACGTTCTGCAGCCGTAGCATTACGCTAATTATATTCTGCGTATTTAGCTGTGCATTAAGATTTATTCGTTCTGTTTGCAATCTTGGGCAATCAAATGTAACATGCTCTGGGTGTCTGTTTATACCACTACCCGTTGGATGTAGTGGGAAATTATCATGCCCAAATTGGTGAAGATACTGTCGATATCTACCCCATGACCTCTAGGCACGGTTAACCTTTCGATTAGTGATAGTCCCGATATCGGTAAAAACTGGCAAGGCCTCTAGGGATATTAAAAAAAATGTATGGTGTTATCATCATGTAGATGCTTTCTTCCAATGCGGTGAAAATGATTGAAAGCCCGAGTGTGGGATGCTCCCCTCCCTCCCCTAGGTCAGTCCGTCCCTCGGAACTACCGCTAAATATTACTGCCTTAAACAGCCTGAATTTGTTTTGTATCGCAGTGATTGTAGTGCTTGCTGAATTCCAAACGTTCTGCTGCCGTATCATTACGTTAATTATATTCTGCGTATTTAGCTGAGCGTTAAGATTTATTCGTTCTGTTTGCAATCTTGGGCAATCAAATGTAACATGCTCTGGGTGTCTGTTTATACCACTACACGTTGGATATAGTGGAGAGTTATTATGCCCAAACTGGTGAAGATACTGTTGATATCCGACATGACCTGTCAAAAATTGGGTTATATGATAATTTACTTTTCCGTGTTTATTTGCAAGGGATTAATTTGTTTGTCTACGCCCTTTGTGGGAAGCGTTCCAGCCACATATTTAGAGACTTCTTCCTTAATTTTTTGATAATGCAGCAATACCTATCACATTGTAAAACATTCTGATCAATTTGCTGATCGTTCAAGCAACTGACCCATGGTGCCTATCTCAGATTTATAGGCATCGAAGTCTAGAATGACCATTAGCTTCCCATTTTCGTTTCGTTTCTCACAACTGAAGTGCATTTTAGACAACAGCAGGACCGATTATCGACCGAACATTGCCTTCGCAAACAATGAGCTGCAGTGCATATCCAAACGAAACCCAGGTAACCCAATTCAACATGATTCTTTTACAATATCTTTCAATAATGGTATAAGGACATTGACACTAATCCTACCTAATTAAATGTTTTCAAAGCTACATAAAATACAAACGAGTGTTCGTATCGCTCTGAATCGCTCCACCGGGCTTTTTTTTAAATACATTTCGAAGAGGTTCCTAGGGACTCCTCACAAATCGGAAGGTTAAAATAGACAATAATTCACCAACTATTTCTCCACAGAACAAAATCTTAGTTGGCAAAAGCAAAAGTTGCCTGAGAGAACCTTTTCACTTCTCCATTCGGATTCGGCATGCAATTGTAGGTCCATTCCATTCGTATTAATATTAGTATCGTTAGTTAGTCTGTTTATCATTGTGAAGAATTATGAACTAACTAATCAATTTTAGTAGCAGCTCTAAGTTCCAAGGTTAAAACAAACTAAATTTAAAAACGTTATATGTAGACATCAAATGCCAGATTTTCAAGTAGTTTTTGTCTGCTTTTTTCTCAGTTTCACCAAAGATGGATAGCGACTTTTTGGTTTGATTTAGCTCAAACAAGATATCAATGTTTATGCTTCATGCATAATTTTTTTTTCTATAGTCCTGTGCTTGGAATACGTCATCAACCATAAAATTATTTATTTTTACTTAAAATTTATTTTAGTTTTCATTACTTAAATTAAAAATCAATAATTTCTCGTATCTACACATTTATTACCATAATAAATCTATAAATTTATTATTATTATTATTGGCATATAAATTTTGCCATAGACTAATTAAATATTCGTAACTTTGACAAATAAAAAAGATTAAAAATGCATAATTTAATACATTAAAAATAAATCAACAATTTTATTAGTGACAATCTCATACCAAACACACACTCGACTTAAGCACTTAAGCATGACTTATCAGCGCTTAAAATAACACTTATAAAAGTACTCAAAAGAAAAAAAAAAAAAAACATTGTCCAAAGTGACCGTGTGTCACAGCGGGACTTTGCAGTGGGAAAGTTTGTAAACAATTGTCAAGATTAGATTAGAGATGCTACTGTAAACATTGAAAATAACACAATATGAGCAATGATAGCTACTGCTATAGCATTTAATGATAAAGTTTATATGTGTATGTGTAAATGTACTCCTCTTAAGTGCTCTTCAGCGGTAATCCTATTAAAGCGGCAATGTAGCACACGGCGACTACCCCCCTTCAACTTCACACAGCAAGCGTATACAGCATACAGTGCAGTAAGCGATAGCTGGTGGATATACGTAGACACATACTCGTCTCTATGTCTATTAGCCATCAGTAGGGCGGCTCTTCTTATTGTTGTTAAACAATGAAGCTAATCGACGAGATCATAAAATGATCAAAATATAATTTTGATATTTATAAAAAAAGAAAAAAAAAGCATGCGTGAGAAAAAGTGACAAAAGTGTAGAGCAATTAATGAAATATGCGCAGGAGCAATCAATTTTTCAATTCAATTGAATTGTTGAATTCAAATGAAAAGTTGAGAATGCAAAGGGTGGAACGGGTGAGTGCCATTATCTGAAGGGTTTAAATAGGAGAACTACAAAGTGATGATGATTTGAATGGGCTGTTCGTTTATATGTATATATGTAGATATAAAAGATTCAGAATGAATCTATGAATCCAGTGTCTAGCTCTGTCATATATTTAGATGGACAAAAATTTCCCGAATACTGTATTACCTTACCTAGTATTGACCAAATAAAGTTTTATGAGACCAGTCACCTACTCATTTCTTCTATTAAATAAAATATGAATTAATTATTACTCAATTCTATTTTTCCGTTCATAGGCCTTACTTAGCATATATAATTATAGGCCTCAAATCTTTATTTTTCTGTTAATTGAAATTATTTCGTAATAATGCTAGAATTAAGACTAGTAGTTCCCCTCCCCTTCTTAATTACTGTTTGGTAACATTTTCCAGATTGTTTCGATCATCATCATCAACATCAGTGAACATTATCGACAACATGAACATGATTTATGATAAAATTGTGTACAACTTTTTTGTTTTGTAATACATTCACGCACACTTATACATACAGACATATTAATATTATAGCAATAAAATTGCCCAAAAAATCTCAAGGGATGATAATGACTTTGTAAAAATAAAAGACGTTAAGTTAAGTGAACTGCGAAAAGGGCCATGAATAAAAATATTTACACACAAAAATTTCATATGCAATAGTAAGTCACCCTTGTAACATATACGAATTGACTTTTAATGGGTAATGTGAGAAAATTTTTGGTTTTGTTTTTTTTTTTTACACACATAGAAGTATAAATAAAAATGGACAGTTCTGAGACTGGGCAATTCTAACTTGGGTAAGGAAAGAATAATTGCATATAGTTGGAAAAAAGTTTTTAAATATTAATAGAAAATTATAAGAAAATTTATATAACTTAACTATTTTGATATAATTTTTTATTATGTGAAAATCTGTTTATGATTCTGGGTTCGTACTCCGGTTTAGTTATCCTAATAACTTATGTGAAAACAGTGAGTAGCAACACAGGCCAACAGTGTTTTTGCAACAAAAAGACAGAAAGAGAATATTATGCTGAACGCTTTCACTGAAGAAAGCTCTAGCCCAACCTGTTATGTTTTTTTATCTGTACTTAAGTTCAAAGGAGCCATGCCCAATCCCTAATCAATGCTTTGTTTCTATATTCCTCCATTTTTTTTTTTGATCAATTTTATAAAATAATTTTCCATACTGAGCTATGAAATGGGAAAATTGCCCAAAATTTAGGGGTGATATAAAAACCGCATCTTTTAGATCTTATATATTTACTTATCTATTTATGGCGGTGACCTTTAAATGCAGATAGAAACAAAGAATGCGTTCTGGACTTTAAGTTTCTTCAACAAAAATATCCTTTTTCAATGTTATTCTACTTGTTAAAAACTTTCATTTGTTGGACTGTGTAATCACTTAGTTTATGCAGTCTAAAAATTTTTGGAAAGCTTAACAAATTTTTTTAACTTACATACTAAAATTTAAGAGTAATTAAATGAACTAGAAAAGCAAATAAATAAAGAAATAAGCATAGAAATTAAGAATAACGGTTGATTGAATCTTCTGAAACTTAGGCATGAAATTCTCCTCCATACTTAACAAATATCTTAGAGCTGTTAGATATTGAAGAGATTAATAAAATCAGAATTTACATGAATAAGAATAAGATAAGAACCAGCGGTAACAATAAGTGTGCAGATTTTAAAATGAGCATGGTTAGTTTCGGAACAAAAGGTTCGAAAGCTAACTCACTATCAAAAAAGTAATTCACTTTTAACACTGAACCTGCGAAAAAGCAACTCTGTTAAACACAACAGGAACATTAAGGAGTCCTTCGTAGGTGGTGCCTGAATTTATGCTTCATCTTTTACTTCTCGATCTTTACATAAAAGGAGTTTTTGTGAAAGGAGCTTTCAGACTGAGGGAATCTACCTTGCTTAAGCAAAACAACTATAGACATGCAGTAATACTGAAAACACTGGAAGATATGAGAAGAATATTCAACTCCAGAAGTTTCACGACAAGATAACATGGGATTACATAACTTCCCATCACCATTGATATCCCATTTTTATTTCCCAGCAGAGATGACTAGAGGGCCAAGTAAGTGGTTGTGAAATCAGTATTTTCACCGATGGTTTAAAAACGAAAGTGGAAACATGAGCTGGACTCTACTCGAACAGGCGGGAGCCTTTTAGGTTACCGGACGCATCCAAGCAATGGCGCTTTCAAGCAGAAAACCTAGCAATTGAAAAACTTGCTGGAATTCTGTCAGGCAGGATATCACGTATTGTCAAATCAAAGGTGTTAACAAAATGTTGAAAAGCTTTAACGTCCTTCGACTCCACAACTTATAAAGAAAACCAGCTGGTTTCAGTTGAGTTCCATGTGAATTAAAGTTCGTGGTAGTATTCCAAAAACACAAAACGAAAGGACTCATAATGGACCGCAATTGGTTGGAAATTATCGATCAGACAAAACACCCTTTTAAATCTAACCTAACCATTGAACCTGTACGAGATTTGGATTAAATTAAGTATTGGAAACTTTCCATCCAGAAAACTTAACAAGGAGTCATTTTTTCCTTTTTTCTTCTTCTTTATGCCACAACAGCCCATCGGCTTGGTCTACTTTTTGTTTCCATCCATGTTGTGTGAGTATATTTTTATGTAAATGGAAGGGTCATAGAATTTTATGCCGAATCCGAAGGGTATAAAACTGTACCTCTAGGTAATTTTGAAGTATTTTTGAAAAAGTATATTTCAATCAAAAAATAATAATAATACTTTACTTAACAATTTTGTTAGTAAAATCCATGGCTCATGTGCCACCAAAACATTGCACTTCACATTAAAATGCTTTTAATTAAAGAAAGCAAATCTGTCCAATGTTCTAACAAGCATTTCCTTTAGAAAGCAACAACAAAAATATGATTTATGACCAAAAAATGACAGAAATAAAAGTTGGAAAAATACAAATATTTGCGAAAAAATATTAAAAAGTACGAGTATGCTTAGAAGTGCTAACTAATAAAAAACAAAAAAAAATAAAATAAAACTTTAAGCGAAATCGAAACCATAAATAAGTCGCTTTTTGGCACGCTGACCCCAAGCGGAAACGGAACTTCAACCGGAGGTAACGGTGTCGAATCGTCTCCGGCTGAGAAGCCGCAATGCTAGGCACTTTTTCACTCGTACTTTCGTCGCACACATGTGGTCGTTTTGTGAATGGTGGACGACGGGACGGTCGGGAATGGTCATCATAATTTTTGTAGTAAAGCAAAATGATGAAGGAAAAAAAGAAATGAGCAAAAACTTGCTGACCACCAAAGTGCAATTTAGATGTCAATGGAATTTATGTGTCTATATGCGGAACGCAAAAAAGTCTAACACGCTGCCGATGTGAAATTTATTGCAACAAGCGAGCGAATAGTGAAAATGACAAACTATTCGTGCTCATACGCTTAGGGTTGCACTTCAACATACATACATAACAGTCTGTCTGTTTGTCTCTCTGGCTATCTATCTCATAAGATACAATTCATTTGTTGTGGATGTGAGCGAATACATTGAACATATTGAGTTTGTCATTCGTTTGAATGGTATGCGCTTAATGAAGACACTAGTTCCCTAGTGCAGTACTATCTCATAGTTATGAGTGCTCGTGGGAAGCAACTATAGCACCATTTCAAGGGGGAGGCTAAAGGTAAAGAGTCAATCTGAGCAATTGACTGCCAAGCAAGCACCAACACCAACACCAACAGCAACAGCAGCAGCATTTGTAACCGCAGTAATTTATAGCATTTGACACGTGAGCTCAACTGGTAGCGCTCGCTCTCACTCGTTTGCTGGTTCACCCGTTTGCTGTGTCTGTTCTGCATGCGAGCAACGTGCGCGCAGCACTCGATTCAATCGCTGATAACCTGAGAATGGTCTGCATTGGTTTGAATGTTAATTGTTTGTTTGTTGTTTGTTGTCATTGCCGCTTAAGTGTTGGGGTGGGTTTGACTTTGAGGTTGTAATTTTTATATATTTTTTGTTTTTTATTTATTGTTTGGGCTGTGTGAGTGTGTGAAACTTATTGTCACACAAATTAAAAATGAGGAAAAATAACAACGCGCTATATTGACATTGTTGTTTTTTGTGCTGTTAACTAGCGGTAATTGGAGAAGTTGACGTAATTTTTGCAGTTGCAGTACGCACCCTTTGCCACTGTATAACTATCGCTCAATTGCGCAATTATAGTGTGTATTGTTTAAAAGAGACAAGAAGACAGGCTCAATATGTTAGAGGTCTTTTAGGGTTCAAAGTTTGTTTGCAATGCTATAGTTTTTTGTATGAAAAAGTGGACGCTTTTGTTTATTAGGGTAACTAATATTCTTATGGGAATTTATTAAGCACTAGTAGATAGATTTAGAAAAAAGTTAGATCAGTAGAGAATCGTATCAAAGGCTCGACACAATTATTTATGGTTCGAGAGGATTTATTGTATTCAGTCTTCTTTCTCTCATCTCAACAGTGTTAACGTGAGAAATCTTAATGAGTTTTCGAAACATTTAGGGTCTATATAGAGGGAACGATTTTAGATGGGTACTAGACGGGGAAAGCTTTATGAATTATTCTCTCAATCGAAACAAGAAATTTACTCGAATAGCAACAAAAGTTTCGGTTGCTGAATCTTTACACTGTATCTCTTTTAATGAAGTAAATCAAATTTTTGTTTTACTAAAAACTAGTTTTTCATGTTGGTACTTCGAAGAAAAACATATTTTTTTAATTAAGCTTGAATTAAAATGAAGTTAAAAAATATTCAAATACTTATCTACACAAGTATTTATATCTAAAAATTGACTCACCTTATAGACTATGTACTATTTTTATTTTCAATTGCTTCAAAAATTCTATAAACCTTTGCTTATTTACTTCTCCCATATATACGATAGAACCCACCCACATAATCTAATTTCCGGAAGGTCTACAATTTTAGCATTAAATTGCTTTCATTGCTTTCCACTGCGCCTCATTCCACCAAACAAAACAATTTAATTTCCAACATGTTCAGATTTTAATAAACTGCAACACTGACAAGCAGCAACAGCAGGAGCAACAGCAGCAGCAGCAGTTTTAACGTTAACTATTAAGAGTACGTATGCACATCAACATTTGCTGCCAAATAACATAAAACACCATCTTCAGCGTCATCATCATATACCATAATCGTTATCAGAGCAATCATCATCATCATCACCAGTAGGTAGCAGTAACAAATGAAAATTCTCAACGTTGACAACTCATAATCTCTGCCAATGAATCCAACTCCAACTCTTCGCCTGTGCACTCCTTTAACTCCTCCTCCCCATCTTCCAGTTTACTAGTGTGCTACAAATTTATGAATTTTATATCAGCGAAATTATCTAACAGCGGGTGGTGGTGAATGTGAATGTTTAAACCAAAAAACAACAACAACAAAAATATGGTACTACCGAGACGCCTGTCCATAAATACAAGTCTGCATACAGTCGCTTACTCTTGTATTATTTGAGAATAAACTCACAGCATTTTCGTGCATCCTTGGCACCGTATGTTTCATTCGTTTTAAATTTAATTTTCAAATTTTATTTCATTTCTGTTTTCTATTTTTTGTTGTTGTTGTTGTTTTATAATTGTATTTTATGTTATAAATTGTGAATAAGAATAAAAAAAAAAAACGTCAAAATACAAAACAACGAACAACGAAATTTTTTGTTTTATGCACGCAAGTGTAAATTTTTGGTACAACATTTTCACATTTTCGCATTTTGGCACCAACTAGAAGTTTGTAATTTTTCGCGCACTGTCGCCTCGCAACTTCCAATGTCTATTTTTGGTTGTTTATTTGTTTGTGTGAGTGCTCACGTCTAGATTTTTATGTAAGTGTTGATGTGAATTTAATTACACTTTATGAATTGGCTTGAATAAATACTAGGTTTTTCTATTCTTACTAAGTACTTATTTCTGAATCACCGTTATCGAGATACATTCTAAATTAACATAAATAGGATATGGAGTTAGCTTTGATTTCTTACTATAGGACAATAGTGAATATGCCTCGAAGACAAGCAGTTTCATGGGCCTTTCCCATTTTATTCACTCCAAATACACAATAATTATAATCTTTTGCTACTAGGATCGTTTGCTTCATTTAGTTTTATTGAGCAATCCTTATACCTAACCAGGTGCCAAGTTAGGATAGCCGGGGAGTCTTATTTTGATAAGTATTTCTATTCTGTGTACTGTGTTAAGCAGTGGCAGATCCAGTGGGGACTATGGGGTCTACCAAAATGGTTAAAATGTTACCTATAATAAACTACTTAAAACTGTTTGTAACATTTCATAAAAATGTCGGAAAATTTATATACCTTTTTTCAGTTATAAGTATGTATAAGTGAATGCTTATAACTTGGGCAAAGAATTCCATGCAATTGCATGTTTTTACTGGGCATCTCAAAAAAGAAATAGTCAAGTTATCTTTACGAATCATGAAATTTCTTTAAAATGGCATTCAATCGTTAGTGCATATTTTTGCATATTTTACAATAAATGCATATTTTTGTATGCATATTTTTGGGAAACTGTGCATATTTTTGCATATTTTACAATATATGCATGTTTTCACTTATTTTACTTTTTTTATTTTTTTTTTATTTACATATTTATAATTTTCTAATAATTTTGATAACCTTTTAGTGAGCTGCGAAAATAAATTTCAAGTTGACTAGCATTTAAAAAGCCAGAAACTTAGAGAATTTAATGATCGGCGCTCAGAAAAAAAATACAGCCTTTGATTACTACCTTTGCAGCGGCAGGGCTTAAAATATTTTGTTTAGATTTATGCCAAGCTTTTATTTCAGCAGATATTCCATTGAATTTTACAATCCACAATTAAGAAGTTTTTTGAGAACATATGTATATTAATGAAATCATTCCTCATGAAACGTCACTGCGCAAAACTTATATCGAACAAATACATATATATTCGTTTATTAAAATAAATCAAGTTCGCCTTAAAAACCATTTCCTATGGGTTTCCATAGATGAAGCTATTGATATCCCAGGAAGATATGTAAATTTGGAATTTAATGAAGAAAATTGTTCTATAAACAACTATTCTATAAATGAATTTTGTGCTTTCAAATATGCTCCTATCGTCCGTGTGTTGATGTAGAGCGATTATTTTCTTTATATAAACATTTTTTAAGACCCAATCGGGAAAGTTTTGTATTTGAAAACTTCACTTTATTGTTTTGTTTAGCTTTATTGTGTTGTTTAGCCAACAAAACAATAAATAAGGATTGATCTCATGATCATTTACATATTTACTTAACTACGATTTATGTTAAGCTTTTTATGTTCATTTTACATTTTTTGTTGCTTTTTATAAATTCATTTTATATTTTAAATTGAATTGTTTTCGTCCTTTGTTTGTTAAATTACATGCAATATTTTTAGTTTTTTTTTTACCGAAAATATGCGATCAAGAATAAAATATTTTTTGTTTTTAATTGCATATTTTAGATTTTTTTAATGCATTTTTTGCAGTTTTAGTTGCATATTTTTGAACTTTAAGGGCATATTATATGCGCATATTTTCAATTTTTAGTGCATGAAATTCCTTGCCCTACTTATAACCTTTTAAAGATTTCTACAAGCTTACAACTTATTATATACACTTGAAATACTTGTACATTAAATCTAAAAGACCTGTTTATTGAAGCCCATTTCTGGTTCTGAATATTGGCTTAATTTTTGGTCTGAGTTTTAGTTTAAGTTTTGATGCGAGTTTTTACAAGTTTCTGCCAACTTATCAGTTTAATTTTTCCTTTATGCTTTTTTCTGAGTTCTGATATAAGTTTTGATTCAAGTTTAGGTTTTAATTTCGGTTTAATTTCTTTACTTAGGGTCTGTTTGTGGCCAGAATTAAGGAATACATTTTTGATATGGTTTTTGGTGTGTTTCTTGTCTGAGTTTTAGTCGGAATTTTGAGTTGATTTTTGAATTGATTTTTGGTCTGGTCTTGTGTCTAGTTTGGTCTAATCTGCTCTGGATTTGAAAACATATTTGAGATCTACCATGAAAGAAATTTAACTCGATGGGCTGTTTAGCTTTGCTATTATTTTTTAGAATACTTAAATCCCGAAATATTTTCAATGTTTAATGCTCCCCCTTAAACAGGCAAAATCCAATACCCTAAATCCAAATCCCAGGTCCGACATTGATCGTACATATGTATATGTATATGCAAAATATTTAATTATCTCTAGATTTTTTTCCAACGCTTTAAAGATCCACAAAGCTGGAAAATTCATTGATGTCTACTAAGTGTTATTCAAAGGATTTCCATATACTGAACACCAAATTTCCCTAGTAAATGCCAAATTGCCTTCTCCTTCCTTCCTTTCTTCTCATTGCTGCAAAGCTTTCTGAAAGAATCGCAACATCCAGGCAGCAATACTTTTGGATGGAATATGTTTCCGCATATACCCAGGGACTCAAAGTATTTCAGAACCAAAGACTCTTTTACCTGTACTATCAATAACTCACGACCCATCTGTGTGCCATTTAAAAGCATGCATTCCCTTAAAAGCAATAAAATTTGGATTCATTGCTTCAATTCCTATTGTTGCCCAACCAAGGAATCTCAGGAAATCCTGGAAATGGTTGAGTTTAGAGTTGAGTTCTCTATAAACCATATTTTATAAATCTAAATAGGAAATGTTGTTTGATTGTTCGAGATTTGTATGAATGTGGTTTGTTTTATGGGTGTGTATGTAAATATAGTAAAATCATATCACACAAACATACAAAACTGAACCCTGGGTAGCAATATGCTTTGCAATTTAGTGGCCAACAATGTTAAACGGCTTCATGTTGTTTACCCGTATGTGCGTCATGTCACTTGCTATGTTGTGTCGTCGTTGTCTGATCTAATGTCCTGCACCATTTGATTGAGGATGGTGGTGGTAGTGATGGTCATGGTGTGCAACCAAAAGTCAACGAAGCGTCAAAGCAAACATGACACAAAAGCATATTGCTCTGCGTGACATATTTACGCTTTCGATTTCGCTTTTATTCTTTCTCTTTCTCTCTTACTTTCTTTGCTTTTCCGTCTGTGTCCATTTCGCTTCGATTGTGGTAATAAGAAACGCAATCAGTGCACGATTTGTTTTCTTAAGGCACAGTGTGTGTCTAGTACATTGGTGTTGTAGTTGTTGGTATAACTTAAATGTTGTTGTTGGTACAATCAATGTTAACTTTAATATTAGTTACTTGTGTTTAGCTTATACCGTCTGTATCAACAACAAAATCTAATAGTTGGAATAGTCACAGTCGAAACAGCAACAAGAACAACAACAACAACACGTGCCCTTTAATGACGTATGAATGATGTAACACGCGAATGGCACGTGTCGTTCCAGCGCATTATTTTTTTAAGCTTACATTTCTGTTTTTCATGTTTGTTTCATTCGTTCATTGTATCGATTGCTCCTTTAGCATTTTACTCCTGGTGTCAATGTGATTTAAGTGAACTTTATTGAAAGGAGAACTGGAGCCGTGTGTGTGCGCGCAAATGAAATAATGTGAATTTGTTGAGTGGCGGCTACTTATTTCCGCCTCTAATGCATAGAATTGCCGCTGGGCTATTTTTGGTACAAGTTTGTGAAAAGCAAAGACAATAACCATTGAAATAATAAATAAATATTTTTGATGCCTCATGATGATGAAAGTCATTGCTTTGAATGGATAGATATACAAAATCACTTTGAAAATTTGTGCAAAAAATGAAATTTTAAATTTTTTTGCAACTAAGTTATAGTGCTTTGACAGATCCAACAACTTACTTACGCATTGGCCTCTACTCCCATTGTGATTGAGAAAAGTAAATGTAAAACCTTGACCACGTTTTTTCTAGTTCATTTGCATAGTTGTTAGGATTGTGTTCAAATTGTCCAATGAAGGGCCTACAACAGCCAACTGCTTTGTGAAGCCCTTTCATTAAGCTCGATACCACGGTATATTTATTTCCGCCTAAGAGTAAACAACATTTATTTCCATGGCATTAAATATGCCGAATTTCGTGCCAAAAGAATGTTTACCGGGAATTTTAAAAAAAAAATCTGTTGCTGAAACCCATAGAATTCTTTTGAAGGAAAATAGCCACAATACGAGGTTGATTTTACAACGCTGACAACATGTTGCAAAACCGGTTATAACCTTCTTGGAAAGGCTCAAGTGTATCGGAGGCCTTTCCCACCGGCCCAATATTCACCAGACGTTGCTCCTTCCGTTTAAAACTTGTTCCGGTCGATGGCACATGATCTGTTTAAGCAGGACTTTCATTCTTATCCAATGGGCCGATTCTTAGATAGCTTCAAAAGACGTGCCATTTTTTTATATATTTTTTTTCTCATGCTACTAGAAAGATGGAAAACAATAGTGACTAGCGGTGGCAATACATTGATTTAAGGATATTTACTCGTTTTTTAAATATGACATTAATTTTCACGAAAAAACTCCAAGCGCTTATTCAAGTCCTCATAAAATATTTTCCATCTTAAGTCGAGTTAGGTTGCTATTTGTTTTTACCTCATATTTTATAATAATTACATTTTATGTACAAAGTCCTTTGTCTCAGCAAAATCAGTGAAAACACAGTGCAACAAAAAGTGTATGCGCTAGACTTTTCAACGGTTTTACAGTAATTTAGGGTCGCTAATTACGACTGCGTCCTCAGTTTTTCTCTATCATATCTAGTTCTCCCACAATATGGACCTGAAGTCGGAAAAATGGGGTCAGACCAAATTTCAGACCAAAATTCAAAATATTAACGAAGTTATAGTTCATAGCCGAGAGCTTTATCTGTTGTTAAAACTTGAAAAGCATTTTTCTCGAAACAATTTTTTTTTGACTGGCTCAGGGGTCTGAGAGAATTCTATCGAACCGATTGGACTGAACTTTTAATGTGTTATTTTACACGCCAATGGCTCTCGCAGGTAGTAGAATTTTTAATAATTGTTTCCTATTTTTTACAACGATTTTCAAAAAAAAAATTTGGAAGTCCACCATTTTGTTATTTTTTAATCCAAATGTTTAAATCTACTACCTGCTAGAATGACAAACCCACAGAACAATAATCTATTTAAATTTTTTGTTTAAGAAGACTTCAAGTACTGTAATCACCAGGCCCAGCCCCACACCTTTTTTTAGGTGCCCACTTTGGACGTAAAAAATACTACAAAAATGTCGTAAAATAAACTCCAAAAAAATTTTTTTTGTACAGTTCAAGATGTCAATAATAACATAAAAAAAATGAAATGATCGCATTTTATTTTATTATAATAAAAAATTCCTGAAATAACCTTGAAAATTAGGCCGGAACACCAGACTACATCCGTAATAAAAAGTAAAACACTAATTGAAATATAGACTAGATATAATGAGACTCTTAACGTCCGACATAGAATTCTTTTGAAAGCATTATATATTATATATATTTAAATTTTACCTTTTTCAACAAAAAATATTTTGAACATAACAGCCCAACCTAAATAAGTGCGCTGCGTATTTCAGTCAGCTTCATACAAAATGTATGGGCATGAGCCATTTTGACAGAAATTTTACGCATTACGCACTTATTTAGGTTGGGCTGTAAGTTTACAACTCTTAATTATTATAAAAGCTAACTTTGCCTGCAGAATGTACCAAATATTAAAAACATGTACCAATGTACCAAACGCAGAAAAATAGAAAAAATGTACCAGTTTTGGTAGAATTGTACCAAAGTGGCAACCGTGCTTTCATATTCGCATAGCAACATCATTTAGAACCTCTCTGTTTTAAAATTAATACATTCATCGATTAATGATTTATTCAAGTCCACGGGGAACGTTGAAATAAGTTATCACGCAGCAGTTTTAATTTTTCCCATCGGAACATTTAAAATTATAGGGTGGTAGGGATCACGGAAAGCTATCTGGTGTAGCCAAATGCGGCAAAGATTGCAAATCCAGCGCTCGTGCGGTGCCACAATTTTGATTCCTCCTCACTGGTTTTTTGGGTTTGAATTTTACCATTTCTGTACTAAAGCCCTTCTTGTAGAGATATGTCTGGATGTCTCTTAATTACTCCAGTAATAAGATCTGTTTCAGTATTTTTGAATGTTAACGCTACACTGCCTCCTTTTATCCTGTATGGAATGTAATACGCACTATAATTTTCTTTCTTCGAGATCTTATCTTAACATTTGTAAATTTCTATGTAAAAAATTGTTTTCAGTTGATAGACGTCGATGAACAACCTCTGTTTTATTGAGACTAGTAGTTTGAACCTAAATGGATACCGGATAGTGATGGCTTATTGCGGCATGGCAGTCATTAGATCCTGGATCCAAACTTTCTGGTATTGATTTTTGCACTAAAATAATAGCACGTCTCTAATAACTATTCTATTAACTAATTTTGAAATGTATATTTCACAATTTGGAAAAATGTATTCAAAATATAATATAGGAAATATATATACAATGGAAAAATAAATAAATTATATCTAGCAAAAAGATTGATACTCAAACAGAAAACTTTGGAATCTTGGTAGTATTGAAGCTAAGTCCTAATTTAGTTCAAGTAAGAAGTAGAAACACTACTCCAACTATATTATAGTATTGACTTCTTTAAGTTAAACAATTCAAACAAAACTCATTTGTGTGTAGAAGAATTGCAAAACATAAATTTATTTCACCTTGTGTTTATGTGTAAAAAAAAATTAAAGTGTGAACATTAATTTACAAAATGAATGTAATTAATGCACGCCCCGAAAATACTGATTCTAAAAGCTGAAAAGAAAAAGGAGGAACTCCCAACAAAAACACGCTTCGCTACGCTACGCTTCTGCTACTAACATCAAATTGCTTTTTGATGGCATTAGTAGAAATATTCTCAAAGAACGGAAAAAACCGAAATGTTCAAGTTCCTATTAAATAAAACAGCGTGTCAAACTGAAACCACCCATGAAACCCTCCTCCCTCTAATTCGAGGTAAGAAAAGAAGTAGAAAAAATAAATAGAAGAAGGAGAAACCATCTAAAAAATAAACTAAATCCACTTGAATTTGTATCAAGAAAGAATAGGAATAACAACAACAACAACATAAAAGCGTGATGAGAAAGAAAAAGTGAAAATTAAAACTTAAAACAAAATGTTTTCTCATGCAATAAGTAGAAAAATTAAAAAAAAAAAAACACGAGCAAATAATAAAAACAAGAATCTGAAAACTGAAACGAATACAAGTGCAATTTGCTTTTCTTTTAGCTTGCGGCAGAAAATAGTATAGAAAATATATAAAGCGGCTTTAATGCTTGTGATAAAATATAAAACCTCCGTAGACCTCATACCCCGAAAAGCGTTTTTCAATGATCTCAAAAATTAATTAAGCACTCACACTTTGCACCCTACATGCATACACTACTACATGCATACATATTTTGTTGACATTCATCCAAACTATAAATAAAACATGTAAGCATACACCCACACAAATTCACGTATATACAACTATATGAATGTATATGTATCTATGTGTTGGAAAGTATAATTCGCAGGCGTTACTGTTGGCATGTTGAGGTACAATCAGCAGGAATTGGCAGCATGAGTGTGCACCACTTAACTGTTCCTTCCTCTATAATATTCTATCATTCGCACTCGCACTCACACTTCAGTACATGCTTACAACTACAACTACTACTGCGATATTCACAATTATACAATGAATCTCACAATGAAGAGGAGGGATATGAAATGATAATGTGGGTAGGAGGAGTGCGAGGTAGTGATAGTAAGGGTAGCATTCGAATTTGTAGGGAATGAAACACTGGACAACAAATGCACAAGTTTTTTTTTATCCTCAAGAGATATTTTCATTTAAAAAGGGGCAAAAAAACTGGATTTGGTAGTTATACTTAAATTTTTTTGAGGCAATTATTGTAATTTCAAAACGACTTGTTTACCTAATAAGATTATGGTCTCAAAAATTGAACTATTTTTTTGAACCTATGATTAGCATACGGGATATAGTAGCCAGAATATTCTTTCCTGATACAAGATAACGAGTGGCAGACGAAATCGAAAGAAGAGGATCCTGATCATTATGCGAATTTTCGTATAACTTAAAATCCAAAACCAAAACCTATGACTAAAAAAAAAAACAAGAACTTATACACAACTAGAAGAAGCCCCCCTGTAATAGACAAGTCATTGGAGTAAAATTTCGAGAATATCTCGAACTTAATAGAACATAAAACACTCTTTTACTCTTTAACTTAGGGGGTCTTCATTCATTTCTGCTACATACCATATTTATGAAGAAGTTGTTGAATTAATTTTCAATGATGAAAAACAATGTACCTCGAATTAATGGTGGATCTAGGATGCGGAGGATTTGGATTGATTTTACTTAATAAAAGAATGCATTAATAGTTTGTCATATAAGTTTTCTAAAGAAAAATAGTAAAGCTAACCCATCAAATAGATTTCTTTCATGGTGGAACTGAAAAACTTTTCTCTTTTATTGGAAGCAATGTAAATTTGAAATGAAAAACAAAAATTAATAGAAGAATATTTAAAATCTATTTATAATGATCCGATGAAAGACTAGATCCGATTAAAGACTAATTCGGAAACCAGAAAATATGACTACTCTTACTAAGATCCAAAATCCAGACTAAAAACTGGAGCAAAATTTGATATAAAAACCAGACCGAAACTATTATTAAACTCTCAAAATGTAGCACATTTACATATGTATGACCTGTCCCTAACTGTTAAGTGAAACTTTGAAGATTTGAATATGGGAAAGGGCCCCAAGGTGGATATTCATCTTTTGAACGACTGTAGAGCCCAAATGGTTAATATTCTGTAGATATTTATACATCCACTGAAAACTTATCTCATCAGGTAATTTTGTATTTTTGGTACTATCAATGGCAATCAAATTTAGGCTGGCTTAAAAAAAACTCAAAATTTCGACTTTCAAAAAAGGTGGTTCCAAGGAGGACACCCCCCGAAAATTCATTGAAAATGTTAAAAAAGCAATTGAAAAAACAATGTGAGGTACTTTTGTTTAATTTTTATTGTTTTTAGTTTATAAAAATCTTTTACATGAAATTATAAATATTAAAAAATTGGTTTGAACCATTTTAGCTGCACTGGAGCCATTCCAAAATGTTCAAAAGTTTCATGATAAAACTCAAATTTACAATCTTAAATGTTATTAAATATTACGCATTTTCCAAAAAACACAACTGATCACCGAGGGGCCAAAAAAGTGTCGATTTTAGGGTATGACTATAATTTTTTAAGAATAGATTGAAAAAAATTTTCACACCCTTAAGAAAAAAACTTCACAAAACTTTGGGAGAAGAAATTTCATGACGTGCGAGCTGTAAATAAACGCGACTATCCACTTCGCGTCTTGCCAACTAATGCACGGAAATTTTCTATAGTGTCTATCTTAAGGCCCTACCCACCTTGGTACCCTCTCCTCAAACTACGATTGATATTCCCTTTCCCATATGAAAAATTCTACGCAAATTCCCATGGTAAAATTATTTTACGATGTCGCTCAAATGAAATTACTGGAATATTCAAAAATTTGATTACCCTGTTTTTTGATGATAGTGCAAGAATTCTAGACTGGAGTCGATTCGATTTGTGGTTCTCAATAATTATTTTCAAATATTAGTTGAAAACCTCATGCAATATTTGAAGATTTTTTCACAAGCCTCTAAGGCTCTCGAATAGGGTTTATTCATATGAAAATTAATACATTTTGGCATATAAAAAAAAAGTTAATCATTTTGAAATTGTTTCATAACTATATGTTATTGCATAAAATCGTTTTTTTTTTTTAATTTAAGGTGTTCAATGTAATTTTAAGAACTGAATAACGATAAATCAAAGACGATTCTTTTAAATTTTTTGATTGCGACTTTTTTCTGGACACAACAGGAATCGGCAGGTCTACCTTAAATATATAAAGATAAATTAATTTATTGCGTATTGTAACTTTCAAAGAAAATTCTGAGAAGTCATATTAGTGTCTTTAGGAAAAAGATTTAAGATTTTTTTTTATTCTTTATATCTCGGTCGAAAAAATCATGGCACTTACTGTAATAAATAGGATCTGTGTGTGTTACATTGTGCAGGCATGTCAATGTTTTCCACCTTCACTCTCTTCTGCCCACTTTGTCGCTATCATATAAATTTAACAACAACAACTTGCTAACACCAGTACCATAAGTTTTAGAAGGTTGAGCTGCAGAAGAGTAGTAGCAGGAAGAGAGTTAGCTACTCCCAACTAGATATGACGGTGTGGAGCAATAACAAAAACATGAAGACGACAACGACGACGATGAGGATGACGACGACGACAACGAAACGGTAATATCCTTGTGTTTGGTGGAAGGAAAAAGGAAGTGGATAATACATCCGTCCTTGTTGCTTCGTGTCACCCACTAGAAATCGTGCGCACCAAAGTGATTTTTCTCCTGCTCTTCCTTCCAGTCTTTAACTGCTGCTGCTGCTGCAGCTCAAGCGAAAACTGTTACGTCCTCCATATTTTAGTGGCGGCTCGTGTGAAAGCTTTTCGGATGATGATGAAAGCTTTTTGATATCGATATATATGCATGTATGTATGTGCGAGCTGGTTTTGGCGTTTTGAATTGTAAATAAGTAGTAGCAGCGTTTATAGCAAAAAGTTTAATGGCAACTTCCGATTTTGAGGAGATTGTGAGCTTTGGTTGATTGCTTTAAAACTACATGCTTGATGTGCTATTATTTTTACGGTGAAATCGTACAAGAAATATTATTGTAATTATCTTTTAAATTTTTGACGTAATCTTACCTCAGAGTTTCAATCTCTAGTTCTTTGATCACTGGCATCTAGAAGTATCTATCTTTAAGATTTTTATTGTTGTTGGTTGCGATTGTAATTTGGCAGAAATTTCCGACAATTTTCCTTGTGCTTTTCCTTTTTGCTGTTTTTGCCCAACGATGCATTGAAGCGTAAATCCATTTGCAAGCAACGCCAAAGCTTTCAGCCACAATGACGATAGATACTTAATGTGTCTGTGTGTGTGTGTGTTTGAGTTAGTAAGCCACACCTTGTCTCTGCGCTGATTGGTGTTTGAACGGAAAATGGGGTGTTGGTGTATGAATTGAAACGTAAGTAGTAAGCTCCGGTTCCGTAAACGCTGCTAACGTCTCTGCTACACAACCTCATACACATAAACACACACACGCACACACACTTAATGTATGGAGATACACCCCTAAAGCTAAGTCTTACTGCAACCAACAAGCTAACCAAAGTCAAGCTAACCACCAACCAGTCAACCAACCCAAACACCCACTCAACCCACATCCGTAAACTCACCCCCACGACAACAGCGACAGAGGCAGCAAGAACAGCAGCAGCAGCACGAGCAACAACAGCAACGGATGATAGCCAAGCAAACGGGGTTGTTGGTTGTTGCTTTTGTTAATGTTTTTGTTGCTGTTTTTGTTGTTGTTACAATGCGCACCATGAAGAATCACGTCAACGCGCCGGTAACTCGGCAGGATATGTGCGATTTGACGACGGAATGAAATCAATTGTTACGTTGCCGTGCCACAGATCGGTCGCAATCCGGTGTCATTACAAGCAGCAGAATCAGAAGCAGCAAGAGCAGCAGTAAAGTGATTTACGTAATTCCAAAAAATTCAACGTCATATTCATCTTCTTCTTCTTCTTCGCTTTCAACTACTTTAACTTGGTTGGGAAAGCCGTCGTTGTGTTTTGTTTTTGGTAAAAGTATATTACCTGGACTTTCGTTTAGGCCTTCCGTCATAGAAATAATGGCCTATTGAATGTGCGTTTGGCATACTCGCATACAAACACACGTACTCACAAATATAGAGACATACATTTATTTGTGCCTATTCACATACAAATTTACATTTACATGGCAAAGTGTTGTAGTTGTAATTTAAACACGTAAATACCTCTATTTCAATATACGTACGTATTACGTATACGTAATACTACGTAAAAGTTGCCCGGAAGTCGAGGTGTCCGGTAACGGTAACCGGTTCCGATCGTCACTTTTCCCGTTCCTTTTCCTGTTCCGCTTGCGACGACGCTTTTCGTCGCCGCCGACGACAACGTCCACGATTATTCAGACTCACATTCAGTGAATATTATTCGTAGAAACATTTAAAATAAATTAAATTGAAGGAGTGTTTTGTGCAGTTCAGTGTTTGTTTGTGTTTTTTTCTGCTATTATTATTCTCAAGTTTAATTTTTGTTTTTGTGTACTCCACTCGTCCTGCGGATCGACAATTGCTGGTGGTCTGGTGTTATTATTTTCCGGTCAGCGAATACCACAATTTAGCACGCGTGCTTTCAAATTTTATTATACATAACGCGTATGTGTGTATCTATCCACATGAGCAGTGGTTTTCACACAATTTTGGAGTGTTGCCATTTCCTTCTTCTTTTTTTTTTTGTGTGATTTGTGACTATTAGCAAAATAAATATTTAAACATTTTTGTACAATTATAAACATGAACATATTCTTCAGAAGAAACTGCGGGTATTAAAAAACCTAACATTGAAAACATTTAAGTATTTCCATTGAATTGAAGAACTAATTGAAGAAGTTAACCGTCGGCGGTGTAATAGAAAAAATTAAAAAAGTACCGTCGGTTTTTCGTCTGTGCCATGATGCTCGACATAAAATCCTCAGCTGATTATTTGTCACGTTCGACAGGAAGTTTTAGTAACTTTTCAATGTTGTTCGCAGGTAAGTTCAAATGATATTTAAAAATAAGTATGTAGATTTAAAAATTTTAAGAGTGAAATCAAAATGAAGAGGATTTATTAAAAAATTTGCTGCTGCTTGCTTCAACGTTTGGCCATTTTTGATGTTAGAATTAATAGGAAAATTTTTTTCAAATCTTTAGAAACAGCAATTTTCAAGCAAATTTTCAAATGATTTAAATTTAATTAATGAGAGAATTAAAAAAAAAAACGAATTGTAGGGAAGTGATGGGTTTAGCACATGATAAAGCTAATTTCAAAACTTTGATTTATTCGTGTATTATCTTCTCCTTTTCATTGTGTGTAAAACTTTTATATGCTCCATTTTTGAAGCATTTTTTTTTACTAATTTGATTTCAAGAAAAGGAATCATTGATCCATAGTACTTATAGTTAACTAAGTAATAATAATGAATAAGTAAATATTTCTTTTATGATGTTATTCGAGCTGGAATTTCTGCTAATTATTTTCCATAAAATTAAAGTTCATTCAGTATATAATTTTTCTCAAACAAAATAAGGATGAGGAAATTTTAAAGGACTTTTAACTTTTTTTTACTTAAATACTATTAATTAAAAATTTTACTTTAAAAAATGTGTTTTTTTTTCTCATTGCAGATTCTTCGTACAAATCATCCTGGGGATCGCACGGATCAGCGCAATCCCAAGGTAAGTGAATTAAAATGAAATTCGTTTTTTTTCTTAGTCAGATAAACATTGAATCTGCGTTCATCTATAAAAAATGCCCTCAAGAACTTATTGCTTACAGATTAGTTCATTTGCTGGTTATTCCGTCAGAATCTTAAGGATGCAAGTTTTTAGTACTTTGGAGAACTAAATGTTTTTCTTGAACATGAATTAAATAGAATAAATTAATAATTTTGAGGTGACATTTTAGAAATGATGGAATCATAATAACATAGAGCCATAAATAAATTGCTTGGCCAAAAATGCTGGTATACAAAATTTCAACAAAATCGTGAGGTCAATAGATGGCGATTCAGTACAAGGTGACCCATTAGTTTGGCTGGCCCAAAAAACCCTGGTGTTCAAAATTTCAACACAATCGCTCGGTACCTAGATGGCGCTTCAATTCCTTTGCTCCGGAGCCTCCTTTGGAATATATTTTTACATTAAAATAAATAGATGCCAAAAGATCCTAGCACACTAACTTACAAAAAAATCAGGTGGTAATTACTATGCATTTATGTCACTGTTGCAGTACTTTTCTTTGAATGTATTTACAACTTGCTCACATACCAGTGTGCAAAATCAGGGGAAAGTTGAAAGTTGGATATTGAAATTTCGATATTGGATTTTTGTACTAAAAAATTCATTTTTTGGGTCAATTTTGATTTGAAAATATTCCAAAGCAATGACCAGAAAATTTGAGGAAAGTTAAAATTTTTCCATGCAGCTCCATCAATGGTCCTACAGATTGCTTTAAAATTTTGCACACCTGAGGTTTTTTACCCAAAAAACTCATTTTTGGCTTCTATTTTAATATAAAAATCTGAGAAAAGCGCAAAGAATTTTTCTTTGTAACAAAGCGCTATCTAAGGACCGGCCGATTTTTTTGTTAATTTGTACACCAAGGTGTTTTTAGAGGAACCAAAGCCAAGGAATCTATTTTTGGCCTGTATTTTGATCTAAAAAATAGTGCAACGGGGATTTCGGAGCAAAATTTTATAAAACTAAAAAATGATATTAAACACTTTGTATTTACCCCGTCTTCTTAAAACCCACTCTCATGAGATGGATTACAAAAGTCTTTTGTATTTCGATCCAGTCTACTATAGATAGACTGAAATATTCATAATCATTTGAAATAAAAATTTGAACACTCTTCCCGCTTCTTGAACTCATCCAGTTCAAAATCAAAGCAGCTAATAATAATTCGATTAGATTTACATAGCAAGTCTCCAAGTCTGGCCTTGAATATTTGTTCTATATTTTTAGTTCGATAAGCTTTCTCCTTGTAAGATCAGAGCATTCAGCAGGTCTCTCAATATTCATGAAAAGCTATACAATGATTTACTTATTTATTTATTTAAGAATATTTTGAAAAACTTTAAGACAAAAATATTCAGGTTTTAAAATTATAAATAAGGCATGTATACGAAAAAAACTGGTCCACATTAACTTGTTATAAAAATTATATATTTTTTTAACAAAAACAGAAATTCACACATCAAATATTAAATTTAAGAAAAATAAAAACTTTATTTATTTGGTTGGTGCGTATGCGAAAGATTGCAACTTTGACTTAACTCCAGCCATTAAACGTTGCACATCACTTCGGGACATTTGAGATGACACAGTAGTCCCCTTTTTCTGCAGCTGTTTCCGTTTCTTTTCATTATAGCCCAATATTTTTCTATCGGCCGAAGTTCTGGGCAATTTGGGGGATTGTCATTTTTTGGAACAATTTGTACCCCTTTCTCTTTATACCACGTCATTGCCGTTTTGCAAGATGCTAAATCTGGCCAGAAAAGGACAGGAGCCTTGTGAAGACGTACCATTGGCAGTAGACGTTTTTGTAAGCACTCTTCTACGTAAATTTTTTGGTTGATGGTACCAGTAGCGACAAAAACTACACTCTTTATACCGCATTGGCAAATTGCTTGCCAAACCAAATATTTCTTCGCAAATTTGTCCATTTGCTTTAGTTTAAATTGAGGCGCAACATCACCTCTCTTTTTTGAAGTGTAAAATAGTTGACCAGGAAGCTGATTAAAGTCTACTTTGACATACGTTTCGTCGTCCATGATCATGCAATCAAAAGTATGTACAATTTTGTCGTACAGCTTTCGTGCGTGCGTTTTTGCTGGTTCGAGGCTAGCGGAACTTTATACGTCTTAAGTTCTTTTACTCTGCGTACTTTTTGAACATATCCGGGTGACATATAGACTTTTTTAGAAACATCTTTGATGGAAAGGCCTGGATTTCTTTGAAACAAGTTTTTCACTTTCTTTGCTTTTTCTTTCGAGATGAATCTTTCGACCACTTCCAGTTTTTCTTTCGGTAGTTAGTCATTCACTAAAGTTTTTAAGCACTAAAGTTACCGTAGATTTTGCAATTTTTAAACTTTTGGCAATATCTTTATGTGACATGTGTGGAAAATCTTGATTTTTGCGCATAATTATATCGCGCGTGCTCGATTTCGATGAACTCATTTTGCGTAATGTAAAAAAATCAGAAAAATAATGATGCAGAAATGTAAGACGGAAAATTCTCTATGAAATAATAACAGTAATATTTGCTGTAACTGTCATATTTGAATTAATACAACATGTTTACTGCGACACAGTTTTTCGTATACTTACCTTATGCTCTTTGGAGACTTATTCTGTGTGAAAAATAAAAAAGTTTTGAAATGAAATTAATTTAGAATTCCATATGTGAATTAAAAAGTTTAAAGTGGCCATTAAAATATATATCGAAATTATTTTCAAAAACATTAAAAACTGTTTCATCATCGATTTAAAAAACCCACACCTATTTACAAAATACACTCCCACAAAATTTTAGTTTTATACGGGTATGTTCCTTTGTCGTTGTTTGTTTTGAGAAAAAGAAGGTGTCAAAAGTTATGATTAGCCTGTTCGCGCACATTAAAGGTGGTAGTAAAAGGTACGTGCACACACATACACACACACACTAAATACACATAAAAATACTTTGTAATACATACATATTTGTATTGATGCATGTATGTATGTGTGTATTCCCCCTTCATAAAGCAATGAAGCGTGCAATTTTGTACAATTCAACACAATCAATAATTCAACATCAACAAGCAAAGAAAAAGAAAGCAATCATAATCATAATCACACATTTTGACAGATAAAAGGTGTGCATTACATGTGTTTAACTTTAGGTTTTTTTTTTCTTTTTTCAATTTGTAGTATGAATACGCATATATTTACATAAAATGAAAAAAGGGTATCTTACCTAACCATAAAGTAACCTAATCTCATTTGCGATTCAATGAACTGCAACGAGCTGGTAGTGTAAAATGAATGAATGCAAAAAGGGCAAAAAAAAAAAAAAAAACATTGGTATAGCATTTTGTTGACACGAAAATAATGTAGTTTAAAAGATTTTTGTTTTTTTAGATAGACAATAATGATAGAGGTGCTCATGAAAATCCGAGTACAACTAAATGAAATAAGCAAGAAACAATGTAACCTTAGTCTGGGTCCCTGGCACAGACTGCAACCAAGTACTCAAACTAATGGCATGAATGGCAGGGGTCAATAGGACCTCACTGTATTAAAGATAAGCTGTAGAGAGAGAAATGGTTTAACCAGTCATCTTTCAAGGCTTGGAAAGTAAAATCTACAAATCAGTGCTTTTAATACTGAACGAGCTCAATGTATGAATTTAAAACAATCTAAAAACTATTACGGGGTTCCTTTCAGAAAATGATAGAACTGCCGCTTTTGACTTAAATAATTTAAATCTTTTGAAAATAGATTTGCCCTAAAACTCGTTGGGACCTAATCAAATAAGTAAAGACCCGATAATTTGGATATTTACTATTTTTCATTTGTCAGTATCTATCATTGTTCACCTCAATCATTACTTTTCGAGAGTTTTTACAAAAATGAAATCTACTAATCGGTACTTTATTTCTAAAAATTTCATAAGAGTTTCTAAGAGTAAATTCAACAGCAGATATTTGGGTATCGATATTTGTCGATAATATCGTTAAGTTTTTTTAAAGTATCGATATTTATCGACAAGTTCCACGACTCTAGTTTACAGCCCTGATTATTACTTTGTTGCAAAATATAGTGAATAGTTTTTATTGTACTTGTGACACATTTTCACTACTTTTTCTGTAGATTAGACGAACCCAAAAATTAAAGCAACTTTGATTTTCAGTCCCTGATAAATTGGAAACCTCTTTGTTGGCGGGAAAACCGTTGATTTCTTCAATTAAGCCCAAAAAATTATTATTCTGTAAAATTTCGACACTTCGACTTTAGATGCGAATGCTTCCAAAAAAAGAAAATAGATGTTGAAAAAGCGTTACACGCATTCTTTGTCTCTAGATATTCTAATTTTTTTGCCTGTTACTGTAATTTGAATTTTAAATTTGAAAAATATATTTATTTTAGATATAAAAAAGTTTAGTGAATGCGGTTGGAATCAGTCTATATAAAGAAGATATATGTAAGGGAGTGTTTCCGGATATGAGACGGGTTTTGCTTTTGAGCCATAAATTTTCACAATATATATATATAAAATATAGCAAGTAATAAGAAACTGAATGTAATGCATTAATAAAATAAAATGAATAATAATACTTTTTAAATCAAATTGGGTGTTTTATATACTGTGGGAAAGGTAATGAAACTACGCAATTTTTATTCGAAAAAAGTATAATGATTCCATTGGCACGTCAAATTGTTTGAGCCATTTTCTGAGGATGAGTATTTTTGCCAAAAAAAAAATTTGTACCCGGGTATGAGACTCCTACAAAAATCCACTAAAAATTGGGAAATATGAAGTAAAAACCCCATAACTATTCATAAATATAAATTTATTTATTTTGTAGGTTTTCAGTGGCTAAGATAAAAAGAAATGACAGTTTTTATTCATCATCTCCCTTTTAGTCATCGTCTTCTCCAGCTAAACCGCTATCGCTTGCTTGTGATCCATTTGATGGACGATTTTCTTTTTTTGGCTAAAAACAAATGGATCAAAACAGTAGTTAAACGGTGTCTCATACATGGTGATATGCTCAAAATGCCATTTTGAGAAAAACAAAAAAAAATTGTTTTCAACCATATATTGGCATATTTCAAAATTGGATTGCAACATATACGTAAACTACTAAATGCTGATGCATTACACTAACCTTTTTCAATTAATTCACTCGAAAGTATACCACTTTGAAAAAAATAAAAAAAAGTTCTCGTGATCGATTTTCACAAAAATTGGCTCATGTCAAAAGAAAAGTTCGACAGTAGTCAAATTGGCAATATTTATATTGGATGATGTAAAAAATCGACTGTCCCATACCCGGGTACACTCACCTAAATATACAGGGTGACAATTGTAAAGTGACGCAAGTTTAATACTCTGCAGCAAGCTTTGCCATTTACCGTTACTTTAATTTAAAAAGCAAATTCATTCATCATTGGCTTTGCTTTTAATTTCATTTGAATTTTTGTTATCACATTTTGAAATTTCCATAAAAATGGACAAGGAAAATATTCGTCGTGAAATTATGAAATTTCATTTGGCAAATTATAGTAGCCGTCAAATTGCAAAGGCTTTAAATTTGTCAAGTCGTACGGTAGACCGAGCTATTATTCGATATAATGAAACTGGGGGTTTTGGAGATAGAGACCGGGGAAAATTTTCAACAGTTGCCACAACTGGTTTAACAGAAAAATTCGTAAACGAAAATTCGAACGAAATCGAAGGCGCTCAATGAGAAAAATCGCTAAGGAAGTGGGAGTAAACCGTGAAACAGTGCGAATCATTGCAAAATCAAAGCTTAATCTTAAGCCGTACAAGCTCCGAAAAGCTCAAGATCTGACACAAAAAAAGAAAGATTTGCGACTGCAAAGATGCAAGGAGTTACTACGCTCCTCCGTGTTAAAAAATGTTGAAAATATCTTGTTTACAGATGAAAAAATTTTCACGGTTGAACAACATTTCAATGCGCAAAATGACCGAATGTGGCTAACATCATCAACGCAACAAAATAGGTCTGTTGGCCGAGTTCAAAAGCCAGCTTCCGTTATGGTATGGGCTGGAGTTTCCGCTAATGTCAGAACCCCTCTAATATTCGTTGCAGAGGGTGTTAAAATTGACCAGGTTGTTTATCGGAGCATTTGAAATGAACATGTTCTACCCTGGGCCCAAGATACATTTAGAAATGAAAACTGGACTTTCGAGCAAGATTCTGCACCTTCCCACATGGAAAAATTAACGCAAACATGGATAAAAGACAATTTTTCTGGATTCATAACATCTCAAGAATGGCCACCATACTCCCCAGACTTGAATCCAATGGACTACTCTATTTGGAGTATTTTAGAGAGTAAGGCTTGTGCATCTCAACACCACAGTCTGGAGTCGCTGACAAATTCATTAGAGAAAGCCTGGACTGAAATTGTTCAGGAAGTCCTGCGGCCAACATTCCTACGATTTCCGGGTCGATAGAAGGCATGTGTGCAGGCTGAAGGAGGTTATATTGAATGAGGTGGGGTTCAAATGAATGCTTATATATTCAGCAATGTTAACACTTAATTGTACTTAATGGAAGTACGTCCTTTTGAAAATAACTGCTGAAATGTGTGCGTCACTTTACGATTGTCACCCTGTATAAAAAATGATATTGATATTTCAATCAACAACGAGATATCCAATATTTCAGGGGCAACGGCGGCCAATTTATGGAGGTTCAAATGTCACCACTTACACTATGGTGCATAACTATAGACGCACCTATAATTTACTATATTTTCTAGTCCTAAGAGATTGTGGAATTAATCCAATATCTTTTTCTGAAAGTACACTAAAAATAAGTTAATTCAAAATCAAAACTATTTTAGAAATATTTGCAGGTGTGCCACCAAAATTAAATTTTTGTTTTTTTATTGGTGGATAACTATAGACGCACATTAAACTTTTATTGAAAATTAAAAAATATTTCACAAATATGGCTTGCTTTTGCGTCCTTCTTTCTTGTTTTGACCATAATTATCAGTATTTTGCAAGAAAGTACAGAATATTTTATAAAATCGCTTAAGTTTTCGAGAAATTTCGGGAATTCTGATTTTTTCTTCCCGAAAGGCAAGAATTTTGCCTTTTTCTACTTTGGTCAAATATGTACCACGCGGCTTCGCAAGAAATAATGACAAAACTCGAAATTGCAAAACTGAATGAAATTTATTGGTGTTAGATTTAAAATATAAGAAAGCGTCTATAGTTATGCACCAATAAAAAACAAAAATTTAATTTCTAAAATACTTTTGATTTTGAATTAACTTATTTTTAGCGCTCTTTCACAAAAATTTATTGGATTTATTCTACAATATCTTGGAACCACTGAATATGGTAAATTATAGGTGCGTCTATAGTGTATATTATATAAGACATTTAGGAAACATTTTATGTGCGGTCCTCAAAATTCAACGAAACTTTAAGCATATAATTTTGGGCACCTTTAATATACAAACAGAACGAAGTATGGATCTTCTAATGAAAAAGAAAGCACCATTCATTTATTTAGTATTCAATTCAAAAAACTTTTATGAATTGCCTAATTAAGAAATATTTAACCTTTAAGGCATTGAAGGCGTTTGTCGTGCTTAAATTGCTAAGTACAAGTTATATTTGATTGAAAATCGAAGTATTCAGGCTATTTTTAAAAATCACGCTGTCTTAACTTAATAACAACCTTAGGCAAAATTATGAACCTTATTGTCTGTCAAAAAAAAAATATAAAGTTGTTGAAACTTTACAAAGGGATTTTAAAATTACAAACAAAAAAATGTTGGAAAGGTTTTTATTTTGTAAATTAGTTAACTTCAGCTTGAATGCACATTTTCACCCTATCCCTTATAGCAGAGATGGGCAAATATAGTCTGAACTTTTGTAATACATTTAAACATGTGTAATAAAATTTTACTTCATATTTTGTTTAAAGTTTTCCTTTAAGCTTTCCTTTATGTTATACATACTAATGTATTTACCAAATTTTCCCATTTCTCCATATAAATTCATTGATCTCAACTACTTTAACACTTTCGTAAAACAAAAAAGAGAGTATTGTATGCCTTTTGTGTCACTTGTCGCTTGAAGCCCTGTGGAGTTTCAGCATCGTTGCGTACATCGTTCTCTTTACGATGACTATGATGGTTATGATGTTGACGTTGCTGTTGCTGTATACCACAAATATATTCTCAAAGTTTTTCTTCAACACCATCACACGATGATGCGCTTTTGACTTTGTTCTTCTCTCACTTGAGTAGCTTGACAAAGGACATCATCAGCATTACCGTTCACACCACCATCCACACCACCATCATCGTCAACATTGTCATCATACGCAATTGTGTATAGTGATTGTGCATTGAGTTTGCTCTTTGGTGTTGTTGTGCTTGTGTTGTCGCCTTTAAAGTGACAACATAAACCAAACCAACAGCATAAAATGATTTTTATCGCTGTAGGGTGTAATTTGTATAGTGTCAACTTCTTGCTTGTTCTCTCTATTTTTTTTTTTTTTTTGGAGGTTTTTTGTTTGGAACAATTTTAAATTGAAACGCTTCGGGCATTGTTTTGGTTCTTTGTAATTACAATCTATTAAAAAAAAAGTTGCTCATATTGCTGCGGCAAGTTTTCGGTTTTTTGGTTTGAGAGTGTGTGTTGTAATTTCTAATTTCGTTAATATTGAGTGTGTGGGCGGAATGTTTTGATAGTGTTGTGTGCACTACTTTTGAAATTAATAATGCTGAGTGGCAATCAACTAAAATATTCTAAAATTTCCAACTAAATAGCTTGGTTTTCTTTTAAAAAGTTTCTGGGTAAATTATTTTTTGTCTGAGAGAATTAAAAATTATTACCAAAATCAAAGCTATGCTTAAGAGATCATGCTATATAAATTTCTTAAGGGGGTATTCTACCCGAGATGGTGTGAAATATCGATGTTTTCAAATCGTTGTAAATGAAAAGCTTTTCAATATTTTTATTCGAGGTTTTTTGCAAGTTTTTCTACAGATTTTAAATGTTAAAAATATCTTTATTAATAATGGTTCATTCGACGCCTCGAACTTGAGCCTGCCGAAAATAGTTGCTCCATGGTGGACATGATATCTCCGGTTTAAATATTCTGAAACACAAAATGTAACCCATTTTGTAATCGTGAGACTTCCTGCTATCGCCTCATCTAGGGAATAAGAAAAAAATGACGATTTTTTGCCCTATTTTTTTTTTATATTTTGCATTAAAAACATTAGTTAAACAAATGCTTTCGCCGAGCAATTTTTCGGACCATCTCGGGTAGAATACCCCCTTAAGGAAAATTTAATTTATAGGATGCTAAAATGCTAGTAAGAATCATCACAAACATCACTGATGAGGAATCATGGCGGATTTCGAAACAGCCATCTGGTTTGCCTGTCTTATATACATTGTTGTCATTTTGACAAAAAATAAAATTGTTTATTAAGCTGTTTAAAATCACCAAAAGGAAAATACATGAACCAAGTCATTTCTAAAGAAAATGAGCACTTAGAACTCATTTTCACAGTTTCTAGATAATTGTTGTTATCAAAAAGTTAATAAGTTGTTCAGGATAAGTTTTCAAAGGCAAAAAAATGTATGTTGTAGGAGGATTTCATTCACAGTAAGTCGATTATCCGCCGATAGAATTTTGCAATATTATTCATAATATTATTGATTTTTTTTTAAAGAAAATCCTAGGCTCCTATATTTGCCAATTTTCGGGAGCTTAATCGATTTTTCCGTACCATCTAGTGGTGGAAAAAATATTGTTTTACTAAATAAAACTGTTCAAAATTTGTTTTTTATTACCTTTTAAACAAGACTAAATTTACAAATATCCGACAATGCTTTCTATTTTTATTAAATTTTAAATTTCTTAGAAAAAAAAAGCTCTTAATTTTCTAACCAAAAAACCGTAAATGCAGTGTTGCTCAGTGACACTTTCTCTTTTAGAACCCGAAATCAAACATCAAGTCAAATAGAGAATTGTCAGACGTTTACTTCTAATATTTCACAACAAAACTCTATGGCTTCAACCAGGGCTTTGGAGCAACCAAATTTTGGGGTTGCACCGCTCCAGCTCCACTTCGACCTCTTAAGTACAGCTCCGACTCCGCTCCGTGCTCCGCTCCGAGCTCCAACTATATATAATTTTCTCAATAAAAATCATTCTTTTTTACTTTACTACCTTAATTTGCTAAAGCCCTAACACCCATTTTCCGAATTTTACAGGAAAAGCAAAAATTATTTTGATATTTGGAGTACTGTTTCCAGACTTTTGTAATTTGAGCTGAAGGAAAAGATCGTAAATTTTCGGTGTATATCTTCAAACTTTTCGGTACAGATGAAAGTGAGCACGACTTATCATAATCCACCAAAAACTCGATATTGAAAAATTTGATGTTAGGTGGCCAATTCTAGGAAGTTCCGAAAATACTATTTATTTTGCTCAAAACTCGAAATGTTTTCCATACGAAAAAATATAATGCTAAGTTGTAAAACAACTATATCGTTTTGAAGGCTGTTGTCATAGCAATAGAACCAGTTAAGATTGTGAACTCCTTATTCTTAGTGACATCTTTTTAAAAAAATTAGGAATTATTAACATACATTAGCCTATTCACGGTATGGTGGCTGTTGGATGATATTTGTTGCATTTTTCGTCAAAAAATTACCAATAATGATGGCACTGTGCGACGGTGCGTTATCATTGATGCAAAATCTACTAGTTTTCTGTCCACAATTCTGGTCTCTCTAGGCGAATTGCAAACATAACAAACATAACATAACATCAAAAACTTTCTTTCAACACCTCGGTTATGATTTCCTGACTGAGAGATTTCTCAGTGGTTGATAAAGTTATTAAAATGATTCTTCATTTATCATTACAGGATACAGCTCGAATCAATTAGTGGGCGTTGGAAAATCATCACTTGATCCGCATACACATCTAAGGCAACCTGGTGAGTATTTGAACAAAAAACCCTGTTCAGGGTCTTGAAGTTATTATTTTTGGGTAGGAAACATTAAGAATTACTTTTAAGCAAACGCTTAACAAATACGTTAAGAATTTCTGTTTCAATTGTATGTATGTACATTGTACATATATAAAATGTAGTCTCTTTTTATTAGTAAAAAACAAATACCTTTCGAACATGCAACCTAAATTCCTACTTGAAACAAACAGCACACTTTTAAAGCACTTAAAACCGAAACAAATACTTTAAATACCCTTTTAAAATGGAACAATAAAGACGCATTTGCGGCATTGACATACAAAGCTATACGGAAATTCTGTGCCCAAATACAAAACTTTACTCCCTGTTTCTTTCCATGCAACTGGAGCTGGGAACTGTCGACTGTTGTCGCAAATCAAACCTAAATTCGTCACTTGAAAACTACTCAAGTAGCAAAATATAAAAAAAGGAAGAATAGAAATGAAATGAAAACGCAATTGAAATGAAATGGAAAAAAAAAAACAGAAGCAGTGAAAACAGTTGAAAACATTCATAATGAAACAATTGAAATACCATAAAGTATTCTCAATTAGAGCAGCAGAACTTAGCCGTGCAGCGTCGAACGAGATATGAATGCACAACATGCTTGGCTGTCAAAATTGACGGCCACGAAAAAATAATAAAAAAAAAACTTATTATTATTATTATATTGTATTTAGAAATGTTGCTGTTGCAAATATGATGAAGGAAAGACGCGTGGCAAAAGTGTTTCTTTCTTCTTACCATGTGATGTTGCATACGCGTGTTGATCAGCAGTAAACACACACAGACATACTTTTTGTTTTTTTTTATTATTTCGAAGCATTAAAACATTAAATCCGAGAACAATGAATACATATGTATGTATATACAACGTTATGAATAAAAATGTTTGTCAACTCAACAACATAATGGAAACAATTCAAACGTAATGTAGACGTGTGGACATACAAATATGGACGGGCAGACAGACAGACATACCCGGACAACAATTGTTTATAATAAAGGAAACAAAATCAGCAGTGCGAATGTAACCTTCCTGAAGGATTTGCACTTCAACTTTTTCGCGCTCTCGGTTTTTACATATGCAAATGTGTAAAATGTTGTAGTGTATTTAGAAGCCTACAAAAATGAAGTAGTAGAGGAAATGTGTAATGGATACAACTAACGTAATACAATCTTACATACATATGTACATATATGTATTTACAATTCCACAACAACAACAATAACAATATAGTATTTTCAAGTAGGCTCGTAGGTACTCATACTTAACATAAAAAATATGTACATATATGAAAATATATTTTAAATGGATTTTTAACGCATTTGTCCTTCGAATTCGCGACATTTTCTGCTTAAGATTTTTACGTATGTTTACCTACTTGCGAACAATATTTTACTCATTTGTATCCTGCTTTTTCGGTTGCAATTTTACACCTACGCAGGAACTACATGTTGTTATTTTAGAGTATATACAAGTACGTACACACTTGAAGTGATTTTGAGTATATTTTAAAAAATGCTTTTAAAATTTTAATCAAGTGGTTAAAAAAATGTATACTTGCTGTATTTACGTCGGTTTCGATTCTCTAGAAATTTTGCGCCTTCTTGAAACGAGTATCTCTGATAATGGCAACTGTATTTGGGCAGGAAATTTGATTTTCACGTGAATCATCTTTGGTCTTTGGTAAACAGAACAACCGGAACTTAAGCTATAAGGTAGATGAATGTATTAGTTTAATATTATTCCATTTTCTGAAGCTTTTATGAATTTTGATGAAGTTCCTCAGAATCTGTTATTTTCTTTAGATAAACTACTGTATACAGTACCACCTCGGATAATGCGACTAATAAAAATTGTTCAAAGAACCGAGGTTGAAAATCGAAAATATCAAGAGTCACGATAATCAAGGGGGTACTGTAATACAATCTGAGATTTTTTGTAAAGTAACTTGTTATTGGAGTTACGAGTGATGAACAGATTTTCCTTCACAACTCCCTATTTTGAAATTTTCAATTTAGTAATTGAATATTAGTTAACTAATATTTTAGTCGTGACTAACGAATTACAAATAAATTCGATTATGATTAACTGATTACTCATAATCACGACTAAATGTCATTAGTTAGTCATTCAATCATTAGTTTTAGTTATATTGATAAATTTTAAGCTGAAACTTATTTATTTATTTATTTATTATTATTACCGCCAAAATATATGAGTAAATAATTCGATACTTTTGCAATTACAAACATAAAAATAGAATTCGCTTTCCGCACCCATCAACTATGTCCTGGGTACTTTATATTGAAAAAAAAATCGTAATGAGCATTTTAGTCATTCTGACAATTAAAACTTTTAGTCATTAGTCAGCGAGACATGACTAAATGACTAATAAAAATTGGCCATTAATTTGTAATTGATGATTGATTTTTTTTGTAATTATTTTTCACTCATTATTCAGATTGAATTTTGCCAGCTCAGCTACAAATTGTAGAGTCCTCTCATAAATGTGTGATCTTTTTGAAACTGAACCCATTTGTTCTAAGAAGTTAATGCTGCATCTCTTCAGTTACATGTTCACTAATATTTTCTTCAGAATATCTGTTGGCACAAATATTTCATGGAAGTGTTTGACATGCTATTTTATTATTTATAGATATTGTCTGGAAGGGTTGCCTGAGTAAAATTAATAAAAAAAATTGTTTTTGATTAGTAAAAAATTGGTTCAAGTTCCGTTTTCAATTTAAAGGTCGTACATAAATAAATAAAACTTTAAATTTATATTTACCGGTCAGTAAATTCTAATTCTTCCAACGTTTCGTTCTTACCAGAAGCAAAAAAATATTGCAAATCAATTACGCGGCACTAAAGCTTATTTCCCGCAACAACGAATGAATGTGATTTCCTGAAAAAGGACACTCCCCTGATCAATAGTTCCGGAGACACAAATAGGCTGCTATGTCCTTATTTTGTCGCAGGAACTTTAAACTCATGGTGGCCAGCTGATTCAAATGAACGGATTAGTTTAATATTTTGAAGGCCTACAAATTTTACATCGGAAGCGAAGGAATTTATTATGAAAATTATGAAATCCTTCACCTTGTCTCAGTGCTCCTGCTTTTGATAGCTTTTGGGACGAATGTCAGAAAGTTAAGAAGTTTACTTTTTTTTTGAGGACCAACATCAAATGAAATATGCGGTTGCTTCAATCGAATCGATTTCTCTATGAATAATTTTAGATGAATTTGTACCAAAAACCCCCGAAAAAGGGTCCAGAGAGTGGGTGAGTCATAGGTGGGTGTAAAAAAAAAATTGTTCAACTTTTCCCAACGAACAAATTTACCTCAGACGTTAAAGTTGTAAGATTTCAGAATAGAATACTTTCTGTCTGCTTAACATCGTGACCTTGAATTTCCCATAAAATAAAACTACGACGTAGCAGTTTGTATATGTATGGCTTCTGATAAATTGATCAGGGCAGTGTCCTCTTTTTTAAAAAAAAGTCATCCTAAATTCTAATTTGTTTTCCTATGCTATTTTTCTTTAATATAAATATGAAATGCAATAAATTGACACTAGTACTGCATAGTTCGTATCAAAACAGTTAATAGTTACAATTATGCACAGAGAGCTTTGCTTTTAACGGACCAATGGCATTCATTTATTTCCAATTATTAAGAGTGTTATTAGTATGCGCTGTAGAAGAGAACTAAAAATTATGTACTTTGTTTTAATTTCATCAATTTTGTAGTTAACACAAAACTCCATTTATAAAAAATGTAAATTCTAATAATATAATATGTAAATTTTTTGTTTATTTTCAGATCCATATCAAATGTTTGGACCAACAAGCAGTCGACTAGCTAGTTCAGGTGAGTTTTCAATTTACATACTATTTCCAAATTACTCATAAAATATTGTAAATAAATATATGTAAGAGTGTGTCCAGAAAACCAAGAATTAACTATAAATGAAATCGAAAGCATAAAGATTCAGGTGCTTAGATTAAATTTAACACGCTCCCTGAAACTTTCCACCAATGACAGTTAAAAAATGTCAAAAGTCTGGCAAGTGCGCACGTGCATTACAAATGAAACAAAAAGCTGATAAAAACGAACTTAGCAGAACAACTCCCCCTTTGTTTTTTCGACAATAATCTATGTGAGCTACTTAAAAATTCACTTGAATTTCATTATCATATCAATTTCGTGCAAAAACTTTCTTAGTTATTTTCAAATAACAAATAGCAAAAGTAGAGGGCTTAAATTAAACACTCACTGTGTATGAGTCAAAAAGTGCGTGAACACTGATTTTTATCACATGAAGTCAAGTCATTGTGTATTTTTATTTTCGGTTGACTTTCATTGTTATACACCCGCAACTAACAAAGGGTTGCAATTTAAGGTGTAAGGGTTCCAACACCAACCTAACAAATCAAAAAAGAAAAGCACCTTTAAATTAATTGTACATTCTTAGTAGTAGCCTGAAAATACAAATTATTCAAGTTACCCTTGCATATATTTTAATATGGACTTCAGAGTACATACATATGCATACATCTCATACATATGTATGAGATACACATAAAGGTGTTTTTAAAATTATTACACTAAGTAATATTCAAAAGGGTGTGTCTTGAATTTTGTTTTCTGCAGATTCATATTTAATACGAAAATCGTATGTACTGCGCACGTGAGCAAAAAGTATTTAACTTTTATTTTTATTAAGAAACTATTATATTAAATTGTCTTAAATTGCTAACTGTGGGAAAGGGTTAAAATATGATGTAGCTAGAAACATGTTTTTATGAAAAAGGGTTAGACAAAAGTATCACAGAAATTTTTATTTTTTCTTGTCATCAATTAAGTTTTATGATTTTCTTCTTTGTATGTTTTGCTTGATGTTCATTTTGCAGTTCATTAAAAATTCATAACGTGTGTTGACAACATTAAATGGGGTTTACCTACAAAAAAAGGAGGCGTGGCTGAAAATTTTTGATAAATTATTTGTGAATAGTGATAAATATTTTTTTGCTTTTTTATTTTGAGTTTGGGAAATACTTACAAAGTTTTGTGAAAGTAAAGTTAAATAGATTTTAAAAAATGTTTTGAATCGTTGTCTTTCAATGTGTATGAAATATGGTATTATCCGACTACCAATTATTGGTCGATGACAAATGATTCTCTTTATTAGCCTATACTAAAGCGTGAATGATTGCTCTTATAAATTTCTTACATGAAGAGAATTCGTTATTCTATCGGACTATTTTTCTCGGAAAGGTATGTTGCAGACTTGTCTATACATTTATTAGTGTAACTACAATTTTATTCCAGAAGATCCAGAAGTGCTACAATATCATTTTAAAGAGCTTGATGAGTAGGTTAGCCAAAAATTAGATTTAAAATCGGTTTAGCCAATTCCAAAATATTAGTACCTGAATTTCTTTAAAATTCAGGTAGCCCCAGTTACTGGAGCCTTACCGACAAGTCTTCTCTATTCAGACTCACCCACACTGAAATCAAGAGCCACTCATTACGTAAAAAATTTTAAAATTGCCAGCAGATGCTTATATAAAATATAGGGTAACTTCGGAAGAGATTAAAGAGTGGGATGGATGGAACCCTTGCGCCATCTCTTGTAGCTACTCATTAACTATCACAAATTTTGGTATGGAAATTTCAATTCATACAGGGAAAAAATATAAACCGTGCTTCTATCAATCGCAAACTTGAAAAAAAGATTTTTTTGCGATCACTTATACGAGAAAATTCTGTGAGAGTCAAAACTTTTCTCGCACTAAGTTTGTCATCATTTAATCGCTTTGGGATGTAGCTTGAGTGCTTACCTTGAAGCCTGTATACCTTTGAAACCTCAGTACGAGTTGTAAGTTATGTGGGAATGTCATTGAATTTTTCACTTTTCCCTTACAAATAGAAGAGATAGAACTTTTTTCCGGGGTGAGCTGGAATAGTCGCAGTCTTTAAAAACAATTGTTTTCTTCGATATTACACTGAAAAAAATCATAGATGCCTGAACTATGATTAAGTTGATCCTAACTAAATATGGAAAACTAGTGGACATAGCATATAAAAAGCTTTTCACTTCGCCGTTCGGATTTGATATACCACTGTAGGTCCTTTCCATTTGTGCATAACTATAACTCACACAACATGAATGGAGGACAAAAGCTCGGTCTAGGCCCTCCATGGGCTGTTGTGCCATAATTGCAGTAGTAGTAGTCGATGTAGTTGTCTTAATTATGTAAAAGTTGAGACTACTAAATTTTTGGACCCTTTTTCACTGAATTTTTAAAGGCTGAAAAAACGAAACGCATTATAAATTTGTTATTTTGTATTACTAATTTGTTTATAAAAAAATGAATTTTAATAAACAAATGATAACAAAATTGGGTTTGCCTATGTAAAGGCGGGAGAAAAAAACTCAACGTGTTTCTTTATTAAAATTTTCTATAAACAATCAAGTTTTATGTAAACAAAATTTTTTATCAATTTTTTAAAATTTAAAAAGTTGATTTAAAAGAAGTTTTTCTAATTTTTATAGAAAGTTGATAAATTACCGCTTCAGTTTTCCAATTTTTGTGTACCCTCTACACTCGAAAAGCAGGCTCCAATCGAGGACGATGGGACCCGGAGTGGATGAAAAAGTTGTAAATTAAATTAAACGATCGGATTTGCAGTATTTGGTTCTTATATATTAGTTTCCCAGTATAGTTTTTTTAATTACATTGGAAAAAGGAGTTTCAGCTCACAAGCAACATTCTATCTCTCCACGAAGCGTTTTAATTTTAATTCGTAAAAAATGGTTAAATGATAAAACAGCGAAACCGCTTCGGACTAAAATTTGCTACATTATATGGACTATTTTCACAACTCCCTTCCATCTCTCCCGGAATTACCCTAACTGAATCGCCCTATTGTAGTTCCCACTCTAGTTAACCCTGAATTTATTTTCCACAAAATAAAACGGTTCCTCGTCTTCGGATATAAGGCTAAGGTTACCAGAGTGTGTCATTCCGTGATTACATATTTTTGATCACATTCTAATCTAAAAAAGAGAATTCCCTTGTGGTCAATAGGTTGTACTTAGAATTTTACGGGGTGATCCGTTTACCATTGCTAAGGATGTAGTCTGTAGTCAAAAAATCAATTTTTTTTTATTATGTATTTCAAAAGTACAATATACTAAAACTATACTGTAAAAATAACTCAAAATGAAGTTTTAGCACATGGTTGTGAGTGCCTGTTAGTTTAACTGTATGTGTTGTTAAAACTTTAAAAGCATTTTTCTCGAAACAACGTTTTTTGGATCGGCCCGGGCGTTTGAAGAAATTCTATTAAACCGATTAAGCTGAAATTCTAAAACGTTATTTTACATACCAATGGCTCTCGCAGGTAGTAGAATTGTTTATTTATAATCATTGTTTCCTATTTTTTATCCCGATTTTCTGCAGATTTTTTAATTTTGCCATTTTGTTATTTTTTAATAAAAATGTTTAAATTAAATCTTCTACCTGGCAGAACGACAACTCTACAAAACAATATTCTATTTAAATTTCTTGTCTCAGATGACTTCAAGTTGCTGTTATCCCCCGGGCCAGCCACACACCTTTTTTTTAGGTGTCCACTTTGTAGGTAAAAAACACCAAAAAAAATCTCGTAAATGAAACTCCAAAAAATTTGTTTGGTACTGTTAAAGATGTCAATAACGTATAAAAAAATGAAACGATTGTATTTCATTTTGTTATAAAAAAAAAATTCCGAAAAACCCCTTAAAAATTAGGCCGGAACACCAGACTACATTCTTAATACAAAAGCACAAAAAAAAATTCGTAAAAATCGAGTAAATGCTAAATATTTTTATTATATCTTATAATAAAACTATATTTCAAACATTAGGGATATCGGATAAGCTTCCAAAATTGTTACAACAAAACCAGAGTGAAATTAGAAAACTTACTTCTTTTTCTTTCATTCCAAGGGAACGTTAGCTGCGAAAGGCCTGTGTTTTCGTAAACTGAATTTGACATTTAACACTCATAGATTTCGAAACGGTTGAACCGATTTTCTTCATATTCGATGTAGGGATAGTTCTGTGAACTATCTAATTATAATTATTATTTCCAAAATTTGAATGCACTTACATAATTCAGAGCTAATCACTAGAACTACTTGAACATACGTTACTTTTATTTCAATTCAACAAGTGGGCGTGGCATCTACCACATAAACGAAATGCATGAAATGGCGGAAGACAATAAACATTTGTGTGTTTTTGGTCAAATCCCATACAAATACAATGCTTGAAACGGGATATGTGGGAAGCTATAGAAAGAAAGATGATGAAGATTTGAGGTGGTGTCTAGCACAAGAAGTTAAAAGAATTTGAGCCTTGGAATTTTTTCATGCTTTGATTTCTTGTTAAACGGAAAATATCCACAGCCCTATACCGAATTCGATAAAAGTGAAAACCAACTCATGGTTTTCTAGATTGCATTATTAACTTATGTTTTTTTTTATTATTACAAAAAATAAAACTCTAGGAATAGATTAAATATTTGATAGCTGTAGGGTACTATCCTAGATTTGTCTCTGATTCCCTTTAATTGTAAGAAGAATTTGACCAACAACTAATAAATATTAAACCAGCAACATATAATGTTGCTTACAAACGGAAGCAAAGTAACTTAAAAAGTCATAGAAACTTTAGTTTTATTTATTTTATTTTTTTTAGGTAAAATAAGTTTAGCGAAATGAAAGTATATTTATGAATACTTGACACGATATGCAACAAGGGTCAAATAAAAATGCACACGAGCAAAACTAAGTAGCTTAAAATACTTTCATATGAACATCAAATGTGCAGACAGAAGCGTTCAGGTAGACAAGAAAAATGTATACACTTAAAATACGAAATGTATTTACACTTAGATATGTTTATATACATATGTACATATATTTATATAAAAGAAGGTAGTTCTTTGTGTAGATACACAAAATTAAGAAATATTATGATATAATAATAAAAAATTAAAAATATAAGGAAAAAATTTAATTAATTTCAAAACGTGTTCTTAATTTAAAAATCAATTTAATCCCATACATATTCACATATATCGCAAGAGCGACATATGAGGTTGACCTTATTTTGCATAACCTTTAAAATCATGTTAGCTAGTACAACATACATAGAGTAGTTACATGTAAATTGAAATAAACAGAAAAAAAAATTATTTGTAGTTGTTTAGAAAAAAAAACCATAGTCCAAAGCGGAATTAGCATAAAACTCCCCAATCGCCTACCATTTTCCGGCGCGACATTTAAATTGTGTATTTCCCGTACTGAAAGTTTTATGTGCATATACTGCATACACACAAACATATATACATGTTTATGTATAAGTGTCTATGTATCCGTATACGGTGGACGTGGTATAAGCAGCTGCTTAGTAAAAATGGGAGGGCATGTCTCGCTGGCTTTCCTTTTTCAAATTTATTTATTTCGCCTTTTTTACTCCTTTTTTTATACAGAATACCAAGTACTAAACTACAATGAAATGTAACCTTCTTTTACATTTTTCTTACTTGGCAATGTTTTACATGCGCCTGTGCCGATTTTCTTCTTCTTTTCTTCTTCTTTGTAGTATGTTGGGTAGTTCTTTTTCATCTTTTCTTTTATTTTCATTTATTTTTATTTTTTCTTTACCTTATGAATATTAGAGGACCTTCTGAGAGGCCGAAAATGAAGGTAGGGAAGAAACTTCAGCTCATTCGGTTCTCCCTTTGTGCGCTTTCATTTCGATGGTGGCAAAAATGCTGTTTTTGATTAATTATAGTTTCCTTTCTACACGGAACCGCTTTGTTACCTAAGGTCCGGTGTGCCAGCACCATTCATTCATCCACCAACTTATTCTTATGGTTGTTGTGGGCAATTTTAAATGCGTTCAAGCATGCAAGAAAGCAAAACTAAAAAAAAAGAATAAATTATTGCAGTTTAATGATATTTATTTATATGAAAAACGAATAAAGAAATTAAAATTGAGTTTTTAATGGTTTTTTATGTGCTTCTGTGTTTCTCGATAAAGAGAAAAAAAGAAAGCATTAAAATTAATTAATTAACAAAGCCAAAAAATATTATTTATACTTAGCTCCTATTATTTATCTACATAACTGCTGGAAAGAACCCTTCACATATGAGCTAGAGCGGCATAATTAAAACAGAAAAGCATAAAACTGAGGATAGCTACTCATACCTAGGCACCCGTACCTCTTGACTGGCAAACATTTTCTGCTTTTCGAAAGGATAAAAATCTTTCATGTCAGAAAATTAAGTTCACTAGTCGCGTCAGCAAAGGCGACCACTACAACGTTTTTTTTTTTGTTCTTTTTGTTTTTTGAGAGTTGGCAAAAGCTTATGTTATAAACTACAAAGCTAGGGGGTGTGGTGGAGATGTGCCCTAAAAGAAAAACTACACATCAAAGCAAGATTAAAGAACTAATTATTTCCGGTTTTTTTTCTTTTTGAATTTTTATTAAATTAACATTTTTGCTTTAGCAACATATAGATGCCGCTGCTTTGTGCAGCAACTTAAAGCAAATAGTGCAGTTACTTCCAAGCAAAAATAGTTTGCTTTTGATGCAAAAAGAAAACAGAAAACAATAAAAAAAATAGCTGCTACTTCTTGAAACTAATGCAAATTACTTCAAACATTTTGCGACGTCAAAAAACAAAATGGCGCTCGAGTTCGTAGTGCCAACTACTAACTTGAGCGCCTTTAGACTTGCGACTGCCAAAGTAAACAGGGCGCAGAATATGTTTTTGAATATATCAAAAGTATTTCAGTTGGTAGGTAGCACTTGTGTGCATTTTAGAAATTGCATGGTGTTGGTAATTAAAATATTAAAATATGCGTTTGCATTGTGCAAAATTATTTTCCGTTGTAGAAGTGTTTAATATAGTGAAATGTTTGAGCGGTTTTTTTTTTTTTTTTTTTGATGTGTGCGGCACAAACGGAAATGAAAAATTAGCGTAAGTGATGATGAGAGTGCATAAAATAAAACTTTTTAACTAACATGAAAGCTATTTTTGTATAACTACTTTGCTGTTGAATTCAATAAGCTGTTGTGTTGTTTATAGGACCGGCGAAAAAAGTTTACGAAAATGTGGTTGAGCTGCACATACAGAATATGATCGGGTGAAATTATGGAACCTGAGACAGCTCTGCCGAGCCTATAAATCAAACGAATTGTGTCGACTAAGTTGCGGTAAGATTACTATATGACAGGCTGAGAGGAAAAGCGGGCTAAAATTTATATAAGAGCAAAAAAGAAATAATTTAGAGTGTCAGCGCAAGAATGGCATAAGTAATACTGTTTAGAGTGAAAATAAAACGCTTTAAAAGTAAGAGCAAAAATGGTATAACAATTCTTTCAGAGCAAGAACAGCATAGTTTTTTATTCCGTTTTCGCTCTGAACATATTTCGTTTCAGTTTTGCTCTGAAAATATTTCGTTTTGCTTTTGGTCTTAAGTAAAATTATTCCACTTTTTTCTGAACGTAGAAGTTATACCACTTTTCCTCTCAGCCTCTCATATATCGCCCATAAGTATATTGGTGAAAAATTTAATCACTTAGTCAACAGACTAATTAGACTTTTATTATTGAAGAGAAGCTTATCAATGCCTTTCGGTGCACAAAAAAACTTTCTATAGATCCCTCATTAACTCTGACCTAATGAATAGATACTAATTTGAATGATCTGAGGTTAAAAAATACAGCAAGTTTGAAGATGTGGTTGAAAGCGCAGAAAAACACGAGTGTTAAAAGAATGAATCAGAGTCACTTCATAAATGTTGCCATATCAACTGCTGTCATTAAGAGAACGTCGAAATAAAAGAAAAGATAGGTTGATTACTAAATCATGAGATGATGTGAACCACAGACTCAAAATTACAAAAATTAGGTATACAACAAGTAAACATTTGAGTCCATTCTTTTTGGTGGCCAAGAAAAATTCTCAAGTTTCTGAGTAAAACAGGATTTGACTAGAAGCGATCATTGAATTATCGTGTTACATTTCTTAACTAATTTTAAACTCCCATAAAATATACATTAATTTTAATAATAATTATGACATCAACAATTAAATACCATTATCCAACACGTGTACAAAGTTTCATCACTGTCATCGTAGTCAAAATGTCATTATGTTTACATGACTAGCGTGTCTATTTTATTTTAAAAACAATGTATCTTTAGATTGTAAGCCAAGCCCAGTTCAGCTTAGCTATTTTGTTTTTCTATTTTTGTATCTTTCTATTTCTATTTCTATTTTGTATTTAGCTTGATGCGAAACACTTAACATATACGACTACCATTTCGACCATGATTTGCAATTAACGCATTATTCATGACGTCATTAGTTGATTATGATGACGATCTCACACATGAGTGGTGTTAAAAAGCCATAAAAGCCTTTCACAAACCTAATTGTGTATGTGTATCTACATACATGTATGCTACCAAGGGAAAACATCCCTTTGTTTATATGTATGTATGTTTGTATCTATGTGTAGGTAATTTTTATGCTTAAAGTCTTTACTTTTATTTTATTTTTGCTTTGCTTTCTCACATTTAATGTACGCGGCTGAATGTTGCTCTCTGAATGTGATTCAAAGCAGAATCTAATTGTCAAATGATTAAGCGATTTATGATGTTCTTCTTTGAAAGGCGTAGCGAATATAATAATAATAATCTGTGATGTTCTATTTGAAAGTCCTTTCTTTGTGCTTTCTTTTGATGTATACATATAAACATTCAATATCATTTTGTTTGTCATTTAAAGTCTATTCACTTTCGTATGTGCTTATTCTTTTTTTTAGTCAGTTATTGCGTTGTGATGGGGAAGTACGGTTTGAAGCTGAGTGATGTTAATGGGCGTGATAGCTTCTTAGGAGTGAAGTGTTTTAAATTGAGCATAGAATTTAAAAACTGTTGTGGGAAAGTCGTTAAAAAAAAAAACAAAAATGAATCCCTTCTGTGATGTGGATAACATACTTCACGCATCACACAATTTATTCGTGGAATTATGGGCAAAAATACTGACAAATGCAACAGTGTTCACAGTTTTTTTAATACTACAAAAATATGCCACAACCATTCCACAATTCCACAACTTTTGATATACACACCTGCTCAAAATAATAGTTACACATTAGAATTCTAACTTCAACAAAACAGAAAATTATTTTTATTTAACATTTTCAAAACAAAACAAACACACATTATTTCTTTGATTTTATACATATAAAAAAAATAATTTCTTTAATATATAGTGTAAAGTACAAAAGTTGAGATCGATAAATATTTATTTTGCCAAAAATAGGTACACTTATGCTTTATAGAAAAGTACAAAAAAATTAACAACGGTAAGAATAGTTTTGTATATATTTTTAATTATTTATCTAATAACCTGTATATCCACCTCCAGGTTGGACTACTTTCACGATTCTTATGTTTCCAATTGTTCCTTGTATTCGGCGACAGTTATTTTATTTGTTGTCAGGTATATAGGACATATCCATGAAAGGTAACACCCCACACCGTAATACTTCTACCTCCATGCTTCATTGTTTTTTTTTTGTTAAACAAACATGAAACATCTTTGCCTTTGAGGCGTCGAACATTCCTTTCTTCATCGCTTCCAAAGCGATTTACCTTAGTTTCGTCACTCCATAAAATATTTCTTCATTTTTTTTTGCTTTCAGGTCCTTACCAATTTTCGTGGTCCTTTTTTTTTATAGTTTAGCCTCATATACAATTTTTTTTTTTGCGTTAAGGGAATTTTTTTGGCTATTCATCCTGGTGGGTTGACTTTTTATAGCCATCACCAAATTATTTCAGCACTAACCTTGTTTCCATTTTTTATTGCAATCGCCTTTAATGATTTAAATGGGTCCTTTCTGCATTAGGTGACTATATGTCGATCAAGCGTTGTGTTCGTTTTTAAAGGCGATTTTCTCTTTTTTATCACATTTCTGACAAAATTATGGGATATGTTAGTAAGTTCACCAATGCACCGAAGAAATTTCCCATATTTTCTCAAGTTGGAAACCGATCCGGGGTTTTTCGTCGGTACGATGTGATTTACGACCCATATGAATAAGAATTTCCATTATCAATTCATGTCGTTTTGCAAAAAATATTAGAGAAAGCTTACCGTTCTTTAAAAAAAAATCAGAAAAAAATGTAATATTAACTTTTATTAAAATGTATTAAATTACACTTGTAGGTGTAACTATTATTTTGAGCAAGCCAATTTGTAGTTCATTCACAGAAAGTTCAAGTAAATCATATATTAAGGATTTACACTTTCTATTTTGTTGACAACAGCGTTGCTAGATTATGCTGTTTATATTTTCTCCACAATTTACCGTTTAAATTTCCAAAAAAGTTGTGCAGAGGAGTTAAAATGAATAGTTATGAAGTGTAACTATTATTTTGAGCAGGTGTGTATAGGTAATGTATATTTCACAATCATTTTTGATATATAAACTAGTTCTTGCATACTTTTGGGCTTAAAGTATGTTGGATAATAAAATTTTTTGCAAAGAAAAAAAAGAAAAGCGTGACATGGAATGTATTATGGGAGGCATTATACGGAAAGTGTGACATAGTGTTGGCTAAACATCGATAGTCTATCGATAGTATCGATTGCCTTGCCACTATTAGTCTATCGATAGGTTTTAAAAACAATCATTTAAACTATCGAGATACAATTTTTGGTACTTTATATAAATAAGAAACCAACCATTTTATCACGTTATGGTAACTCTTCTATGCGATTTAAAATAACGTGTAACGACATCTATGTGTGTTGTAGTACTAAGATTTGTAATGAAAATATGATTTGTCAATGCAAACCTTTTTTTAATAAGGTGTCTTTTCTCAATTATTTGTGGTACGCAATTAAAAGTTTACTCAAGAACTTTGGTTATTAATGGGAATGCTGTAAAAAAATGAATAGGTTAAAGAAAATGGGAGTAACTCTTTGCCTAAAAAGAGACTGTTTGAAAGTGTATATCTGAGAAAACATAACAAGGAAAACAATGAAAGCTTGTGTGTGAAGGCGGTATAATGGTAGTAGTTATTGGGAAGAATGTGTTGTTTTTGGAGAAGGTGACTTGAAATCTTCCATATAAACAGATGGTTTAAAATGGCATATGTGGAGAACCATAAGAAGGAAAACTATGATAATTTGTTTGTGAATGCGGTAGATATGTCGGTAGTTCATAGTTATTAGGGAGCCATACCAAGAAAGGTGATGAAGGTTTGCATGTTAAGATGTGATGTTGATAGTATTAACTGAGAAGAATGTTAACACTATTGAAAAGCGGAAATGTAACTACATATGTTAACGATATGAATGATATGCAAGAATGAGATTTAGATCGAAGGTTGCTACGCTTATATGGTCATTTCTTTTGCAAAAGTTTTTTGTTCCTAAGCTTCGCCAGGGCCGGACATCGGAGGTCTAGATGTATATTATAAAAAAACGCAGAAAACGCCACCTCTTGGCTGGCAATTTCAAACTTCCAAAGCCAAAGATTGCTTATGAAAAGCCTTTATTTTTGCCGTTCGGTTCTAGAATAAAACTGTAGGTCTATTCCATCCAAGAGGTGTTTACCCTAAAAGAAGAAGTAGAATGGAAAGAAAAGAAAAAATCAGTGGTCACAAATCATAATGGCCTAACAACGTATTGTGCGTCTCTAAATCTATTTGCTATCAATTTTTCATGTTTGTAACTTTTTTAGGGCGGCAATTGTCCCTCAAGAAAGTTTAAGAAAAACAGGCTGCTCCTGATTTGAAGAATTTGAAACTTTAAACTGCTCTCCTGAAAAAATGAAAACTATGGATGCTATCGAAACTATCGATTTTTTCGCTGTCTAACATCGATTTAATCAATAGAGTCGAACTATCGATATTTAGCCAACGCTAGTGTGACATGGATATCTGTGAAATAACCCCCAGTAAAAATATTATTAATATCTAAAAATGTACAACTAAACTCTAAATATAACTTTTTTGAACACTTTCCTCGAAACAACATGAAATAAACCATTATTCCTTGGAATATAACTTGCTCCTTAATAGTACTACAAAATTTGATTCCATCAAAACAGTAGTAGATAGGGATTGAGTTTTGTTTTACATATTTTCATTGAAATTACTGCCAAGTTGTCTGGACTACTTTACGTCACAAGTTCCTAGTTTTTCAGGAAATGTTGGAAAATGGATAAAGTTTTAACCTTCATAATTTGTAAATGTATAGTTTTTCAATCTTAGGGAATTTTTGGAAATAATAATTGAGATAAATTTATTATAAATTTTGAAATATGAAATATCTACAGATCTTTTCTGAAATTTTCAACTGATAGAAAAAAAAATTAAGCTAAGATCTTATATTCAAACCCTCAAAAATATATTTACAAAAAGGGGTTGTAAATTCCACTCTAGTACATATCAACATTTCAAGTTATACTCTGCGTTAGTCTTTCGAATATAAGTTATATTTTAAAACATTGGTACAATATAAAAAATTCTCTGTTTTCAAAAAATTTATATCTTTTTTGGTTACGGTTGCCAAAAGATTACATATTTTTCTGATTTATATACTAGATATACCATTATTCGAGGAAGTTTACACAGACAGTATACATCTATGCAAATATATAAAATATTTTCTATATACTCGAAAACATTAACATTATAAATATTGAAAACAATTGCTGGTGCAAATGGTTCAAACGGAAATCGCTTATGGCGAGTTTGCATGTTAGTACAGCATAATTAAAGAGTTACGCTTGAGTATTCCACTCGTATTTATAAGAAGGTTATGCTAAGCTAAATAAATAATTCCTTTGGCATATGAATGCAGAAATAACTTATATTACATTTCTATATCTATTGCTTAAGATTAGATTTCTATTAGTAAATAATTTAAGTTCTAATAAATCAATCTCTTCCACTTTCAACATAATCCAACAGGTTCTGGTCAAATACAATTGTGGCAATTTCTATTGGAATTACTGTCTGACTCTGGTAATGCGGGCTGTATTACATGGGAAGGTACAAATGGTGAATTTAAACTAACAGATCCAGATGAAGTGGCCCGGCGTTGGGGTGAACGCAAATCAAAACCCAACATGAATTACGATAAGCTGAGTCGTGCGTTAAGGTAAGGAGAGTTCAGTGAATATTTATATACAACAAAAGATCAAAAAGAAAACAAAGCAATCACGAATTAACTATGCGCTTTTAAAATGAGGGTTTATTTTTGTTGTTGTTTAGTATTGAGGGTATTTAAAAGAAGATAACAATAGACAATCCACACTTAATGACAATGGAGTGTGACAAATCCAATTTGTGATGAATAATAATAAAAAAAAGAAATAAAAAAAAAACAGCAATTGTTATTGCGGTTTAAGAATTTTATAAAGTGTTGAAAAGATTTTATTTTTAGTTAATAGTTGTTTTTGTCGTATGTCAAGTTTTTAAGGGTTGCTCACAAGTTAATGCTGTGGCAAGTGTTTGTTTTACTACATTTTTACCCTCACATTTAATTAGCAATCAGAAGTAAAAGCAGCAGCAACTAAATCTACAGCAGAGATTTGTGTTTGGAATACTTAAAATGATTATGCTGTTTGGGATTTATTGCCAATTACCATTCTTACAATCGTACAGCTAGTTACTTATATCCTTGATCCTTTTTTTTCAGTCAAGAGTGACATGTGCCTAATTTGCTTCATTTATTCGTGTAATTGTTGCATTGATTAGTTCGATTGATTTCTTTTTTATTATTATTCTCGCTGATTTATTTCCCCAAAAGAAATATATGATAAAAATATGAAGAAAATAAAGAAAAATTCACCCAAAAAATCTTTTATTTATATTTACAATAATTTTTCTAGATTTTCTCATACATATGGTCGCTTTTCAATTTAGTGGTTGTTCAGTTGTTCTGTTTTGTCTCCCTTAAGAATGATGTTATTTATATAGTTTGCCATTTATTTGGTAGGCGGCATATGTCATCTGTCACTGTTTTCGTCTTGTGTACACACAAATGTGATAATAAATATCTGTTAAATTGTTTGTTTTACAAATCAAATCATTTCTACTAAATTGTAGTAAATGAAAATGTAATCGAAAACTTAATAAAAATTGCGGCATGTTTCCTTTTTAATGTAAGGTTACTGCAATATAAAATGTTAATGCATTTACAGACATTTATTCATACAATAAATGCCAACTGTGAAATGTAATTGCATTTTACGGCGCAATTTAGAAAATGTTTGGAAAAAAGGTCAGGAAAAAATGAAGTGATGACTACCACCCGCTAACGTAGAAAACAAGGTCATTTGATGGATTGGAAAATTTGTTTATTTGATTTGTAAATATATAGTTATATACATTTTTTAAGATTTTAATACTACAAAAAAAAAAAAAAAATGTTTGAATCGAACTTATCAGATTTCTATGTACAAATCTAGCCAGAGCCCTATGGGGAATTTTACCCAATTTTCTGGCCAAAATTCGAAAAATGGAGGTATCGATATGAAACTGGTCCAGAAGTTTGTTAGATGATAGGGACGCCCTCACATGAAAATAAGATTGCCGCGCCCACTTATTCTATAAGGGTGTGATATGAAGTGCTATAAAATTTGTTATGAGATAGCGCAAAAAATGTAAGGAATCATCTCAGCAAAACGATTTTTGGCATGAGCCATTCTTAGGTCCTGAAAAAGAAAAATTATGAAAATGGGCGTGAACGGTCAACTGCCACGTCCATCTCCCATACAACAGAAAAACTAAAATAGCTCTCTGCAGTCAAGATATCAAAATAAAAATCATAAAAAACAGTTTTGACTGTTTCAACATTTTGTATTGTTTCATATTTTGTTCATATTTTTAATTTTTTACAAAAAAAAACTTTCAATTTCTTAAAAACTTTCAATCTCCTAATAGTTTCTTCTCAATATGCATTTAGTGTTTTGTTAATAAAAATTGGATCCGCAGTTATCCGCAGACAATTTTTTTTGATGTTCAGCTAAGAAATTATTTATTTTACGATTTTATATACTAGAATGCATCGCACTGCTTCGTAAGACAGACCTGGTCCACCAATCTTGAAATTTTAGTTTCTAAACACCAGATTTTTTTCAAAAAAAAAAAAAAATGATTTCTTTTTTTTATTCTCATATGAGTGTTATATATATCTATAACACTCCCATATAAAAAAAAAATACTTTTAAGATTATAATTATGGTTAAACAGCAAAAGCTTCCGAAAAAATGCTTCAAAGTGCATTCTTTGACAGCTTACCCGCAATTATTTGATGAACTAATTCCTCCAATTTTTTTAATATACTAATAAAATATTTATGAATAAAAATTAATAAAAAAATTTTTAATATCGACGCGTCAAAAAAGAAGATTTTTTTCCGCAGTCGCCATACAAAAAACCCATCACAGTTTGGTATTCGGTAGTTGTCTAAGAAAAAATGGAATTTTTCAAAAATCCCAAAAAAATCTCAGAGCGAAACGTAGTAATCTAACACATAACTGAATGTCCTAAACAGTCCTGATGATTTTATTTCAAGCAAACCCAAGCAATTTTTTAAAAGTATAAATAAACTTCCACTTTAAAATTGCACCATTTCAGTATAAGGTCACTTCAATAATATGGATATATTTACCATAAATAAATAGACCAAATTTTTTTAATTAATCTGCTTACTATCATTATTTGTCTTCATTTTTTATTTTTTTTTAACTATAATTTTGTTTTAAAATAAACGTACTTAAGATTTGCACACAATCCATTACTCTCAAATTTTATTTCCAAACTAATTTAGAAACAACATATTTTACAGCTGCTCGAGCAACGGTAAATCGATTTACATAAAAATAAAACTTACACTTAATTGCTTTGTTGTATTGGCTTTATGAAAAAGTAAAAAAATAATAATTTCAGACAGGTCGAAAAAATGAATTTTGGCCAGCGAATTGGGTAAAATTTCCTAGAGTGCAGAGCAAGACTCCTCTCTTTACACAAACCACTTAACCTGCCTGTCTACCTACTCTTTAAGAAATCCTTATACAAAATTTTGAAAAGTAAAATGGAAAATTATAGATAATATAATATAATAATGGCCAAACAAAGATTTCTGTGGCCACTATACCTGAACAATGAATTATCGCATTCGCTTTTGCCACTGAATCCTAATCGGAAATTTAAATAATTTTGCCATTTCAATTATAAAAAACCTTGAATTTTAGATTTATTTAGAGTTAATCCGATTCGAATTCAACGATCAAAAACTTATATCCGTACATTTAAATAATGGGTTCTATAATGGGTTGCTATAGTCAACATGCAGTTTAAAAAATTTGAATTGGACTCTGAAAGGAGAGTATAACTATTAAAAATCTTTATATATGTTTACTTGAACCACCAGGCTAACTTGGACCACTATGGACAATAGATGGACTAGACAGCTACTCAACCTTAGCAGAAACTCCATTGGCTGTACGACTTCAGTGCTCGCGGGACACTGCATACTGGGGAGACATGCTACAAGACTAGGACTGCCATTCAATGACTTCTGTCGGGGCTGCGACTCTGAGGAGGAGGAAGAAACAGTCCTCCATTACATGTGCTAATGCCCATTTCTGGCCAGGAGGAGACTAAAATTCCTGGGCTCACCTTTCTTCACTAGTCTGTCTGAGCTATCATCCATAAATATTAAGGACATAGCCAGATTCATTATGGAATCCTCATGGTTCTGCAATCAGTAAATGGGGGAGTCACGTTCTGTGGTACCACAATGAGCCAAATTATGTGCTTAAGTGTGCTTTCAAGTAGAAGGCTGCCACTCCAACCTAACCTACTTGAACCACATTAAATGTTTTGGAGAGCCTAAGAATGGCCTTTGGATTGCCTTTTGATATACGTATTTCTAAAACTGATTTTATGATCTGGTTTTTATTCTTATCTTAAATCTGGTTTTGGTTTGATTTTTTTTAGCTACTTTTATTTGGATTGCTAGTCTGACTGATTTCTTATAGCAAATTGGGCTGAATATTAATCTAATTTTTGGTTCGAGTTTTGGTATGATTTTTGGGTTGTTTTTGTTTTGAATTTTGGTCTAAGTTTTGATATGAATTTTAGTCTGCTTTCGACTTGAGATTTTGTCTCAGTTTTGGTTTGAGTTTTGGACTGATTTCACAATGTGACAAATTTTGTGGGCATAAATGTTTCAAATCCGAAATAAAATTGACCATATAATGGAATTAAAAATAAGTAAAAAAAAAGAAAATAAAGAATTTTGTCTGGCCAGTCCCCAATTTATTTTTATAAGCACTTGAAGTTCGTTTACAGATATTACTAAAAAAGTCGAAAGTTTTGGCTTTTTTCCGAATGAATCTCAAAGACTGTAACTTCTCATCAGAAAAAAAATTTAACTTACCAGACCAAACCCTACGTGATTTTTGATTACTTAGTATTTGGTGCTTGAACCTCTAATACGATGATCTGGAATTTATCGCACAGTGGTTTTGGTCCGACCATGATTAGCATGATGGTTATCCTATAATTTAGCAAAATTATTGTAGATCTCCCCAAAACTAAATTCCAGATCCGCCATTGATTTGACCTGAACATGAAAATGCGAATTCCTGTTCAATAAAGATTTTTTTTGTTTATGTTTAAATGTTTAAAGCACAGAAGAAACGCATATGAAACATGTACAGCAGTCATATGTGAAAAATTCATAAAAACTTAATAACCGTGTACTAACTACTCAAAAAATAAAAAAGTAGAAAACTAACTACAATTACAAAACCTAAAAGTTTATCACAAATCAATACAGTCCAATCATTCTGAAGCCATTTAAATTGTCAAAACAAACTACGCAAACATAATCTAATCAACAATCACTGATTGTGGATCTTTGACAAGCACAAACAAAACGAAATTCGTAAAATACAAACAAAAACCTAACAAATATAGCAAAAAGCAAAAAAATAAAAGGATTAAAGTAACCCATTTAGTGGCACATTCAAGTGTCCAACATACACTAACAATGTCCAAAGCACACACATGCATACAAAAATACAAAAAAAAAAAAAAAAACACATACACATGAATAAACATATCAAATGAAGCATTAAAGCAACAATCTCTAGTAAATCGTCATCCTTTGTTTGATAATATTGTTTTGTTGATGATGACGATGTCTCTCCCTTTAGTGATGTTGAAATTGTTAATTTCACACCCAAAGTAAAGTAAAATAAGACCTAAAGAAGAAATGAAAGCATACTTTTTTGGATAATACTTTTTAAGAGCATCCTTGAAGCTCAAATTTCTTTTTAAATATATAAGCAAATATGCTCACACATAAATATACACACATGCTTAGATACTCTCATTTACTTATACTCAGTTATTCACCCACACACACACACAACGAGTATACACACGTATGAAAGCTAAATTGTCGTGCTGAAAGTCACAAGTGTGAAGATATGCCATTAGTGCATTTCTTTTTCACACTTACACACACACACATCAAAGTGTTGTTGACTGATGAAAATCATCAGCAACAGACATTCAACAGCAACAACAAAACTTTTTTTTCTATTTGTATTTTATATTTACTTGTATGAGTGAGAAATCAATTGGCTTAAAAACTCTTCTTTTTATAAGTTTTTTCTACTTGAATTGTCATTTCAGATACATTTAGCTTATTTGCGTATTTGCACAGTAGCACTTCTACTTTGTATTTGTATGTGTGTGACAATGTTGATTGTAAATGACAGATGAATTGGAATGATATTTACTTATACCTAAAAGGGGTAAAGTAAAATTTGTGCTTGATTTATTTTTATTTTCAAGATTTTTTTTTTGTATACACTTTTAAGCGTGTGTGTGTGTTTAGCAAATTGGCCGTGACAGTATTTAGCTTGTTCTTAGACACAAACTAATACTGTGTATTTATAGTTTGGACAATTGGAGATATTCGTTTGAGAATACATAAACATATGCTATGAATTTTCGTATTTGATAAAGAGATTTGCAGATGAGTTGTTGATGAGCGCTCACAAAAGAAAACGTTCATTCTCACATAAATTAGATACTGTCGTGAACCATGACTGTACTCAGTCCTGCCATAAATTCTGTTACAAAATTTCGATCGCCTGGTACATTTAAAATCTTAAAGGAATAGCACTGTTAGTTTTTTTTTAGCATGTGTGCATCGTAGAGCATTAAAAACAAATCAGTTTGATTTCAGCTTTTGTTTGATTACAGTGGAGTGGGGGGTCAAAGAGAAACGCATTGCGGTAATTGCTTTATACGAGTGCGTGAAAAGTGCTGGCCAAATTTTCACATTACTGAAAAAGCTTGGAATATCAAGAATGTTTGTTTATCGTACTATTGATCGTTTCTCTGAATCTTCCGAAGTAGAATACAGACCAGGAAGCGGTCGACCGCTCGTTGACCCGTCGGGTGCAGTCTTAAAAGTTGTACGAGAACGAATTCGCAGAAATCTTCATCGGAAACAGAAAATAATATCCAAAGAGCTGGATATTTCCTCCAGATTCATGTTTCGACTTATTCGAGTTGACCTGAATATGAAAGCTTTCAGTCGGTCAACTGGACATTTGTTAATACCATAGTTGAAAAAATTAGGATTCAAAGTTGCAAACGACTCTTGCAGTAGCAGTAGTTATGAAAATATTCTTTTCAAAGACAAAAAAATCTTTACTGTGGAGGAATTTTTCAACAAAAAAAATGATGAAATCTATGCTAGGATATCAAAAGAACCAAAAAAAGTCTTGTTCCAAGGATTCAGCGGGGTCATCACCCTGCATCAGTACTGTTTTGGTGGGGGGTCCCTCACATTGATGCCACATCTCGTCATTTCTGAAAAAGAGGGATTAAAGCACAAATACTCTATTCAATGGAGAAAGATGAGTATTCCAGCAGGATTCTGCTCCTGCACTCAAGACTAAAACAACACAAGAGTGGCTGCGGTGCAATATTCCAGCATTTATTGCAGCCGAAGATTGGCTCTCGGGAAGCCCAAATCTGAATCCATTGAATTATTGTTTGTGATCAGCATTAGAGGGCATGGCCTGGAAAACACCTCGACGAAATTTTGAAACCCTCAAGAAAGTATTGACCCTAGCAGCGTCAGCGATATCGATAGAAACCGTGCGTGCCGCTATAACCAAATGCTCGGACCAATTAAAGGTCTGTACAAAAGTAAAACGTGATCATTTCAACTTCAACTTTTGCTTTTCGTATTTACAATTATATTTTCGTATAAACTAATTACAAATTGTTTAAGTACAAAAAGTTTTTACATTTATATCAATTATCAATTCTAATGCTTCGGTTTTAGTAAAATATGAAATACGAATAATAAGATAATTCATAAAAAATATAATAGTGGGTTATATGACGGCCATCGCATACATTTCCCATTATTACCTGAAAAAGTAATATGGTAATGCAAAGGAAATTTCACTCTAATTTTTTCGGAATTGTGTTTTTTGTTAGAATCGTTGCACCTGTGAGCGATTTATTGATTAATAAAAAAAGTTCTTGTATAAAAATACTTCAAAAATGAGGTAGAATCATCGATTGATCATTAATTATTTTCACTTTCAACGAGCTAGAAATCATATTTCTTTTAAAATAGTATCAAATGATTAAATTTGCGAAATCTATACGAGTTATTAGAAATGTTTCTCAGTTCTTAAAATTCCTGTAATAATTCTTAGATAAATCTTCGCCTTATTCATACATTTCGTAAAGAACTTAAGGTTGTGCTCTAGCCCTGATAGATTTCCACAGTATAACTTTCTTTGAATAACTCTGCACCCACGGCAGAAGTTGATGCTCTTTTTTTTGTTAGTTTATCAGCATCTTCATTATTAGATATGCGCCGAAATCCATAGGATCCAGATCGAACGTATTGAGTTTATCAAGGTATTCCATCACTAGTTTTGAGGTTACCTGGTGGTACCTACCCATGAGCGCATAATATTTTATATTCGTCCCAAAAATTTAAGAAATTTAATATAAATTTCATGTCAGAACTCGGATTATTTTATTTTCTGTTTTAGTAATTTGAATGGCAACCTAAATAATCGAAACATGCATTTCCAAACAAAACAACTTAAGTCCAATTTTAGTTATTCAAACACTGCTACTTACATATACATAGTAATAATAAATTATGTTTACATATTCTTTTAATTCGCTGTAGAATAACTTTATACTGATATTTTATAGAATAAGTTTGATTCATATAAACATAAAATTCATTAATATTTCGCAGTTATACTTAAGAATATTAATGCAATTCGCCATATAAGCGCCATTAACTCTTTCATACCCAATGTTGCATATATGCAACATCCACTTTTTTATGGCATAAATAAAATGTACAACAGATATTACTATTTACAGTATTTGTATTCGGTTCTGTCAGATATTTTTCATGTTTGCTGATTGCCTAATATTTGAAATTTCTTGCTTAAGTAATTTTTTTTTATGTTTTGTCTTTGAAGTCAAGCAAAAAACCTAAGTGCAAAAATTTTTAATAAAATCTGTTGCACTATTTTTTGAAAAATACTGCATTAAATTATTACTAACTGGAAATTTTTTTTATCAGATATGTTTATAAAAGATAAGAGAATATGAAAATAAGAAAATTGTAGAAAAGGAGTTATCCAGTGGTTGCCTACATCTTCATTCATAGCTCTGTTTTTTAACCTTTAATAAAGGACAAACAAATCAATGTAGAAGCAAGAAATTTGGTGTCATGATTGTGGAAGACCTAAGTAACCACAATTTCATAATAAAAAGTTTCTCTCAAGCCCCATTATAATTCGGGTATCAGAGGGTTAATGTGACATTTGCATTTTAATTTTATTAACCCAGCTACAAACTATTAAAAATCTATTGACTCAAGCAACGTATTTTTTTATGTATAAACGGTGGCGGCTATGATTTAAGTTAAAATCAGAATTTAAATAATTGCGAATATTAATTTCAGTTAAAAACAGAAACATTTTCTACAACTCGCATGCATAATTAATGAGAATTTCAACCGCAAATTCACCAGCAACAGCAGCAATTGCCAATTTTTATATTGTTATTTTCTCATTTCGTGAAAAATCATTAAAATTTAACATGTCTGTCTGCTTTTACATTAAATAAAAAAAACAAGTTGCAAATAAAATTATTGTCACTGTCAAATTAAATTCGTGCCAATTGCATTGAATGACAATAGCGCAAAAAATGAAAACTACTCGTATACACTGAGGAAAAAATTATAAAAATTCTTTTACTCTGGTAAAAAAAAAAAAAAAAATTGCTGTTGCTATTGCATTGTAGCACATTTTACTCATTCATTGTGAAACGGAAGTAACCATCCCCCCTTTTATGCCCTCAATTCCCGGCCTTCTGCATTGTCATCTCTACTTGTATATAAAAAATGTATCTATTGCTGCTTTTTCATTCGTTGCATTTCATCCATTCATTTTCAGTGTTCAGTTTCGCCAGTTTGTCAGTCTTTTCATTTCATTTCGCATCGCATCGCAATTTTATTTTGTCCATTTATTTCACCGTTTTTTGTTTTTGTTGTCCATTCATTTGGTGTTGGCTTTTGTTTTCCATAGTAATTATTTGTTCATTTGTTTTCAATTTTTTTTTGTTTTTGTTTTGCTTTCATACTTTGGCTACAACAACGAAAAGCGTTTTGCAATCAAGGCGAAGCGATTTCATTAACCACCCAAAAGAAAACAAAAATCCTATTATTTTCTATTTTGAGATAGCACATGAGTCATAAGGGGTAGAAATACATACACTTGAAAATTAGATTGACTGGGAGAGAAACCATTTAGCTATAGATAGAATGTCAATTAGTTTTCTCTACAGCACAATAACAGAACATAATGGGTCTTACTAGCTTAGCTTAGCAGACAAGATTATGATCCATAAATATGATTTTTTTCGTTTCGCGCAAAAATATTTCTAATCTTATTTGACTCGGTTGAATACAAACTTTATTATTTATAAGAAAGTGATTGGAATTTTTCAATCAAATCGAAACGATTAAAAAGAAATGACAATGTTTTTAAAAATTAATAGAAAATTGAATAGACATTCCAAAATCTATAACTTATAAGAAAAATGATTGTTATCTTTCAACTAAGGAACAATTCATAAACAAATGGTGAATTAGTCAATGATTGAAAATTGAATAAAAATATCAATATTATTATTAATAAAACAAAGATTTTAGTTTTCCAATCAAATCACAATAATTTTGAAATTAATAGAAATACAAATCTCTGCAAGACTAAATTTCAATTAAATAAGAATGATTGGGAAATCCCAAACTTATAGTAGAGTTTCTGCACTTGCATCACATACAGTGACTCACTAAAGCGTTCGAATTATAGAATATTTTTGGGACACTATAAATAGCCAAGAATGGCGTCAAATTGAAAAACTTCAGATTCCTGAAAGTTCCTAAATTTTGACCAAAAATTTCGATTTCTTAGCATTTTTCAGCCGAACTTTTTTTTAAGCTCCACGGTTCTGCTATTGTTTCTTCCAAATACAAACATTATTATTATTTGAAGGAAGGACGACTCGAAAGTCAGGCACTGCGACCTATAAGATCTATTGTACTAAAGCCCCAAGAAAGAAGGAAAGGAAGAGAGAAAGAAAGATAGATAAGAAACATACCCAAGCCGAGAATCGAACTCGGGTCTCCAGAAACAAGAGTCTGGCACTCTGCCAGTAGACCACAGTGGCGATGGTAGGAAATATAGTTTAATGCCGATTCCGAACGGCGGTTTTGCCATTACCAACCAAGGTGTGTACTTGTACACATTCTTATAATAATGCAAACATAATTTTTTGAATTGGATAATATTTACTGGTGTCACAAAAAGTTCAAAGCTAGAAAGCTTTTAGAAATTCAGCAAAAATTTTATGCAAAGTATAAATTATGGTCGAAACTTCTAAATTTTGAAGATCTTCCAGGACTAATAAACATTATCCGATATAAAAAATTATTTTTGCATTATGTTTGTGTTTTTAAGTAGCCATAACAGAGTTGAGAAATTTGAAAAATAAAATTGTTGCCTGAAAAATATCCGGACTTTCAAGACCCTTTTGAATCCTGAAGAAATTAGATTCAGAAAATTTGGTTTTTGTTCTGTGGAATATATCTTCTAAACTAGAGTTATTTGCATAATAACACCGAAATTTCGCAATAATTGGATTAAAATGTATTTAAATCTTATTCACTTATTAGAAAAAATAGTTGGTGTGTAAAGTACAATTTCTCTTCACCATTTATTTTCAAAGGTTTATTTTTTATCATCTCAAAATTACTTTTTCATACAGTGTACTAAAATTCTCTGATTTGCCTTAAACAAATTACTTGATGCTTAAATTATTCTTCATTTTATTTATGTATTACGCATATATAAAATTAGCTCTGCAACGATTTATGTATGTGTGATGTGAGAAAGAAAGAAAAACCTAATGTCAAAATAATCGAGTTAAGCACAAAGGAAAATTGTTTTCTTTTTCTTATTTGCTTTTGTTTCTTTCCCCAGTATATGTATGTATATGCAACTCCCTTCTGTAATTTAGGACAATTTAGTTATTGTTTTTATATATTTTGGTATAAATTATTTGAGATTTAATTGCGTAGCAAATGACAACAGAGCAAACAGCACACAAAAACAAATATCAATACAACGAAAAGGCATAAAATGTAAAATATTGTAATGTACGAAAATTGACTGTAATTCGCATAATACTATTAATGTTATTTTGTAATTTTATTTTTATTTGCCATCTTTTCTTTATTTGCTATTCTCACCGGACCCACCCACATGTTGTATACATATTTATATGATACTTATTTATATGTTGTAGGTAAGGTATTTTTCACATTAAACTAACAATATGAGCAACTTGTTGTAATAACATCAACATTTGGTTTAAGGGGTGTTCACACTGTTTGAGATTTTTTGCTTAGTTACAACAAATTTCTAATGCTTCGGTTTTATTTTCAATAAATTTCTATATACCTACAAATACAGATACACTGGAGGTCACAAAAACCGCACCACTTGCAATACTGCTGTAATTTTGGGAATATTTCCTAACTTTGCCCAAATTTCGCTTCCTCTGTAAAGGAGATTCCCTTGTTTATGTTTTAAGAATGTATTTAAGCGGAATGTACCATTTTTTATAGCGCTTGTTTGGCAAAAAGAAGAATTTTTGAAAAGTGCCGAAAACAACTGCAAAGTATAAACAATTGTCGCACCACCAAAACGTCGAAATTTTTGTTCTTAGGTATCAAGGAGTGTCATAAAGTTAAATACCTGAAGAAATTTGATGCCTAAATTCGACTGCTGTTGGACTGATCCAGAAAAAAAGGCAACTTGTACCTGCTTGAAAGGACAAAATGATCAAGAAGACTATGGAAGACAAATACGAAAGAAAATGGCATAACCGGAAAGAGAACCATAAATTATCGATTCAGAAGTGTAGTCACAATAAGGACTGAGCTAAAGAGCTATTACAACGTGAATATAAATGTCGAAACCTTACGCAGAAAGAAACAAAAGTTCGGTATGTATGGGAAACGATCAGCCAAAAAGTCGAAACAAATCGCCTGGCATGATCTAAAAACTACAGCAATTGAACTCTGGCAGGCTCGAGAAAAGTTATATGATCGGGCAAATTAAACCTAATTTTTTATGCTCTTATAATCTTCGGTACTTGCGTTGCTCAGATATAGAGCAATAAAAGGTTAACTGTGTAGTGAAAATAGTCAAATTCCCACAAAGCCAGATAGTTTGGATGGGTCTCTTATACTATATTGAAGGGACTGTGAACGCCCACAAATATGGCGAAAATTTTATGGAGCAATTGGTGTAAGCCAATTGTGGTACGCTTTCGCTCATTAATGACGTTATTTTACGGACGACTTCTGCGGCATATTATAATGCCAAATTGGCAAGGTTTAGTTGGTAATTAATGCCTAATGTTAGATAACTTTAGAAATAGTAAAAAGTTAGATTATTGATCCTTATTTGTTTGCAGATTCAAAGTGTTTTCGATGATATTAGAATTTACTGGCGGGAATGATCAGGTAGCTCGCGCGGTTTAAGTCCGATAAGGCACCTCTGTCATATAATGAAACGGAATGTTGCTCAAAACATACCAAAGAATAAAAAATTCTTTGTTGGAGTTCTGAAAAAAGTTTGGTATTCACAAAATAACGAATGATATCTTTATTGTGCTTGTCGACTCTATGCCTTCGAGATAACGGCCATTAGAATGGCTAAAAGATGGGCACCATCAAACTAAACAATTTTGCTTATGACTCTATTATGAAACACATTAATCTTAGTTTACAGCTTCAAAAAATAACAAATATTTTTATTTTTACATACTTTTAATCAATACCCTCAAAAACGTAAAATTTCTTTCATATTTTTGTTTTAATTAAAAAGTAATATAATTTGTGTGTATGTATGATTTTTCTTTTGCAATTTTGTTCCCAAAAATAAAAAAAATTACATTCACTAAAACAAAACCAGGTTTAAGTCCCATTTTAAACGATTTTCTTGAAATTGGTGGGTGGTGCGGTTTTTGTGACCGCCAGTGTACATACACATATATTTGTTTATAAAAATTTGCATATTTAAAATCAGTTCATTGTTTTTTAATATTTAATTAATTCTATTTAAGTAAGCAGATTTATAAATTGTTAGTCTATGAATTTGTCAACTTATTAATGGCAAATTTACTAGTCTAAATGTCAAAATATGTAATGATAACGTTTTTTTTTGTTTAATGTTTATAATGAAAATAGAGTAACAAGTTTTATCTAACTTTTAGATTTAAAATTTTTTCTTCAAACTTTTTAAGGTAAAATATTTTAAAATTTATAACCAATAGTGATCTCAAATTTGATTGAAACAGAAGTCGAAATGTTTTAAAATATGCAGGAATCAGATCAGAAATTTAAAATCAGATTTTCAACGCTGTTGATATTGAAACTATATTGAAAACCAAATTGGCTGAATCAAACTTGAGGACAAAAAAATTAACTGTGTTGTGGGGAATACGATAAGAGTGGAACTTTAGATAAAATGAGAATTTTTCAAACCTCATTTTTTTTTACAAATTTTAAAAGCAGTGCTAAAGAAATTTAGATTAGAAGAAAGTTTGTAAAACAAACATAACATTTATTAACTTCAGGTTTTTCGGGTTAACAAATTTAAATTTCCCATAGCTACAATAAATGAACTTTACTTTCATACTAAATTTCATTAACAATGACGAAATCATACTTTTTATTTGACCTCTATTTATTCACTAGTTAATGCACAAAACAAATATATTTTAATCCCGAAAGATCCTTCCACGATTCGCCAAAGAAAACAGTATTTAATCGCCAGCGATGTTGCTGTTTGATCGCGGAAGTTCCATCCATAGGGAGAAACTGTGTCATTCTGGCGATTCGAGGAGTAGAACTTCCGGTGGCGCACCATGAAAAGTCGTCAATGAATCACCCTGGAGAGTTATAGAAAATTCGTTTAGAAGAGTTTTTTTTTGCGATTCGTAAAAGCCTCGCCAAGAACATTATCTTTTTACTGTCTTTACAAAACCTATGCCTAAAAGAGTACTTCGAAGAACTCTTACTATTTTTATTTTTATTTGTGGATACTTAATTTTCATTGGTAAAATTTTATTTCATATAGATAATTATGAAATGAATTTAATTCCTCTGCAAGTAATTATTCATTCCAAATAAAAACTATTACTGCCAAATATAATAATGAACAGAAATTAGTTTTCATTTCAAATAATATTTTATGTAGAAGGACTAGGGGATCCAAGCGGATAGGGCTCAAACCCCCTCCTCACTTGCTGATGAAAATGTTATACACTTTGATCGTTTGTCAATAACCAGAAAAAGTTTTAGGTAGAAGAAAATTTAAAACCTCCCCCCTTAAGGAATCTCTGGATCCACCAGTGTAAACAAGTATGTAATATACAAGTGTATGGACAGAAAAATTAGTTGCAAATGATCTTTGTATCGTCCAGACGATTAAAATACGATTAAAAATGTACAGAAAAGTGAAACAATAAATACAAAATCGCTCGTCAAACGATCGCCATGAAGAGTTCTGGGGGGAGTAAAATTTTAAAAGTTTATGCGTTTTGTTAGAGTAGCTAAGATGGAAAAGTTCAACCTTTATCTCGCGATCTTCCAACAATTTTTTCAATGCTAGCTGCGGAGTAAAGTAGAGCATAGGCAATACAACATATACGATATAAAATGTGGCTGGATACCAGTTGTATTGTTTACAGGTATAACATGTGAGAAAGTGTATATCTAAGTTCACCCATATGTTGCGTATTGTCAGTTGTCTAGATTGAAAGAAAATCGATTCATACTCAGAGAACTTTAAGAACTCTAGAATCGAATATGAATATGGTTGCGACTTATAAATCTTTTGTTGTAAAATTGCAAATAATAAATAAAAAAAGATATTTATCTCGTGGTCCCTAGAACTTTGTAATAACGTTCTAGGTAGATCCAATAATCTTCTACACCTGAGCTACAATAATAACAAAACAGAAGAAATATATTTTAATTTACATAAATTAATATCATGAGAGTTTCACAAGTAATTACTGTTAATAATATTCTAATTTATGCCATAGCAGATTTTTAAATCAAGATAAAAACTATGTAGATGCTTTTAAATTCTAAATAAAAGCACATATTAGTTATACTTAAGTTTTATTGACATTAATTAACTATTTTTTTTTTTACATACATTTTTTTTCTAAACAGATACTACTATGACAAGAATATAATGACAAAAGTCCATGGCAAACGTTATGCGTATAAATTTGATTTTCAAGGTTTAGCCGCTGCCACACAACCAGCTGCCAGTGACCCCACCTATAAGTATCAGAGCGACTTGTTTATGACACCATATCATCACAGCGCCAAATTGAGCACATTTATGAGTCCCCACCATGGTATGACATCGTCATCAGGTATCAAATTTTTTGTATACCAATTGCAAAATATATTTTATACTTATACAATTCCATGTTTTGGTTTTTTTTTCTTACAAATTTATTTTGCAGCATCGATATTTCCCTCGGCAGCTTCATGGGGCAATTGGGGCAATCCGGCTACAAATCTCTACCAGCCACATTCAATGGGTCATGTAACACCATCACATGTTGCACCCCATTTGAGCTCGTACCCGCACTATGCATGACCATCATCGTCTGGCGGTGGCTTCTAATATGAGAGCAATGCCATCGTCGGCGGCAGCAGTAGTGCTCACGTTTCTGCTCATGCACATGCAGCACATGCTGCACATGCACACCATGCAGCATACGGGGCTGCTACTGGTGGCAGCAGTAGCATTAATGCAGTGAGCAGTGGAAGCGGCAGCGCTGGCAGTGGCAGCAGTGGTGGTAGCAGCAGTGCTGCTGCTATCAATGCTGCCGCTACCCTACATTGTTTAACCGCGTCGAATGGCAGCAGTTTGGGAGGAGGTGGTGTTGGCGTCGGCATCGGAGTCGGCGTTGGTATTGGCAGCAGTGGCAGTAGCAGTGGCAGCGGTCATCTGAATGGTATTAATAATTTAAATAGTATTACTAGTGCGGCATCGTCCCTTAAGGCTGAATCGGCGCATAGTGTTGGCGGTGGTTTTGGTAGCATTGGCGGACTTAGTGGCATTGGAGTTGGTGTTGGTGGTAGCAATATTAATTCGCTTGTTGTTGGTAATCGTCTAATGAATTCAGGTTTACCGACAATATTGAAATGATGCCATTTTGAAAAGTATTGCCTAACGATGAGTCCCACCCCAACACCACCATCCCCAACTGCAACTACAACACCTACTGTACAACAGCAGCAGCTACAGTTACAGCAACAGCAGCTACACCAATACCAACAACAACAACAGCAACAATACCAATACCAATATATATAAATCGAAAGCTGCGTGGAAGGAGAAGCATTTGAACGAAACCACCAACAACAAACAGAACAACCCCATTTATTTTTGAACCTGAAACAGGTACTAAGTACATATTACCAGTAATTTGTATTCTACGACAATGGCATAGTTATTTACCTATGTATTGTAGATACATATGTATGCATGTATACACTGTTTCATTCGTTTCAATTTCTTATTTCTATGTGTGTGTTTGTGCTGTTATCGAACGGCAAATTATTTTAAGTACATACAAAATACATAAAAAATATAATAAAGTTTAGTAAATATTTAATACGAGTAAGTATACATACATATGTATGAAAAGCTCGTAAATAAATATTTATAAATACACAAAAATAATAATAGCAAGTAGTAGTAAAAGAATATATCAAAATACGAAATATATGCGAGTTAAGCATATACATATGTACTACATAAATGCAATTTTCAATCGATTGTAATAAATATTTATATGCTATATGTGTGTGTATGTATTGATGTAAAGCTCTTTCTTTCTTTTGTGTGTATATGTTCTTTGAATGATACTAACGAATTTTATTGAATATTGTTACCAAAAACAAACAAACAAACAAAATGGTTTTTAAATAAATATTTTACTTTATTTCTAGTCATAAGTAATAAGAGACCATCACCTCCACTACCCTCCCTCTCTCCTACCTATTCCTTTTATCTGCTCTTGTACACCGTTTGTAAATGTTTTATTCCAAAAAAACAAATACTCGTATGTTAGATTTAAGACTTAAATTTATTTTGAAATTATTATATTAACCTTAGCCCCAGAATTCGGATTAAATTGATCGAATCTAGTTGTTTTCTATATTGCAATGCTTAATTTAATTCCAAAGAACAATTATTTTTGGATTTTTTATTGTCAAGAATTCGTGAGTTTTACGCCTGATTCTGGAATTAGGGTAGCATTAGAACTTTGTATATAACTTTGCATATATATATCGAACATATATTTCTACATAAGTATTTGTAAAATATGAAATATAAGATTTGTAATACAGTGACTAACAAAAATATTCAAGAAAACTTTTCAAGTTTATTTAAATGTATTTAAAGTCATTCGTGGATTTTCAAAAGTCTTAAAATGGCTGACACTGATGGGTTTCTCTGGATTTTTCAAAACATTTAGTCTCGAATGGAACTTCTTTTTTTGGCCAACACTCCGTTATATACAGCCACGATCAAAAACATTACAAAAACAATATTTTTTCAGTGTTATATTATATAATAGCCTGTAGCTTTTAAAATAAATAATTTTTTATTTTAAAACTCAAAAAATAAAAAATTAAGGTCTCTCATTAATCAGGATTTGGAACGAAAATAGGGATAGGAACAATTTTTTGAAAAAAAGCTTTCATTTTGCTATGAGGTTTTAGATGCAACTAACTCCCCGGTTTTCCATACATAAATTATCTCCCATTCTGTCATCAATGGAATTCACATTCCTTCCAAAATTGTTGGTATATTTTTTATGGTTCAGGCCACTTTAGGACAACGATTTTGTTAAGGAATAAATTTTTGCAGATTTACTTAGAAAATCGTTATTTAGGTGGAATATCCTTTTGAGGGGCATATTCCACTCAGTATCTGGTGTTTTGTCTTAAAACATTCAAGATAAAAAATATTTATGTTGTAGAAAGTCAAAACTTTAAACATTTTTCTTTCATTAACTTTTTATGTGGGACGTGAATGATTTATTCTAGCTTCATTTGTAATAATCCCTTATAGATAGTCAATGGCAATGCCAGAGGATAGCCCCTTCAGATAGTAATACCTCGCATACCTGGGCAAGCAATATTTGATAGAAGACGATTTATTGCGCCAATTCCTGTCAGCTCGTCAGCTGTTTCCTGGAGTACCTTCGTGATGGGTCACCCAGAATAAATGCATTTGTAATTGTTTGGTCTTATATTCGAAATGCTTGTAATAGTTTAGAATAGTCCTTGGTTTTTTTTTCCGAAATATCAGATATATCTTAAGTTCGACATAGTCCAAAAAACGTGTTTCCTGTTTCATTATACTCTAAGATACTAAACATCTTATTGAACTAATCGTAATAGATTTAAAGAGAAGTTTTCATGATTGCCATAATTTACGTGAAAATCAAAGTTCCTAAATACAAAATTAAATATGAATTTTTAAATTAATCTGAACAATTTTGTTAGTCACTGTATTGTCTCAATAATCAACGTCAAAATTATTTAAATATCACTGTTTGTAATTGTAAGATTTTAAAATGTGTAAATTTTACAGCAAATTTATTAAAAAATGCTGTTGTGTATTTTTAGCAATAATTACATATTAGAAATAAATTTTCTTTTACTCATCTTACGAAAAATAAAGTAATATGTTTGTTCAAGGGAAATCTGAAAAACATAGAATATTTTAATAAAGTTTGATACTTTTTTTAGTTTATTTGATAAATTTTTTAAAACTGTACATATTTGAATAAGTGCATTTCTTGAATGTTAATTTGTATTAATTTAATTTTTCTCCCATTATTTTAATGTATTTTTAAAATCCCTGAAAAATAGTTTACTTAACGTCTTCGTTGAAAAAGAATACAAATGTATCCTCAAGGTTTTGCATCTTATTTATTTTATTTTTTAATTTATTGTGATTATTTTTCTAAAATTCTAGGGAAATCTGGAGAATTAATAAGCATTATCTTTTCTCTTAATCCCCTTAAAATTAACAAAAATAACTAAAATAAAATCAAATATGAAAAAAATACGCAATGTTTGTGAAGGATATGTGACCTTTGGCATCGAAGAGGTTAATGGAACACACGAATCGCATAGGTTCCTATACTTTAATGCTATGGTTAAGCTCTTCACAACCATTCAATAAACAACTAAATTAAAGTTAATTTAATTTTTAGTTTTTGGTATTAAAGTTTTCATTTGAGAAATCATTTTTTTCATTTTCGAACCTCAATTAGTTGACATTTTAATCTCGATTTTTTTAATCTTAATCTGGAGGACTGTGATAGATGAATGTGTACAGTTTAAATGATTTATTTGATTTTTATTTTATCATTCAAACTATTTAGATTAAATATTTGAATCATTAATAATTATAAGGTACATTAAATTATAACTATTAAAAAAAAAAACAACAAAACACAAAATAAAAATAAAATATATATAGATATATTGTATATACAGTTGGTATTTAAAGTAAATAACAAAGTTTTAAATTAAATTTTACTTAATGTTTAAACAAATTCTATTACAAAAAGCAAAACAAAAAATTAAATAAAAGATCTACTAAACAAAACAAAAATAAAAAAAAAAAAATAATAATAATATTAAATTCATAAATGTGTACAATAAGTGTATGTAATATTATTATTACTACTAAATATATTTCCAAATTTTAAATTCAATCTAAATGTGTAAAAATTAAATAAAGTAATAAAATGAACACCTAAGAAAAAATTCCATATGGAAATTATTAAAAATTTTAGTGTGATTAAGCGATTAAAAAAAAAACAAACAAAAAAAAAAAACAAAGAATTAAATAAAATAATTTGGAAAAATTCAAATGCAATTATTTTAATTTCATGTAGTGAGAAGTTCTCAAAAAAACCTAAAAAACTAGAAAAATTAATTACGGACAACTGAACACATTAAGTTTCTTCTAGAATTCCACTTCTGGGTTTTAACGTTTAACGTTTTTCTATATTAAAATATTTTAGAAAGGTTTTCAAAACGTTTTTTTTTTATGTTTTTCAAACATAGTTTTCAAATTGGGTATTTTGTTTAGCATTTACTATTTTTTATCGCTTAATTGAAATCAATTAATTATACTAAGTTCTTTCGGTAAAACTTATAATAAAGCTTTTATTTCATTTACTTATTACTCTTTCTTGAACCACACAAATTCATAATCTTTCAATGTATTCTCTTTCGTCTTCACGGGTGTATCTAATTTTCTCCAACGTATGCGCGGATGGTAGCCATTTTCATTTGCAACATACTCAACCGTACGTTCGATATTATCATCGCCAATGGAAAAATAGCTACCCTCTTTATTACCATTACGAGAGCCAGTTTCTGTATGGCCATTATAATCGAGAATGTATTTGAAACGATATAAATCGCCTGGCTCTCCGGTGATTGTTTTTACACCATCAGCTATAGCACTAACAACATCACGCGGCACACCACCAGCCGCACCACCAGCCACACCATTAGCCACACTACCAGTCACTCCACCACCACTAGTAGTACTAACACCACTAGTAGTAGTATCACCACTAGCCGTACTGGTACTACCACCCACATTTGTATCACTACCAGCGTTGTTGCTGTTGGTGTTAATGGCACTACTCTGTTGCTTAGGGGTTGCAGAACCGGTTGATTTCGTTAATATTCCAGTAGATGGCGTGGCAGATGGTAGAATCAGGTTTGTTGAAGGATTTTGTCCTATAAAAATAAATTAGCAAAATATATATATAGAAAAGGGTTCGAATGTTTACTAAACTTTCGTTTGTGAAAGCATTGAATTTTATATATTTATGTGGGTATGTTTTTTTTTTACCATTTGTGTTTGTATTTGTATACGTTGCTGTTGTTGTGGATAGTTTTCCGTAATTTGTTTGAGTGCTTGGTTTTTCTGTGTTTATTGTTTGTGGTATACCGGTGCTTCCGGTTTGTGTCTTTGCTGTAATGGGCATTGCAGTATTGATGATACTGCTGCCAGGTGAAGTATTGCCTGACGATTATTTAGAAGAGGTGAGAGGTTAAGATAAAATGATTATTTTTCCAAAATTATATACATAATTACAAAATAGAATTATACAAATCTTTCAATCAAAACTGAAATTGAAACTTATTGCGTTCGATTTCAGTTATGATACAAATGTCTGATTTTATTTTTGTATGTTATATACATATATTAGTGTGTCCGTTAATTAAGGAATTTTAAAAATTATTACAAGAGCTCCCCCTCCAACTTTTTACGTCCAACTAAAATCCTATACGTAGACTCTAAGGGTTAACTCATAAACTTTGAAAATTTGTATTCGAAATATTTGGAGTCCTCAAAGAAATTTTAATTTTCCAATTTTTACAACGGATAGTCTTGTTGATTTTTTAACTAAAATTAGAAACCGATGATTGTTTTATATAAAAGTATTTGGAATTTGAGACATTCCAATTGGGCAATTTTTATTTTTAGTTTTTTAAACTTGTATCATTTGTTTATCGACAATTTACTCTACAAATTTCGGTAAATTTTTTACCCCAGAAGACAATAGTGTTCTCTCGGCATTAGTTCAGACTTTTGAGATTTCGTATGTTAGATATATTGCGTTATTACGGCGAATAACAGTTGAACAATCAAATTATTGACCGTACTGGGTCGTTGAAAATCTATTTTCTTCATTTTTATCTAGATTGTTTCGCCGACAACTTGAGCGATATCAGCAACGAACAAGGAAAGAGACTACAAAGGTTTTTGGGATCAGCGTATGTTCAGCGTTTGTTGTTGGTATAACCGGGCAGTTCCTTTTTTTTTTTTTTTTTTTTTGATTTCAGGTATTTTTCCAATAAAATCTTAATATATGGTCTAAAATTGCTAAAAATGGTTCAATTTAGAAAAATGCTCGATCTAAAAAACCTGATCTGGAAGTGAAATACGGACTGCGAAGTTGTTATATTTTTCACTTATAGTAAGAGAAAAAATAATTTTCACTCTATTTTATGATATAAATAAATATTTTGAGTAAAGTTTTCGAATGCAATCCGGGAACTCTTAGATTCATAGTATTGGATTTTGATTAGGTTTAAATTTTTTTCTTTTTTTACCGACTAAAATGTTAGAAGGTGTTCTTAAAATTGCAAAATTAACGGATACCCTAATATATGTATGGGGATAAATTTGAGCAAAAGTGTTCCAAACAACATCAAGGGGTTTTAATAATATACCTAATATCTAGGCATCTTTTTTTAAGCAGATATCAAGATATAAGGTAATAAAACCAGAACTTGCTCTGATACTTAAATTTTTTTATATGGATTTTTATCCTTATGTACTCTAATATATTTTTTCGAGTTATATTGTTATTATGCTTACTTGCAACATGGTCATTAGTTTTTTCTTTAACACTGTTGTTATTTTTAATATCTATATTAGTTTGGTGTGTATGTGTTGAAGTGCTTGGAGTAGTTGTAAGTATTTCTTGAGGTTTTATAGCATTTAAACTACTACCTTTTAAAATACGTTTTGGTGTATTTGTTGGTGTTAATGTAATTGTTGTTGTTGTGGTTTTTGTTTTGGGCTTTTGTATAGTTGGTATATTTGTTGATATTTGTTTCGATTTTACATGTTCAATACTATTGGCAATAGTTTCCTTCATTAGTGGTATTTGTATAATTGTTTGTGCTTGTTTTATTTCGTTTAAGATTTTTGGTAAATTATCTTTTACAATCTTTCGTCCACTACCAATACCTGTAATTGAATTTATATCATTGGTTTCAGGTTCAAGTGGCAATTCTCGTGCTAATGTTCGAATATCGACTTTGAGAGGCTTTTTAGGTGCCTTTTTAGGCGGTGCTCCTTTTGGAGCTTCTTTCACAGTAGGCTCTACCACTGCAGGCTTTTCATTGTTATTAGTCAAAAAACAACCACCACATGCTTTATTACTGAAGTTATGTTTGGTGGGCACTGGTTTAGGACTTGCTGTGGTTGTAGTTATGGGAGTAGGAGGCGTTTTCTTCGGTTCCACAATCATTTTAATGGTTTCTGAAAAAAGAAAATAAAATATATTTTTTTTTAGTTATATGATAGTTTGCGAATATGTACGTATTTGTGACATGAACTTACTTGGCGATGATTCATATGGATAATTTCTCATTGCCAATATGCGAAATCTACCTTCTTCATCGGTTGCATAAACGGTAACATGATAAATGCCATCGGCGGTGATGAAACCAAACTCACCCATAACGATGCCGCGTTCATCTTTTTTTTTTACAAAATAGTTAAATTAAACAAATATTATTGTAAACATAAAGGTAATAAAAATCAATATATTTTTAGTAAATACATATGTGTATTTCTTATCTATCAAATCAATTGTCTTATATCGAACTGGATTGACAGGACTTTTGCGTTAGCATATTGATAATAAAATCAATAAAACATATGTTAATTTTAACTTTTTGTGAATAACGCGTGTTCTTCATTATTATCTTTTTGTTATATTCTTTGACAATAAATAAAAGTTGTTGTTTTGTTTGCCGTTAATTGAAGAGATAACATTTACTTTGTAGTTTAAAAAAGAAAGCTTAAATACAAAGCTATATACATATGGTATTATATATTAAAATTAGTTAGAACAATAACTATCTAGTGTGATCGGATCTTGAATTCAGGTTTTTTGTATTAAGTATTATGTATTTATAAACTTCATATTTAAAAATGGAAAGCGTAACATATGTAGAGAGTTTAGCTGCCAGGGCTTATACAGTTTTAATTTTAATCGAAAGTGTTGATGTCAGAATTGCTTATGAGTAGTAAGTTGCAATAAAATATATTTAATTGAATCTAAACAATGTTATTTGTCTTAAAACCAGGTATTGATTATCAAGACTGATTTAAGTAAATGCGTCAATACGGATTTCGTTAAGTAATTATCTCACAACAACGACTGATAAGTTATCCCATTTTGAACACCTGTTCAATTTTTCGCATAAAAACTTAGGAAATTCAAAAGAACAGCTTTTGAGCAGAATATATTTAATTTAATTTAAACCATGCTATTTGTTTTTATATCAGTTTTCGGTTATCAAGATTAATTCAGATTGGAACGTCAGATAAGATAACAATGCGACAATAGAGATTTGAAACCCATTAAGAACTTAAGTATCTCACAACAATGTCTGAGTAATTAATCCATTTTGAACATCTGCACGATTTTTCGTACAACAACTCAGACAATTTATTAAAAATATATTTTAAAACTTAGTCAAAAAATAATGACTGTTTAATATTTTTACTTAGGCTGGCTTTAAAACTACAATTTCACAATTTAAAATTATTATATTTTACATAGCAAGAAAGGCTAGGTAAACCGAACAAACCATTTTGGGAGGAGTTTATGAAAATTTATAAAAAAGAAGTAAATATGTTTATTTAGTAGTTGAAATTGTAAATTTGATCTTAACTTTTAACTATGGAGGTGAATTTTTTACCTTTTAACTTTACTAAAAAATTTTAGTACAAAAAAGATTTTTTGATAATTATTTGTTCTTTGAAGACAAGCTAATAACATTCTTAATTAAAATAAATATAAAATTTGAAAACGTTTTTATTAAGTTCAACAAAACAGGAACTTTATTTCACAAGGTGGAGTAAAATTTACCACCACCTCCACAGTTAAAGGTTAATAAAATTGCAAACCTCACTTAAAAATTATAACTAAACAGATCTCAATAAATATCTTACAAACTACAACTCAACTCAAAGTTTAAGAAAATACGAAACGAAAAAATTGGAAAATTTCAGAGAAATTTTAAATTAATTTCCCTGATTTTGACCTATATATAATAATTTTAAAAATATAGTTTTTATGCTGACTGCTCAAGGTTAGTCATTTCATCTTGTCGGGGTAAGCCAATCGCTACAGCGCCGTATATATATTGTATTGGAAACGTATGGAAATTAAGTTTTCAAAAATCACAATCTGTTAGCTGTTTAAAATGGGTTAACACATAAACTATTTGATTGCAATTCTTTTTTTACTTTAAAATTTATAATTTAATTTAACCGAAAATAAAAATAATACTTAGTAATAATTCAATTTATTAAGCATTTGTTGACACTTTTTGAACTAACTTAATATTGTTTTTTTTTTTTTTTTTTTTTTTGTATTTTGCTAAAATTAGTTAATTGCATGATAAATTTTATATGCCTTCAATACGAAACCCATCTGACATTAGTCTTCTTTCAAAATAAATTCAAAATTCAAAACTTTCGACTTGTTTGTCTTGTTCGTGGCAGTCAGTTTAAATTGTTTCACTTCTATTTTGTATGTGTACATTTAACATTTTGTATATTGATTATAAGAGTAAGTAATATTATTTTTGTTTTGAAAATTATATGCATAATTACAAAACAAAAGTTTTCATATATTAATCTGAGACAATGCAGAATATTTGCACATTATTTGAATGTCTGGCGCTTTGGCATTCAAATGAACTTGATAGACTCAAAAATATAGAAAAAAATTATGAGTAAACATGAAATAGATTTCAAATGATTTAAATAAAGTATTATTATTATCAAGAATGAGATCTATTGTGCTGCTTCGTAGACTGATAGTGTTGCTATAAGTCCGGCCTCCCATAGAAATTTTAGTATTAATCCTATTTCTATGGAGTTTAGATTAGTATCTGGTGTTTGATGCTCCCTCAGATTTCTTTTGCGGATATGCATAAGTGCTAAGCACTGTCTTAATACATGCTTCGCAGTTTCCTTATCTTCCCTGCAAAACCTGCATGAGTCATTAGACATAATTCCCAGTTTTGGCAGATGATAGTTTAATCTACAATGACCTGTTAGAATTCCTGTAATGATTCTTAAACTATTCTTAGACAAATTCATACATTCTTTAAAGCCCCCATCACTGCCTTTGAATGTTCTAATCCTGGTCTGTTTTCCCAGTATAGTTCCCTTTGCTTCTCTTCCTCTTTTCTAACCAATAGAGAGAAAGTTCCTTTTCCCATTCCGCAGAATGGTTCTGGACCTACGGAGAGAGTCATTGCTCCTTCCTTTGCTAGTACAACAGCAATTTAGTTCCCTTCAATCCAAATCCGATTATGTAGGCCAAACGTATTTAGTTTATCAAGTCACTCTATCACCAGTTTTGAGGTTACCTGATGAGATTTAAGCGCCTTAATAGCCGCTTAGCTATCGGTTAGAATAGCAATGTTTTGGTTCCGGTAGTTGCGCTTGAGATTGAAGTATATACACCTATCAATTGCGTATATTTCCGCTTGAAAGATACTAGTGTATCTACCTATGGGCTCCGAGTATTTCATCCCCGGTCCAAATACCCCTACTTCGGCACCTTCGCAAGTTAGTGATCCGTCTGTGTAACATGTAATCATATGCTGGTATATCTTATACGTTCCAGATATACCTTCCCATTCCTTTCTGTTACTTAGTTCGATTTTGAATCGTTTTACAAAGCTGAACTTTGGTTGCATGCTGTACCTCGGAAAAGCAATTTCGGGATGTTGCCTCCCGAGAATATCAAACTTCTTTTGATTCGAACATCCCCCTGCCCCGATATCTTAACCAGACATCCTCGGGATTGCCCTGTTCATGAAAATTTTTTTACTAAGCACAAAAAAAAAAAAAAAATCAAAAGAGGATGTCGTTAACATTTTAAAAATAATATTTTTTGGAACGCAAAACCCTTCTAGATTCAAAATTATTCGAACTTTTTATGTTAAATGTTTCGGTATAAAAATAGTAACCAAAAAGGTAAAAAAAAAAAAATTCACTCTTTAGCAAACTTCAGTTTATCATATTCAAATTAAGAATTTAAAAAAAGGTTAGTGTATTAAATTGTGATTGCCGTGGGTGAGTGACAAGTGTGCTGGACTGCTTCACGGCTCGGTAAAGTCAAAAATCAAATGGCAATATAAATGATTTTATAAAAAAAGTCTAGACTCTCGATGGGCTAATGTACCATAAAAGAAGAAGAAATATCAAAGTATATGAGTCCATATGTAAATATACATAATTAATTTCCATCGAGTTGTTATTTACTATGAATTGAGAGAGAGAGAAATTACACCAAACTATGCCTTCGATTGGCTTATCGCAGTCATCGGTTTTCTTTGAGTGAGGGTAAAATTTCTCTCGATATGCGTTGCAGAAACATCAACGTATTTGAAAAGAAAACTATAGTCCGTTCACGCTTTAGAGTAAAGTGCTGGTTAACACTCTAAAAACAATCCAGTTAATATTGATGAAAGAAAAATGAATATGAAGTTCATTTTTTGATTAGTTTTTGAGTTTAACAGTTAGGTGAGAAAAACGAAAGACTGCCCTGAGGCGGTCTTGCAGGTTTTAGCCACCAGGTGTCTTATTTGGAGTCGTGTCTTCTCATTTGTCATAAATTTTCTAATTTTTCATATAAAATTATAGGAAATTATGATTATACGACAGTATATGACAGTATATGAGGAGACTTCGAATTTAGTTTTTTTTTTGGTTTTTATAAAAAAATTAATTTTTCGTCACAAAACCACACTTGTACTCTCAAAAATAACTGTAAATAACAATCATATCAAATATTTATTTTTTCTTCAGGTCTGCCGATTACTCTAAAAAAAATAAAATTTGCACTTATCGATTAATTAAAATAGAGTGACTAGCACAGCCTTACCGGTTAGAAGGTTAATGGAGTAACAAGTTAAAAGTGTAACACAAAATTACTCTATAATAACAAAATGTACGGCATTTGATTTTACTCACACTTTACACTTTTACTCTGTTTTGACCCTTGAGCAGCGGTGCCATATTGACAGATTTATATTATTACAGTTTTTTCGGTCGGCATGCACTTACAGATTTCCCTCAAATATTACAGTTTGTTCCCCAATTTTACAGTTTTTGCAATAATATGCAGAAAAGACTTAAATATATTTTGGTTATCATAAAAATGTAACTGTATTTCAGGGTAGTACTTGCAGGTAGCGAATGTGGAAAGAATATTTCCCCAAATTAATACTAACAAAACTAAAATTCGAAAATTAGCTGAAAACAACAAAAAACTTTCATAACAAAATTATAAAATTGAACCAATTTTGTGGCATCAAGAGAAATGTACAAGAAATTGATGAAAACATTTTGAGAGTTTTTAAAATTGTTGTATTGATTACTGGTGAACTATGACTACTCAAAAAATCGGACCCAGGAATGTTCATTTAATTTTTTAACTAGTCATAGCAAGATAGTTATTTCGTGCTTCTTATTAATAATAATAATAACATATTTTTGTTTTATACATTTTTAAATGAATTTGTCTCTTTTTTTATTGACTTAAGTATTTTACTTAATTTTAAGGGAATCAGTTTTTTTGATTTTATTAATATTATTACATATTTATTTGAATAAAAACATTTTTGCGAGTAGAATCTGACACCTGTTAAACGCTTTTTTTCAAACAAAAACAGTTTGATGGCTGATTGAGGCAAATCAAATAACTTAATTTAAAATTTTTTTTTTTTTTTGGATGAAAGTGTGATTTCTAAATTAATATTAACACAAAACTTTGTATGTTCGTTTGCTTTTTATTTCCGAGTCATGCCTAATGAGCGCACTTTTTTTTTCCAAATTTTGCACCATTATTGTATTAGGTTTCCCAGAAGTTATAGGATTTAAAATTTCTGCCCCGTCAAGAGAGCATAGCATCTCCCAAACATGCGGAAACTATTGTATTATTGGACCTATTAAATTTTTAATGTATGGAGACTGGGCAAGTGATTGAGAAACTTTTCAAATTAAAAATTTTAGTTTTGTTTTTTTTTCGTTTTTATAGGTTACAGTTTTTTTTTCCAAAATACAGTTTTTGTTTTTATTTTTACAGTTTTTGCCCAAAAAAATATGGCAGCACTGCCCTTGAGTAAAATATTTGTTACTCTGTTACTCTGAGTAAGAGAGAAAATTAGTGTTGCCTACTTCTTGATTTGTACGACAACATAATATAAACAAGAAAGGTTTTGTTGCTAGCGCATTTAATTGGGTACATTGATCGCAAATCTCAGTTTTAGATGCGTTCACGCTCTAGGGTAAAACATTACCTTTTTACTCCGTTACTCAGCACTTTCCTCTAAAGAGTGAATACGGTTTATGTGCATATCTTATTTATCTCTTGCAATACATAATTTAATGGAGTTGCATTTTACAATCATGAGCAAAATAAAATTGCTGCAGGCAATGGTTTCTGTAGACCAATCACAATCTTTGGCCGGCGTTGAAAGAGTGTAATATTCTCTCAATTTGCGCGGTAGAAATATTAACTCAGTTAATAAGAACTATTCTTTAGCTTTCTGGAAGTAACTCTTTCTATACACCATGCCATGGAAATTTACAATTCGATGACAATATTTAGCAATATATTTAATTTACCATAAAAAGCTATTATTTTTATATTATTTTAAAATAAAAAATTGATCTTAAAAGAATTGTATAGCGTTAAAATGTTAATGCAAATTTAAATTTGATTGTTTTAGTCAACCAGTTCATTTTATGGTTGAATTATTTATGATGTTTAGAATATTATGAATTTTTTTTTTGGTTTGGGCAAACGTTATCGTAAACATTAACATAAAATTTACTTTATATTTACTTAATTTATTTATCGCTTTAGCCATAAAAGCTGCGCATAAAACTTTCAATTTCTTTTATTGAAGTAGTTGCATGAATGTTTTTTGTAGCACCAGTTTTGATTGTTATTGACTAGTTATCCCAAAATTAGTAATCCAAAACTAAGTAATTGAGTTATGTATGTTTCAGTATATGTTGGCATATGCCCACGTTAGAAATGAAAAATAATAAATATCCATTGCTAGACAGAATGGAAACATTTTCATTTATTTATTTATTTTTTTTTTGGGTTGAAGAAATAAATATGCATAACTTTTTAGAATTTAACATTTTGTGTTTAATGTTTTATTGATGAGTAAGTGTGTGTTTTATGATGTTAACAGGTTTTTAACTTCTTTGTATAATATAATCGTTTATTTCATGCATAATTATTTTGCTGTTTAATATTCAGTAAATAATGTTTCATTCATCAAAAAGTGTGCTGTAGATGGTCTAAAGAAGAGCTTCTTAAAGCTGGGTTGGTATTCAAAGCGATATTTAATGAAGTCCTTGTACTAGTTAAATGGTGCAAATGTAATTGGTTGTAATTAAAGAATAATTAAATTTACAATTTTTTTTCTTAAATTTTTTGTTTTTGGTAAGTTAAGTTTAATTTAGCAATTTTCCGCACATTGTTTGATGCGTTTTGTAAGCATTAACTGAAAAACTGAAATTAAAATTATTAAATTTTTAACATAAATACAACAAGTATTTTTTTTATTAGTTTATAAATTCAATTACAAGTAGTACGAGTTTGTGCGAAACCCAACAGCAACAAGAATTGCAAATGTTGCATGCATTTATTTAGCATATGTCAATAGTCAATATGTTAAAATGGCAAACAAAAAATACTGACAACGCCCCAAAATATTTAAAACGTAGAAAAAAAGCATATTTCAAGTGTCGTTCTCAATCGGTTGTATATGTACAAATATTTCATAGAATTGATATGGAACACTGCTTCTTGAAAGCATTTGTTTTTGCTTCTAATTATTCAATTAAGAGTGTTAATAATTTGCATTAACTTATTTTTTTCTTTAGAATAATTATAATAATTATTCTAGAAGAATTATAAAAAATGTATACCGAAACTTTCATAAAATTCTGAATAAGTTAATGGATAAGACACACAAGACAATTGGAAGGGTTTGATGCCACAGAGCTCAAAATTCAAAGAGACCTCTAAGAGACAAAAAAAAGCTCAATTTACTTAATTTTCATTGAAAAACTCTTTTGATTTTAATTACTCAAAAAACTCACCTCTTTGTTCTGAACGATGTTGCTGCTCATCAATGGTGAAGCCAAATTTATAAGGACGAACAGTTGTTTGTGCAAAACTATGCATGAAATTAACGCAAAGCACTACAAACTAAAACAAAAATATGTTTGTAAGAAAACAAAATAATCACTTTTCATTTATATGAAATATACACTTACAACTGTAAATGCACCAGCCAATCGTTGTAACTGCATATTTAAGCTGATGTTTTTTTTTTTGAATGTTTCTTTCACAAAACTACACAAATTCAACAATTATTTAATTTCTTAAATAAATTTTTAATTTCCAATAATAATAATTAAATATTTTGTTTATTTTTCGTAAATGAAAAACACCTGCGCCAAATAAACGCTCGGTCGTTTTGTTTTTTCTGCGCTGGTCACTCACTATTATTATTTTCAAACACACCTTACGATGTTCTGTGTTGAATTGACAAAGTTAACAATATTAAGTAAACATTATATTAGAGAAAACATTAAAATCGTCGTTAAATCGTTAAAGCAAAAAAAAAAAAAATATTATTAGCCTCAACTACTGAATATGACAAAAATAACAACAAACACTTTGCTAATATTCTTCTTCATGTTTATATGTGTTAGTACCTATTTCTCTTCATTTCATGCTTTAGTGTATGTGTATGTATGCGTGCTTAAGCCTGATGTCGTTCTATTGTGATTGGCGTTTGTTTATTTTAGGAAGATTCTTCCATGCTCTCTTCAGTTATTAAATTCAAAAAATACATATGACCCCAAACTGTGAGAGGCAAACGTTTTTGAATATCAATGCAATGGAATATTGGCGAGTTTGAAAATTATGAATGTGCTGAGCGTTGAACCTGTTGTCTATTGTGAATTTTTTGAACTTGCGTTGCTCACATATTATGTGTATGTATGTGTGTGAGTGAATTTGTGTTTGAAGAAAGGGAGAGTAAATGTATTCGCCAACATATTATAAACAGTTATATGCTAATTGATTCTAAGAGATCTCATAATTAATCACAAACACACCCATAAATAACTTTCACTACTCACCCTCACTTAAATAAGTATACAAATATTGATTTTGAATTTGAAAATATGTGTACTAGGAAGTATTATTCCCGTTGGCCTTGAAGTGATTTTGCCCAGGTAAAATATTATGCCCTCTTCATAGGAATGTGCCTTTAACACTCTCAGGAGAAAGTGTACTTCCCTTGGTAAGAAAATCGGGATGTTAATTTTCATGTTTAGAAGCCCCCAAATAGTCATAAAAGAGTATTCACGAATTTTTACCTGTACAGGTTTAGCCGTAAGCGATGTACGAACAAACGTTCCGATTGTAGCAAAATAGGTGCCAAAAAACAAAGCAAAAATCACAAAGTTTTCAATACTAATATTGATTGCTTGGCATATAAATCAAAGTAGGTACAATTGTACCTTTTTCCGACTTTTCGAACTACAAGGTACATTAGGTACAATTGGCACATTTTAGGTATAATTTGTCATTGCCCAGAAGAGGGTCAAAGTCATAAGAAGATTTTTGAAATTTGGAAAAATTTTATGAAATGTAAACTTCTTATGATCTTAAACCTACTAATAACCAATATCCAATTTCAAAATTTCTTTTTGCATTATGTATGTTTCTTTTTATAAAAAGTAATAACAGAGCTCTGAGCTTTGAAGCAAAAATATTGGCTGAAATTTTTTGAAAAATCGAAAATGATGATAAAAATTTCGGAACTTTCATACCCAATGTGGGCCTTTAGATTTAAAAATTTGTTTTTCCCTTGTTTTCATCTAGATGACTAAAAACTTTTATTTTTTCTTAGATTCCAATTTGTCTTGCTCAAAATGATATTTTTTGTGATCAATTTCATGACTCACTGTATATGTGCTGCAATAAATTAACTAATTAGATGTAAAGAAGCCAACTGCTGTAATTTCAAATCAATCAGAATGAATTACAATAGTATTATACGAAAATCGACTTTATGTTTTTTTTTACTTTTTTAATTGTTAACTTTAAAAAGAAAATTAAATTTCTTACAAAAACGATGAACCAATGAAGTGTACTATTTTAGGTACATTCATGCTCATTTAGGTACAACTTTTTTGGTAAATTAGGTACAATTTGAAATTTGGAAATTTCATCACTGATATATATGTGTAAGAAAATCCGGTGTGGTTGAAAAGGGTGCGTACAAAAAAATGGGGTCTGCATTCAAAAGTTAAATTCTAGAAATATTTTTGAGAACTAGCATGCAACAAATAGGAGATGCAAAGGATTAAAGCTCAGTATAGTACAATATTCAAAGTATCAGCTTATATTAGCATAACTGATTCCACGGACGCCTTTACCCTCCCAGGGGTTTTGTTCTCACATGAGGACAAGAGTTTACTAATTAGCACAATTTCATGCATTTTGGATTTCTTTTTGTCAACATTTTGAATAGAATTGAATTAAAGGTAAAGCAAAGTTCATATATTTGATGAAAACAAAAAATCTATCAATTTTTTCGAAATCAAATTAATTGTTTCTTTCTCGATTTTGAGGTTTTCATAAAAGGACAATTTTGGCGGATTACTTGTACAGGATAAAATTCTAAGAAAAGTATTTTGATCTTATATTAAACTAACTTCATCATCACAAATATTATTTACATGGAAAAAAAGCCAGGATCATTTGCTACCCATTAACTGGCTTATCACTGAGACAGAATACTGGATAGCTACTATTTAGCAAAATTTTGAGCAGCTGCTGATTTAAAACATCAATCTTAATAAAAATTTCATAACTACCAGATAGAATTACATAAAAAACTTTACTAGATCATTTTCAACTGAAGTATAAATTTACAAGGATGGATCCGACATGGTTAGAAGAGTGTGTGCTGATTTGTATTCAAAGTATCTGAAAATCTTACAATGTAAATCTGACTCATCTAATGTATTTCAGGTTGATCTTCCATAAAAGCGGTATCGTATTGGTAACAGTTGTCGTCGTGGAGACCGAATTGCTGTTGTTTCTAGAGAGAGATTGAAAGAGAAATTTAAATCACTGGCGCCAACTTTGCACCCGGTCAGGAACAGAGAATCACGTAGCACATTATAACAGTGTTGCTTGCAGTCACTAGCCACACTATTATTTATTTTATTTTTTTTAAATACAAAGATGGTACCTGTAAAAAAATTAAAAAATACTGCAACACTTGTCGCTTCAGTGTGATATACCAATTGGAGAATGGAAAGCACTTGGCAAAGTTTAATTCTCTTACTACTTTGAATTTTTCAATCTAAGATGGAATATACTGCCCGCTCAGTCATAGCAAGAAAAGATTGGCCAATAGCTTTTAGTTTACAGTTGAGCGCACGTTTCTACACAAATAACAGTCTCTATGGGACACTGGCTGAATGATGATATGTAACCATATTCTGTATCACGTTCAGTGTCCACCAATGCCGCAGCGACATAAACCTAGGCGAGAAAGCCCATTTTATCAACCTCTGCTATGTTTTAGTTAGAGAAAGACTTGGCTCTTGAGATAAAGTCTTCTTAAATTTTAATGAGGAAGAATGAAGGTGACTATTATCATATCGTTCAAAGCTTTACAGGTTATATAAATACAAAGTAAGTAAAGTAAAGTAAATGTGGAACTGAAACGATTTTTAAGATCTCTTAATTGAGTGTCCACTCGATTACTTCAATTTTTAGCCAAAAAAGTATAAAGATGAGGCATATATAACTTAGAGTGCCACACTAATCACCATTTAATTGAAAAAAGTTAATTGCTGAGGCACTATAAGTTGAACTTAGAGTGTTGCAGAACTCTGTCTACTTCGAAGTAACCGATTACCAAATAAAATTTTTTATTTTATTTTGCTTTTGAAACCAGTTTTTTTTTATGATCACAATAGCATCATTCACTTCCACAGCCTGACTGTCTGGCGCTGTTTTTCTAGAGAGAAATAGTTAATCTGTACGAGCTGTCATTAAAATGAATTTTAATAACGATAAACAAAAAAAGAATTTAAAGCTTAAATGTTAATTTTGCATATTTACAAATATTCTTCAACGCATTTAAATATATGATGATTGATTTTGTTTTTTTTTTTCTTGCAGCATGAAAAGCGTCTTCTTCGCGAACGGAAAAACTTGCGTAATTCTTATGAAATATAAATTTTTAATTTTTGCTGCTGACGCCTCTGTGTTTCGTGATTAAATATACACATTAAAATTGTTTTTTCTTTTATGTATTATGCTGTCAGATTTTAATAATTACTCATTTCAATTATAGTTTTTGATGAGTACATTTGGATACATAAGATCAATTGTATGAATTTGTCAAAATAAGTTCTTAAATTTTTTTTTCTTTTTTTTTTTTAAATATTGTATAAATATTATTGAATATTTTTATTTACTTTTTTAAGCTCATTAACCACTAGAGAATTATATTTTAATAGCTAAGAATGTTCATTGTTTACTTAGACGAGATTATTTATTAGCAGCATCCTCTAGTCATTATTAACAACTTATTTACTTGATGTACGAACGTGTATTAATTGCTTTGACCACATACGCCAGACACGTTTTTGTTTTAACAGTGTTTTTTATTGTTTATATTTACCTGATGCGATTAAAATTTATGCGTCTATGCTAAGGTTATACACTTCTGTAATGCACCCACGAATATGGCAACTGGTCTTGAAGGTCTCGCTGGCTGCATCAGCTTCATGAAACAATGCGTTTTTTTAAGAGATCGTCAATTCGTTGCTAATGACTATTAGCCAGCATGCATCTTCAGCGATGACAATACATATTAACCGCTGCCACTAACTTGCTATTATGCATTTGGCTGTATTTAAGTCATTTAGTTAAGCTTACATACTATGTATGTATAATCACGCAAACTCCGATGTGTGTGCAAAAGTTTAAATGGTTTATGCTTCGGTTTCTTGTTTATGAAATATTACTTGACATGAACATATTTCTAAAAGATCAGATACCCCTGCAGTTACTTGACAGTTTAGAGTGATTCTAAGTGCATTAGCCAATAATATGTGGATGGGTTGGGTTGTTTACTGTATGAAAGTGAGTCAAAGTTGATGCCAAATTGATATGAACCTAAAGTTCTTCATTTTTCTACAAGTTTCAATTGCAGTCACATTTTCCGAAATTTCTGTCATGACACAATTAAGTTTAAGCATTCGTAAAACTGTTCTTGAAAGATATTTGCATCGGAAGTTCTTTGCAAAGTTTTTTTTTTTCAAAAACGGTTTGGAAATGGAAATAAAATTAGAAATATAATTTTACAGAACTTTCGAAACTTCAGAATTTAAATTTAATATACATACATATTTTAAGTCTATATTTCATACTCTACATAGAAAATACAAAATAAAAAAAATTTAAATTCTTTTTCACTAAGAAATTAGAACAAATTAATGAAGGTGAGCTGGAGGGCCATAAGCCTTCTTAAGCCATGCTTGAGAAAAAAGAAAAAGTACAGAACGGGAAAATACAGAAAGCACAGGGAGAGAAGTCGAAACGGAGAGAAGAATTTTATGTAGCCACAAACTTCTTAGTTTCTTTGAATAATGCAAGAAATTCAGGTAAAGGAGCAGAATGATACCAGGAAATGCTATGCAGTATGCCTTTTCTTGGTCGTCGATGACATCCATATTGGTCATATGTTTATCACATGTATTATGCTTACTAGGATGCGTTCCACAGTGTAACGAGGCGGCCAAAAATAAGAAAAAGTGATGTTTTGGAGATTTTTAAAAATTTTAATGATAAGTATGTAAGACATAATATTTCAAATAAAAAGCAACTAAATTTTCTTTCCGATTAACCAATGGGTTCAGGCACACGGCATCAACAAAGCCGAACTTTTATGGAAACGTTTACTTTGCGTGGAAAAGGTCATATCTTTTATTACCAATTTAATTGCCATATTTCACTTATTAACAAAAAAATATAGGCAAAATACATATGTGGGAAAAATATAAAATCTGCACAATGTGGTAACACTTTTTTTCGGGCTCTATGTTTAACCATGTGATTTTTACCATTATTCGAAGAAAAGTATTTTTTCACATCAAAATATAGTGATTTCGATGACTTTAAAAGAGTTTTGAAAAAATATATATAAAAGTACATTTCCAATTTTAACATATAATAACACCACGAGTATGCTTTCACTAATTCAAGAAAGATTGTCTGTGGAGAGCTGCGATTTGTAAAGTTTTTTACATTTTCCGTGAAACCAATAATAAAAACTAAACCAATACTATGCCAATAACAGTCCACAAGGTCCTTGTTCATGGCACCGACATAGTCGAGCACTACAGTTTGCCAGCTGGAGCCTTGTCTGAGGAAGCCTTAGAATCGCGCCACCAAGATATAAGAAAGTTTTGATTAAATTTTACAAGAAAAATTTCGCCTGAAGCATTAAATCGTGATCTGATGGTTTCTCTTCTCATGTTATCAGAGCAAATCAGCAAGATGAAATTTTGTCTGGAGAGCAGTATCAAGTATTGAATATTGAATAATATTGATGATAGCGACTGCGATTTGAGTTTGTTCCATCGGACTGGTTATTTGGCATGTAGTCTACAGTAATTTAAGGCCACTGAGCTCAATCTGAAGACCATTTTGCTACATCACTTTAGGTTTTTGATATAACGGTACATGAAGTCTTGAAAATGGTTTTATTAAGACTGTACCAGGACATTATTAATTTTTTGTTTTATCGTTTTTGGTGTATATAGAAAAGTTGTTTAGAAGAAAAAGGAGCACATTTTTTTGGAACACAAGAATCCTCCATCTAAGCTCCATATTTATTATATTGAAGGATAGGAAAACTGCGTTATAAATTAACATGTTCAGTTTCATTCTTATGGAGCTTTTATTTCTGACATTTTAGCCATTTTCTTAAGTAGGCGTGGCAGCACACCCATTTTTTTTTCATTGAACAAAGAAGTTCTTATAGATCTACAAACCAAATTCTGTCATTATGCAGATATTTAAAAAGTTATTGTTAAACAGGGGAACAATGCCTGGCAAGTCCTGGTAAGGTCAGTGCTTGGCTTTTGTTCCGATGTTCCGGGTATAATTTTACAGATTTGACAAAAAAAATAAATATATTTTTTTTTTAAGATATTTTATTGCCTGACAATCTTTTTCAAATATTTTTCCCGAATGAATATAAAATTAAAATTTTTTTAAACAATAAAAATTATGAAAAAATGATTAAATTTAATTTTAACAAACAACAGTAAAATGAACAAAAGTGTTTCCGCTGCAATTGCAATTTAAGTGTTTAATTTATATGGGAGTTGGGCGTGGTAGTAGTCCAATCGGTACCATTTTTAGCAAACGAATTTACTTTAGTTAGATTATCTCGGCTACCAAATATTATTAATATTAAACAACGTTTACTATTTTTGGCCGCGATTTATATGGGATCGTTACACTGTGCGTCCCTAGATGGAGGTAAAATTTTGCTGTTCTCCGATTCGTTTATTTCACAAAACACTTCGTAGTTTCTTTTCTTCTTTTATGACGCAATAGTCCATGGGAGCCTAAACCGAGCTTTTCGCACCCAATGTTTACTCTTAGTGGTTTACCATTGCCAGCTTAGAGGTGGTACCACGTAGAACATTTTTTATTTTCCATTTTTGATTTGTGACCGTGTACAGTAGTGATGTGCACTTTGACACATATGGGCAATAAACACATATGACTATACTCATAAGGGCTAGACGAGGGGTAATGCTGTGCTAAGGGGAAGAGTAACTAGTATGAGAGAACAAATGTGATTTCTTTTGTGTATGCAAGTGTATATGAATTTATTGATTTCGTCCCCGTAGAGAGTGTGAACGTGAATGCATAAGAAAACTTCGTACTTAGCTATACTTTACTCATGCTTTTTGGATTGATTTCATATTAATTTTTCAATTACCTTTGTATTGTGGAACTTTTTAATTATATTATTGAATGCATATGTAATTTTCCTGCTTGACATTCAAATTTTCAGTCGCCCACTAAAACGATCTCACTCCCCAATTCCCTACAACTAACTAAAATTGAAGTCGATTCCCAACAATTCGAGGAATTCCTTATAAGTTGGCATTCCTGCTGCCAATGCTCACATTTCTTCGGCGTTCTGGCAGTAGCTTGGGCGCTCTGGCAGTAGCTTGGGCGCTCTCAGTTATATTCACTCACTCTCCACATTAGTGTGGCCAAGTTAACAATTTATAGTTATTCGAGCTATTTTTGTTTTTTTAATTGCTTTTTTTTTCTATCTCACAAGATATGTTTTATAAATTTAAAGCTGATTTACGTTTGGTAATGGTAATATAAATGTGTAAATCGATTAAAAGAGAATGCGGGTTATTTTAATATAACCTGGTCACTCTGCTTCACAATTGGTTAGGCCAGTGGCAGTTGCAAGGGGATAAATGGGACTCTAGGACCACTGGTGTACTCTCTTCCTTATGTTAGTTTTTGCACATATACATGCACATTTATGTGTGCTTTTGGCAAAACAACAACAATAATGTGTATATGTACACACAATAAAACAACCACCACTTGTCTTTAAATTTACACCCCGCTTCTAGCACCTTCTTACACACGACGTCGGCAGAGGGCAACTGAAGTGCACATCCCTAGTGTAGAGCATTGAACCCGTAAACCCTGAACAACTGTCCATCATACTAACCATTACGACACGGTGGCCAGTTTTTGTAGTTTTGAAGATATAAACTATGTACCATGTTTCTCTATGAGCATTATTCATGGAGTCATTAATCCATTGCGTAATTGCGTTGCTGAACTAGGCCAATAATTGGTTTCTGAACCAATTAATCATCTCTTTCATTATCAGGCATACCAAAGAGTTCTATAACCCATTTATATAACTATAGCACAAAATGTTTAGTTTGGCGATATTATTAAGTTTTGTTTTACAACCGTCAACGATCTTCAAAAAATTGAAGGACTCTAGGTCATTTGCCAACCGTTATTGATTATCCAGTAGGGTTCACACAAATTTTGAATCCGTTTGAATTAATACCAAGGAAGTGTAAAAAATATTCCAAATCTTTGTTCCCACGCTTCTTTCAAACATAGAATAATTTCGATTTTGCTTTGTTTCATAGCAAATAAACCTAAGTTAAGGAGATGCTGGCCCTCATAAAAATCATTTACTCTCGTGCATTTTTCATTTGATATGTCACTGGTTTTGTGACTGACTAACTGATAAATGATTTTACTTGGGAATAAGAAAATAAGGAAGAAAAAAGCGTCAAAATTTCCATGAAAAATTAAGAGATACTTATTTTAGTTATACAAATTGACTTCATTCCTATTAATTTTGTATACTTTGTTTTAATAATGACTCATTCTGTTAAATTAAGGAAGTGCTAGTTTTCATTAAAAAAAAAATAATTTTTTCCCCTTCATTATTCATCGTCATTTCTTTCTTGACTAAGTAATTATAATTATAATTTAATTTTTGTTTAATTACATTGCAAATACTGTAATTATTCTATTAAATTAACTGTATGTAGGTATGTTGAAATAAATTAATCACATGTCGAAAAATTCGATAATCATCAAATGTTAGATTTAAATTTACATCAACACTTTTATCATAAATATCATGTTAATCATATCATTTTACACATAGCATATAAATAGCAAATAACAATTTTTTTTAATTTAACCACCAATAGTTGATGACATTAAGCGGCAATTGCCATAACAAATGTATTAAAGAATTTCAGTTTTCAGGAAATTTATTTTATTTTAAATGTTGTTATTGAAGTTAAGCAAAACATGTTAGCACGTCATTTTCCTAATGCAAATCTATGAATTAAATTTGTAATCATAACTTAGTGATTTATGTACATTGATATTTAGTAATTTTGTGATTTTTTTTTTTATTTTATTTGTATGCAATAAGAAAAAACACCATTAACCGGATGCACGCATGCGCTCATCTATCTACAGCTATGTATCTTCAGCTAAAATATAAGAACATTTGACATAAGTTGAGCTGAGCTAAGCGCAAGCGCGCTTCTTTTTTTAAACTTTCGATAGTATGTTAATTAAGTACGAGTCACTTGTTTGCACATTTAATTAGATTTCGAATTAGACATATACATATTTTGCTATTGACAATTTTAAAATGATGTTGTTGTTGAAGTTGATGTTGAACAGCGATGATGGTGCTGCCGTTTACTGGATATTACTATGATGATGTACAATAATTTTATTTTGTGTTTTGATAAATTATATTTAAACATTTCACATAATATTTCAAATAATTTGCATTAATTTGCATTATAATTTGTTTTGTTTCGTTTTGCATTGAATATACAGTCGTCGACAAAAAAAAAAATAAGACAAATTTTTTAAAATTTTTTTCTTTAGGCTACAAAGGTTCTAATATGATATAAAAATAAGCAGGATCTTCGGGTAGTAGTATGAGAAAAAAATTTGCTGACCAAAAAAAAAAACAAAATATAATTCAAATCCCAAAGAGACTTAGAGTTGAAACTTACAAAAAATGGACACAAACCGATTAAGAATATGTCACATTTCGGAACAAACTTAAATTTGACTTGTTCGGACACGATGGAAATTCGACAGACAAACTTATGGCTAGGAAGCGGTATTCACATGAAAGCGTATGACCGACTTTAAAGCATTTTCGTTAAATAAATTTGAAAATTTTGAGTTGGAGAGATTTTATAAGGAGAGGTGCCAGAGAATGCAAAACTAAAAAACCTGTTGCTGAAAAAAGCGTTCCACCGACTTTGGAGCGATTCTAAGCACAAAATGAGTTCATCGCTTCGAGGTGATTTTGCTTCTTTCCATAGGGCAAAACAGTCACTATATCTTGGAACCTCTTTAGCCTAATGCATTTTTTAATTAACTTCAACATATTTTCTTCTTCATTTAAAAACACATATGAAATTATATTTCTTTAATGGTCAGGACGTTTCGGTGCCATAGTGAGTAAATTAGGTTACTAAGGAAAGTGGAATTTGGATTTATATCGAGTCATAGCATTCAAAATTTGGAATGATTCTCTTAATATAACTTTCAAAATAGGTAATATTTTTTCTTCGATTTTTAGAAATTTATTAATATGATGTTTTTTTTTTGTCAATTACTGTGGCTTAGCTGTGCTTAGAATTTATTTGAATTTCTATATTTTTATGAATTTATGGATGTCAAACATACATACTCATAGAGGAGTGTCGTCAGGGTTGGAGCATGTTTTGACTTTTGCTCATAACTTCCGCTGAATGACGAATTGTTATTAATGTTGCATATCGTTAGAAAGATCTCCCAAATTGCAATGCTTTTTCTGAATATTAAAATATATAGGGATTAATATTTCAGTTATGGACATTTACAAAACACAAAAATTGTTGTCAGGGTCGGGGCACTGCTATCAGGGTCGGAGCATTGTAGAAAATCAATAAGAAATGAAGGAAAATGATTGAAAATAACATGAAAGTCAAAGAAAAGGGAAAATTTACACTTGAAAACCAGGAAAAGAGACCTGAAATTAAAATAAAAATCCCTCTGTGTGAACTTTGTTATTTCCGGCTTCATTCCAACAACATTTTCGGTTTTCCGAACTTCATTACAAGCACAGCTCCGACCCTGACAACACACGTCATTTAGCGTCGCATCATTTACAGCATATTCGTGTGATGCAAACAACCTGAAATGCTACATATTTCTAGTTCTTAAACCTCTTCGAATAATTTAAGTTAACTTTGCATATTTTTTTTTTAATTAATCCTCTTTTCTGCCACTGTTAAAAAGTTTTTTTACTCTTCTTTTAACACGCGGTCACAAAACACTTATATACACTTAACGGTTTTAACTCAAAAGGACATGAAAAGTTGGCTTTCGTCATGGCAAACAATACTAGCTGCGTTTTATTCGCCACTTGCTTCTAGTTATGTACTAGCAGCGATAATTGTATGGGAAAACAACAACAAGGCCGCAGAGATAACACGTATAATTATAGCTGTTATGTACACTTAATAAGTAGTTTAGCTACATCAAATTCTATTGTGAACTGGCAATAATGAAAGAAGAAGTAGGAAAAAAAAAACAAAACAGGGAAAGATTCGAAATGGCTGCAGGTGAAAATAAGTTAAAGTCGTCTTTAAATATTCTTATAAAGGGTAAAAAGCTAAAAACAATTAACCGCAATGACTGGGGTCCATTAAAATGTATCACCTCTAGCTGCTGAGCAGTTTCATTGTGAATAATAATACAACGAAGAAGAGACTTAACAACTTGGTCGTTTTATTCGCACATGTTAAACTAGCTGACGAATAAATCACAGCTACTGTATATTAACTTAACACACGCCAGTGAGATATAACGTTAAAAAGTCACTGTCCCGATCCTGACAGCGCCCCGACCATGACGACACTCCCCTATATAGGTATGGTACTCGTGATAGGTTTGTGTGTATATTTGAGTTTAAGTTTCATGTTAATATTAATAATTTCCTGGTTCATGTAAACGCATTAAAAATGATTTTTTTAATTAGCACTTCGATTTTTTTTATTGCAATATTATCACTAAGTATTCATTGCAGGTAATTGCATTAATCGCATTTATTAATGCGGGTATTATTTAATTTAATGTGTTTAAAGTGAGATTAATTAGTTTTGATAGGCTTAAGCTTAACATAATAATGAGGATTAATGACTATTCAATATAAACAAATAATTCCATAGAGAACATTTTCAGGCATTTAAAATAGGAATTTTTGTATTTTCTCATCAACTAAACTCATCACTGAATAATGATTGAATTATTAGTAAGTTACAAATTTAAATCTTATATCGCTCCTTAAAATCGCACAGGCTCATACACTGGCGGTCACAAAAACCGCACCACTTGCAATACTGCTGCAATTTCGGTAATATTTCCTAACTTTGCCCAAATTTCGCTTCCCTTGTAAAGAAGATTCCCTTGATTATGTTTTAAGAATGTATTTAAGAGGAATGTACCATTTTTTATTGCGCTTGTTTGGCAAAAAGAAGAATTTTTGAAAAAGTGCCGAAAACAACTGCAAAATATAAACTAAACGTCGAAATTTTTGTTCTTAGGTATCAAGGAGTGTCATAAAGTTAAATACCTGAAGAAATCTGATGCTTACATTTGACTGCTGTTGGACTGATCCAGAAAAAAGGCAATTCGTACCCGCTTGAAAGGACAAAAGGATCAAGAAGACTATGGAAGACAAATACGAGAGGAAATGGCATAACCTGAAAGAGAACCATAAATTATCGATTCAAAAGTGTAGTCACAATAAGAACTGAGCTAAAGAGCTATTATAACGTGAATATAAATGTCGAAAACTTACGCAGAAAGAAACAAAAGGTCGGTCTGTATGGGAGACGATCAGCCAAAAAGTCGTTTTTGACGAAACAGATGGAAACAAATTGCCTGACATGGTCTAAAAACTACAGCAATTGAACTCTGGCAGACTCGAGAAAAGTTATATGATCGGGCAAATTAAACCTAATTTTTTATGCTCTTGTACTTGCGTTGCTCAGATATAGAGCAATAAAAGGTTAACTGTGTAGTGAAAATAGTCAAATTCCCACAAAGCCAGATAGTTTGGATGGGTCCCTTATACTATATTGAAGGGACTGTGAACGCCCACAAATATGGCTAAAATTTTATGGATCAATTGGTGTAAGCCAATTGTGGTACGCTTTCGCTCATTAATGACGTTATTTTACGGACGACTTCTGCGGCATATTATCGCGCCAAATTGGCAAGGTTTAGTTGGTAATTAATGCCTAATGTTAGATAACTTTAGAAATAGTAAAACAGTTAGATTATTGATCCTTATTTGTTTGCAGATTCAAAGTGTTTTCGCTGATATTAGAATTTACTGGCGGGAATGATCAGGTAGCTCGCGCGGTTTAAGTCCGATAAGGCACCTCTGTCATATAATGAAACGGAAAGTTGCTCAAAACATGCCAAAGAATAAACAAAAATCCTTATAGGAGTTCTGAAAAAGTTTAGTATTAAAAAAATAACGAATGATATCTGTATTGTGCTTGTCGACTCTATGCCATTCAAGATAACGTCCATAAAAAAGGCTAAGAGACGGGCACCATCAAACTAAACAATATTGCTTATGACTCTATTATGAAACACATTAATCTTAGTTTACAGCTTCAAAAAATAACAAATATTTTTATTTTTACATACTTTTAATCAATACCCTCAGTATAGTAGTAGATCAATAAAGCACAAAATCGGCACAATTAAATCTAAACATTAATCCTCAAGTCTAAAGGAGGCCAAACAACAAACTTAACTATGTATTAAGAAAATAGAATAAAAATGTTCTTAATAGTCTAAACATCTGACAATTCGTATACTTTCATTCATCATTTTTGTTTTCAAGTTAAAAATTTGTTTGAATTTAATTATTGTCTTAAAAATAAACCAAAACTATTTTTATATTTATTTAAATGCAAAAATCACATATTGTCCATGATGAGAATTAACCAAATTGGCATTCGGTCAAATCCTTGAAACAACCGAAACAAATACTATCTATTATGTTAGCCAACCAAATCTATCCCATACAAATTCAGCTTTACAAAGAGGATACTAGCAAAGCTGAAGGTTTCCTGTCAAGCCACTTTGAAAATTAAATAAAAAAGATCAAATTTACTATTTTAAACAGTTATTTTTAAAAATGTTTACATTTAATACTTTAGCAATAAACTCTTTATTATATGCACTTCTTTAATGGATTTATTAATATCTTAATGCTTTAATTTTATTATTTTTATTATTATTATTATATTATTATATATTATTTTTATTTTACAGCAAATATAAGTTATTAGTTTTTGAAGTTAATGCTTCCAACTATTTTTGTGCATAAAGAATTTTCAAAATTACCTACAGCTTCTGTATACAAATAACATTAAGATTTGATTTCAATATTTTGTGGAACTATGAATGAGTACATATCGCTCATTTACTAAAAGACTGTCATAAGTCAAAAAACACGAATTTTCAGTTAATGATGCAGAATTATTTATTATATCACGCTTCATATTAATATTTTGTATACTCAGCGAGTGAGAGTTATAAGATTTCTTCTTTTTTCTGCATAGTGGGAGTCAATTGAATTTTCTGCAAAATCGCGTTTTTTGAGTTATGACAGTCTTTTAGTAAATGAGCGATATTTGTTCAGTGTATTTCAATATATTATATGCATGCATGTGAGTGTGTGTGACAGTCAATTATTTCAAATACACATGCAATATTTAAAATATTCACCAAATTTTTTACTGATCCTGAAAGTATGCTTTTAATTATTCTTTGAATATTCAAGTTTTTTTCTTAAGTCTTTCGTTTCTTTGTTTGAATAATATTTAAAATGAATTTATGAAACAAATTCTTTAATGAATTTCAAAGCCTAATAATATGTTGAATAAAGTTTATAATAAAGAAAAATGTTTTTAGTATAAATAAAATTTTATAATGAAGTTTAGACATAAAGTATCAATATATAAAAAGTTTAAATTTTATAACCTTTTTTTTTGTAGAGTTTTGTTAAAGATTATCATCTTCAGAATTTTCAATTCACTTTTTCATTTCTTATTTGGCTCAATGTAGCCTCCATGTCTTTGTGCTTGTGGATTTGTTACGGCATTAATTCTTTTTTAAGCATATATGCGTATTAGAGTGGTTCTTAGGTATATGGGGGAAATTTTTTATATATTATTTTTACTCTACGCCCCTTAATTTTGTTCCTTTATGTGAAAAATGTAAACTGTGAAAGTTTCAGGCAAAAATATTTAAATTTAAATGTGCCTTCTCGGACTCAAAGTTTATATGTGAAAAACACTCCCGTATTATCAAATAGTCCAATCGGTAGAGTAAAAAATCCACCAAAAGTTCCTAATAATTCTTAGCTGAGATTTATTTCAGTAATTGTTAGTGGGAAAAACCAATATATATAATAATAAAAATAATAATTTAAATAGATAAGCAGCATATTCCATACATACATATCACATTTTTTGAAGCCGACGAGGCACTTTTAAATATAAATATTTTTGTCTGAAACTTTTACAGCTTACATTATTAGCATATATATGGTTCCTAAGGTTCCAGGGAGGAACAAAGGGCCACAACAAGGTTTTTCCATTCAGATCTTTCTTGTGTCAGTCTCTTGACTTGACTCCAGCTTAGATTCATGGCGCGCGTTTCCACCTCCAGCAATCGTCTCCAGGTGTTTGCCGGTCTCCCCCTTCTGCGGCTTCCTTGGGGATTCCAATCAATGGTAATCCTTGTTAGGTCGTCGTGCGGTCTTCGTAGTATATGGCCAATCCAGCCACATTTCCTTATCCGAATTTTAGTGAAAACTGGATTTTGTTGGGTTCTGCTCCATAGATCAGTATTTGAGATGGTGTTTGGCCAAAATATTTTCAATATTTTACGAAGACATCGGTTAATGAAGACTTGTATTGCATGTACGTCAGCCCCTGATGTATTCCACGTTTCACAGCCGTAGAGCAAAGTTGGTTTGACGTTAGAGTTGAATATTTTCAGCTTTGTACGTTGAGAGATGTGTGATGCGTTCCAGATTGAATATAGTGAACCGAATTATTAGCATAAAGGAACAAAATTAGTGGGCGTATGGAAAAATATTCCAAACATAAAAATTAAGGACCACCATAATGTATATAAATACTTCACGGCTGTTGATTTCCTTCATATATGTTTAAAATTTGTATTTACATCCTAAAGCTAGTGATTTATTATAACTTTTCTTTTAATAAATAAAACTTTATAGCATATAGAGCATATAGTCATAAGAGGTTTCTCACTGTCATAGCTAAGGACTGAGATGATGTAGTCAAAAGAATGCTGGAAAGTTGAGGTACAGAGTAACGACTATATTTGTCTTTACCAGAGCCAAGTGTAATTCTTATTAGAGGTGGCCAAGACAGACTCCTCCAGAGAGCTCTAGAGGGTTAAAACTAAGCATCTAGACAATTTCAGTTAAATTAAGCTAATTACCTATTATGGTCATTCAAAATCAGGGATGGGCATCGGCTGGTGATTTTTGTTTTTTTTAATAAATATATAATATAAATGAAAAATACGAATTTCTATTATAAGTTTTTATAAGGAATAAATGAATTGCACGCTTTAGAAACCCGACGAAATTACTAATTTACTCTAATGTAAATGTAATTTACTCAATATGAGATTTATACTGCAAACCTCGCCTGGCACTCCTAAGACTTTTTACGCTGATTGATTTATAACTAATTTTTATATTCATATGAAGATTTATTTAATTTATATAATTGCTCAACGAGGTAGAACTTTTTTATTAAATCTTGCATAGTAAATTTGTTTCGTTGGTGGTCAAAAAACAAACTCTAATTGTAGGGCTGTCCACAACTCTATAACTATAAATTTTACTAAATAAAGCACTGATTTTGTTAAAGCTTTGACAAGGACGCGATTAAATTTTTAATTGGTTTTTCGGTTCATTCTATTATTTCTTCAATCTTCATATTTATAGTTCATGCTAGAAACTCGCGGAAGTTAACAAAATATTGTTTATTACACAAATATAATTGAAAATATATAACCATAAAGACTGGCAGAGTGTTGAATGAGTCAAGATATTGAAATCCAAACCTTGAATGGATTAATGTATTCAAACTATAAAAATTTTCAATGTCAATTCAAATCAATTTTCATTATGTTTTCATAGTTATTACAATGCAGTAAAAATTTGAACGGCTTGTGTCAAATTAATGTGTTTTTTTCTATAAGATTCTCAACAGATGATGAGTCCAAATATTCTTTCAGCTCTTTTTATAAAGAACTTTTAAGATCAATGAAATTAAAATTATCTTCATTATTCTTTTCTGACTGCTAAATTATAATTTTACTTAATATTTATTTATTAGTTTGATGGTTTTAATAAAACCTTGATCTCATTTTTTACCAAAAATGATTTAATTATGAAAGTTATTACTCCTACAACTTCAACACTTCAGTTTTTCGTTCTTGCTCTTCTATATTTCCAATAAAAGAATGCCACATACTTTTTATGTAAAAAAGGGATTTATTTTTTGTTTTTCAGATTTAAGTTTTTTTTCTCTTTTCGTTTTGTTTGGTAACTTAAACTAATTAACAACTTTTGTTCACAATTCACACGCAATTAACGCAGACACGTCAACCGTTATGACCAGTAACAAAATTACAAACGAGGACTAGGATCAAGGAAGGAAAGGATTTGATTATAATACGAAATTCACTTTCACAGGAATTGAGATGGGATTTTCGGAGGAGGGGAAATAAAAAAATAAAAAGAAAAACATTTGTACAAAAAAAAATTAGAAGCGTCTAACTATCGAGCCGATTAGAAAGAAATTTAAGCTTCTGGGGCAACGGGCAAATGAGCGCCTTGAGGTTGGAAACCATTTTCATCAGCAACATAGTTGACGGTGTATGTTTGACCATCATCACCAACGAAAGAGAAAGAGCCATGGACAGCGATAGCTTCATCTTCGCTGCCAATGTTCTTCAATTGTCCTTCTTCATTGTGGGATGAACCGTCACTGGTCTCGTAACTAAAAGATGGAAAAGAAAGATGAAATTAATTAGAAATTGAAGATAAGATTTGAAGTTATATTTGTAACTTACCCAAATTTGTATGATTCAGGACCAACTTCAGAGTCGGAACGAAGGATTGTAACTTCATTAGCTGGTGCGGCCAAAGCGACGGCGAAGAGAGCGGCGAAAAGAATGATGAATTTCATTGTTGTAAGTGTTTTTGTTTGTTTTTGGTTGCGAGGCTCACGATGAGAGTAGCAAATTGTGAATGATGCTTACGTTGTGTTGATTGTTACATTTTATACCAAAAGACAAAAATGTTGAAAATTCATACAGATGTGAATTAGAAAATTAGCATATACATAAGTTTTGCTGTGTATTGCCCCTACACAAAAAACAAAAAAACTAATAAGAATCAAAAAAAAAAAGAGTAGGTACATAAACAATAATCATAAATTAAGACAAAGACACGAAAGAAGCTTTAACTGCCAGCGGTTGATAGTTAGTTGAGTAGAGCTTGTGGTAAAAAGAAAATGCGTGCGAAAATAAAACAAAATGATATAAACAAGAAGATTTTTGTTAGCCTTAAAGCAATAAAAAAAAGAAACAAAAAATACAAAAATACATTAAAAAAAAAAACAAAATTCCAAAAAAGTTACAAAAAAAAAAGCGAAGCGTTTAAATAAGTTCAATAAAATATGCAAATTTCGTTTGATCAAATTTATATACGTATATTTTATTAATTTTTATTTTACATTTTTCTAGTTTTGTATTTGTTGCTTCTTTTAGTTTAAATTTTCTGTTGTTGTAGTAGTGTTTGCATGACATAAATTATTATGTGAAGTTTTCTGTATTTCTTTATTTAGTGCCTCATGTCAAAGCTATATACAGACATGGCTAACTGCTCTGCTTATTATTAGCCTTAAACGCGTGTGAATACGCCAATTGGTCAAACAAAAATTTTATATATAAAAGTGGAAACGTCGAAGTTCAGATTTAGAATTCAAACCCAAAAATTTGCATAGACGTCATAAACTGCGAAGTGAAAAATGTGTAAGAAACAAAATCAAATTGAAAATCGAACAGACAAAAGCAACATGTCACTTAGCAAGAAACAACAAAAAGCTGAAGGCACAAAGCAACCACTCGATATTTTAATCGAAGAAACTAGTTTTAAACATTTGTGCTAGAGTTAGTGATGAGTTGAACATACATACATACACAAGCATATATATTTGTGTACATATTTTTTTTATTGGATATTGTGCTCATCTTCTTTTGCTGCCTCTTCTTCTTTTATTTCTTCTTCTGAAACTAATTAACGTTTAACAAAAAATAAAGCAGCATGTTTGTCTGTATATGCTAATATTGCTCAGATGACCTTCAAAAAGCTTCTTCTTCTTCTTTTTCTGCTTTATCGTTAAATAAAAATGCCGCAGCATTTGTCGGTTTTGTTGTTGTTTTATTTAAAACGCAAATACTATAGATTTAGATACAGTAGATAACTTAAGCAGGCAGTAACTTAACTTAAACAGCATCTAACTTACACAGCAACAGCAATTGTAGGGGTAGCAGTGGTTGTGGTAGCAGCAGCCGCAGTAGCAGAATTTTCGGCATTCGATGGCAACGAAGATACATTTGAAATGTTGAAGCTAAAATATCTAAAACAAAATATATTAATTAAATATAGTAAATACACAGTTGCGGGCAATAAATATGCAACGTAATCATAATCAGTTGTATGTAGAACCCATCGAAATTTTGTTTTTGTAGAGATTTACTTATTCGCTTTCGTCAGCCATTACTACGAAATCGATATCAAAATGCAATTTGGCATAACAAATAGAAACCCAGCATCATATATAGAAATCCTCCCTCTGAGCGCTACAATAACTGTGGCTGGGCAGAACCCGAAGTAGTGAGGAATAAATTCCATCTCCTCTTCATCCTTACAATTTCTGCAATAGACATTTGACAGGTTGAGAGGAAAAGCGAGCTAAAATTTATATAAGAGCAAAAGTGAAATAATTTAGTGTGTCAGTGCAAGAATGGCATAAGTAATACGGTTTAGAGTGAAAATGAAACGCCTTAAAAGTAAGAACAAAAATGGTATAACAATTCTTTCAGAGCAAGAACAGCATGGTTTTTTATTTCGTTTTCGCTCTGAACATATTTCGTTTCACTTTTGCTCTTAGCCTCTCATTTAAGGGTGCACCAAATCTACAGGTGTATACACAACCTCTTCGGTATACAAGGTCACATATTTTTTACAAGTTTTCTTATTTCACTAGAACTCAAGAAAAATGCTCACAATAAATTAAAAAATTAAATAATATGCAAAACCCTGAGTACACATATGTGTAGCTTTTTAGCGAAGAGGATAAGGCAGTGACCAGTTATTACTGCTTAATCCTAATTACCTTCCATCTAGTTTGGATCTATTGATGTAAAAGTATACCGCATCCTTCTGCTGGCATCGACTCTCAATCATATCCTCTCCCCAGGGATGATTGTCGTAGAAGGGCATGGGGAGGGTATAGTCAATATTCTTAGATAAAGCGATGAACTTCGAAACAATTTTGGAATAACCTAAAAATAGTTCAGAACAGGGACTGACTGAATTTAGCCTTATAGCCGGGTTGGTCACGACCTTTTTTCCCAAGAAATCAACAGGAGTTAATAAGAGAATTGTGTGCATGGCATGGTCCATATACATTGACGATAGCAGCCACACGAACACACGACTACGAAATTCGGTCGGCTTTAATTGTCGCCGTGTAGACAGTTACTAAGCACAATGGAACTGGCACCACCAGCAGCAAACACAGCTAAAATAACAAAAACAAAATCTTCTTCTGCCTCTGCTGCTTATTAAATTAGAAATAGCTTTAAATTGGCGACAATCGCAATTGTGTTCGGTAGTTATGTGGTCGTGTCGCTGCCAAAATAATCGTCTCCATAAGAACGTGTGCTTTTATAATTTGACAGATGTAGCGGTGTACCTGCCTCCGTCAATGTGTACGGATAACGCTTGTATCTTTTTTTGAACCAAAAACTGTATATTTCTACCAAAAACTTTTAAAAAACTGTAAATCGATTTGAAAAAAACTGTATATTTCGCGGTATCAACTTTTTTCAATGAAAATCAACCAGGAAAGCAATTTATCCATCATCTAAATCGTCTTCGTTCTCCATTTCCATATCTCCTTTTGTAGTTGTATTGAATTTGTGCTTTGAAGAAATTCGACGAAGCGATTCCGGCTTTGCTATGAAGTATTTATAGAAATCAACGCATGGATATTTCAAGTTACATTTGAGAGGCTGAGAGGAAAAGTGGTATAACTTCTACGTTCAGAAAAAAATGGAATAATTTTACTTAAGAGCAAAAGCAAAACCAAATATGTTCAGAGCAAAAGTGAAACGAAATATGTTTAGAGCGAAAACGGAATAAAAAACTATGCTGTTCTTGCTCTGAAAGAATTTTTATACCATTTTTGCTCTTACTTTTAAGGCGTTACATTTTCACTCTAAACCGTATTACTTATGCTATTCTTGCACTGGCACTCTAAATTATTTCACTTTTGCTCTTATATAAATTTTAGCCCGCTTTTCCTCTCAGCCTGTCATTTGACGATAACAATCGACTTCAATGTTTCTACTTCTTTCAAATATATATTCGCAACGAGTTGCCATTGTTCTCTCAGACGAGAATTTTATCATTGCGATTGATAAATTTGAATTTCCTAGCGTTCAAAAATTTTATATTTTTTTCTTAGTATAAACCCGTTATTTTTGTAAAAAAAAGCGGTATGCGGTTTTGGAGTTGAAAAATCGGTATACTACCGCGAAAAACTCTATAGATACGAGCGTTAAGTATGGACCATAAGGAACAAGTTATTCTTAAAGAACTTGCGGTCAACAATGATGTAATTTCTTGAACCCTGCCCAATACCAATGCTAACTATTGTTTAAAAATTGTATCGTGCTTGAAAATTTTCTTTCTATTTATAACAGTAATATTCGTTGCATTTTTATTGCCCGCAACTGTATATAAATATGTATGTGGCGAGTGACGTTAATATTTTTCGCGGTTTTTTTTTTTTGTTTTAATTTTTTTGCTATTGATTTTAAAAATATTTAAATTTATAAAATTTTTTTGCACAAGAAAAAAGTAAAAAGGCAAAATCACGCAAAATTCGTTATAACCAAGAAAGAAAGACGAAAAAATCGATGCGAAGGTCGAAATTAAATTGAAAATTTGATTTCAATGCATAAAAAAAAAAAAAATTCACACATTTTGATGATGAAGTCGCTTTGTATTTTTTATGATTTTTATTGTGTGGATTTTTTTAATTTTTCTCTTTATGTATTTGAGGTTTAGAGGCTTAACTGCATCTAATACAGTGGCATAATTTTTTCTTTTATTGATTATTCTCATTAATTAGCTTTTAATTTTATTTGAGTAATTTCCAGCAATTCATATAAAATTTAATTGAATATTAATTAAGTTGTATAGTTTCAAATTGAATGCATTGTCAAAAAGAAAAAAGCTGCTCTGCCTTAATTTGAAATAAAAACAAAGGATTTAGGATTCTATAATAAAAAGTTAACTGGTTTTACTTTATTCTCAAGCTAAAACGGCTGAAACTTATTTTAAAAAGTTTTGACCTTGTTCTATTTAAGCGTGTCTTATCACTTTCACAACTAAACGAGAATGACGAGCAAAAATAATATGGCATCTAATGTGTGGACTTTTGACAAAACAGCTTATCTCTGCATACGTTTTGACTTGTTTTTGCTGCCTTTAACCCCAAGTTTTTAGTATATTTCATTTAAACTATAAATCTTAAACTAAATGGAGTAGTTATATAAAGATAGGAGAAGCAAAAACAGGCCGAACTTAAAAATAATGATGGAACTTCGTATGTAGAGATAAATTGTGTTGTCAAACTCCTTAGAAATGCTAAATAATTACCCATAATTCATACCTACTGTGAAAAATAATATGTAAATACTTAAATTGTATTTTAGATTTGCTTTCTCTTTATTAATAAATAATTCTGTGTAATTTCGTATTCTCGTTTCTCGAATCAGGTTGAAGATTGAAGGTATTCCGGGCAATGTGTAACAATATTCTTACTTATTTATATGTTTATAAATTTTTGACCAGTAATCCACAGTAACCAATCTACGATTTGGGAGAAGGGAAATTTACTACAATAAATTTATAGACAAATATTTTATTAAAAATAAAAAATATAATTATTTTGGGAAGGAAGTATTTCTAGTCCTTTTTTTTCATCCATTGTTTTATCCACACTAGGAATACTAAACAATGCTGCACAAATGTAGTGATGTTTTCTGCAGCAATTCTTCATAAGGATTCTATTACTATTTGTAATTCATATTATAGGTTTTTATAGTACCAATAAAGTTGCAGGTAATCATGTACTTTGCCTTGCACTGTGCAGGCATTTTTTGACATTTGTGCCACACTGTGTGACAAAACATTTTACACTATGCACTTTAAAATTATATACGTGTACTGAATTTTGCGTGATATATCTAAAGTTTTTTTCTCTTAAAAAGTGCAAAGTTTTCAAAACAAAACAAAAATTTACACATTTTTAAGAAGCAAAATTCTATAAGCAATATGCAATTTTTTATACCTTTGCTTTAAATTCCCCTCGGTTCAAGCAGAATTATTCTACTAATTTAAACAAAACTATGTAGTACTTTGGGATCTGAATTTTAATATAAATTGCCTACCGAGGAGTATTTTTCCAAAATGTGACTTATTTACGGAAACAAACCAGATTTCGATTTTATTGAACATATTTTTTTATTGTTTTTTTTTTTGGATAAAAGAATCTAAATTTTTGCATATCATGCATAAAAGATTCAACAAATTTATATACGTACATATGTATGTATGTATGTATGTATGTATGTTTGGATGTGCCGATCTGTTATTAAAGTTCTTCTGCTCTCGGTAGGGTACCAGTTTCATAAATTACCAGTTTATATGTAAACATTTTAATAAATTCAAACGCAAAAAAAAACTTGAAAAATCATAGGTAGTTACTTAATATATTAAAACAACAAAAACTTGGTTTTTTCTTGATATTGTGTGTTTTTTTTTTTTTAATTTTCTTCTTTTTTGATTAGCATAGGATTTAGATATTACTAACTATTTGAGAGCTATATAAGTTTATAATTTAAAAACATTTGCATAACTTACGATATCTGCATTAAACACAAAATTTAATAAACTCGTCCGACAAGTTTAGCAAACAAAAAAGAAGAACAACTGAAAAAAGATTTACTTTATTTTTGAGAATCAAATAAAATTTAAAGTAGTTTAGTTTCAAACTTAAGTATAGAATTGTTATGTAATAAAATATTAATGGCACAAAAGGAATTTTAGTGCTTATTATTGTTTATGAGTATGTTAAAAATTGAAAGTTGGGGTTCTTTTTTGTTCAAGTTTATTAATTATTTAGGTGTATATGCATTTATGGTAAAACTATTAAAATAAATAAATAAAAGTACGTATGCATGTATGTAAATATGTGAATTTTCATTTATACAGTATACCGCCAAACCATTAGAAACAACAAAAATTTCTTTTGATTTTATTCGTAAATGCAGTGAGTTTTAACAGTTTTAAAAAGATTTTGCCAAACTTTTTTTTTCGGGAACTGTTTTCTGGTGACAATTTGGGACCGATTTGTCAAGTAATAATGGAAAAATTTATGCTTACTGCGGAAATTTAGGTTAGTTTTTTAAAAAAAAAACCAAGAATTCGTTTATGAATAAAAAAAAAGTTTTCGCTTCGACTTTTTTTTTCTTTACATTGTTTTTATTTTTTTGTTTGCACCATAAGTACATAGATGTTTCTATACAATTGTATCTTAAGCTGGATGCCAGCAAGGGTCTGTGTAGTCAGAAACAGGAGACTAAAAAACGTAATTTCCCCCTTATTTTATTCGTAGCATTGCATCTTTCCACAATGTATTATTGGCGCAAAAACTTTTGTCATTGTAGTCTATTATCTTTATAGAATTAAACCCAATAAAGTTTTCAAACAATAACATCTTCTGAAGGGACAGGCTCATGGTAAGAAAAAAATTGAGGAAATTATATTTTTTGAATCTCATTTTGAAGGCGATTCTTACCCTTTTAGAGCTACTAAAGTCAACTGACAGGTATAGAATATTCAAGGGATATATGTTCACTTATGGTACAAGCAAAAAAAAAAAAAAATCAGAGTGGTCCAAGTCAACACTGATTTATACCATAATACTTCAAAAGACATAGGTTTTTTAGTACAAAGAAGAGAATTAACTTCTCCATAATTATTTGACAATCGCTCATAAATTGTAACTAGAAAACAGTTCCCGAAAAAAAAGTTTGTCAACATCTTTTTAAAACTGTTAAAACTCACTGCATTTACAAACAGGAAATTGATGGTGTTCTAATGGTTTGGCGGTATACTGTAGCTTGATGCTTTCATGCTATTATTTTAAATTCGAACACCGAGTTATATATATATATTTTTTAAGGGACTGTCAAGGACTGACACTCAGGCAAAAACGGCGTACTGCGATATCACATGGTTGGACCTACAGATTAACGTCGGTTCCGAACGGCGGTGTGGAAACTTTTTATTACTTGTTGGTTTTGCAATTGCCTACCAATAAGTGCATTTTCAGAGTTTCTTATAATTCTCATTTACTTCATATCGAGAGGAATATAAAAAGGTAATGAGATTTAACCCACAGACCAAAATGGAGATCAAACCCATAACCTTACGAGTGGAAGTCTAGCGGTTGACAGCAAAATAGCCAAATATATCAAACAATAAAACGAAATCTCAAATTTCAATCCGCTAAAATGAAGAATAAAACGCGTATTTTCTTAAAAAAAAGCGTTAAATTTTTTTCCTTATGAAAGTGCGAGAAAACTTAATACATATAAACTTTTTCACTAATACAGGCACGCATCTGATATTTCTAGTCAATGAAAATTTCTTCGATTTTTCGAAGATATTTTAAATTGAAAAAAGCACTGAGCGCTAAGTCACTTTTTCCGCGTTTTAATTTTCAAAAAGCACAAAAATCAGCGGGAAAAGCGCTGAGTTGGCCACACTGCAAATTTTCTTTTACAAAAAAGTGTTGCATCTTTGTAAATTGAAAAGATATCACTATGAAATTTTACAGGAAAATTTTTATAAATAATTTAAGCTAATAAGGAAAATCAGAAAAAAATTTTACTCTGAAAAAGAAAATTCGTTCTTTAGACTGTATTATATCATCATTCCATACCCATTTTCCATGTAAAACAATTTAATTTAAAATACCTTTGTCGTTTACCTGTTTTTATGTAATAATATTCTATAATATTCATATTGAAATGAAACGCTGATTTGATTTTGATTTAGACGTGTTCTCTTTTATTGAATTCATTTGAAATTATTTTCTCATTAAACAGTGGCGTTAAAATAAACTTGCCTCGCCTAAAAGAAGTTTAGGACGTGTTTTAAATGGGCCCACTTCGATCCGCTAATGATTTAGACTATTTTTATCGAAAGTTTCGTTTAGGTATTTAAAATATTTTTTTTGTTCAATTTACCGAGCAACAGAGAAAATAAATGAGAACCTGGAGTTTAGGAATGGAACTGGAATTGTTTCGTTTTTTTTTTTGAGTTCCCCGCAAATTTCTAATAAAGAGGAAAAAATGTTCATTACTTTTCCCAACTGTTTGTTCTTCTTCTTGTAGATTTTCTTTCTAAAAAATGCTTGTCAAATTAATTCCAAAATGAGGGGAAAGGGGAACATTGGAACCGATAATGTGTGAGTAAAAGTTGTTCAGAATTTTATAACAAATATCTTTGTTTCAACTGGAATGAAAACTTACTTCGATCCTCTTACTGCGAATAAATTATATTTACATTCCAGCATCAAATTAATCGAATTTCATCGAATTTTTGTGACCAGAATTCAAATCTCAAATCCATTTCTTTTAAAACACGGCAGGAAATATTTTTCAAATATGTGTAGAATCAGAAGTAATATTTTCTTTTTTTGGGAACTGAATATGTTAAAGAACGATTGAAAGTTTCTTAAGAGCAATCCAAAAATTTCGATTGGAATAATCGCTATTGATACTAAAATTGATATTCTTCGTTGCTGCTGTATTATTTAAAATTTTATTTTTCGCGTTATTAAAAATCTTTTATACATTATTTACATAATCTTTCAAACTTTACTCCACTTATTCACACTAAGCAACTAGTTTGATTGTTGGATGGTAACCAGTCTCATCAGCGATGAAAGTCATTTCAAATTTCTTGCCTTCTGGAGTTGTCCAAGATGTTGTGCCATGCACAACAATTACAGCATTTTCATCGATAGTTTTTAGTTCACCTTCTTCGGTGCGTGAAATGCCATTGCTGGTGTCATAGCTAGCAATTTTAAAAAATTTTAATTTTTAATTTTAATTTTTTTGTTACTATTTCTTTTAAATAATAAAAGATACTTACGCAAAGGAGTATTTATCCACACCATTATTTTCACTTTCTAAACGTAAAGTTTCTGCTTTTTCATCGCCTCCTGCAGATGCAGGTGGAGGTGGGGGTGCGGCCACGCAGGCAGCAGCAAAGAGTGCTATGAAAACAATTGAGAATTTCATTATGAAACTATTTACTTTTGTTATCCTTGTTTAAGTGTTGTATTGTAAAGTAGTTGCACTTGACTGATATTCAACAACAATAATGCTATGTCTTTTATACTCAAATATTTTTTAATATTTTTATTATTATTGTTATTATTTTTGTTATTTGTTTAAGGTAGAAATATTTTAAAGATGTCCTCATCAACAAAAAATGCAACTACGAATCATCATACATATCGTCAACAGCATCATCATTGCCATCTACAACTTCATCTGTATTTCATATAAAAATGTATCTTCTTTAATTGCACATTAACACATTTTATCTTCTTTTTTTTTTTTTTGTAATTTTATTATTTTTGGTTTTAATTTTTTAACTTTTTTTTATTTATTACAAACAATATATTTTATTGTTTTTCTCTTTTTCTCTTTCTGAACAATCCACACTTTTGTGTTAGTGTTAAAAAGCAATTAGTTCTTTATTTATTTCATTCAATTATTATTAATTTGATATTAATTAGAATTTCATTGTAAAATTTTTTTGTAGCGCCGCGCCGTAAAGAACTGGCTCTGTTTTAGGTGGAGAGTACTTTATCTTGTGCCAAAAATGTCATTTTAAGATATGACATAATATAAATTATGATTACTACGCTTTTGAGTTCGATCTGATAGGTAGAAGCTGTATAAACCGCAGCAATGTAACGAATTAATTTCGTTTAATGTGTACACTCATTGGAAAAAATCTGTAAAAATGCAATTAAAATTTAATAAAAATTTGGATTCAATTTACTAAGAAACAGACTTAACTTTTATTTTCTAATTCTCCAGTTTGCCATATTTTGTAACTTGAAAGAAGTTAATTTTTAAATATTAAAATATAAAAAAGAAAAAAGAAAAAACGACAATTCCAAAGTAACGACAATTCCAAAGTAACGTAAAATCGTTTCGGGCAAAAGTTCCGATCGGAAATTCTACAAATGCATAAAAATCACCGAACTCCCACTTGCCGTAAGATAGTAAAACAAAAATGTGAATTTTGTATTTTCAGATTTAGTTCGAAATCACTGATTTAATGCTAGCTGATCATATTCCGCTGTGTGTATTATAATTAAATACGATTGGAAGGTATTGGAAAGCAAAAGAGTGAAAGTTTTATCATTTCACTTGGCTACCTAAAAAAGTTCTTTTTTTATTTGCCTGATCTCAGTGTTAAACCTGAGAGCCTTTTACACATTAATTTAAAAATGCTAAACCTTTTTGTTAAGTGTATTTTTTTGGTTGTGGTTATCTTCCACTGGATGGATACGTGAATATGTTTTTAAAGATGCTGTTAAAAAAAATCTTTACGACATTTTTACAAAATATAAAAACGTAGGCACATACGCACATACTATACATGCATCGTTTACGCATCACTACGAGTATATGGCATGTCATAAAAATGCTATAAAGGTTTTTCTGGTATGTCTGTAATTGAAACCAAGGATTATCGCTGCAATTCAAATATATATTTACCAATTGTTAGCATGACATTTAAATTAATATTGTAAAGTTCATATTTGTCATGGAAAATAAATATTTCAGAAATTATTTCATGTATGTAAATGTGGAATGCTGTAAAACTTCAAGTTATTTATTGCAGTTTCATTTAAATTTTTGGAAGTCATTCCAAAATTCTAAAAGTAAATGCAAAACAAGCTTCTATTTTTTTTTAGTATTGTATTCGTAAAAACAATAATATTTTATTTAATACTGCTAACAAATTTTTGCTAATTAAAAAATGCACTTAAAATATTATTTAACATTAATCACCACTTAATTATGAGGCAAATGATCACCCTGTGGCTGGAATCCATTCTCATCGGCAATATAATTCAATGTATATGTTTGTCCATCAGGCGCAACCCAACTAACCGAACCACGCACCGATATCGCTTCCTGTTCGGTTCCAGCATTCTTTAAATGAGCTTCTTCTTGGCGTGTAATGCCATCACTTGTCTCAAAACTGCACAAAAGTGTAAAAAAAACATATTAAAATCAACCGCGTATCCTTCATGCGCTCACTGACTTACCCGAAATTATAACCATCCACGCCAATATTTTCATTATCGTATCTCAATATTTGTGCATTACTGGAATCATCTAATGGGGCTGCAATTGCAATAGCAATCCAGCAAAGTCCAAAAATCGCAAGTGCAGAAACATTAAGAGAATTTTTCATTTTGATGCTGGTGATTTTAGTTTTGTAATCCAATATGAGTTTAAGGTGTGTGCGCCAAATTTCTGACGATCCAAACGTTATTACAATTATGCGTTAACTATGCAATGCCCTATAATGAGTTTCAGCTATTTATACCTTGATGATTATCGGTATACTTACTACAAATAGGCAACGAGATATGTATGACCGAAATATTCATAATGACTATCGTGTATAATGTAAATACAAACGCATCAACAACTACAGCCAGCAAAAACTACAACAAATACTACATAAGTAGTATGAATATAATAATATTTGAAAAATAGGTAATTGCAAATGAGGTACACACACTCACACGCATTTAATCATGCATACTTATGTACAACGGGGGGGGAAGAACACTCTTAAGCCATTAGCGTTAATACATTAATAAGTAATGGAAATGTACTTTTGACAGATAAAATTGAAAAAAGATCAAGATTAAAGATGTTTTAATAAATACCAATATATTTGTAGGTACATCCATATGGATATAAGTGAAGGTAATGGGTTAATGACTTCAATGTTACAGCATTTTGTTTTGTTTGAGACTGAGAGATTAAAATGCATTATGAATATTTGGAACATATAAAGAAGATGTAAAAAATTTAGGGACACAATTAAATAAATTATTTTGTTTTGAACTTTCTGAGAGTGCACATTAGTATGGATCGAAAAAAAATTCAAATTCTAATTTCGCACTCATGGCAACAGTGTGTGTAAAAAATTTCAACTTGCTGGGACAATATCTACTGTCTCCAGAAATGGGGTAAAAAATTCTAGTAAACAATTTTGGTCAAAAGTGCCACAATCGAACCTGAGGCAGTTGGAACTCCAGTTTAGCACTCATCCACCAGGCCACGAGGGTGGTCGCCGTAGCCTACTAGTTACTGTGTATGACTGCTACGCAGAGGCACGCTCAAAAATATAAAAAATAGAAAATAAAAATTTTTCTACACGGCACCACCTCTAGGCTGGCAATGGCAAATCTCCGAGAGTAAAAAAATGTCTATGAAAAACTTTTCACTTCGCCGTTCGGATTCGGCATAAAACTGTAGGTCCCTTCCATTCGAGTATAAATATAACTCACACAACATGAATGGATGCGAAAAGCTCGGCCTTGGCCCTCCATCGGCTATTGTGCCATAATAGTAGTACTAGTAGTAGTAGGAGATAATGAGCATAGTTTTGTATAGCATGTTAAATTTAAAGCTCCAAAGCTCTGGTTTGTACTGTAAAATAGTACCAAAGTTCCCTTCGGTGCTGAGTCTGTATAGCAAAAATAGCTGACCACAATCGTGGTTAATCAAAGCAATAGTCTAGTTTTACTTAAGCCATGAACCAGTGAATAAAAATATTCAAAAATACTATTATCTTTGTAATGCGTGGTATGTTGCAATTACCTTGCCAACGAGGAATGCATGAGTTCCGCTTACGGTTCATGTAGTTCTAGGCAACACGCGAACTCGTCAAATCGCCTGTCTCTCCAGTACTTCAACCCTGAAAATAACAATAGGATAGAGTCCCGCAGGCCACGTTTCTACGCTGCTCCAAGGAGTCAAAAGAGTTTAAAATTCTACTGCTTCCTATCAGTATTATCGCACGATGTTGAGTCTTGAAGTTCCAGTTGAGCTCGTGAAATACTTCTTACAACGCCTTAGAAAGACCTTGGGTGATCCGGACAAATTTATAAATAACAAACGACGATGTCATCCGCAAACAAGTAGATAAAGCTCTTTGTCAATGACAGAAGGTCATTCATGAAGACTAGGAAAAAGTTTGGGATAAAGCAGAGCCCTGCGATAATGATAATGAAATGATCGTAATTAAGGAAACTCGTAATCCATTGAGTGAAGTTATTACCGACCCTATACGCAATCAATTTCAAAATTTTCAGAACAACTGTTTTACTCACCTAAGCCATGGGACTTGAGGCTGCAATTCTCTCGGTGAGAACCACCATGAGATCACCCGTTGAGAATTGCAAAACTTTTTCAACTCCACGTGTTCGCAATTGTATCTTTGGCATTGCACAACATACAGTATCGGGATTAACGGGTAGTAATTGGGGAGAAGAGTTTTTTTTTTTTTTTTACGACGAATCCCACCGGACCCTCCTCCCGCCCAGTGGGGCGCATCCGTGACCGCACGGATCGGTGACCGATACAACCAGTCCGGACTGTTTTTGAACAGACTCTTACTTATCTATGTAACATTTGTGTTGTGGACACCAAACATTTGAAGCGTATTCCAAGATAGGTCGGACTAGTGAAATAAACAAAGTTTTAGTTATAAAAGGATCATTGAATTTCTTAGACCACCTCTTTATAAAACCAAGAATTCCTTTTTCCTTATTTTTACAAGTGTTTATAAGCAAGTTAAAACGAAGTTTTGGGTCCATAGTTACTCCAAGATCAATACAAATAAACAATCTAGCTAGAGACATATTACCAATACTGTAATTTGGCGTCAATGGTTCCCTTCGCGAAAAAACCATAAACTTACATTTGTCAAGGTTTAAGGTCATCAGGTTTACAGAACACCAGCTTGAAAGAGAAGTTAAGTCTTACTGTATTAAATCTTGAATTGCCGGTGAATAATGTGTAATGTATAATTAACGTCATCCGCAAACATCAAAATCTTAGAATATCGAATAGTAGATGGAAGATCATTTATGAAGAGTAAAAAGAGAATAGGTCCCAGATTGCTACCTTGGGGAACTCCAGAGGTAACTTCAATATTCTGAAAATTCTTCAAATCCCTGAAAATAACCTTTTGTCTTCGGTTGCATAAATAGGATTTGGAATTTGAAAATTCTAGGAGGTTTGTTACAGTAGATTTCCTCTGCAAAAAACCATGCTGATTTAAAGAAATAGCCGATTTAACAGAGAAAGTTAGTTGGTAGAAAAAATAAAAATAAAAGTGTAAAATTAAATCATTAAGTTGTTTTATTGGATAGTGGAAAATAATTTTCAAAATTATGTAATATATTCTGTTTAGTAATAAATTTAAAATTTAATTGGACAAAAATTATTAATGTGTGTTTACTTTTTTTAATGTTAGCGTTAGTGTATTTTCCTATTCGAAATAAATTTACAGTTTAAAATTTAATGATTTATTGAATACCAGAACTCTGGTCATGTGCGTAAAATAATAAATACTAAAAATAATAACAAATATAATAGACAAGTTATCCCTATAATAGATTGTAATTTCTTCTCTTAAACGGTCCAATAAATTTAATACCAATATGAGCTAATCATCAGATCGTCACCCGATACGTTTTTGGAATTCCCTACCCCCTTATTTGCATAACATAAGCAGCGCAAGCAAATTTAGAAATGCTTTGTTATAGTATTGGGCATAACGATCAGTAAATATTATAAACGATTAACCCTTTGGCGTCCGAATTTTATGAAATCATGGTTACTTACAACTTCCACAATCATTACAACAAATTAAATACCTCTATATATGTTTGTTGGTTCTTTATGAAAGGCTAAAAATACATGGCAATGATCCTGTTTTTCAAATATTTTGATTTTTATATTCGCATATCTTTTATAAATATCTTTGACAAAAAAAATTACTTCTTAGTAATAACACAGTTCAACAGCCGAAAATGAGCAGAGACGGGACAAGTGTACTTAGGGTAATGGGGGGTCGCTGAGTCCGTATCCGTGGTCCGTTTAGCTCTGCTACGTCACAATTTTTTTTTTTGACATCAAAGTTTTAAAATTGAAAAAAAAAGAAATTAAAAATTAAATTAAAACAATTTTTTATTTTTTTTTTTTATTTTTAAACTTTCAAAATTTTTTTTTTAATTAATCAATTTTTTCGTAATTTTTTTCATCCTCGTTAACGTCGTTCACTTTTATCTCGTTGTTAGCTTAACCCAGTAATGCCTAGCGGTGCCATATAGCACCTTGTCTCTGAGCCGTTCCTGAGCCAGGTTCAAAAATATTTTTTTCCTCAAGTTACCTTCTTGATTGTCCCGTCTCTGCTCGTTTTCAAAAGTTTACATTTGTAGAACAATGTAATTTATAACATTTTTTTTTCAAAAAAAATAGTGCAAAAGAATTTATGAACAATTTTAGCACTTAGGTTTTTGACTTAACTTCAAAGACAAATGAATTTAAAAAAAAGTCATAAGCACGAAATTTCAAATGTTGCTTATATACAACATCGGGTATGAAAGAGTTAACAATTATCGAACCGAATTTCGAATAGATTGTAGTGGCCCATTGTGATACCACATAGTTGGACCTACAGTTTAACGCCGATTCCGAACAGCAGTGTGGCAATTTTTGTATCGGCTTTACCAGCCAAGGTGTGTACTTTTACACTTTCTTATAATTCCCATACACTTCATATTGATAGTGAATATAAGAAGGTTATGAAAATTAACCACCAGAAGAAGACGGTTACCGGACCCGAACCTACCGGATGAAAGTCTAGTACACGACTCACTAGACTATCGAAGTCATATAAATAGTTCAAAATTTGTAAAAAAAAATTGTTCTTACAGTATAAAACAAATTAAATTTAAAACGATTTTCCTAAAGAAGCAAGAAAATCTATTTAAAAAGTTCGTGTCATCGAACGATCGATATTAGGAAATTTACCAGTTAATATTCGTAACAAAACACAAACATTTTCAATAATATTAATTAAAATTTAAACATTTCAATTAATTAGAATGAAAGTAATCAATAATAAATCAAACTATTAAGTAGATAAACCTGAGCCTATAATACAATATAGTATTTTGATATATCTACTACATTCATTAAATATTATTAATTGATGATTTACCGATAAATATCTCAAAATTATAACTAGCTGCAGACCAATCAATTGGATATAACTTTAATGGAACCATTAAATGTTTGTAAGATCTTTTAAAATTGTTTTTTTTTTGCAAACAAACTCATTTACGACAGCCAGACTGACAGAGATCGGAAAGATGCGTGTTAAACAAGCGGCTAAGCTTATGTGCGTACGTGCATACTATGTGTTTGACAGGTAAAAATAAATACCTTATCCCAGCAGCTTGTAGCTTAAGTGAGCGAATGTATATGTACATAGCTCTACAGCATATGCTGACATAGTTTGTGTTTTTGTTTGTTATTTTCCTCTTCATAAATTTACCTACGATGGGCGTTTTAACCTCCAAAAACAAAAATAAAAACGAAAAAACGAAATACATTTTCGAAGAAGTGCACAAGTATTTCAGATGATGTTGATGATGCGCGCATGTGTTGCAGCTTTGTCATCTCTTAAGCTAAAAAAAAAAAAAAAAATTGATGTTACCAGCTATTGTTGAGGCATCTCCTCTTTATGTTGTGTTGCTACTACCACTCACTACAACAGCAGCAACAACAGCAGCATCATAATCATTATCATCAGCACCAACACTTTTAAAGAAATCGCACCAATTTCTGGTTGAGTGCTTGTGTTATAGCATAGCGTTATAGTGTACTTGTGTGTGTATCTGCTTAACGTGTTGATGACCTTAGTCAATAATATTAAATATAAAAATAAAATTAAATATATTTATAAAAAATAAATGAAAAAAAAAAAAAACAAAACTTATTAATAACTACAACAATGTGTTATTTACTTAAATGTATAAATGTATGTATTTCTCAATTTCTGTTTGTTATGATGAAGCTGAAGAAGATTTATATATAATACTTTAAGTAAGTATGTATGCATCATCAGCAGATCGGAAGACATTATTGAGTTGAATCTCTAAGCTAATCCCAAAATTATTTAAATTATCTATTTTTTTGTTTTTTTTGTGTGTTTGTTTTGTATGTTTATCTTTGTTGTTTGTATTAGTTATTGTTATGCTATTGTTTTTATTATAGGTTTGTTGTTGTTGTTGTATATAAGCAATCTAGTTACTTGAGTGGTTTGAAGGTATTCAATCAAATTGATTAAGTTATAATGTATTGAGCCTGTAATTGCCAATACCAAATATATTATGTGTATGTATTAGTAATATAGCAACGCAGCAGGCATATATAGACGGGCAGGCAGCTAGTTAGATAAACAGACAGACTGACTCCCGTAGTAAATTCGAAATTAATTATAGTAGTTGCAGATACCCTGTGGGGCCATTGGCCACAAATGAGTTGAGTGGTAGTGGGTGTTGAAATTATGCAATTTGGTGCGGTCTTATTTCAGTTTTTGAAACACCTCATTTATCATTTCATACTGAAATGTGTATGTATATATATGTATATAACTATTGAATGTTTTTTTGAATTTTTGCACAAAAATGTTAATTACTTTGCTTACACAATCTTGCTGCTCTTCATTGGATTTCGAAGGCAAGAAGATTGTAATTTTATCTTTTTTTTTTATATTTTAATTTTTAATTTATTTATTTACGTTTTGTTTTTTTGTTTTCAATCTAACTTCCGTAGAGTTACTCAAATATTTATTTACTTGCTCGTTGTTTGCATACATTATTGAGCGGAACCCCCAACGGCATTTATTTTTTTTATAATTGTGGGATTACAAGCTCATCAAGGTGAACACTTTAAATCTCACGCGATGTTTCTTTTCGTATTTTTGTTTTTTTATATTTAATGGAATCAATCAAACGCTTGCTGCTAGCTTCTTCGAATTTGCGAGACTATTTTATGAAAAATTGATTGATACTTTAAGCTATGACTTTTTGAAGATGAGACATTGCAGAAACTTATTCGTAATCCAATAATTGAAAATGATTGTAATTTCTTGTGAGGTGGTGTAAATTCAGTAAAAAATTGTCGTCGATTTTATAGATTTTTGAAATGAAGCAACATTTGGTATTTTTACACTTTTTGATTTTATTAGTTTTTATTGTGGTAGAACAATTCAATCATAAATTTCTTGGAAAATGAGTATTTCGGCTATTGTTTCTGGCAGAAACCAATATTTCGTAGCCCTGTGTAAATAAGAAAAAAAACTCAAAATAGAAAAGAAGTGATTCCAGATTCGTAATCAGTTAAATGGAAACAATTGTATATCTTTCAGATCATGTATCCAGTTTTAAATTTTTTGGGATTGAAAATTCATTTAAAAGTATCAAATGGCGTACCATTTATGTCGGAAATGTGGGATTCCTTGTGGTCTCCAGTCTTTAAAGAAAACTTTCTGTAAACTGGAGTGATAAAAACTTTTTTCTCTATTTTATTGTTGATCTACAGTGATGACCACTGGCGGTTTCAGGTGATGATTTTAATATTAAAACCGATATTTTTTGACATACGATTAGCAATTCCCAGAGCAAGCGCTCAGACTTTGGAAAATAAATAGTCTGGTTACAATATATGCAGTCATAAGTCGACTGAGGAGGGTTTTTCGAAATAAAACCACCCCATGAATGCGCTGGAAGTGCTTGCCTTATCATTTCCAATTACATTTTATTTTTTACAAATTTTCGAAATATAAAGTACAGCTATTAACCTAATCAAGTTTTTGTTTAAATTATTATGTGGCAGACGTTTGGATTAGCACAGAATGAAATTTCAATGGAAGCACCATTAATAATTTTATTTTATAGGCGTGCCGCCTCTGTAGAGTACTTACTAAAAATATTAATTTCTCAACCAAATATTTATTTTAGTTAATTCTAGCAATTATTTGATTTTCTCCAGTTTTTGAATTAACTTTTTTAGTTAATTTTTATTTAACTCACAATAATAACAAAATAATTTAAAAAACTCGTCTTCATTATGTTTTAAAATCTATTGGGAAAAATAAAATTTAATTACAAATGTAATGACCACCATTGAAAATCCAAGACCAGGCCATCCATAAATGACAGGCTGAGAGGAAAAGCGGGCTAAAATTTATATAAGAGCAAAACTGAAATAATTTTGAGTGTCAGTGCAAGAATGGCATAAGTAGTACGGTTTAGAGTGAAAACGAAACGCCTTAAAAGTAAGAGCAAAAATGGTATAACAATACTTTCAGAGCAAGAACCGCATAGTTTTTTATTCCGTTTTCGCTCTGAACATTTTTCGTTTCACTTTTGCTCTGAACATATTTCTTTTTGCTTTTGCTCTTAAGTAAAATTATTCCACTTTTTTCTGAACGTAGAAGTTATACCACTTTTCTTCTCAGCGTCTCAAATGTGCTAGGTTAATGGTTTCTGAGCTAAGTTTTTCTGTTCTAAAACTTAAATATTTCATTTAATTTCAACAAAAGTTTAAATCTAATTAATATCTTTATTCAAACCACACATATATTAATAAAATAGTCCTCATATTTAAACTATGTGCAATCAAAAACCAGCTACTCGTAACTACTACACAAATATTTGAGTAGTTTTCATTGAAATAACAATAAAATTAGTATTAAGATTGATTAGATTTTAAGGTGAGGGCGCTACAAATTCAAGAATAATAATCATCATTATTATAACGGAATTAACGAAAGATTAATAAATATTTTATACAAAAACATAAAAACACCAAAACAACAAATAAAAACTAGTAACTTAAAAATAAACTAATCTTGAGTTGCAATGAAATGAAGCTAATTTTGTTTCATTTTTCTTTTTTTTTTTTAATTTCAAACACGAGTATTTACTTTTTTAGTACATATTAAAAAGAAAAAAAAAACAAAAAAACAAATTTAAATAAAATTAAATATTTATTTATTTTAGATGACAAAAGAGACTAGAGATTCACACAAATCTTCTTTATATAGTATATACGCGCGTATATATTTTTTATATTCAATTCAGCTAAATATTAAAATCACATTTGCATAAATAAAAATAGAAAAAGCAAACCTAAATAAAACTTAAGCCGCTACTGGAGCTACGGGCAAGTGAGCACCCTGCGGTTGGAAACCGTGCTCATCTGCTAAATAATTTAGTGTATACTGTACACCATCGGGGCTGATCCAGCTGACACTGCCCTCCACTGATATGGCGCCAACATGTTTCAGTGTAGCGGTTTCTTTGCGTTTGACACCATCGCTTGTTTCAAAACTAAGGGCACAGAGGTAAAGAATTGTGGTTAGGGGGTGAAACATATATATGTCTTCATTTTATATACCTATCTATAAGTATATAATACTTACGCAAAATTATATCCATCGGTGCCAATGTTCTCATTGGTATATTTTATAATATGTACCTCATCATTATCACTATCGAGGGGAGCGCTCAATATTGAACACACACACACGCATAAAACAGCGAAACTGAACATTAGAAATTTCATATTTATTGAAAATGTTGTTGCTGTTGTTATTGTCGCCGTCTCTACAATTATTGCTGTGCCTAGTCTGTTGTTGCTACTGTCGACTGTTGACAGTGATAATGATGATGACGCTGTATATTATGATTGATTGGGTGTGCGAAGGATTTACAATAGCAAGAAGCGTGTGTGCTGTATTTGTCGATCGGTCAGGTCCAGTCAGTTCAGGCAACCAGCAATTTGGTCGTCTACCTTTTTGTTTTTAATATATGTATGTTTGAATTTTAATTTGATTCAAACGTTTTTTCGGGACTGTTCAACCACGACTACTGCGCTCACTAATGCGCTGCGCAAAAGCTTTATATACAGATACAACTAATTAACATTGATGCAAAGAAAGAAGTTTTCTTACTTTGCCCAAAAATTATAATAATAAAATACTACAATAAAAAAAAAACCTCAAGTCTAATAAAAAAAATAAAAAAAAATATAAAGCAGATATTTTAAGATTAAGTAGATATATAATTCAGCGTAGATATATGGATTAAATTTTCGATCAACGGCAAATCAACTATGGGCAATAAATGATGTTGCTGCTGTAGTAGCTGCTGCTGCTATTGACTGTTGCCGTTGGTGATGCGTTCAAATGTGATGTTATGTGATTTGGTGTGTTTTGATATGGTGAGGTCTGGTGCTGTAGGAAACATTATGGTATAATGTGTAGGTTTCTGAAATGAGTGCAGACTCGACTCGCTTTTCGTTTCGAATTACGTTAATGGCAAAACGAAAGTTCAAAAGGCAAAGTAAACATTAAAACCGCTTTTGTTTATATGTAAAAAAAAAAAAAAATCATTAAAATAAATCAAACAAAAATTAAAATAAATTGAAATAAAATCAAAAAGTGAACTAATTTGCAAAGTTAAATATAGCGTAAATTTATGAGTTTTGAATCTATTCATCTATGCCAACAATCTTTTTAGTATAACGGGCTATTTGATACACATGCTGACTTTGCATTATAATTATTGTGTGAATTTGTTTGTGTGATGCGCTCATAAAACTACAATTAATATTGACATTCAAGTTACACTCAATGAAAAACATAAAATATTTTAAGTAAACAGACATAAGTCCAACATTTCAGAGGATGTAGGTTCAATTTCCACTAGGAGTACAGCTCTGTTAACTACTTTAGTCTGGAAAACAAGTTTCATGTTAAAAATTCCATTTTTGATAAGTTTTCAGGCGTATAACAAATAACCAATAAATATATTAAAGTCTTTCCACCATCCAGCCATTTAGTGGAGTTATCTCCCCTAGCGCTTTTATAAGTGATCCGGGTCATAATATTACAATAATCCACATGTAGTTGGGAGCGCCCAACGGTCTGATGAGCGGTAGGTGAGGGTAGAGTTCATCAATAAAAAAGAGAAAGCTTCAATGTATTCGATTTTTTACTAAACTTGCACTTGAATTTTTCTTTGGGTGTCAATAATTCAACAGTAGATGCAAAATTAGTTTTTGAAACAGCAATCTCATTGTAGCTAATTGATTAGAGAGACTTGATGGAATTAAAAAAAGTTTGCTATTTGCATTTGTGGCTTCAGAAATTGTTGCAAAAAATTATAAGAAACTTTATGGTCTTTGAATGCTTTTTAAATATTCCTGTGCGTGGTTGGGGATTTTTTATTGTATTTTTAAAATAATTGTCATTAGATGATGATCCTATAGCTAAAATACTCAGAAATCTGTAATCTTTCTAGGTTGAGAGGGATTGAAAATTTGGCACCATGGCCTTTAAAAAATTTTGAAATTAAGATTTCTTATGGCGCGAAACCTTCTCCTCTCCTTTATGCAAAAACGCAATCCAAAGATAACAAACTTGCTCTTTGATTTTCCTGTTCTTTTCAACTAATACTCTTTCATTCAAGAGGACCATGCAATTAATTTAAGCAATTTTTATAGGACTCAATAGGACACAGATCAATAAAAATAAAATTCTGGCTTCGTGGAGGACGTTTTGAAAATCGTCATTAACTGCCCTGCACGTTTGCGGCTTTCTAAAACGTCTGAAGAAAAAAAGTACCGTTAGCAAAATTAAGACTGTGGACCCAGATTATTCTACGATTATTTTGTTTGACCAACAATTCACAAAATGATGGACCGCCAAAATTGGTTTTCTAAAAATTGGACGTTTTTTTTTCGTAAAAACAACATTACAAATTGAGGAAATAATTAACCAAACTTATTTTTTCTAATATGACCTGGACCCTTATTGTGTAGAAAAACACATTTAAATTTCAGACAGATCCGTTAAATATTTTTTCAGTTGTCGTGCACGTCAATGGCAAAAACCATGTTTTGAGAAAAACAGGTTCAAAGTTTTGACTCTCTGTTTTTAGCATATAAAATATACTCATGTTTAGCGCTATAAACGTCTATATCTTCGAAAATACTTTCAAAGTATAATACTTTCAAATAGGACATTTTGTCGCCTGAGAAATGATTTGGCGTATAGGCATAGGAATACTTAGACACATACGCCAAATCAATTCTCAGGAGACAAATTTAAAAAAAAAATCGATTTCTCCAGACTGAGAAAGTGCAGGGTCTTCTTAAGTACAATTGCACTTTGTAATACTTAAATAAATTATGTCTTTTGGCTACTCGGCTGCGTTTACGAGTACGCAACGACGATTGCTCTCACCTCTTTTTTTTTTTTTGGTTGAACGATATTGTGGAGGGGGAACAAAGAACAGATGAGGTTTATTGCGTATTATATTTTGGCGTTTACATATCAATGCGTAATATTAGTAAATATAAAAGTGTATGAAAATAGTACTTGATTAATGATTATCGAAATTTAATATGTGAAAACAAAATATGGCTAACGATAGTGCCAAATCTGCGAATTCAAAATTAAATAACGGTATGCATGCATTTAAATTTAAAATAAAACTTGTTTGTTTATTAGAATTTAATTAAATGGGGGAAAAAATATTCATTTCCGCCTTATGTAATGCCACACAAAGAGTTTTTTTGTATGTGTTTTAATTATATGACATTCTTTTGCATTTTAACCAAACGAAGAAGAATTGTCTTGCGTTTTGTAGATATCTCGGTGTAATGTCTATGTTTATGTCATATATTCTTTTTGAGATTTGGGGTTTCTTGAAAGGCAAACTTTTATGGTGGATTTCATTGAAAATTTGATTACAACTCCAAAATGGGTTTATTATGAGTTTAATAATACAATGTGATCGCAAAAATATTATAGGGAATCGGTTTCGGAGCATGATATAAGCCTATATAGACATCTGTAAAAATCAATTTAATATTGTATAAAAAAACGTCTTTCGATTTACATCATCTCTAGCTCATTTTAAAAGTGTTTTAAGATAGAACATGTGTTAATATAAATTTGTATTTTTCGCCACTAGAGATCGACGAATCCGAGAAAATTAATAACATTTATATGAAAGCTGCAATAAAAAATCATTGGAAAATATAAAAACTAATTATTAACAGATCAGCCATAATAAAAACACGTATAAAACAACCGCTTCCTTTTATGGGACAAACTTTTAATTTGAACTGTGAAATTAAAGAAATGAATGAAAGTTATAGAGAATACCACAATTAATTTGGCATCGTTTAAAATAAAATTACTGTGGATGATCTATCTTTTCCATCGGCTTGCAAATTTGATGAAAGCTCTCCCCTTTGCTCATCCAATTCCATAGTAATATGCCGTTTAAAATATCCATACATAAAATGTGCTCCAAATTAAAATAAATCACTTCGATTATCATCCATTTGGTTTTGTCTGTTCTGAAGATTTGAATGTGTTGGTACCGGTAGTTCTACTTCTACTTATTGGCGTAACTAGGATAATTCTCTGGGGGGGCCAGGTCTCCCTCCCCTTTCCCCCTCCTCCCCCAGAGAATATATTTAACACTTTTTTCGGCTGAAATTTTTTTTTTTTAACAAATTTGAAAACATAGATACATTTGAAAACCTTTCTATAACATGGTTGCTCTTAACCAAAGTCTTTATAACGGGACAGCTCAAGAGGAATGCGATTTCAAAATTACTAAAATTCGTTCCCCTGATACGTGATAAGATGTTTATACATCAAACATTTTGGTTGGACAATCAAAAAGTTGCTTGCATAACCGCCGCATAATGAATAAGTGTTGTCTAAATTAGGGTAGCCAGATTTTTGAACAGCGAAATCAGTACATTAGACGTTGGAAAGCAGTGAAAATCAGTACAAATCATTATCATATTACCTAGTAATTTCAATGTAATATAGTGGTATAAATATTTTTAAACTTTTTTTCCAATTTTGTGTGTTCATTTTACATTTGTTTTCAGTAGACAATGTTGATAACGTATCAGTTTCCATGTATAGAGAATTGTGAGAGCTAAAGACAGTAATTAAATTCAATTAATAACAAATTCCTTTCATTCATTTAACTCTCTCAGGAGAATGTGTACTTTCCGTGGTAGGAAAAAATCGATATGTTATAGTCAAAAATACTATTCACAAATTTTTAGAGATCCAGGTTTAGCCGTTCAGAGAGCTGTAAAATACTCCGACTTACACAAAATGTGTCTCTGTCGACAGAGGAAGGTTCTATCTACATTAGTTTTTTACACATCTTTTTCATCAAATTCCAAACGATAAAGGAAAAAACAACAAAAACCTCAATACCAAAATTGTTTCGTTGGCATTTAAATCAAAGACAGGAAAAATTTTCAAATTCATGTACACACATGTGTGCAAAAATCCTGAGAGGGCTAAAAACTTACGTTAACCGAGTTTTCTTCAAGTAAAAATTGCTTTTTTTCTCTCGATAGCAGTAACGCATACGTATTTTATTTGGTGAACAAACAAAACGATTTTAAGATCATTAAGATTAAGCACAAAAATTCTTAAGGTATTAATTTGAAAAAACATGTACAAAATCAGAACAAAATACAAAAATTAGTACATTTTCGTACTGATTTCGAGATTTTAAGACATCAGGCATCATCATAAAAAAAATGAGGACATGTCCTGATCGAATCTGGCTATCCTTTGTTTAATAGAATAAGGAAATATTCTAATAATCTTTTACTGCTTTAAGTATTTATCATAGCTTTTGCTGCAAAAGCAAAAACTCGAAAAGTAAACAAATATTTTTACTTTTTTTAATAGGTTTTTAAATTTTTTTTTAATGAATGCAAGTTTTTACAAAATCTTTAAATTAATCATTTTCTTTGGACTTAATTTTTCTTGCCATATTATTTCTGGAGTGGGCCTAGAGCCAGCTGGGGTGGGCCGTGCCCCCCCAGGCCCCTATCTAGTTACGCCAATGCTTCTACTTGTATGAGAAGCCCATGTTTTCAGATTGTTTCTACTGTAGGTACTTAGTTTGTGTTAAATTGTATGCTGAATAGGACAAAAACCATTCGGAAAGTGAATGACATTGATCACACCAGCTACGTAATATACTATATGTATTTTGTTAGTGTTAATAAAAAGAATGATAATAATTATAAATGAGTTAAGAAAAAATAAAGACTCCTTTAGTTTTTGAGTTAAAAATAATGAACACAGTCTGTAATAAATCTCGTTTAAATAATTTCAATGTGTGCTAACTTCTTGCTCATTTAAATTTCAATAACTATTTTGTTTGTAAAATATGAATTTTAAAAGTAGGTGTGTAAAAAGATCCTAACGGATTTTGACTTAAGAAATAAAACAATTTCTCATGTCTTCAAAAAGTTGATTTTAAAAGTTGGATTTATCACGTTGTAAGATATATTTTTTATTCAGGAATCTCCATTTTGTAAAATCAAATGAGCTTTTTTTTTTTGGTTATAATTTGTATTTTTTTCCGGAAAATGGAAACTTTTGAATTCTACATTTTTAAGAATTTAAATGCGCCAACTTGTGTGTAAATTTTGTTTATGAATGAAGATATATAGATAGGCACTAAGATTATATATTTAATAACTATCAGCTGAGTGTCACATGATGCTCTTCTTTTGTTTTTTAAATCTTCTTTAGTAGAAATCATAAATTTATTTTTTAAAACGAAAAATTACCATATTTACAAAGTTAGTAACATAATTAAATAGGAAGATTTAAACTAGTATTTTTAGAAATATACAAAAATAAGTTTTAATATAACGGAAGTAAGATTATTTGTGTAGTTGATTTTTATATATGGATAATATATATGTATAAATAAATTGTCGTAGCGTAGTAGTTTGTGTGCTGAGCAGCTAGACAAAGTGGCCTAGTTCAATGCTTGGTGCGGTTAAAAATACAAAATACAAATTTTTCTACATGGATCCTCCTCTTATCACCAAGAGTAAAAATTGCTCAAGAAAGCTTCACTTCGACGTTCGAATTCAACATGAAACTATAAATATCCTCCATTCGTGTATAAATATAACTTACATAATATGAACGGATACTCGTAAACTCGGTCTAGGCTCTTTATGGGCTGTTGTGCCATAAAAGAAGAAGAATAACTGCTTACACATAAAAAGCGTAGAACATTTTTTGTAGAGAAATTGTTAATGTTCATTTAAGAACAGGTGTTGAACTTGTAAGTAATTCGTTAAAATCTTAATGATATTTTATAAAAACAACGCTATCCCAAACGAAAAATTTCCATTAGGAACACTATTTCTCTATACATATTTTTGATGACGTACTTAATTTTTTAGCTATCATGCAAGGCTCTTCAGATATTCGGTGCCTGCACTCGCAGTGTGTTGTTATTGTTGTTAGAGTGGTGGTTTCTGCCACGAACTCAAGGCAAATTAAGTAAATTTAGGAATTCGTTTATGCTTGTTTCATATAGTTCCCGAAGGTAATTGCAGTAAAGTTTACCCAGGGTTTTCATCATGGTTCGTTCACAGAGAAAGTAAGAAATAGTCTCCTTTTCCTCCGGATAGTTGTAGCTGAGGCAAGTGGCGTTATGTGGGATTATCATTTCTCATTCTTGCAGTGTGTAGTGAATTTACAATTACTTTAAGTTATTACGATAGCGATAAAACTGATGACGCTTTCTGCCTAGTTATTGGTATTAAAAAGCTGCATCTCTTCACTAAATTTAGTGATTGCATCGCAAAATGTTTCCAAGATATTCAGTAATAAGTATTTTGTTGTATTGGAAGTGCCACACCCTATCAACCAATCCCGCCTTCATATACCCTATTTTATGTCCAGCTATCATAGAAATAATATTTTAAAATTATATTCGATTTCGCTCAGCAATTTACATGCAAACATTCACAAATATATTATAAACTATTTTTAGCCTTATAGAATGCGCTTTCAGATCCTTGCTATTTTTTGAGTTGGACTGAGTTATTAAAATAAGTATAAAAACTCATTTTTGCGATCGTTGTTGAAAACCCTTTTGCAAGATATACACTGTTACGGCACTATTTGAATTTTGAATTTGGCCTGTCAATCATTATCAGCAAATATAACTTCAAAGCGAAAAGCTCGGCCTAGGTCCTCCATAGACTGTTGTGCCATAATAGTAGTGGTAATATAACTTCACCTTTTCTTAACAACTTAAAAAAAAAACATTTAAAATCTCAGTGTTTCAAAGAAATTTCACGAAAATAATTCACTAGTTATTATATTACAATCAACTTAAAAGCAAAATGTCATTACCAAATGTTTTTTATTTAGCGAAGTTTTCAAATTGCACTAAACATTTGAAACACGCAAAACAATAATGCAAAATATAGTTCAGTAGTGATAAAATAAAAAATGAATAATTTTTAAATGTCAATGCCCCGTTTATGTGAAACTTAAATTAAATTACACTTCAATTTAATTTGAATACACTCAAGAAAAATGTGTAGTGATGGATATTAGAAAAAGGAAAAAAAGAAACAAGTTATCAAATCTTGAGTGAGTCAGAGAGTGTTGATTTTTTTCTAATTTTTTGCTTACACCGAAGTGGGTTGGCGCGTACGAATATTTACATGCATACCCATCATAGCCACCATACCGACTTTGGGTTGGTTTTCGCTCAATCACTCATCATCAAGTACAAACAATCACAACTACAGATACAAGCAGCCAGCGCAGCAGCACACTGCATCATAAAAAATAAATTAAAATTAAATTTTTTACATTTTTTTGCCTTCTTACTTTTAAACTTAAAAAAAAAAAATTTGCATGAGCAATGCAAAAATGTAAGAAGAAAAAAAAAGTATATATTATCGAATAGTTGGTACACATCCACGGAGATACCTATTGAAGTTTTTGGCAAAGAAAAAAATAAAACTTGTTCCAACTCATTTTTCTTCTTTTTTTTTTTGGTTGGTTACGCACGAACGTTCCTTTAAAAAAAAATAAAACCGTATTGGTATTGATGTACCTACATATTTGTTGTTATTATTGTTGTTTTTGTTGCTGTTGAACTGATATTGAGATGGCATCCATTACGAATAATAGTACTAAAAATGATTTTCGCTGCAGCAGCCAACATCAGCCAGCAGCAGCGCCAGCACCAGCGATTCCGATTGTAGCTGACTATAAAACGCCTGTAATGAGAGTCTGTAGTAATCATTAATTGTTCAGTACTTCATCGGTTAACACCAATCTCAAGTCGAGTTCGCTGTCAGTGCAATACTTATCGGTATTCGTAAAATTAAAATTAATTCACCAAAAAATTCCAACTAAAAAAAAACACAATTATCAAAATGAAATTCGTCATTGTATTTGTTGCTTTGTTTGCCACCGTTGCTTTTGCCGCTCCACCACAAGAAGCTCAGGTTTTGCGTTACGATTCCGATGTGCAGCCTGAGGGATACAAATTCGTGTAAGTTGTAGTTGTTATTGTTTTCGTTTTTGTTGAATTGTTCACATTTACATTCTTGCCTTCGTGTGTGAAAGTAGGTCAGACAAGGCCATTGATAAATGTATTTTGCTTTTATTGCTTTGAAGTAAATTGCCATTTAATTGTTGTTTTCCCTTCTTCTTCATCATCCTCTTCTTTAGTGTCGAGACCAGCGATGGTAAATTACATCAAGAAGAGGGACAATTGAAGGACGCTGGCACCGATCATGAAGCTATTGTTGTACGTGGTTCCTTCTCATATGTTGGCGATGATGGACAAACCTATACAGTGAACTATGTTGCTGACGAGAATGGTTTCCAGCCTGAGGGTGCTCATTTGCCACATGCTTAATTGGGTGTGTTCGCGTTCGTGTTACGTTGACGTTACCTTACGTTGTAGTGTAGCTGTGCCACAAATGTCCAGCACGTTGATTGTGAAAGGATGAAATATTTTTCATTCAATGTGTTAACTAGGTTTAAGAAAATGTTTGAAGTGAACAAATAAAACTTGTTGAGATATAAAATTATACATACATATATAAATGACTATTTATTTACTTTTTGAAGTGCAGTGGTGTTCCAGTATAACGAAAGCCGATATAACAAATGTTCACTATATCGAGCACTTTTTTAAAAAATGTAGCGATAACTCTAAATAACGAAGATTTGAAAAGCTATTCAATAAATCAAAGATTCTTACGATTTTTTCTTACTTATTGTTATTCCTATTACTTTTACAGATACAAGTATACAGGGTGATTTCATTCTGATCGACATACCTTGATTTTAAAATTTTATAGCTATAACTTTAAAGATTAATTCAACTTCATAGGAAAGGATAACTCTCAAATTCCTTACTTAGAACCTATAAATAGCTTGTTATGTAAAGCCCATCCTAAATTCTTCATGGCCCAAAACTCACCATTAACAACTCACCATTAACCTACTATTTCTAGGTAAAATTCAAAATTACTGATCCCAGAAACTATTTGAAAAAAATTTTGAATAACATGCCTGAATTCATCAATGAACTTTGTTCACACATATAGCTGAAACCAAATACTTATTCTTAAATTCTGAACTATCAATTAACATTCAACACAATTTCTCCGAGAAGATTTTTAAAATTGTTCAATTTGATGAAACAAACAGCAATGTGTATGAAAGTTTATTACTGCCCGCCCGAATTTCATTTCCTTCAATTTCAACAATTGCTTAGTGAACTTACATTATTAAAACCGGCAGTGGACTCTGATTAAATTTAAAATGCCCAATTCGATTTTAAATTATATTTTCTGCACTTACTCAGTCTCACTTACTCATAGACGAATTAGGCGGTAGCAACTCACGGCTGCATTTGAAACGATTTTATTTATTAAATTTTATAGTAAGGCCGTATTTATGGGGGAGTTTTTGGGGGTTTTGACATATTTGGAAGGTAATAAAAAGCAACAGTTTATTATGTTGTATATTTGGAGTTTTCTATAATCAGATGACTCTTTCATCCCAAATTAGTCCGCCATATTTGATCAGCCATTTTGAGTTTTGAAAATCTGGCCGTGGGCTTAAGTAAGATAAAATCCTTTCTGTTTACAAATTTTTTCTGCACCCTCCCCCCCCCCCCCCCCTGCTTTAAAAGCGCATGCGAACAATTTGGCTGAAAGCTCATTTGAAAGGGCATGATTCAGCCTTTAATTTATCAATTTCTAAGTTTTAGCACGTCAGTGCTAAGCTCTACAGTTTTTCAAATATGGCCAAAAACGCTATTTTTAGAGGCTTCAACCCCACTCTAAAGCGTGACGTGTTTTGACCCCAGGTTCAGCATGAAAAATTCATTCGCAAAGATCTGTTCTAAAGTTTGAGGAAGCAATCTTAAAATGTAATTATTTCTTTAACCCATTATTGCTCAGAGCTCTTTCAATGCTGTGACCGCACGAATTTAGGAAGTATCCACTGATAATCATTTTTAAAAAATGAGCCTCTGACTATATTTGGCATTTCTGGTCATTTTTTTTTGAGTTTGGGTACATTATCAGTAATGGCAAGTCAAGTTATCGAAATTATATCCTTCACAATGCAAATATGCATTGGAGTCCACATTGAATAATATTTGTTAGAAAAAATTTAAATTGATTATTCTGTGAATTTTTTGTCATTTTTTTTTAGGTTAAGATTAAAGAAACTCGGAAACAAAAATTTTCCTTAAGCTTTAAGACATTTATCTACTTTTGTCCCTAGTCTGAAAATGAATCGTAATCATTTGCGTAGGAAAAAAAATTCCCCATATGGAGATTTGTCTCTTTTTTTTATTTAAAACCACCATATTTCATTAAAGATATTATCATATCTTCATTAATCATAATCTTCTATTGTTTGGTATCAAATGCATCATCGTATTTATTTTATTGTATTCAAAAATCAGTTTCATAAAAATTATTTATGAATATTTTCATCTTTTTGCCAGTTGAATTTAAACTAAATTGTGAATTCTTAATAAATATAGTCATCGGAAAATTATTTTATCCTTCAGTTTATTTAATTTGCATTTTCATATTAAGGGGTTATATACGTTTTCATGAGTCGAAAAATAGGAAAAGTTTTTATGACTTATTTTGAACAAACATACTTTCAAGAGTTTATGTTCAAAATTTCAAGTCAATTCGAGCAGTAGATCGTAAGTAGCAACTCGATTTGTAGCGCGCTACTGTTCATGAATAAAGGGCAATCAAAATTTTCAACGTGATTTTCTCCGAATGATGTTTTTTGAAAAATGCCTTTGCGGTGACCGCGATATATCAAAAACTACTTGACCAATTCATCTAATTTTTTTTTGTTTTTTTTTACATACATTTTTGAGACTCAAAAAATCGACTTTTTTTTTGCATCATGGTTTCTGTATGAGAAAAAGGTTTTTTTTTTCAAAATTTTTCGTTCAAGTACTCAGCGCTGTAATACACAATTGTAAATTTTTTGTCTTTTTGTTGGCATTCAATCGTGGTCACCGCCAGACTCTGCAGAAAAACCACGCTTCATGGACAAGAGCTACAACTTCTACAATTTTCAATATTTTTTTGTATCCGACCACTCTTTTTTTTCGTAAGAATATGTACTGTGTATACTTCTTCTTTGTATAGTCCAAAAAAAAATCACAAATATGCCCTAAGTTTCCCGTACCAAAACGTATATAACAACTCCAATCTTAAAATATTATTATTTAATAAAAAAAAATATTAATTTGTAAATAGTCGTTCTCCATTAAGCATAATCTTCAGCTGTTCAGTAAGTTCCATCAAATACGCTCCCAAACCCCCTTCCCCTTGAACCCTCTAATTATAGTATTAAAACATCAGTTTCATAAAATTTAATTATGAATATTTCCTTCCAATTAAATACTCCCATTCCACACTGGTCGTTGCCATAGGCCAAAAATAAAAAATCAAAGTCAAAAGTTTGGCACCAAATGTGTCATCCTTATTTACTTTAAGAATAAGTTTTTCAAAAGTGTAATAGTTTTTCTTTTTTTCTAACCGTACTCTTTAAGAATAGCTTCAAAAGAGAGAGCTTATAATTAGTTGGTTCTTGCAGTGTGAGCAGGTTGAAAGTGAAGTGCGACTTTAAAAAATTAAAAAAAAATATAAACCAATTTTGCATTGAAAAAAATCAAAATGAATATTGAAAAGAAAGGTATTAGCTTATTTTAAAATAATTTTAATTTTCTTAACTTGTTGCGTATTTTTTATAAAATCCCTATTGGGATTTTTTCCTTAATATTATTCAACGTTTTAAGATTCTAATCTGTTAATTTCAGCTGCCTGTTTTTGCCCGTGTTTGTGTTATCTCCCACAGCCCAAGGCAGGCTCGTTATGTTTGCTTCTGGTTTCTGCTGTGCAACTGTAACTTTTTGTGCAGCGTTTTTATTTCAACTAATACGGATTTGATTATTCGTTTACTTTAAAGTTCGGATCCTTTTACAACGGGATAGCGAAAATTACCATATTAAAATCTGTTTTTGATATGCTGGAATAACATTTATCAGTTTTATAATTTTTTATATTTTTTTATAAGTAGTCACTGTTTGAAATGTTAATTTTATTATCTTGTAAGACTTAATCATATTCAAAACTTGTTATATTTAAAAAAGAAATTGAGTACAATTTTTTTTTTTCAATTTTTTGCTTATACGGGTTGGAAGGGTGTGGGTGTGCAGGTGTTCATCCATTCCCATTTCACTTTTCTAACTCAACTGGAAGTATTTTTGGCCGTTGACTCGATACAAGTCCGACCACTGTGCATTGGATAGGCTTCAATATAATATATAAAAAACAAAATCTTTTCTTTTTTTTTTATTAACCTTTTTTATTTAAATACTAAACAGTCAACTTGTTGAACAGATAACATCAACAATTTAAAGAGAGGGCAAATGAGCGCCTTGGGGTTGGAAACCGTTCTCATCAGCAACATAGTTGACAGTGTAAGTTTGACCATCATCAGCTACGAAAGAATAAGAACCATGGACAGCGAGAGATTCATGATCAGAGCCAACGTTATTGAGTTGCCCTTCTTGTTGAGCAGAGGAACCATCGCTGGTTTCAAAACTGAAATGGAAAATAAGGGAAATTAGTTTAAATCTTGTTTTGGTTGCTGTTTAACAAATTATTTAGAAATTTAAACATTGCGATAAAAACTTACGCGTATTTGAAGGATTCAGGACCAACGTCAGATTCGGAACGCAATACTGTAACTTCACCTCCAGAAACATGGTGAGCTGGGCCTAATGGAACAGCTACGGCAACGGCGAAGAGAGCAGCGAAAACAATAATGAATTTCATTTTGTGAATTGTTTTTTTTTTGTTTTGGTATTGATTGAGTTCAACGAATGGTTCAACTGATATCAATTTTGAAAATTGTACGTGTTTATATAATAAAAAGTTTCAGCAAACCAACTATCAAAAAATATAGATTTAAAACAAAAAATCTGCAAAAAAAAAAAACAAACAAACAAAAATTGTGCCTGCGTCAACGATATTTCAATGTTGTATTGTAGCATAACATTAAATATTACTTTGGAGGCGACCATATACCACAAGATCTGCAAAATAGCAACAATTTTACTTTAACCGGTTACCGCTAATATGCAAAAAACCAATAAACATAACCAAAAGATAAATGCTTAATAAAAAATTAAAAGAAGTTGTGTGGCCGGTTCTTTTGTTGCCGGCAAATCATATCTGTGAATCCGAGTGTCACGCTAAATCAAAAAATGTTTGAGAAAAAAGTCTTATCATATAGCTATATATTGGCCTTACTCTTATCAAAATTATTTTTTTTCGCGATTTATTTAAGATAATTTTTAATTTTGATAAAAAAGAAATAGAGTGGATTTTTAGTCATTCTACATATACTTGGCAAACTTATGTATATAAAAAATAATAGGGGTTTTATTTGCCGATTTCGTTGTGACGAAATTTAAATACAATAGCTCAAAATCTCTGCATTATAGCGCATTAACATTGCAGCGGGTCGAAAACAATAGGATAGAATGGGTACCGTCACTTGCTCCCGACCTTTTTTTTTTGTGGCTCTGTGTAATAATGTTGAGGACGAGTTTTGCTCCCATTTCTGCAAAAATACAGGGCAGATGACGAGATTTTTGATATTACAACGCTTCAGTTCATAGCAGACAAGAGTCGAGAACATGGTTGCAGTCACACAATGCTAAAGTTTTGCAATGGCCAGCATCAGAACGAAATAGAAAACAGCGTTTTCAGAATTGAAAACGCTGTTATTGTGGCATGGAAATTCATTACTCAGAACATTCGAATTAACTGGATAAAGAATATGCAAAATCGGATTTGTGAGCAACTTCAAGATAAAGGAAGCTCAACACATTATTGTATTAAATATTTTTTTGTTTCATTTATATTCTGTAGTTGTTTTACATTTATTTTTTATGGGAGGTTGTAGTTATGTATTAATAAAGTATAAAGATTGAGCTGCACCCGCAAATAATTTTATAATAAATTTAATTCTGAATTAACGTTGAATATTCTTTTAGAACCAATGAATGCGTTAAACTATAAGTGCGGCTATAATTATGCAGCACAGTGTATAAGGACATTCTTAATCTTAATATTTTCTTCTGAAGTTTAAATAGTTTTTATTTGTGTTACAAATAACACTATACAACAAAATGAAAAAAATTGTAATACCCATCTCTAAAGTTGATGATTCCTAATGTCTTTTGGTCCGCTGAATCTGCCAGTACTTGGGTGAAGTAAGTGATGAACAGGGTGAATGGTTTCACTAAGACATAAAATCAAAGTTTATGGAATGAGAAAATGCTAGGCGATTATTGTTGGATGACCATTAGTGACAACAATCCCAAAACACACAACAGACAAAATGTAAACACTACTGAATTCTTTGTTTAATTAATAGCAATGTTATTCATTAAAATGAATGTAATCGATATTTTTTGTTTCTAGCTCCTAAACTAGAGTTCGGAAACCCATCGCTGAGTACTTAAATTTTGCGCTATTGATTCATAAAAAAATCAGCGATGGGATATTTCGTTTTGAGCACTTAATAATGGCAAAAAATAGGTAATTCGAAAAAAAGCGTTTTTTTTGGTAGGAATTTCAACTTCGAATCTCTATAACTTTTGACAGAAATGGAACAGAGAATCAAATAAACTCTCAAATTAAAGATAATTTAATTGATATAGATGTTTTACTTTTCATTTCGAAAAATGGTCATTTTTATGAAAATGACCCATGTCCGGAAAACCAAAAAATTGGTTATATTTCAAAAACCAGAGTTGCTACGACAAAACTAATGGCAGATTCGGATTCAGCGGTATTGGAAACCATCCACTTTAGAGATGGGTAAAAAACAGTGTTGTATAGTGTAATCAAAACTAGAGGGTAGCACTAAAAAATAAATATCAAAACAATTTATTTATCTCATACAAAAAATTGCAACTACTATATTTCGATTTTTCTTTAACTCCAAAAAAATTCAGTTTCAAAATTATGGGTTGGTCTACTCTCATTTTTTTTTTTTACTTTCTTCTCTTACGTAATCTGACTTCATTGAATTATTACAGATAATCGACATAGTCAAATTCTAGTCTCACTTGTCGCCACTCATACCGAAACCAAAATCCATATTAGATTCTCGTTTCGATTAGTTGTGCCAATTAGTGTGAAGGATCATATCCATGCTATGGTTTTGTTAGAATATTTTTGTGGTATAATATCTTACCGCCCAAGAACGAAAATGATCACTTTGGTCGTTGGTGTCATTTAAGCTATATGCGAAACAGTACATTACCTATTTTTTTGAATATTTTATTATACCCGACCATTACGACCTTGCCCTAATGTGTCTTTCGATTATATCGAAACAACATTTGTCGAAAAAAAACAACATACTTCGAAAAAAGCGGGAAAATATGTTGTTCCCATTCATCTTGTCATACTCACATTGTATAGAATTCAACATAAAATATAAAATGGAAAGTCTTTTTTTTTTTTTTTATAAACCTTTTTTATTTTAATACTAAACAGTCAACTTGTTGAACAGATAACATCAACAATTTAAAGAGAGGGCAAATGAGCGCCTTGGGGTTGGAAACCGTTCTCATCAGCAACATAGTTGACAGTGTAAGTTTGACCATCATCAGCTACGAATGAGAAAGAGCCACGGACAGCAATAGATTCATTCTCAGAGCCAGCGTTATGGAGTTCTCCTTCTTGTTGAGCTTTGGAACCATCGCTGGTTTCATAACTGAAATGGAAAATGGAAAAAATTAGTTTAAAGTTTTTTTTGGTTGTTGCTTAACAAATTGCTCAATTAGATTTAGACATTCAAATAATGACTTACGCGTATTTGAAGGATTCAGGACCAACTTCAGATTCGGAACGCAATACTGTAACATCACTGGTAGAGTGAGCTGGGCCTACTGGAACAGCTACGGCAACGGCGAAGAGAGCAGCGAAAACAATAATGAATTTCATTTTGGGGATTGTTTTTTTGTAGTGATTGCGTTCAACGAAATGTAAAACTGATATCGATTTTGGAAATTGCCCGCGTTTATATATCAAAAATTTCAGTAAATAAACTATCAAAAAATATATGTTTACGTCAGTAATATTTAAATGTTGGTGCTATTGTGCTTAGTTACTACTTTGGGGACAAAGACATACACCACAATGCCTAAGAAATACAGCAATTTACGTTAACCGGTTACAGCTAATGTGCAAAAATTCAAAACCATCCTACAAAATTAAATAGTTAATAAAAATTAGAAGAAGATGCGTGGTAAGTTCTGTTGTTGCCGGCAAAGCTATTTTTATTTTTTTACTTAAAAATAGCAAGTCTCTATAGGAACGAGCACTAGCGGATCCAGATATTTTCAAGGGGGGTTTTAATATGTTCTTCTCTTTTTCTGATTCATGTCCATGTGGAGGGCTATACCCAAAACCCCCTTAAGATGCGCTAGTGGGTGCGGTCACATAGTAAGCAATAAATAAATTTTATTCCACTTTATGTATTCACTTTTTCAAACATACTTAGCTTTATTTTTAGGCACCTTCATATATATGTACATATGTATGTATCGACATATTTATGTACAAACATGTTTTACTTTTGATTTCATTTAGAATTTAGTAAATTTATTTAATACCTACATAAATTCACATTAATAGAATCGCGCCTATGTCGATATAGCAAAACCTTTTTAGCATTTTTAAGCGTGTATTTTTTAATTTTTTAACGTCCGACGTGGAGAAAGTTTCATGCATAAATTCAGAATACTATCAAAACAATAACTTGCTATTTTATGTGCTGCCGAACTGAGAACATTAAGAAAATTAAATAAATATGCAAGTTATAGGTGGTTAAATGTGGGGCTAAAAAAAAGGAAAATTTGGAAGAAAATCGCCCTTATTAAGGTTGTCGACGTCAGCTGTCGAATGTTCGATAGGTATCAATTGGTATCACTGTAGTCGAGTAACGAGCGTCGATTAAGTAATCTATTACAAATCGGTATTCTGAGAGTCGAGTCGACTGTCGACTATCGAAAAAAGTGACAAGTTCTTGTCGATAAAGTTTTTGTGGTCGACAGCCACTGAAAAATACTTTTTTTATGTAAAACCTTGAGAAAAGAATATAAAATAACAATGAAAGTAACAAATGTAAACCAGTTTGAGACATTAGTGGCGCATATGCAGAAAAATGTGGCAATAGATGGGGTTTTCAGTAAGGGCTTAGAAAAAGTATACTTGAAGTGAGAGTGGGCTATTAAGCTAAACAGTTTGGGTTCTACGGTGCGTGAAGGCAATGGGTGGCATAAGGTAAAAAATGCATTAATCAATTATATTGAAAATTTTTTTAGAATTATTATATGTCCCAGCAAACGTGAATCGCGAACTACAGGCGGAAGCATTTTTAATAAAGAAAATTTTACCGCCATTAGGAGAATATGTATTCATGTTCTTCGATAAAATGTTAAGTCCAGCCGGGGTGGTCTTGGAAACTCAGTAGGCGAAGAACTTTTGCCTGACCCAGAACCAATTCCGTCTACACATCCAATTACAGCAGGAAATCCAGTTTTATCGTAAAAATGCTGCTTCGCTTCTGCTTTTCGTTACCATAATTTCCCTTTCGGACCAAATTCCCATTCTAAAATTTCAATAACCTCTTCGAAAATTGGGGAAACGGTGATCTTCGTAAGAAGCATATGCGTGGCTTCGTGAAAGTTGTGGATAAATCTCGAATACAATAAAAGAATACAAGAATTTAAGAATTTCATTGATTTTATTTATATGCTTCCTTATTCTGTATCTGACAATGTAAAATATTGAAGCGGCTCCGAATATTATGGCGCAACCGCGATAAGTCTTCTACTGCAGCACTTTGCTACTCGTCAGGAAAAAACATGGCAATACTGCCCATTTGCAGAATATTTCTCAAAATTTAGAAAAAGTAGTTTTTAAAATTAAATTAAACTTCAAACAGTTTTTTCTTCTTTCTTTTTTTCATTCACAGTAACGTTATCTGTTCGTTGCAATCTATTACAAATATTGTCGAGTCGATTAGGTTTCACAATTCCGATTTTAAGTCGACTCGACAACAAACTCGACAGTCGAGTAACTCGACGCTCGACACCGATACTCTGCAGTTTGAAATAATTTTTGTTTCAACGAAAATCTTTAAGTCTGTATAACTGTCCTTCAGTTTGTCTCCTACAACTTGAGAACCCTTGCTCCAATTTGAATCTGTGTTATCTGAGGAGAATATAGGTGAAGTTAAAAAAAGATTGGTTGTTCAGTTTTATGGGAGAGGTCCAGTTTAGAGAAAAGGTCGGAAAATATCATAAAGGTTAATATATATTAATTTTGCCATTTTTAAGCTTAAGCTTTGTTTTGTAAGCTTAAAAGTTATTAATCTTATCTTACTCATTTAAATGGTATCACTAAATCTTTTTTAATTACTTAATAACCTAAAAATACCGACATTCGTTAGTATACTACTCTGTAAAAAGTTGAAATGTAAAGAGCAGGCAAAAACTGGTCCCCATTTTTTCAGTTGATTTTTAAAGATTTAAATTTTTCAGGGTTTGTTAATGGGCTTAGATGAAACGAAATTTTTGTCAAATTGACAAAGTTGCAACAATGTATAAAGGGCAGGCAAATCATACGGCCGTTTCGGAACCCGCCACGATTCCTCATCAGTGATCTTTGTGATGGCTCTTACTAGCATTTCAACATTCTATATAAGTGTTTAATATTTGAAAACGTTACCCAGAATTACAAGGTTTTTGTTTTCATATATTTTCACTGAACAGAAATGATGAATGAAAATAAAACAACTGTTCTTTATACTTATTTTTGTTGAAATTCTCATTGCAACTAGATATTTAACAGATAGTTAATGATCTGTCTAATTGTAGAAATGAGAGAGAGAGCGTGTAATATTACACTGAAAAATGATTTTTAGTAACTTTTAACTAAAATTAAGTTTGAAAAATAAAAAAGATATTAATTTCTAATTTTATGCAGTGTTAAAATATTAAAATACTAATATTTTCTGAACTATTTGAGTCACCACCTCGAATAAAAAGCCAAAGAAAAGGTAATTTAGTCTTCTTAACGGAACACAAAATTTTAATTTTCGGGACTGAATTTTAATAAATTAATTTAAAAAATAATTAATTTTAAAAAATTAACAAAATTCTATTATATTTTGTGCCCCTTCTTATTACCTTTCCAACGGTCCCTTATACATGCATGTCGGTAGTATAATGACTGAGTTATGGGCGAATCTGTAAATCTATACAGTCAATTTCGGAGATTTGGTTCGCTCTTCAACTCCGGTGAGAACAGTACCGAAATTTTTTTGTATACCTTTTTGTTGGGTTTGGTCAAAATAAAACCTTTGACAAAGTTTGAAGCAAATCTAGAATGATCAGGCCGAGATTTGGTTTTTTTTTGTTAAGTACAATCTGGAATGGCTGTATGTATGTCAAAAATTGATCATCGAAGCTGGTTGAATTATTTTAAATAAAAAATCAACAATTCCTTGCTAAATGGAAATATTACTACAATAGTAATTTGTAAAAACTAAAAAAAGATGTAAAAATCCGAAAATTGAAGAAAAATCATTAATAAAGGTTGAACAGGGATATTCAGAGGCGTGAAACTTATTTATTTTAGTTGTAAAAGTCCTAAGCAATCATGAATTTTACGCAAAATTTTTCTATCAACCCCAATTAAATAGATGAAAAAAATTTGATAAAATATGTAAATAAAATTTGAAATGAATTCCCTGTACCCACAGCTCTCGTTATCTTCTATATTCCGCTTAGGTTGACCATTCAGCAAGCCAGCCTCTTAAAAGAACTATAAACCGTTTATAACTTGTAAACTAAGTAAGATCGTAGAAAGCTGAAAAGTTTGTAATCTACTTTTAAAGTCTACTTTCTTATGAAAAAGTTAACATCAAATAGCCAGACATCTTCAGTGTTATGGATAAAAAAAAAGTATCTTAACAAAGTCCCCCTTATGTAAATTTTGGATACGCTTCTGAATGAAATAATTAATAGTTTCAAGTGGAGTACATTAATTTCATGTCATAATTGACAATATTAGTATGAATAAAAAAAATGTTTAAATTTTTTAAGCCAACAAAAATTTAAACATGCATAAATAGAAATAAGGAAATCAATTGAAAGTAAAACTGAAATTTCAGATGCTATTTCGGTAAATGATAATTAATCACATGTTAAAAGAAGAGAAGAAGAAGCAGCATAAACGTCAGCAAAAAAAAACAATGAAAACAAAAGTTGAACTGACCCAAAACTTTTACAAATCTGAACCCAGTGGCATGAACAGTGCAGAAGTCTTTGTAAAATACCTAATATACTTAGACTAAATCCACACATGTGAAACAAGTAGTAAGTAAAACAAATAGCATACATACAAAAAAAAAGTGGGCGATTCACAAGCTGTCATATATTGTCGAATAATCATAAGCTCCGTTCCCGTACTACAACGCGCGTTCCCGTACACAAAAAACTTGCAAATGAGAGCAGAGATGAGAGAGTAATTGTCTTCTTCTTCTTGCACGAAATAGCCCGCACTTTTTCTTCCGGTAAAAATGTTAACAGTGCCAAACAATCAGCTGTTTTGCTTTTGTGAAAATATATTGAAAATTTGAAATTGATGCCAACTTGCGGGGAATTCCCCGATTTGCGAGAATTTTACTTAGTGCGGGGAATCCGGGAATGAGCTGATTTTTGCGGGAAATTTGAGGTCGTTCAGCTTTTTTTTGTCAAATTTTATGTAATGTAAAACGTTTAACTTATGCAAACTTAAAATCTTCATCTTTTCTTAAGGGGGCCCTGCATTTTATTGGTTTGGAGAAATCGGTTTTTAAAAAAGTGTGGTATTTGAAAGTAGTAGTAGGTTGTTCTTTATTTAAACTTTAGAAAAATGTTAACAATTCATTATCTTAAAAAACTGTAAATATTAATACGTTTAAAAGAACATACGACTTTATTATATTATAATGTCAGTCGAAGTATTTGAAAGTATTCGGAGTGCTTTCGTAGATATAGACGATTATAGCGCCGAATGTCAGTCAAACCAAAACTGTCCCACGGCGCTTCGACTTCGCTTCCGATCGTTCAGAAAGGCTTAGCTATGTCTTCATCCAGCATCTCCTAATTAATAACTCTTAATTGTTGCTGGCTACTCTGTAAATTAAAAATTACGGTCAGCCATCATAAAGAAGAATAGGTATATTTTATATGTTAAAAACCGATAGTGAAAACTTTGAGCCCACTTTTCTCAAAACAAGGTTTTTGCCATTTTTTATTTGAGTCAAAAGAAATCCCATGAAAATTTTGATGTCCAAAAGTGGGCTTATATGTTAAGAATTCTGGAGTCAGTAAGTACGTTTCTATTAATCTACCAGTCCCATGAAAATTGGTTAAGATTTGGGCAGAGAAAGTTCAGGGTCGCCTTAAAATAACACTCACTGAGATCAATTTCATTTTTGTAAAATGTTTATATGGAAAGTGCGTATAGTGCTGTTATAATATGAAATTATACTAATGCGGGGAAGTCGATCGAAAATCGGGGAATTTCTTGTGGGTTATCAGGGAGAGAGAAAAAATTAGCTGGCATCCCTGGCTGGTACACACACTCAATTTCTGTTGTGAAGGTTTTTTTTCGACGAGGAGTAAAAGCATTGAAAGCCAAAGTCAGTGCGAGACTTCCATCCGCTAATCAGCTAATCATCTCCACTCGTCCGACAAAAGGCTCCTCCCGGAACCACCGTTTAGTGTTTCGTCGGGAGGCCGTCTGGAGCACTGCTGTCGTCAGTCGTCTGTGTTTCTTTTTTTGTTGGTCCGTTACCGTCTGCTGCAGGGTAGGGTCACTGATACCCTGGTTTCAGCGATAAACGCGTAAAAACTGCTACTTTCCAGTCGCCAACTTCGATTAACCGTGATAACCATTATTAGTCTGACAGCGAGGTGAAGAGGCGGCTAGAACAGGTGCGGAAGCAAGTTTTTATAGGCGGGAGTGGTCTCATTTCAGAATGAAGCTCCGTTTCGTATAAACACAGGAGATGTCTGGGTCGCCTTGGCATTTATATTTTTGAGCTGGGCCTTATTGCTTCAACCGATCTGGTGAGACGGGCTTGGTCTCATTTCTTTCGGGAGCACTGTTTCTGGATCTCCTTGGCATTTATCCTTCTTTTGGGTTGCCGCTTATTTTGGCCACGTTTGCCTCCTCTTACGACAGGCATACCTTACCGCGGGAATATTCTAGCCCTTTTCCTGCATATGTTCTTGTTCGGTCATTTTTGCTCTCTCACCACTCTATGTGTTTTTGTATGTTACGTCAACTCCATGCTTTCGCTCCTAAGTACCTAACGAGCGTACAAAAGTTTAAAAAACGTCAATCAAAATTTATGACTACAGAAAGTTGGGCTGCCATATGAAATGAAATAACTTTTCATGTATGAGAACTATTTTCATATATTTTATTATGCACAATCTTTATTTTAATTTTTTTTATTTTTAATCCTTATAATTTAAAACATTCATTTAATTTAATATAAATAATAAATGTAAAACATAAAACATTTACGCAACTGGAATGTGAGCGCCTTGCGGCTGGAAGCCATTCTCATCAGCAATATAGTTAACCTGATAGGTGACACCATCATCTCCGATGTACGAATAAGATCCATGCACAGAAATCGCTTCAAAATCTGTACCAAGATTTTTTACGACGCCTTCTTCCTGAAAGGTTTTGCCATCACTAGTTTCTACACTGTAAAATATCAAAAGAAAGAAAAGATATTATAAAATTTCAATTGAACACACGCTAAACTTACGCAAAACTATAATTCTCAGGCTCGACATTAGCATCATAGCGCAAGGTTTGCGCATCGCGATTAGGAGCAGCCAAAGCCACAGCGAAAACAGCAACAAAACAGCAGCAAATGATGAATTTCATTATGAGAAAATTATTCGGACGGTGGTGATGATGGTGTTAGTGTTAATATCCCTACGTGAATGAGTGACAATAAGATGAATGCATGCGTATTTATAAGAAGAAAATATTTTAATGGTAATACATTGTTGTGTAGTAAAGTGGAGTGCAATGGTGTAACACAGCCATCAATTTTTGTTTTGCTTTGTTATTTGTTTTTGTTTTGTTTTGGCTTCAAATTGGAACTAGTTTTACATTTACATAGTTATTCATTTATTAACAATGTATGCTCTGCGATATTACACAATTAAATGAATGGTCTCTGATAATGAAGATAGGTTTGCAAATTTTTTCTGTTTTTTTTTTTGTCTTCTTTTACTTTGATTTAAATTTCATTCAAATGTTTGTTTATACTATAGATCTCATTTAAAAATGTATTGAATGAAACACAAATTGTAAATAAATTTCATAGTTAATAGATTTGTTTTATTTTTAGCTGATAAGTTATGCATCTACATTAAATATGTGAATATAAATTTTTTTTATATAAAATAGTATGTTACAAGCAGAAATTCATTCAAAAATGCAGCAACTGGTAAGACGAGCGCGATTCGAATCTGTTTTTTTTTTTTTTTTTGGCAATGAAATCCATTTTGTTGTCAACTCAACTGTATTTTTCTCTGGTAAATCGTTCTAGTGTGGTTTTATCTTCAAAATACTGAGCAGGTCTCTGTGCACGATTAATGCTAAATTTCTGCAACTTTAAAGTTCATCCTCGGTTTGTGAAATTTATGGGATTTTTTCTAAAGGAAAAAACCTTGAGCTGGTAGTATTAATAAAAAAAATCGAGTTAGAACTTCGGCCATTTTTAAAAGCTTAGCCAAAACCGTAACCAAATCAGATCTTTTCAGTACGATAAAAAAATTTAAAACTGATGTATGTAGGCGACAATTGAAAGTGGAAGTTTTCGTTTGATTCGAACTTAGTTTTCAAATTTTAACCCAGTATGTAAATAGGCCCTTTATCTAGTGGAACCAAAAAAGCAAAAACAACTCCCTGTCGCGAAGATCTTGTTGCTAGCTGATCATTAAATTCTGGCTGGAGTCGAAGAAATTCATGGCAATTGAAAGTATAAATTTTTTCAAAATGATATTTTAAAGGTTTACAAAATCTATTTATGTTTATTTCTTCTGGGTTTTTAGTTAAAAATGTGTAAGACAGAAGCAATATGCCGGCTAATTCTAGAAGATAGAAAAAAGGTGAAGCCTATTCACTGGTAGCTAAAAAGTTCTCTATTTGTATTAAAGGTGTAAGAAAAGATTTATGAAAATTTAAAAAATACAAAACTTGCAGTATTCATTAAGGAGGAGGCGTCAAATTGTCTGCTCGGCAAGAACATTAATTGAAGCGAAAAGTCCAAGTTAAATCGACAAAAGCTCGGGAGTTTATTAAAGAATGAAGTTTAAATGCATCAAAAAGAACTGCCACAAAGAAAATTGAGATCGTTTGGTCTTAAAAATTTTTTCGGCAAAAAAAAAAAAACGGCCTGTGATATCCCAGATTTCGCTAAGCAATATAGCAACGTCCAAATTCGTTTTGGGATAAAATAATTTAGTCAGATGAATCTTAATTTAAGTTGATGAATATCAAAAAACGCAAACGAGTTTAGTGGGGGCAATCAGATCATTTAAAACCAGGTCTTGTCCAATCTATTGACAAACACGGAGGAGGATCACTCATGCTTGAGGCGTGTTTCTCGACTTTTGGTATTGGCTATTTAGTCAAAATTGACGCTAAGGTGACTACAGATGTCAATATTTTGATACTAGTGCTAAAAAAAATAAGCTGGGATTCGTTTACCTCTCAACTGGTTAACGATTCCAAGCACAAATCTCGTGTAACGGCACAACTGTTTGAGGTAAACACTATAGAAAAGCTAAATTGGCCAGCACAATCGCAAGACTTAAACATGATAGGGCACCAGTGGCTATCGAAGATAGATAAATTTAGTTTGAAGTATTCGACTTTGTGTTGTCATCCAAAATAACTGGCGTAACACAAATTACTAAAAAAAATTCAAATTTAAATTTTTTTTTTTACATTTAATACAAAAACTAAAAATTATACTTTCTTTTATTGACGCTTTGATTATTCACTTTTTATTTACAATATTAAATGAAAAATTTTTATGTTTTGATTTATTTTTACTTTGTTTATGAATAATATCACATAATTATAAGGAATTTTTTTTACAAAAGAAAATATAGATATGCAACACATATTTATATTTTCAATTACTGCTTAGTGTATGTACTTATAAATATCAAAGAAGATTCAAAGGAGTAACTTCTCACTTACTCCTGCACCTGCTAACATTATTTCAAAGTCAAAATAATTCATTTCGAGTTTTGAATTATTTCCTATTTGTATTGCGCAACAACTTCACTTATTCCGGAAGTCAAACTAGACTGGGCCATACCCTATATGCTGTTTTGAGTTAACAAGTCAAATACTTCCGCTGATTTGATTTTACTAATTTTTTTTTTTATTTGAATTTCGACCAAATCTTATCTGACTAAACTCACAAATGTTTTTTCTTTCGTTGCAATTTTTTATATCACATTACAAATTGCAAAAAAGAAAATTTATTTTATAATAACGAAAATTTCAAAAAATTTTTTTTTCAGTTTTCACTATATATAAATTCCTCCATATTCGTATATACAAAAAATGTGTTTTTCTTTTAAAAGTGAAACTGATTTTCGCTAATGTTTTGAACTTGTAGCTTTAGGATATACATTCGTGAACGCAGTAACTCGTTTCAACACACACTAAAATTTCAAACTTTATTTAAAAATCGCATAAACGTATTTTTTATGATCTACATTTTGAATTTCAGCTTCAATGTTATTATTTAAATTTTGCTTTTGAACTCAACTTAAATTTATAACATACTTATTAATATCTGGTAGCAGATTTATATGAAAATGAATAATCCGATAAACCAGTTCATCTGAATTAATTTTCTTTGGCATATCAGCGTATCATATGCGTATCTAAACTCAAGAAAAAACTATAAGCTGGCGCACTATAAAAACAATTGTCAACCGATATATACAAATCACATAGCTTCAAGCCACACAACGGTTGCAAGTGTTATAAAAAATAAAAATCATCAAAATGAAATTCCTGATTGTTTTCGTTGCTCTCTTCGCCTTAGCTTTGGCTGCACCAGCCGAAGTTGAAATTGTTCGTTCCGATAGCGATGTTGGTCCTGAAGACTTCCATTATTCGTAAGTTACTAATTAGAGATACCCAAATCATTGTGTTATTTTAATATTATTTTTTATTTGCCATATAGATGGGAAACTAGTGATGGCTCCACTGCTGAGGCAGCTGGTCATCTTAATAATGCTGGCTCGGATCATGAGGAAATCGCCGTCAAGGGCTCATACTCATTCGTTGGTGATGATGGTCAAACATACACAGTCAACTATATTGCTGATGCCAATGGTTTCCAACCCTCAGGCGCTCATTTGCCACAAGCATAAGTTTTGTTTCTTGTAACATTTCCGTGTTGTTATAAAATAAATTTTTAAAAAAAATTAATTATTAGTTTCTATTTGCTCTTCAAGTACATAATATCCTTGGTCTAACTTGTTTTGAGAAAAAATGGGTTTTGGCAAAACATTAGTGGAAAATAACTAAACAGGTTTAGTTCTTGTTCCAATACATACATTTTAGCCTACACCTTAATATTTTTCTACTTATTAGCTAATTGATAAATAACAAAGTAGTCTTTTTAAATTTGTAGCATCTTTATTAATCATAAAAAAATATCGCGCTTCATGTTTTGAAATAAATCTAAATATATTCGAGATCTGCATTATTCTTGCTATTAGAATTAAGCTTTGAATTAATTAAATTCTCAAATGACATGAATATTATTAATTTTTAATGAAAACAGCAAAAAAAAAAAAAAATATTTATATAAAAATTTCAAATAAATCATCGTAGTCGTAGATATGGTTTCTATTATCAGATCGGATAATATGGTAAAATTAAAATCAATTTATAAATTTGGTTTTTTATGGATTACCAATTCTCTCTAGATTATTTGAAAACTAGTTAAGAAATATAAATATTGATTAAGTTTTATACAGTTCTTTCATGGATGTATCTCAAAAATATTGCGTATTAAAAGTGATTCCATAAGAAAACTATTTCCTGATTTTTAGCAATATTTTGCTAATAAATTGAAAAATTTAATTTGCAATGCGGAATTTCGCCATATAAAAACTGTCAAATGAGATTCTTTGAAACGCAAAAGGAAATAGCAACCATCAAACACAAGTGTATAAAAAACAGGCTAAATATAACATCGATTACATTTTTTAGATATTTACTCTTGTAATATTTATTAAGTGAAAAAATAAAATAATGGAGTCGAAGAGCAATTCATTGCCATTCTTCCAATTATTCATAGTTGCTATATAAATTCTTGGTGTTCAAAAACGTAACCATTTTATTTACAGAAACCAACCAAACTTTTTCTTTTCCAAACTTATAATCTGTCTAAAACGAATTTGAAATTCCTTTTTTGTCGAGTGTCCACCTAAATTTGAAATTCAGATATTCAACACTATAAGGAAAATAAACCGGATTTTTATGTTTTATATATAGTAGGAGTATTTTAAAATGTGTTCCGCTTGGATGCGGCATACAATTGTATGCTTCTTCCATTCCTGTAGCCGCACGACAGTCTGACCAATCAATCTGTATTATACGACAAATTCTTTTTTTAATTCGGTGTCAAAATTTGGGACAAAACGTACTTTTCAATACCAAAATGTACCTCACAAATTTTTTTTTTCCAAAATCAAGTTTCTGATGCATTAGGAATAAACGTCTCCACCTACAACTCAACCAAAAATTGTTTAGGGCATTCAACCCAAACTTAAGATTCTGCTCTTTTAGTTTATATGTATAACAAATTTGGAAAAAAAACTTATTATACTAAAGTTTGAAAATGTTGTTTGCTCCTACAAAATTTTAAAAATGTGTGTTAAGTCCTTAACAAATTAATGTAGCGATATACTTTCATGTGTGTGGCGTTGCACAGCCAAAAACTTACCTAAAAAAATGACGTACTTTCGTCTCATAATTTTGAAATTGTACCAAGAAAGGTACAATTGTACACTTAATCGCAACAATAGTTGCAGCCCTTAGAATGCAAATATACTAAACGGCGTCCTCAACTCTCTTACAGACATCCCATTTTCAACAACATATCGAGCAAATATTTCAGCTAACTGTTAGTTAAAAATTTGAAAAAGGACTCTTGACCGGCGTTCCATAGTCCATTTCACAATCTATCACCTTCCATTTTTGGATTTGTTATAGAAAAATTTCTTCTATTAGCTAGAAAAATTGATAAAGTGTGATTTTCCTGTGTTTTATCACTACTACTATTTACATAATAAGAATAAAAAGCTTTCCTTCTGCAAAACAGAAAGTCTGGATGTCCATTGAAATTTTAGAAGGACTGGAGTCAATCGCTGTTCTTAGCTTAGCTAAATTGTTGCTCTACCCTTTATTGGTGTAGGCTTTCCTACTTGACTCTTTCATTAAGTTTTGTATCCGGTGAGCTAGCAAAGAAAATGTTCGCTATTTTCCCAACAACTTGATTTTATTGTCCTGTTCACATGGATGGTGACATTACAATTAATTCATCTGGCTTTTTTTTCCATCGTAAGGAAAATTTCTTATTTATGACTTCAATTTTATCAAAAAATATTTCTTCTTTTTATTAAAATTATTTTCATAAAAATGTAAGTATTTCGTTTAACTTTAGCCTATCTTTAGTCTATTTTTGCAAATATTAATTGAGAGGCTGAGAGGAAAAGTGGTATAACTTCTACGTTCAGAAAAAAATGGAATAATTTTACTTAAGAGCAAAAGCAAAACGAAATATGTTTAGAGCAAAAGTGAAAGGAAATATGTTCAGAGCGAAAACGGAATAAAAAACAATGCTGTTCTTGCTCTGAAAGAATTGTTATACCATTTTTACTTTTAAGGCGTTTCATTTTCACTCTAAACCGTATTACTTATGCCATTCTTGCACTGACACACTACATTATTTCACTTTTGCTCTTATATAAATTTTAGTCCGCTTTTCCTCTCAGCCTGTCATTTATCATTCGAAAGTGATATAAAACTGAATCGTCCTCATTTGAGAGGCTGAGAGGAAAAGTGATATAACTTCTGCGTTCAGAAAAAAATGGAATAATTTTACTTAAGAGCAAATGCAAAACGAAATATTTTCAGAGCAAAAGTGAAACGAAAAATGTTCAGAGCGAAAACGGAATAAAAAACGATGCTGTTCTTGCTCTGAGAGAATTGTTATACCATTTTTGCTCTTACTTTTAAGGCGTTTCATTTTCACTCTAAACCGTATTACTTATGCCATTCTTGCACTGACACTCTAAATTATTTCACTTTTGCTCTTATAAAAATTTTTGCCCGCTTTTCCTCTCAGCCTGTCAATTGAGGGTACAAATTTTTCACGTCATCCAGTTAAATGTATTAAATTTGTTTATTTTGCTTAACAATTGTTTAGTTTCAATTCTTATTTATGGATAGAGATACATGAAAGATATCCGCCGTGATTTTGTATTTAAGGGGTCATATACACATGTTGTCGGGAAAAAGGGTGTTTCCATTATTTTTTTTTTTTGCCAAGGTGGTACATATTTTTCGAAATAAGTCATAGTATATTTATTTGTTTGTGTTTCAAGGTATTTCATGAATTTTTTCAACAAAAAATGTTGACGACTGGGGACGATACGGCCGTTGTTCCAAAACACCTTTCGGTGAGAACGATAACTAAATAATGGTTTTCTGAAATGAAAACACCATTCGTTCACTTAGAGGCTACTACAGTTATAAATTAGCCAGATTAGATCGATTTCTCACCGCAAGGGAACTTTTTGAACAACAACATTTCGAGATAATCGCGTTTAAACTTTCAGCACCAAGTCGGAGGTAGTTAGAGGTAGCGCGTTGTCGACAGCTGTAACTTTGAGTGTGGTCTCTATGAAATTTGGAGATTATTTTCTCAAGAGGATGTACTTTGAGAAAATGCAATAAAAATTTTTTAGATTTTTTCGGCCAACACAAATGTATATAACCTCTTAATGTTGTAAACTGCTATACAGGATGCTTGTTCGATGCTCAAAACGATCAAAAATTAAAAAATAGAAAATATGAATTGTTCTATATGGCTTCACTTCTTGGCTGGCAATTGCAACGGAAATTTCCTCATCGCTGTTCAAAGAGCATTTAACTGTTGTTTGATTTTTTTCCTTTTGTGCATTGTGAAATCAAAATCAATCTCGTGCGTGCAGTTAAGTGAGGTTAACATGTGCAATTAATTAGAAAAGGTTAAATATTAATATTAACGCTAGAGTAAGGTGCAAGCAAAATAAACGAATTTCATATCGATACCTCAGTTCCAAAGTATAACAAGTCAGAAATAAGCACTTACGAGATAATTAGAAATTTAAATAATTAGTGATACTTTTATCAATATATTTTTTAATCGTTTATGATAAAATATAGGGTGTAACAACTGAACTAGATTGAGTTATCGACCTGTTATTATTTGGAAATGGTGCGTAATCGTTCCGAGAATAGTTTCTCATACTTATCATCAAATTTCGGATTTGTTACACTTTGGAACTGAGGTATCGATATAATCAAATGTTTTTTATTAAATTTCAAAAATTTCAAGATATATTAATTGTAAATTGTAGCTAATTAACTTATAGCTACATGTAATTAGTTTATAGCTAACTACAAAATAAATCACTTTTAGCTTACTTCTAAGCAACTAACTTTAAGTTAGTTGAAAAATCATGCAGAGTTGGGCAATTTACTACTGCCTGGGACATCGCAATGTTTAACTAGTCAGTTGGCTTCATTAAAAATAATCCAAGTATCAACCACTTTTAGTTGCGAAATAGTTCAATTAAAGAGCATTAAAAGTTTGCTGAGTTACCAGCAGGGTTGGTCTAGGCCTTCTAACAATATTACAGAAGTTGATTGTCAAAATTCTTAATATATTATCAATTTTCCAGCAAACCAAATTGTGTATATCACCCTAATGTGCCTGCATACTAAGAATATATGTCAGTGGGACCTTCTGAACAGACCATCTATCGATTCTTCTGACAAACGAAGCGGTAAATCTAAAAATAACATTTTCAGTGTCACTGAAACTTATGTTTTTTTGTCGTCGTTTTATTTGAATTGTAAGTATATCAAGTTTTCGACATCCAAACATTCGAAGAACTCCGCGTATTTAAAATAATGATTAATTTATCAAATATCTATCGATAGCTTATTTATGTAGGTATTTATATTTCTAACACTTGGTGCAAAACAAAATTAAAAAACAAAAATCTAGAAATTGTGTTTGTCTTTTGATTAATTTGACAAATATGCAAATACAACATAAAGAAAACATGTATTTCCTAAAAAACGTTTTCCAAGACGCAAAACACAAAAACACACACCAACGAACACTACACAGAACTTTTTTTTTTGAATTGGCATCTGCTTTAACCCAGTAAGTACCAGTCCAACATGCATGCCCATGCATGAATGCATAAATAATAAAAAAAAATTTAAATTTTGTTGTGGATGCTCAGTTTTATACTTGATTTGGATTTGATTGGCGTATGAAATTGCAAAATGAGAACGCGAAGAGTATAAACAGATTTGTTTTATAAAATATGATTGGTGTAAATTGTATGGTTGCCGCAGCATAGTAGTGGATGTCTAGGCAATTAACCGATGCGGTCAAAATCAGAAAATAAAATATTTTCTACACGGCAATTGGTTGTCAATGATAGACCTCAAAGAGAAAAAATTGCCTAAGAAAAGTTTTTTACTTCGCCTATTCTAAAATAACTTCAACTATCTAAAAATTATCGGTAGCCAAAACTAGAATTCGGGATAACATTAGATTAGGAATTACAATCGATAAAAAAGTGCAGTAACAAGCTGCAACATAATATCAAATAGAGAGTATAAAATGCAATGCTTGGCTATGTATGCACTGCTTCCATAAGTATCACTTTGAAACCGGTTTTTTTTGTTTTTTTAATTAGGACTGTTGTTTTTTATCTGAATTGTTTTTTCTCATAAGATATTTTTAGTTCGTAATCCTAAGCTATTTCAAGTAAACAAAAATTTCTTCTAAATATCAATTGGCTTTTATAGTATTTCTAGCAAAGATGAAAAATGCTGTGTAGGGTCCAGTGTAACGTATGAACTCCGGCTGCCTCACCCTAAACGGTTTGATAAATTTAGAATTTTTTCTCAAACTATTGATATTTGGGCTAAACTCTACCCAGTGGGAGTTATTTGGTTAATGTTCAAAAACATGTTAGGTTAAAAACAATGATTTTGCCCAGAAGTAATTATCGTCATTATTGTAGTTTATTTCTTCTTCTATTCTATTTGTTACCAAAACGATGATAGTTTATCTTAACTTTTGTTTTTGCTTTTAGTTAATATTGAAACAGCTCTCCACATACTATAAATTGATGTTGCAATCTGAAATTTCAAACACAAATCGTAAACTACTCACTTGTCTAAGAGTTCAAAAAATCAATAAAAATGAAAATCGCTATTGTCTTTGCCGCTTTGTTTGCCGTCGCCTTGGCCGTTCCACTTGATGATTCTGCTCACGCACAAATCATTCGTTTGGACTCCGATGTTAAGCCTGATGGATATCAATTTGCGTAAGTATAACAATTTCGTAGATGTTCACCTAGAACTACCAATTACTAAATCGACGTCTTTGTTTGATAAATAGTTTGGAGCAAACCGATGGCATAACACATCAGGAAGAGGGCCAATTGAAGAATGTCGGTTCTGAAGATGAAGCCATCGTTGTTCGCGGTTCATACTCATTTGTTGCTGATGATGGACAAACATACACCGTGAACTACATTGCCGATGAGAATGGTTTCCAGCCTGAGGGTGCTCATTTGCCCAATGTAGGAATTGGTCATTAAAATACTGTTTAATGAGAGGAAAGAAAACAACCAAGAGCTTTTAAGAATATAAATAAAGGTGTAATATGTAGTATTAATGAAATAAATGCAAAAGAGTTAAGGAATCCAAATAGCTGAATGGTCTTCTCCTTTTATGGCACAAAAACCCATGAAAGACCTAAGCCGAAGTTTTCACATCTATTAATGTTATATGAGTTAAATATATTTGTATACGAATGGAAGGTATCTTCAGTTTTATACCAAAAAACTGTACAAAATTGATTTGCTATTTTGGTCAAAACTACTATTGGATGTGGTAAAGAGCAAAAACGAAAAAAAAATAATATTCGAAGAACAGTTAGTTTGACCAATGATGCATTCATAAAGTTGAAGGTACGCTCTTTCTATTTTATGAGTAATTTCAATGCAAAAGAATTTTCAAGTTTTTATAATCAGCCAGCCCTATTTTAAATATTCCCGAATGAAATCCCGGGGAAAAGTTGTTTCTTTTTCCTTCTTTTCCTATAGGAATACTTGGAAAAGAAACTAATTTGCTCTGGGATTTAATTTCGGGAATATTTAGAATAGGGCTAAATGTAAAATAAAATAGTGCGGTTGGAGTTGAAGTGGCTGTATCAAATGTTTTTTTAGAGTACAACTTTTTGTATCCTTTTGTAACCGGGTTGAAATTTGTATATATTTTTACTGTATGTTTTAGTACAACAGTCCTCAAATTTATTTATTAATTTTTTTTTTTTTCAGTTTCCAAAATCGAATTATTTCAAGAATTGAAGTGTTCCAAGGTTTGCCATAGTAATGAACTTTTTTATTTTATGTATAGAACATTTGATTTTACGAATGTTGTGTATAACCCTTATCAATAAGTTTTTCGAACAAAAAAAAAACTGAAGAAAATTGGTGTGCCTGCGGGAAGTCTCGCCAACGATTTTTGGAGAAGTTAATATTTTGAAAGAATCAATAGTAGTTAAATGGGTGCTTACATTCAAAAGCATATGCCGCTGCCATCTACTTCATCGAGAGCTTTTGGAATGGCCGGTAGACCGAGAAAAAATGTAGGCTTATAAGCAATATGAAATTGGTACGATAGCTTATTAGTTTCATACATTTTATTAACAAATGACTATCAACGGGGCAGGGATTTTGTTGGCTTGTCACATTTTTTTTGCTTTATCGCAGCAAACTCTATAGTACATTGCATATAAACTCCGTTTATGGTCTTATAATTCGAAATCTGCAAAGTTTTTGGGTTACTTTTTGGTGTTTTTATTCTTAGGTAATATTTTCTATTTTTAGGGCATTTATTGGGCAATTTTATTTAATTATAATATTTTAATTTTTTTCCGTATTCTGAAAGTGGATACTTTCTGTGAAAATGTAACTCTTACATAAATTTTGAGTTTTCCAGTTCTAAAAAATGTGTACCTTTACCACCGACTTTATCTGAGAGAATAAACACAATAAGAGCGTCAACCTCTAGCGTCAAGAATATGCAGTTAGATTTGATTTTTGTTTTAACCATTCATTTTGCTTTTATTCATGTTGCAATTATTTAAAAATAAGTGGAAAAATTCAAGATTCTGCAATTTGAAACAACTGATACATAAACAAAACGTTGGCTTTGGAAAAAAACGAAAGTTCTTTAAAGTGAAGATGCTTTACAATCCGACGTAGAATTAAACTCCACCGGTATAATTTATTTAAATTTATGTAAATGTTGAGCGAAGTTTCTCGTCGTACAAAATGTTTGGGTTGATCGGGAATTATTTACATTTGCTAATTTACGAATATATAATATTATAATATAAAGAATAATAATAATAGGCACTATGAGGGTAGAAGTGTCGTAACTTCCAAATTGACAATTTTCAAGTTATGATTGAATCTAATGTATTTTTAATCGCTCTTTTCAATGGAACACTGTCGAAATTTCCATCTCTTACCGTTTAAATGCTATTTAACCAACAACAGTTTTCCACCCCACATTATTACAATCTTTGAAATGTGATTATCTCAAAACTATATTTTGGAAGTTACGACACTTCTATTCCCATGGTGCTATAATTTATTGCAAGGCAATGTAATAAAAATGGTATAAAAACATTTTTAATAATTTTTTAGGGCATTTTACTGGTCATTTTTAGTTTTTTTAAAGTTAACAAAACCCAAGCCCTGATTATCATATAATAAAAACTAATGCTTTTGGACCTTTCTCAAATATCACTCACATTGATCTAAAATAAAATAAAATCAATAGTTACCTTTGTTTGAAAGTAAGTTTTTCTAAGGAGAGTAGATGTAATTTAGTTATCTGAGAAAAGCAGTAATTAAATTTCAATGATGATTCCTTCAAACAATCTCTAGTTGATCAAACTAAATATAGCCTGTACGAAGAGCAGAGAAGAGAAGGTTGCTGGTGCGTTCACTTACCCCATGGCCTTAAAAATCACCTATCACACCTTTTTATATTTGTTTTTAATTTTAATTTAAAAAGTATTTTCCGTTTCTATCACCCATAGTTGCCTTTTCGCGTGATTCTGATTTTAAAATTACCATTACAAATTCAATGGTCTAAATTAGTTTTTTAGCATATGGCACCGTTAAGCATTATTGGGTTAAGCTAAAAGCGAGATAAAAGTGGACGATGATAACGAGGATGAAAAAAATTACGAAAAATTTAAATAATTAAAAAAAAGATTTGTTTTAAAATTTTTCCAAGTTAAAAAAATAAAAAAAAACGACAACATTTTTTGTTTGTAAAAATGGATGTTTTGATGAAAAAAAAATATGAACTTAATTTTTAATTTTTTTTTTTTTTTAATTTTAAAAATGTTGATGTCAATAAAAAAAAAATTGAGATGCAGCAGACTCAGCGACCCCCCATTACCCTAAGTGCATTTGTCCCGTCTCTGCTCGTTTTCAAAAGTTTACATTTGTAGAACAGTGTAATTATTGTACCGATCCGGGATCTGAAATCGGTAAATGGCTATGATTTATTTTCAAACTAAGACAAGGACACAAATTTGATCGTTTTGTCATAAGCTCACAATTTTTAACCAGATTTCTATATTTTATTAGTGGTTGTGTGTAGGGTATTTTGTTGTTCAGTTTTGACAACATCAACTCCTTCATAATGGCAATTTGGTATGATATAATAAAAAAAAATTATTTGTGCATTTGTTGCATTTTATGATGCTGTCAAAAATTTATTGCATGAATAACATTAAAAAGTATCGAATTTTCATATAAAATATTTAATTGTTTAATGATGGCTGGCTGAGTGATCGTTGGGCAACTGTGGAATATGTTCGCCATGTGGTTGGAAACCATGTTCATCGGCAACATACTCTACAGTGTACACATGACCGTCCTTTTCATCCTTGTAGGTATATGATCCATGAACAGAGATTGCTGGGTGTTCGCTGCCAACATCCTTGACAACACCTTCCTCATGCTTGGAAGTGCCATCGCTAGTCTCAACACTGCAAAGTAAGTTAAGAAAAACAAGTAATATTGCAGCTCGGAAACATTGCAAATTAATAAAGCACAAAATACTCACTCATAGCTGTAATGATCTGGTTGGACATCGGAAACAGACTTCAAAATTTCAACATCTGGCCTGGCTAAGGCAAATGCGAAAAGAGCAACGAAAACGATGAGGAATTTCATTTTAACTGAATTAAATTTTTTGATGCTTTGTTGTCCCGTTGAAAACTGAACACTTTTTGAATGCATTTGATATTGAGAACGAGCTATTTATATTGTAGACTGAATTAGAGATGATAATAATTGCAATAAAGATTTTAAGTAAACAAAATTTAGAACTTGTTTCATTTTAGCTGGTATTTATATATTATTTCTTCGATTTAATAAAACGTTCCAAACTTGCAGACTTACAAACTAGAAAGCTGTAAATCACATCATATGTTTCGTGTTATTCAACTGTAATGAAAATAATCGGAATCGGAATTTCAAGAATGGCGGTCGCGGTGGTGGTGATATCATAAAGTTACTTTTAATTTTGTTTATTAAAATCACTGTTTAAAATCTAATCAAATCCTGTTTAATAATTAGAACTCAATTGCTGTGATTATGTAGCGAAGCAAATGTACATTTAATTTGACTGGTTTAAACAGTTAGTAAACAAATAATAAAGTTAAACGTTATCAAATTTTATAGGAACATTAAAATTTCTAACAATTTCGATTTTGCAACATCGGAGCAATTACTTTTACTGAGAATAAGAAAAGTAGATTTATTGGCAGAGCCGGATGTAGAATTTGGATTAAAAAACAGATATAGAAAAAAGGTGTTTCGAGAAAAACGCGTTTTAAGTTTTAATCAGCTATTTCAGCTAATTATCCTTTACGAAAAACTCATTTTGTTCCATTTGATTTTTAGAATTTTTAGTTTAATGTGAATTTCTCTTAATGTAGTCCAAGTGTTTGCAACAATTTCGGTATATAAAGGTTTTCACATGATCCGGTTTTCACATTTCTCCTCTAGATCCGCCGCTTCTTAAGAGTTTTCTAACCTTTGGAAAAAAAACTGCTGGATGTACAATATTTGTACTAAGTGAACATTACACACTAATAGCCTTTTCTTTTCTCGATAAAATGTTGCATTTTTTCCGCGCCGTGAGAGGGCTGTCAAATTTCGTGTTCTTTTCTGAAAAAGAGTATTGTGTTCTTTTCTAAAAAATGTTCTGAGCGGGGAAAAATGTAACACTTTTGCACTTAATTAAATGACGGGGTGAGAATGTTGCCCTGCAAATTTGCTGATTCTGACAAAGTATTTTTTATGTTCTTTTCTTGCATTAAAAAGGCAATATTTTGGCAGGATTGAGGGCAACATTGAAAATTGGTGGCAAAAAAGTGCAAAATTTTTGTCAAGAAAAGAAGACGCCACAGAAAAAATTTTTCAAATCGAGTTATATTTGAACTAGTAAATTAACTTTTAGTGAACTCATTACTGCTATCTGGAAGATCCTAACGGGTTAATTTGAAAATTCGTAAAAAAAAACGTGTCAAATGGTCACTTTAGGCGCTAGGGGTGGTTTTCGGTTCAGTTGCATAAAAAAAAACTGGGTACGCCATTCGCTTAAGCGGCCTATTTTACATAGGAATAGATATCTGAAATTTTTTTATGTGCATGATAAATGTTTTTTCCATACAAGATTCCAAGCCCATTATAAAACATCCTTTTAAATTACGCTTTTCGGAGTAGCGCATTCAGTTTTCACAAATTAAAATTTTTTTTTCATTTTGTTTGGCTTTTAGCACCCTATTTTCATATTTTGCTGTCGCAAGGAAAATCTGAAATACTTTGGCAAAATAGGCCATCTATATAGATATATATTTATATATTTTTGAACGGGGTTTTTCAAAATTTGCACTTTTCCTTCGGTTTACTCTAACTTTTCTTTGTGTCTTTACCAAAATTTAATACAAGTTAAAATGTTTTTAATGAAAATTTTCAGTTTTCTTTTCTGTCTACTGTACACTTTTCTTGAACTTTTCTTTGTGTCTTCTCCACCTATTACCTTTAGGGTTTTTAAAAGTATTTTATTGAACATTTTCACTTCTGTTTCTGTTTGCTTTTTTATTGCGATGGCATCGCAGTCTACAGCACAACAAATATCTTGTGAACTTTCAATTCAATGTTATCAGGCTCGAAGGACCATGTTCGGGGATGCAGAGTAGCGTGCCCTTTTGCTTAATGATTTTATTGAATGTTTTTAGAAATATAAAAAGATTTGTTTGTTTTATATTGAAATTCAATTTATTTTAAATAATTTAAAAAATAGAAAAGAATCGACGACTTGTTTTATAGAGATATGAAAGATGAGTGTCTATTCAATTTTAATATACAAAAATTATAAATTTTTAAGGAACGTTAAGCGCCCAATGTTGCTACATGTAGCGGAAATATGGTATACAATATTTACATCAATATATATATATATAACCAAATTTATGATACAAACAATATATACAAGTTGTTCAATCGAATTCTATGAGGTTCATGTCCTCAACAAGGTAATTTTTAATAGTTTTGTAGGGCATTTTACTGGTAATTTTTTAGGTTTTTTATAGTCAACAAAATCCGAGCCCTGATTACACTATGCAACAATTTGAGGGTCAATGTCTAGGGACAAAACCAATCCAATCTCAAACGATAGTATTTGATCTCAGTAACAAAAGCACCAATTCCTTTTTGCTCCACCACGCTACAATTTTTTTTTAAAGTGGTTTAAAATTTTTATTTTTGGGTCAAAAACCTAATTAAACAATGAGAAAAATCATATAAAAAATTGTATTTAAGGTGGTTCTTGTCTTCGGTGACCTATATTTAAATTTTCCGAGGAATATTTCCTTAGAACATTTTAACCCATTAACTCCCACAAAAATGGGTTGTTTTGGGCCCTTTTCTTAAAAAGTTTTTCTAAGTTTAAGGGGAGGTGAAGGGTTAAAACATTTCACAAAATATTCTCCAGTAAATTTCACTAAGGGCCACGGAAGACAAGAAGTCTCTAGGAGTTAAAGGTAACACATAAAAAACGAAATTAAGTGTTAAGAAATTTATTTGTAAACATATGAATATTGCAACGTGCGATATTAAGTATGATTAGTAATAGCCTTGTAATATGGAACGTAGAAACCTTTGGCAGCAGAGAATCATTTAATGATATACATATTAAAAAGTAAATATTCGTCACAAAGGAGGCTGTTGGTATTTTTGATTCTTAACCAATTAAGTTATCAGGTTGAAATTTTAGTATGTGTTAGCAAATATTTATTAGAAACATATAGTATAAGGATATGCAAGAATCCTTTATTTTTTTGTGATTTTAACGTTGCTCAAGAATATTTACGTATAAAAATTAAAATCCACATTTTTCATATACTTTTCTTCTAAAATTATCTTGATGCGCCGAAGGCCCTGGCAGCTAGTGCTTCTCTAAATTAAGTAATTTAATGATTTATCATTATTTTTCTTGTAATAAATAAATAAATTATCTTGATAATATTTTTTTGGAAACTATAAACTATAGCATCCCCTTTCATTTGGTGGGTATGCATAACTAACATTATCCTTCAAAAATTTCATATGTTGTTAATATTTTTTATAAAATTGAGTTTTTGCAAACTATAAAGCCAAATGAGCCCAGAATCAGCTGCAAATAAACTGAATATATAGATTTGCTATGTTTGACCTCTACTTTCTCCTGTGTATCAACTACTTCATATATGGAGCCAAAAGTTGATTTTAATCTCATGGTATCTTATAATAACTTTCAACTACAAAATTATCTGCAGCCAAAAACGAGAACACTCTTGATAACGTTATTGCATTATAACTTCTGATGTTGTAAATGTTGCTTGAATTTTATTAAAATTTTGCTTTTCTTGAACAATTTAATAATAAAGACTATTGAATTTAGAATGGTAATCTGAAAGTCAAAAGAATATACAGAATCACGTGAATCGCAACTATTGGGGACAGAAATGGTAAAAACTTTTAAAATTTAAATTAAAAATCGATAAAGGTGTGTGATACCGATTTTTAAGGCCATGGGATAAATGAAAAAGTAGAATTCACCAGCAGCCTTCTCTCCTCTGCTCTTCGTACAGGCTATATTTAGTTTGATTAATTAGAGATTGTTTGAAGGCATCATCACTTACGTTTAATTACTTATTTTCTCAGATAACTAAGTTACATCTACTCTCCTTAGAAAGACTCGCTAAGAGGAACACCTCACAACGCATGCTTGTGGTCCAACGAAATTTTACTTTCAAACAAATTTTGTTGGAAATCACGGTAACTATTTATTTTATTTTATTTTATTTTAGATCAATGTGAGTGATATTTGAGAAAATGCCCAAAAAAATTCGATCCCTTAAACTTCGTTTTGTCTAAAATTTCGAGACATCAACTTTTTCCATAATATTACTGTTATTCGATTTGACACAAAAAAATTACGCAATGATCTGAAAGGTTTGTCACTACTTAGAAGATTTTTGTGTGTGTGCCGAAATGAAACAATTCAAATCTAACTTTATTAGGTAAAATTGACCTGCAAGTGAAATCTTTTAATCGAGGTTTTTTATATTAACTATTGAAGTAGGTCTAAGAACTACCTATTAACATTGATTAATAATTATTGTACCTATCCGGGATCTGAAATCGGTAAATGGCCATGATTTATTTTCAAACAAAGACAAGGACACAAATTTGATCATTTTGCGGCATTTGCTCACAATTTTTAACCAGATTTCTAAATTTTATTAGAGTGGTTGTGTGTAGGGTATTTTGTTGTTCAGTTTTGACAACATCCTCAACACTCCTTTATAATGGCAATTTGGTATGATATAAGAAAAAAAAATTTGTTTGTGCATTTGTTGCATTTTATGATGCTGCTAAAAATTTATTGCATGTATAACATTAAAAAGTATCGAATTTTCATATAAAATATTTAATTGTTGAATGAGTTATCGTTGGGCAAGTGTGGAGTATGTTCATCATATGGTTGGAAACCATTTTCATCGGGAACATACTGAATCGATATTGGTGGCTGTTCGCTGCCAGCGTCCTTGACAACACTGCAAAGTAAGTTAAGAAAAACAAGTAACATTACTGCTCGGGAACATTGCAAATTGATAAAGCACAAAATAATCAATCATCGGAAACAGACTTCAAAATTTCAACATCTGGCCTGGCTAAAGCAAATGCGAAAAGAGCAACGAAAACGATGAGGAACTGAATTAAATTTTTTGATACTTTGTTGTCCCGTTAAAAACTGAACACTTTATGAATGTATTTGATATTGAGAACGAGCTATTTATGTTGTAGACTGAATTAGAGATGATAATAAAGATTTTAAACTAACAAAATTTAGAACATGTTTCATTTTAGCAGGTATTTATATGTTTTTCTTAGATTTAATAAAACGTTCCAAGTTTGCAGACTTACAAACTAAAAAGCTGTAAATCACATCATAAGTTTCGTGTTATTCAACTATAATGGAAATAATCTGGGTTTGGAATTTTAAGAATGGCGTTCGTGATGGTGGTGATATCATAAAGTTACTTTTAATTAATTTATTAAAATCACTGTTTAAAATCTAATCAAATCCTGTTTAATGATTAGAATTCAATTGCTGTGATTATGTAGCGAAGCAAATGTGCTTTTAATTTGACTGGTTTAAACAGTTAGTAAACAAATAATAAAGTTAAACGTTATCGAATTTAATAGGAACATTAAAACTTCTAACAATAACGATTTTGCAACATCGGAGCAATTACTTTTACTGAGTGTTAGTGTAGTGTTATATTTCGAAATAAATGTAATTTCACAGAAACCCTGGGCTAAGTGCAACGAATACTTGCACTAATATTGATAAACTGACCCTCACAATATCGGGAATATCACGGAAATCCAAATGGGTAGTTTTATATGAGTTTTTTGTATGGGGAATAATATCAAAATTCTAATTTGTATTTATACATGATTTATTTCATAAATTTCTAAAAAAAAAAGTTAAGCAAAATCTCCTAAATTTACATATTTTTTCGATTTCACTGAAAATATTTTTTTATGGTCTAATATCGCTCATCCTTAAATAATCATGACCACAAAGAACAACTAAAAATCATAATTATATAACGGTGCTAAAAGTTTAAATATTAACAAATTATGTAATGTTTTAACTGATCTCACAGTAACGACTTTATTATTATTTTTTATGCTATTTACAAAATATGTATTTAAGTTCGTTGAAACACAAAATGATATTCTCTTTTTACATTAATTTTGGTCAGATCTTAAGCGTGTGGAATATCATCGCCATGGGCTATGAAACCATCCTCATTGGCAGTATAGGTAACGGTGTGGGTGTGTCCTTCCTTATCAACGAATGAGTATTGTCCTTTGACTTGAAGAGCTTCGTGGTCAGTGCCGACATTTTCCAAATGTCCCTCGGAATCGTGGGATGTTCCGTCACTTGTTGCGAAGCCGAACTTGTAATTTTCTGGTTGAACATCAGAATCGGAACGCACAATTTCGGCATCTGGACGTGCCATAGCGACGGCGAAAAGGCAAGCGAAAAGAATGATGAACTTCATATTTGTTAATGTTATCCCGTTGACAGTTAAAAACTTAAGATAATTTCTCTGAAGAATGCACTTCATTTTATACAAATTCAGACGAAATGCAAATTCTACAAATATCATCAATGTGTTAAGCATCTAAACTGCGCCTTAGATTAGCATATAAGTTCGTGTTGTTTCCAGTTTTTTTTTTAAGAGAAATTAATAGAAAATAAATTAAATATTTATTAATTTGAAGCTCTAGAAATTTATGTTAATGCCAAAACGGTAGATGCATATACCAGTTTTGGGTCTATGCAAATAATCAAACGAGAGCGTTTGCTTTTTGAATGATACATGTATAACATGTTCATCTTCAAAAATCATTTACCCTTTTATAATATCGAAAGTTATTTTATTGAATTGCATATTGCTAAATCTTTTGGTTTTATTAAACTAAATAATTGTGAAGATAACTAAATAATTGTGCATAAATAGTCTAATTCTCGTTGAATATGGTATAGTCTCTTTTGTCGTTCAACACAAAAACAAGTCAATTTCTCCACTTAAAATGAAATTCGTTATTGTTCTCGCTTGCCTTTTCGCCGTCGCTTTGGCACGTCCCGGCAATGATGTCGAAATCAAGCGTTCCGAATCTGATGTCAATCCTGAAGGTTTCTCGTTTGGATATGAAACCAGCGATGGAACATCTCACGATTCTGAGGGAAAAGTAAAGGATATTGGTTCCGAGCATGAAGCTATTCAGGTCCATGGATCTTACTCGTGGCATGATGATGAAGGCAAACCACACACAATCACCTATACTGCCGATGAGAATGGTTATGTAGCCCATGGAGAAGATGTTCCACACGCCTAAGATGTTTCGTTAAGATGACCAAAGCAGTTGTGAAAAACATTGAACTATTTGGATGTGAAAGAACCAAAATGTTCTGTTACTAGAATTAATAAAGATAATGAAAATACAAAAAATATTTTGTTTCACTTATTTTACATTAGAAAAAAATCTAATCATAATTTTGAAAGTAACACAGTGTTTTAAATGTTAACAGTAGAATATTGATTCCTTAAGATCTGTTCTTGAAGATCAAAACTCAGAACAATTTCATAAGAAATCTCAGACCGAATTCAGACAAAAAACCAAATCTAAAGTAAGACTCAAATCAGACAATATTCGCATTTTTACGAAAAGCTTGACGATTTCATTTTCGATGGCAACACACATTAGGAGAATTTGCCTGTTCTTGAGATGAATGCGGTCAAAAATCTGTAAGATAAATTAACCCTCAAATGCATGCATTTTTTTTGTTAAAAAAAAATTGTTCTTAGTGTAATTTGATGCTGTAGATGCCTCAAGGCGGATCTATGCAGTGCTCACCAGTGCAAATTAATGGCTTGAAAAAAATAAGTTCAAACGGAGAATTGTAAAGCTTGTAAAATATTTTATTATTTTAATGTTTTAAAACAAGAAAACCAAAACCAAACCAAACCAAAGCCAGCATATGGTGTATTTAGATTAAAAAATATTGGGGGTTTAGAATTACATTTCTTCCACAAGTAACTCAAGATTAGCTTTTTTCGAAATAAATTTTTAAATTCAGTACTGTTATTGAGTATTTCGTGTGCTGTTCCATCAAACTCACAAATCGAATACTCAGGTACTTCTTCGCAAAAGGAATTATGCCACCAAGACACTGCTTTACTCACCTGAATATTTTTAGGTTCAGTTGGGAGCTTTCTACTTGATAAAAAAATTGGTTTCCTTCACGGATGATATGTTCGGTGTTGATGATGTAAGTCCCAAGTCCATTTATCCATTATCCGAGTTGCACGCTATCTTTAAGCCTGGAATTACTCCCAAAGCCCACCTCCTCCTCATCACTCTCATAGTCTATATTATACATTTCTTTTAATAAATCTTCAGTTTCCTTTTTTGTCATCTTAGACACATAGAATCAGCGTTTCTCTTTCTAATTCTGCATTTTTTCCTAAATAAATTGCCAATTGAATTCAAAAGTAGCGACTGATTTTTATCATGTGCAATGCATAGGTCCGCCATTTTATTATTTATTCTTCACTATAACTTAAAAAAATATACTGTAAAAAAATACTTCACGGCCACAATTCCTGACTCTTCATTTTAAAATAACCACAACTTTTGAACTAGTGTTTCTAAAAAAAATTCTTTTTGAAAATCTCTCTAAAAACTAGTAAAATAGTCGATTTAAAATAAATTTACATCGGGGTTTTAATTGAGAAATATATCGCTCCTTCGGTGCAAGACCGTCATAACTCAAAACTACATCATTCCGAGTAAATACAATTTTAAAGTTTATCATTACTGCCATTTCAGCGTAATAAAAATTTTTGATGCTGTATTCACATATTTTGATAAACAGTTTGTAAGCTTTAGTTTTGTGAAGAAATTAAGTATTTCGAAATGAACATGTAGGATTTTTCAATCAAATAAAAATTTGCATTTCGACATACGACGTTCTTACAACATAAAACAATATTCGAGTGTGTCATAACTAGTGTCCGACCGAATATTCGGTTTCGGTTATGGTTTCGGCCAAAAATACGGTTCATTTGTACCTATACCACAAAATGTATTTTTTTTAGTGCCTTTAATATATATTTTCTTTATTGTTAAAATAATATTTTTGTTATTTTATGTATACATATATAAGTATGTATATTAGGGCGTACCAATTTGTATGGATGAATTTTTATCGGAGTACCGACAGAAGAGTTCCATATTCTATGACAAAAAAAAAAATGGAGCTTACCCCCCGTAAAATTCGTAGAAGTTAAAGTAATATTAAAAGTAACTATCGATTTTTATTCAAATAACTACAGTACGTAGTACTGAAACTTCTTCGAATTTTACGGGGGGTAGGATCCATTTTTGCCATACTTTCTTCGGCAAAGTTGATCAGAATCGAATATAGAATTTTTCTGTCAACGTACTTTTCAAAAAAAAAAAAAAAAATTGGTACGCCCGAATGGTTTTGGCCGAATATTAGAAAAATGGCCGAAAAAGTCGGTTTCGGTCGGACACTAGTCATAACACAAAATATGTCTTTCTTAATGCGTAAAAAACACACTATTTCTGTAGTTATGACCAGCGATGACCACCAAAAATAATTAAAGAATGGCTCTTTAATATAATAACAAAAATTACAACCTCATGATGGCCTAAGTTATTATATAATTTGGTACGAATTATTTTTTAAAATAAGCTTTTATTAAATTAATGAATTAAAATAAAATTACTGCTTGAATTGATATGAGATGAATATCAGCTATCGACTTACTTCCATCTATAAACTGTCTCGAAGAACGTGGTCTGGTAAAGTGACTTTCAATTCTTGGAATAGTGTCAATGTGCTCCTTAATACCAGTTTGTATTGCCGGATCTAGTTTCTTATGGTGTTTGTGCTTACCTCTTTGATCACTTTTGAGATCAGTGTTGCGATTGAGAGTACGCATTTTTTTTTTTGAGTTACGTTTTAAGCTGCGCAACGCCACACATATGAAAATATAACGCTATCTTAATTTAAGGCCCTAACACACATTTTTAATATTTTGTAGGAGCAAAAAACATTTCCAAACATTAATATACTTAGTACTTTTTCTTTTCAAAATTGCTATACTAACTAAAAGAAAGTGACATATTACATAAATAAAAAACCAAGACATGAAGTGAAGTCATGACTTTCAAAAATTAACACTTAATATAATTTTCTCCTAAAAAACCTTAAAAAATGTTTGCTCGAGAGGCAGGAGGAAACGTTTAATCCCAATGCATCAGAACCTCGATTTTAGAAAAGAGCTTTTAGGTCCTAGCAAAAAAAAAGATAGTGATATATAGTAAAACATACAACACAATTTTTGTAAGTTACATTTTGGTATTGAAAAGCACGTTTTGTTCCAAATTTGGCACTTTTATAAATTTGTTAATCGCAACACTGTTCGAGATTGCCATTGTCAGTTCTTACAACACGATATTTTCGAAGAACTTTTCAAACTATTCTTTTGAGGACTCGTAGCAAATCGTAACGATTTTTGTGCCTCATTAGCCTCATCTTCAGTGCACCTAATTTCATCGCTACTCAGATAATGAAGAACCTTCTACCGATAACGTTTCCTTGGGAAATGACATGACTATTTGTGAATGGAATCAGGAAGTAAATGGCTTAATCCTAACGATCGTACATTTTTTTGTATAAATAAAGTACTAACCGAAAATAATTCGTTTTAGTTTTCCAGTATTGATTGCACATTTGCAGCAATAATAACGCATTATGTAATAATAAAAAGTTACTAATTGAAAACAAAAGTTACAAATTGAAAGACAATAACGGCATATCACAACATATCAGACAATGTAACAGATTTTTTTTTGCGTGAATAAGGGGATATTCAATTTTAATACAAATTAACTCTTCGTTTTTATACAATGCGTTACTGTTATATTTTTTTAGGGGGGGTTTTCATTCGAAGAAAATTGACATTGACTTGCCATTACTGATGATGAGCCCGACCTCAAAACAATTACCAAAAATACTAAAAATAGTCAGAGGCTCATTTTTTTCAATTGATTATCAGTGGGAATTCGGGCCATGATAAGGAATCCGGATGAGGTTGGCTTATATTACTTAAATTCGTGTAGTTACTGCATTGAGAGAGGTCTTCCGAGTCGGGGTGCTCTGAGCAGTAATGGGTTAAAGAATTAAATACATTTTAAGATTGTTTCTTAGAACTCTGTAGCTGATCCATTACTACTGCCCTACATGGGCTTTGCGAATAAAATGTTTCCTAGTGTTTGTGAATGAACTTTTTATACGGAACACGAATCTGAGTTCAAAAATTTCCCATCACTCTACGTTTTAGAAAAAATGGAATGGAAAACCCTAAAATAGAATTTTTGGCCATTTTTTTTAATTGGAGAGCTGAACACTGGCGTGCTACAAACTTCGAAATCCAGAAATTATAGGCTGAATCATGCCCTTCCAAATGAGCCCTAAACCCGAAACTGTAAATCAAAAACAGTTACTGACCTAGAAAAACTATAAATGCAAAATTGCTCAGCATCACCTTCTCTTTTTGTATCCAAAGTCAAACCTCATGTCAAAGAAAACAAATCGGATCTGGTCGCATAGTGTAACTAAGATTTCAAGTTTATTTTTTTATATTTGACTTTTTTGAAAGAAACCGATGGAAGCCAAAAATATTTAAAAACTGTTCAATAGATTTTATTTTGACTTTTTTTCATCCACTGGCAATTAATATCAAAAAATAAAAGAAAGCTTCCACATTCCGGGGGGAGGTTAGAACCCCCAATGATTGAAAATTTTTTTTAAACTTGAATATTTTTAAGAATAAATTTCAAAATACTTCCAGATAATTTGAAGAATTGATTTCCCACAAGTCTTGTAATACAATAATCTAATGAAAAATTAACCCTTTCGTGCTCACTATCTAATTTTTATCTTGTAAACAATTTTTAAATCACTTGACATTTACGCCAAGCAACTTTAACTAACTTATGACACATTTATCGGAATACATTATTTTAAGGGATTTTGAAAATAGTTTTATTTGACAAAATGGCGGACGATTGCACATAAAGTACCGATTTTTAGGCAAAATCTTTCACTATAATGCCGATAAAAAAAAACGAAACCACTAAAAAAAATCCTGCAGCAAAGACTAGATAAGTAATAACCATAAAAAATTTAAAGTCATTGGTTGTCGATATATTTTATTTACCGATTTTAAAAACATGGTTTCGAGAAAAACGCATTTTAAAGTTGAGCAACGACTTGTTCTACCTGTCCGATCCGGCTGCTCAGTGGCAGTAAGCAGCCATTATTTTTTTGAATTTTTTCTTGAAATTTTCACCAGACATTCTTAAGCTTCAGGGAAAACCAAAATTTTTCTGACCACTTTTTTTTTTACTTCTAGGTCATATAATAATCTAAATCGGATTGATAAAAAAGCTTCCGCTGAACAATATTTCAGCTGATATAACCTTTGCCAAATTTATGCTCATTAAAAACAAGTCATACTGTTCAGACCTGGCAACCGAACCTGTACTGATTTGTATATAACTGCTGGTACGTGTGTAGATCATGGCTATCAGTAGCAAGACAAAAACAAAAAAAAAGAAGAAGAGGATATAAATACATGCATATAGACAATTATATATTTATAAGCAAACAAAAATAATAAAAACCGGTCGCAAAAAAATCAAATTTTTGAATCCAATTTCAATTAAGCGCCACTTTTAGAGATGAGCATTTATTGAAGTATAGCGAGAAAAAAAAGTTAAATTTTATTTTGTTTAATAATTAAAACAATCGAAAGTGCTTTCGCATGGAATTTGAATTTTTGAAAATTTAAATTACTCCGAAACAAGATTGTGCAAATAAATGACAATAACGACAATGATGCTGACATCACCTCCGCCACCGTTAGCGTCGCGCCATCGAAATCCTATAAAATCAAATTATGAAACACAAACTTGTATTCTAATTAACAAACTAAAAACTTAAAAAGTCTGATACATTATCTAATTTTGGGCAGCGAAATGGATAAAGTCATTTCTAACAGAGAATATGCTAATTGAATGCCGACTTCAATAAATACTTATTCGTATTTCAAAAAGATGAAATAAAAAATTCACACAAAAGCAAACAAACAAAAATCTAAAAGAAAATAAAACCACATGCACATCATGTATGACAAATAGATTTGGCAACCCTGCGCAACGAGTTCTCGGATTTCTGGCAATGACAATTGTACAACAAAAAAATAAATGTCATAAGTTCTTTTTGTTATTTTTCTAATAACTTTTATTATATTTATGTGCAAAAAAAAAAACTGGAAATAATGCAAAGTTATATGCATATGCAAATTCTCCTAATATTTCTTCGAACTATTTTGCATGAAAGTAGATAGTTTTGAAATTTTGTACGGCAAGAGTCGAGCATATAAAAAGCGGATGCAAATGTGTTAACAGTATCCATTCAGTTTCATATTTTCGAAGGAACTCCACACAACAAAACAAAAAACAACAATCATGAAATTCGTTATTGTTTTCGCTGCTCTCTTCGCTGTCGCTTTCGCCCGTCCCAATGACGTACAGATTACACGTCAGGACTCTGATGTCCAACCTGAGGGCTTCAAATTCGGCGTTGAAACCAGCGATGGTTTTAAACACGATGCTGAGGGTCAATTGAAGGATGTTGGCTCTGACCACGAAGGTATTGTTGTTCATGGATCATATCAATTCGTAGCTGATGATGGCAAGACATACACAGTTACCTACACTGCCGATGAGAATGGTTTCCAACCCCATGGTGATCACATTCCATCTCCTTAAGCGTAGTATTAAAAAAAATTATATATATATATATAAAAAAAAGAAAACTTAAACTTGTTGAAAATGCAAATAAAGCGAATAAAATTATAATTAGTGTAAGTGTTTTTTGTCCTCAAATACATTCATAGAAAAATATCCCGAGGTCACTAAGATTTTCAGTAATATGTTATGGCTTTCTTTGTGATTTGATTGTGTGTGTAAAACACTAAGCTAACAATTCTCATAAAATGTATTTCACCAACCACTAGCAAAGAACATTTATTTAACATGCAATTACATCAGAAATGAATGAAATCTAAAGAGAAATTAAAGAAAAACTGTTAAATTCCATTCCATATTATTTTTGAAGGAAATTCAAAAACTAAAACTGTTTTCTGTAGGTTTTTCTTTAAGTACTTAATTCCATTATCATTGAACTTGGGTATTTCAAACTTCTCACACAGTTTATTGACATCTTTATGGGCGAGGGATTACCGAATGATAGTTGAACGGATCAATTTGTGAAGAATAATGTGGCTGTTATTGAGATTATTGCTACTGATATCTATCTGATTACACAACTCAATCTTTATTTTTTACACTCTAAAATTTGTATTCAAATGGTTTAAAAATGATTCAAAAGTCAATAGAGATATTCGCATTCATTCATCTTGTATGAGTAACGCTCGTATCTTTTTTCCGACCAAAAACTGTATATTTCTACCAAAAATTTTTAAAAAACTGTAAATCGATTTGAAAAAAATTGTATATTTCGCGGTATCAACTTTTTTCAATGAAAATTAACCAGGAAAGCAATTTATCCATCATCTAAATCGTCTTCGTTCTCCATTTCCATATCTCCTTTTGCAGTTGTATTGAATTTGTGCTTGGAAGAAATTTGACGGAGCGATTCCGGCTTTGTTATGAGGTATTTATAGAAATCAACGCATGGATATTTCAAGTTACATTTGACGATAAGAATCGCTTTCAATGTTTTTACTTCTTTCAAAGATATACTTGCAACGAGTTGCCCTTGTTCTCTGACACGTTTTGCATTGTGATTTTTTCTTAGCATAAACGCGGTATTTTTGTAAAAAAAGGCGGTATGCGGTTTTGGAGTTGAAAAAGCGGTATACTACCGCGAAAAACTGTATAGATACAAGCGTTATGTATGAGTTATATTTTCAAACGAACCTTAAGTTTTATGTCGAGTCCAACCGGCAAAGTGAAAAGCTTTTCTTAGACAATTTATTAAACCTAGAATACTATAGAGATATTTTTGGCTTTAAATATTAAAGTTGGTTATAAGGACCTTTGTAAGTAAAACGACTAGAATTTCTCTTTAAAAAAAAATGATTTTATTCCAAAAAGGCTGAAAAGTATTCAATGTGCAATAAAAGAAATAAAAAAAATTTAATTTTATTTACTATAACAAAACAATTAGAATAAAAAATAAATATACTTTCCCTCATATTATTAAATAAAATACACACAACTTTCTCGTCCAATTTATCGATGTATTGAGTCTAACTCATTCTCGGAATTTTGTAACTTTTGTCGGTGGCTTTAATTGCTTTTCTTCCCATGATTAGTGTTGATTCGATACTTTTACTCATTACTTGTATCGAATAAAAGTATCGATGCTACCGAAAATATCGGAAAAAAGTATCGAATATGTGCTTGTATCGAATACTCGTTTAAAGAGACAAATTACTCTTTTTTTAAGTGGTTGTCAAGAAAAATATTCAGGCCAGAACGGCCCATTATGATACAACATGGTTGAGCCTACAGTTTACACCACTCAACACGAGTTTTTCGCCAATAAATCATGGTTTTGAGGTATTCATGAATCATATAGAAATTACGTTAATTTAATTTAGCAAATCGCCAGAAAATTTATAATAGAAGGAAAACTAATCAACAGATTAAAGCTTGTTAAAAATATTTTATTTTAATGAAAAGGTTTCAATAAACATTATGTTCTACATGCATGGCCGGAAATATCTTCTAGAACTTCAATACTGTACTGCAATATTGCCTTACATTGAAATATTGCAATATGGACTGAAATATTTTGAATAATTCTGCAGTAGCATTTTGAAATATATTATTGATTGCTGTAAAATATTGTAAAATGATCCACAATTTTAAATATTGTATTGCGATATTTCAGTTTTTTTAAATAAATATTTTCCTAAAGTATCGAGTATCCGATACTGACCCTTTTTTCCGATACCAAGTAAAATATTTATGTTAAAATAACCTTCATTCTTCTCAGCACTTTTTTTCGGTGTATTTTCTGAGTGAAATTTCTGAAAATTTAACCAAAGAAAATCTTTTAAGAGCAACTTCAGTGAAGCTTTGCATGAGCTAAAATGGCAAATGAATGTTAATGATAAAAAACGGGAGGCCCACTCGGAACAATTGCGTATCCGTTTTATAAGGTAAATATTATATTGTAAAAGTTGAAATGAACTTTTTTTTTTTTGTGCAAGCTCAGTATGAATCATTGAATTAAAGTGAACGTTGAAAATAAGACAATATTATCAGAATATTTTCTTTATGAATGGCACCATGGCTTAGAACACCACTAGTCTGATTCGGTAGAACCCCTACCGCAATCAGTAGCAGTTTTGTTACATAAATAAAATTTAAATAAATATTTTAGCCCATCGAAACCGTAACAAATCAAGAAGAGAAAGCTCAAAATAGCATTTGAATTTGTATTTATTTTCTTACCCCAATTACAGTTTTTCTTCAAAATATAACTTCTTGCCCTTAAAAGTCAGTCTGAAATTTAATGGGCCATCGGAGACCCTCATGTGGCCCTCAATGAACAATTTTTAAGAACTTGTTTGGTACATTTTTATTAGGAAATCCTTTAAAGGGCAGAAAAAGTGGTTTAGTATTAACCATTTACATAAATCTTTCTTGATCGTAAAGAAACCAAAGGCAGGATTCGTATTTGCTGATTTCCTTTTTAAAAAGTTTCCATTAATAACATTACGATCGCCGTTAACCCATAAAAAACTTAAACTTTCGAAGAAAGTGAACAAAAATTTAAAATTATGAAAAATTTTTGAGTAAATAGTTCGCACCACAACATATTCAAAATTTGGGATATTTGGCCAGAAACTATAGTAACTGAAAATAATTTTAAAAAAATAATGTTTCTTTACTCTGGTGATTGCACCAAAAAAGTAAAAATTCTAAATTTTTTAATAATGTGTAAACTTGACACTTATTACAAATTGATTGGGGAAATTATAACACCGCTAAATCGAGAGTAATCTATAAATAAAAGTTTGCCGTTATCCTCATGTGTGCTCAACTAAAGCACTATAACTAAAGCACAATCAATTCTCTTTTGCAGAAAACTGCAAAAACGTATTTTAGGGTCACCAAAACCACTGGTCCCGAAAAGGTTAAATTGTGCCCAGAATGAAAATAAAAACCTAAAACGCTGCAAAGAAATGTACGTGTTTTGTTTAACCTTGTAGCTGGAGATGCTTTGATATGTTTCTCTTTTTAGTAAATCTCACAAAAGAAAGATTAATGTGTTATTTGTTTTTTGCTTGTAAAAATTAAGTATTAAAAAAAAAACACAAATAGAGAAATATAATTCAAAACAAAAAACTTGTCGCCTCTGCAAACTAGTTCCCCGAAAACAAACAATTATGCGATACTAAGGAAATGGAATAAGCAAATTAATCAATTGTCACTGTGCTACTAACTAATTTTTATCAATACATACTCTTACTCTTATGTATGATACTTAACTAAATATGTATGTATGTATTATATATAATTAACTATTTTTCGAAAATATTTAAAGTTTCGCATTTGGTATAAAAAGAAATACAAAAAGCTTTTAATTATCATTCAAGTTCTTCTAATCAAACAGTGCAGTTTGCATCAAATAAACGTTACTTAAACAAATCACCAGCAAAATGAAATTCATCATCGTTTTTGCTGCTCTTTTCGCCGTCGCTTTGGCCGCACCTGCAGCATCGGAAGCTGAAATCACCCGTCTAGAATCCGATGTGCAGCCTGAATCATATAAATTTGGATATGCCACCAGTGACGGTACATCCCACGACGAGGAAGGACAATTGAAGAACATTGGCAGCGAAGATGAAGCTATCTCCGTTCATGGCTCATTCTCTTTCGTAGCTGATGATGGTCAAACATACACAGTCAACTATATTGCTGATGAAAATGGTTTCCAACCACAAGGCGCTCATATACCACAACCTTAAATATTGGATTTTAATTTCAAAAAAGTGTAAAAGAATTGATTTTTTGTTGATTTTTGTTTTTGACTCATGAAAGTATTAATTAAAAATGTAATTAATTCATTTTAAATTTTGGGTTACTTTTCTTTTTTTAAGTAAAGATGCTAAGAATCTCTATTCTTTTTGTACGGTATACACATAGTTGCAAAGGAAGTTTGTGCAATTATTATTAGAAGTGAAAAGTTGCCTAGAAAAGAATTTACAAATTTTTGTTTAACCTCTCAGCTTTGTAAATAAGATTGGGACCATAGCTGGGTAAATTTAATTACATTACATTCCCGACGCCTAGATAAGCAATTCCTTGTAATTGGTACTTAAATGTTTTCAATTCCTTGGTAATGAAATTGATAAAACTTTCAATTCCATTACAAGGAATTGTAATCGGTAATTAAAATTTGTAAATTCCTAGGTAATGGAATTGGAAAAATTTTCGATTCCATTACAGGGAATTGTATTTTGTAATTAAAAATATAACAATTCCTTAAAAGAATTGAAAATGTAATTGAATAGAAAGGAATTTAATATTTAAGTGTAATTAATTACTTTCTTGGAATTAAATTCCAATTTAGTAGGAATGATTCCTCGAAAGTAATTGATTCCTTTTTAGTTGAATTCCAAAAGAGCAAAAAAAAAATTCTTCTAATAAGTCTTTACGAGAGAAGTGATCCAAATTTTATACGTAATGGCTTATTACCCAACGGGCCCGATTGTCAGTAGCTCGCCTGAGGAGTATTAGGCCAGCACTTGTTGTTTTTGTTTTGTTAACGAACACTTGCAGCCGAAAAGCAATCGTTTCCGAATCAAACGACGACAAGATCACCGTAATTTAAAATAACAAAACTGCTGACGCAAAGATTTCGTGAGAGGTCTTCTGGAGCATTTCGAAAAGAAGAAGAAGAATATTGTAGAGAAGGGCAGTGGAAAAAAGCGAACGTACTGCTGAAGCAATGATCTCATGAGAGGTCTTTCGAAGCAATCCATAAGGATTGTAAAATGAAGTGCTTTTTTTCAATGACATGCAATGTTAAAAACGCAATGGTGTGTCATACGGAGAGAAAGCGCCAACAGCTGACTCCGAAAGGCCTTTTGGAGTGTTTTTTTTCCGTTAGGTAGAAGCATTTTACAATGTTTTCCAAACAAAATTTTTTTTTTTGGTTTTTTGGAATTGAACTAAATAGGAATCAATTACTTTTTAGGAATCATTCCAACTAAATTGGAATTTAATTCCAAGTAAGTAATTGATTACACTTAAATATTAAATTCCTTTCTATTCAATTACATTTTCAATTCCTTTAAGGAATCGAAAATTTTTCCATTTTCATTACCTAGGAATTTAAAAATTTTAATTACCGATTACAATTCCTTGTAATGGAATTGAAAGTTTTATCAATTCCATTACTAAGGAATTGAAAACATTAAAGTACCAATTACAATTCCTTGTAATTGGAATGGAGATGGAATTTAATTCCTAAAGGAATCATTACTACCCAACTCTGATTGGGACAAACCTTCATGGATTGCCCTTAAATTTTGTAAATTTCTAGAAATATATGAAATGATCACGGGAGTAGTTAAATAATATAATATATATATTATTATTAGAGACTATGAAAGTGAAATCTAGTTGTTCATATTTCATAGTTTGACTTTACTTCATCCATACTTAACAGTTCAAGGTTTGTTAACGGGCTTAATGAAACGTCAAACGTTTTGTCAAAGCGACAAAGTGGCTAAGTCGCAACAATGTATAAATGGCAGGTAAATCATACAGCCGTTTCGGAACACGCCACGATTCCTCATCAGTAATCTTTGTGATGGTTCTTACTAGCATTTCAACATTATATATAAGTGTTTAATATTTGAAAACGTTACCAAGAATTACAATATTTTTAGTTTTCAAGTATTTTCACTGAACAGAAATGATGAATGAAACTAACACAACTGTTCTTTATACTTAATTTTATTGAAATTCTCATTGCAACTAGATATTAAACAGTTAGTTAATGACTTGTCTAGTTGTAGAAATGAGAGAGAGAACGTATAATATTACACTGAAAATGATTTTAGTACCATTTAACAGAATTATGCCAAATTTGTTTTATATATATTATAATTATTATTATGATATATTAAAACTAGCAGAGTTCAAAATTTCCTTACATGAAAGTTTTCCTAAATATCTGCAGATTTACCCATGAAAACTCCACAATACTCAACCTTTTTATGTTTAGAGATTATAAAAATGAAATATAGTTGTTTATTTTTACATTCATGACTTTTTAATTTATTTGATTGATTTTATTAGGCTTAATCAAAGAGATAAAATCACAACCTTTTTTATTTTATTTGGGTGTACTGTGTTTTTTTTAAAAGGAACCATGCCCTAGCCATCACGTGATCGCTGTAGCCTAGTAGTTAGTGTATTGAACTGCTATGCAGAGGTGCTAGGGTTCAAATTTCGACATGCCCAAAAATCAAAAAAATAAAAATTATTTTACACTTCCTTGGCTGGCAATGGCAAACCTCTAAGGATAAAATTTACCTAAGAAAAGCTTATCACTTAAAACTATTAAAACTGTTGGTCCCTTCCATTCGTGTACAAATATAACTCACACAATATGATTGGATGCAAAAGGCTCGGCGTAGGCCCTCCATGAGCTGTTGTGCCGTAATAGTAGTAGTAGTATGCCCTAGCCATCATACTCGTGACCTCTGAGATGATAGCCAAGCTCGCTGCAATAAAAACACCGATGCGACCATGAAATTTTATCTCACTTTTCTTTCTTTTCTCGCTGACTTTTTGTACGGCTTTGAAGTACTACGCCCAGATAAACAAAAGTTACTTATTTTTTAACTAGTTTGCATATAAGCGATAAATTTATCTTTAAAGATTTTGTTGTTGAGTCCAGACTTAAAAATATTGGTGCATAAGAAGTAAAATGGGATTTAACCTTAGTATGTACTCTTGAATATCATTGGGAATACTTGTTAAAGTATAATATAGTTAGTAGTATAGTAGTAGAGTAGTCTTTTCTCTAAAGAACATGAAAAATTTTCTTAATACCATAATTACTTTAATCTATCCGGAATTTTAATATCTTATCTCATTCCGAACCTATATATTTCACATATCATGAATTTCATTAATTTCAATTAAAAAAAAAACAGTTTTTATACCTTTTCCATGCCACAACCCAATAAATAAATGAATACATTTTTTTCAAATTCCTATGGGATAATTTGATACATATGAAAATTAACTGAACATTTTACTAAACATGTTTGAATTCTAGCGCTATCTGAAAGAAATATATACCAAGCTGCGATATTCATTAGAACGAGCTTTAACCCTTTATGACGCCGTGTTTCAGATCTGTAACATACCTAATGTTTTCTTACAAAATTCAACAGGCATGTTATTTTATTTTGTTGTGTATCATAACTGATAAAGTAGAAACTGGTGCAACTATTTTATGTTATTTGTAAGGTATTGACAATTGCTAACGTAATATATTTTGCAACCAATCAAAAAAATGCACTTACTTGACATTTTCTGTTGCAAATTAAAAAGTTATAACTTTAAAAAAGCATTAAACTATGCTATGGTTAGGTTAGGTTGGAGTGGCTGTCGAGAGACATATTTAGGCCTGAACGGCCCATTGTGATACCACATAGTTGGACCTACAGTTTAACGCCGATTCCAAACGGCGGTGTGACAATTTTTTATCGGCTTGGTGGTTTTGCCATTACCAACCAATGTGTGTACTTGTACACTATCTTATAATTCTCATACACTTCATATTGATAGTGAATATAAGAAAGTAATGAAAATTAACCACCAGACGAAGACGGGAATCGAACCCGAACCTCCCAAATGAAAGTGCACTATCCACTAGGCTATCGAGGTCGTCTATAAACTATGCTATACATATTTATATATTTTACTGCGGTGTTTTCTAAAAATGTGATAGCTTAATTTTCAAATAATCGATATTAATTGATAATTATGCACAAACAACAACAAAAATTTTGCTTTTGAATAAGTGGCATAACCAAATTTTTTTAAATAAAACCTTTTTATAAACATATGTGCAAAAACAAAAAAATACGTGTCTGTTTATTTCTTAATACGAATCGAACTATGTAATATTTTAAAAAATCCATAATCTTGCGTGACAAAGGGTTAAGAAAAAAAAATTTACTATTCGGGACATACCTAATGTACATAGTGGACAATAGAACATTGGGCCCCTGAAACGATGGCTGTTTGATTCCGTTTAAAAATTATTGATTCCATTCAATACTTTCTGCGAATAAAGAATTAAGATGGAGAATTCGTAAGTTATTTAAAGCCAATAACTGATCATTCATTTGTGAAATCGTACTTCGAAATCATGCATGCGCAGTCTCTTGTATAAAGTCTTTATCTAAGTAATTCATTGATATACTAGAAGTTATTTAGTTGAAGTCACTTGAATTCATTGAAGTCAATTCACTTCATTTTTAAAATCATAAATCTCAAATTAAATGAAAGACTGCAGTCATAAAACTGAATTCTTTCGCAATGAGTTCAATGATTGCAGCGCTCAAAATTGTTTCTTTATGTTACAGCTTTGCCTAGCATGCTGCCATTGAATCGTCAAGGCAGCAAAGCAGATTCAATATAATCCGCTGTCGGTTTATTTTTGACAATTTTTCTTTTGCTATCGAAGTAGTATGCGTAGACAATTGCTCCCACTTGCGGAATGGGAAAAGCATCTGCACTATATCCCTTACTAATGTATCCTAAAAATAAAGAACAGACTAGGGGCTCGTCACTGAATTTCCCTATCAAATATTTTTAATGAAAGTGAGAGTAAGACACCATTACCACTAAACTTTCAGTGGAAGTACAAATCAAAACCAACTACAACTAAACGTTTAGTGGTAGTGAAAATCAAATCCCACTGGTGGTAATTGGTTTTATTTGCACTATCACTAAACGTTCATTGGTATGAGGATTTGATTTCCACTACCACTAAAAGCTCTGTCGTAGTAAAAACTATAATCCAGTTAAAATACTTTGGCTAATTCTTTAACCTTCAAATTACTGTTGGGCGATTTAAATAAAAAATAAAATATTTGGATGGCCACAAAAACTAAAGCATTAAGTTAATTGTTTCGAAGAGTTCATTTAACTAACCTCAAATCTCTTCAGCTTAAAAAATGCATATAAAAAAAGAGGTGACCGTAAAATATGTTATAGCTTCAATCCGAGCATTCCGGTTAATTTTCCCCAATTTGTGTTGCCTCTGTAGGGTAGTTACGAAGAATAGTGATTTCTCTATTATAAATAATATTTTTTTGTATTAAATTTAATAACTGATTCTTATTTAACGCGCACTAATCTTAAAATAATTTCAATAACATGTTAAGTTCTATTGTGCTATATTTCATGTTTTGAAAATTTTCATTTTTAACTTATTACTTAAATGACAAAAACTATTTACAGCTATGAATTTATGAAGTTCATTACCTTAAGTTTGTAAAATCAAACTTAAGCAACTGGAATATGAGCGCCTTGTGGTTGGAAACCATTCTCATCGGCAATGTAATTCACCTGGTAGGTGACGCCGTCATCGCCAATGTACGAGTATGAACCCTGAACAGAGATGGCTTCATCATCGGTACCAATATTCTTTAAAACGCCGTTTTCCTGGAAAGTTTTGCCATCACTGGTCTCTACACTGTATTTCAAGGAAAAAAATTAATATAAATGGTTTTAAAAAAAACCTCAATAACTTACGCGAAATTGTAATTCTCTGGTTCTACATTGACATCATAACGCAAAGTTTCAGCATCGCGAGGTGATGCGGCGAAAGCAAATGCAAAAAGAGTAACAAAAACAATGACCAATTTCATTTTGCTTATTTTGTGGTGATTGTCTGTGGAAGCGTCTGCTAATGTTGAATGCTGTGAACTTTGTGAATAGCTCTTGGCTGCGGTTTACTGTTTTTATATACGAATATAAGCCACGCGTGTGCCAGCAAGAGTTACAATCTCTCCCACTGTATGCATGTAATATCATACAAGTTTAAAACCATTTATTTGTGTAGTTTTTGGTATTTTGTTATGTTTGAACTTCAAAAAGAAATTTAGATGCGATCATATGTTAATTTGTGTAAAATGAATATTAAATATACTAATGTTACAGCATTTACGATTATGTAGGTCTACAAAATTAGTCCAAACTAGTTTTATGTTCATTTTGAACTTGAATTTTTAATGTATATTTACACGTGAAATATGATCTAAAAATTTTCCAGAAATGATAAATTATTTGGATATCTATTTGAAAATTTTCATTTCTGTTTTCGATTTGTTCTTTTTAAAGTTTTTTCTCTAATCAACCGAATATCTCAGTATTTTTTTTTAGCATTGCCTTGCCAAAAATAACACTGAATCACAACAAAACCATTCAAACTAAACTATCTGGAATCCTTTTGGCCTACACTGTTTAAAAAAAAACATAAGAAAATAAAAGTGTTTTGTGTTTTTTTTTTAACAATAACCTTTTTTATTTAACGTCAGTTTTAACTTATATGCTAGAAGCAACCCCACCAACAATATGCCCATTTAAATGAACTTATGCTTCTGGGGCAACGGGCAAATGAGCGCCTTGGGGTTGGAAACCATTTTCATCAGCAACATAGTTGACGGTGTATGTTTGACCATCATCACCAACGAAAGAGAATGAGCCATGGACAGCGATAGCTTCATCTTCGCTGCCAATGTTCTTCAATTGTCCTTCTTCATTGTGGGATGAACCGTCACTGGTCTCATAACTAAAAGATGGAAAAGATAGATAAAATTAATTAGAAATTGAAGATAAGATTTGAAGTTATATTTGTAACTTACCCAAATTTGTATGATTCAGGACCAACTTCAGAGTCGGAACGAAGGATTGTAACTTCATTAGCTGGTGCGGCCAAAGCGACGGCGAAGAGAGCGGCGAAAAGAATGATGAATTTCATTTTGTTGCTGAGATTGTTAAGAATTACTTCTTGGCTGTTATAGAACTGATGAACTAGTGGTGCTTCTAACTTCTCAAACATCCGTTTATATACAAAAATATTTTCCTAGACCAGTTTCAATAATCTTCTCTAAAATTTATGCTATTGTACGTTTGTAGTTTGTATCTATTCGTATTTTTAATTTATTCTTAATTGATTACGCACAAAATCTGGTCTAAATATGAATTGAATATACATATTCTGAAACAAACTTATTTTCATTCGCGCAAAACATAAAATTCAAAATCAAATAAATATTGGCGTTAATTTAAGCGAATACAAGTATACATACATACGTGTGTGTAAATATGCCGATGAAATAGTTTAAATCTGATATAAATGCAGAATTTCCTGAAGCAATACAAAAACTATTAATATTTAAATTTCGAGAGTTTTTGTATAGGTATATTTCTGAGAGAATTTTAATAAATGGAAGCAAAAATAAAAACCGAAATGAGTAAATAGCATTTTTGGCGTAACTAGATATAACTATATATATATATATATATATATGTATAAATGGGCTGAGGCAATAAGACAGAGTTGCTTAAGTCCACATAAGCGTAAATTAAGTTATACTGCTCTTAATATTCCCAGTTATAGAAGCTGCTTTTTCTGTCTTATCCACATTTTAAAGGTTGGCTTAGCAACCAAGTTACAATCGCTTTTGCCTCAGCGTTCTAACTAGATTTCGACATAAAATTGTGATTTTCTCAAAACTACAATTCCAGACATATGTTATGTATGTTTATTGTGGGAAAAATATAAAATTCTTAAACTGTTAAAATATTAAGAGCTTTTCATGTGATGAAGTTTGTTGCTTAAGTCTTTTGTTTAGCACGTCACTTCTCACCACGTGTTTGAGGTGACGATTATAAAATTTTACTTTATCTGCATATTTGTAGTAGTACCATTCATACCCACTCCATGTGCTTTAAACCAGTTCAGTTTTTATTGATGATTTGAAATTTTAAAAACCTTCAAAGCATATTCTCTGACGTCTTTTTCTTTGCATGCCAAAAGACAAAATTCATATAAATAAAAGTGTAACGAAGTTTCTCAATCATAAAATTCGCAAGCTTCTGCCAGCAAATACACAAAACTCAATCAAACAAAATGAAATTCATCATCGTTTTTGCCGCTCTTTTCGCCGTCGCTTTGGCCGCACCTGCAGCACCTGAAGCTGAAATCACCCGTCAAGATTCCGATGTGCAACCTGAATCATATAAATATGGATATGCCACCAGTGACGGTACATCCCACGACGAGCAGGGACAATTGAAGAACATTGGCAGCGAAGATGAAGCTATCTCCGTTCAAGGCTCATTCTCTTTCGTTGGTGATGATGGTCAAACATACACCGTCAACTATGTTGCTGATGAAAATGGTTTCCAACCCCAAGGCGCTCATTTGCCCGTAGCCCCAGAAGCTTAAGTTGCAGCAGTTGATGAATTCGTTTTAAGAGTTCACATGGATGTTTGTTATCAAAAGTTTTTAAATAATTAATAAAAAAAAAAGAAGTAAAATGGAAAAAGACAAGTGTTTTTGATTTGTATGCAGTAGTGTTGAAAATTGTAGAGAATTCTTCAAGAATATTTTTGAAACGAAATAACTAAAAATAATGGAAACGTCCTCAGCAGTGCATTTTAGATTGAAACTCATTTTATATATAGAAATCAAGATTTTGATTTTGCGCAAATTTTAAAAATAAGTCAACGAATTTATAATTGTCAATTCGGTAGTTACGCCAAAAAATTTTAATGCTTCATTCTCAGACTTGTGGTAACCTTCTAAGTCAAAATTATTCAAAGAGAGGAAGCTCAATCAAGCCACGCAAGCCATTTTATAAGAAGCAAGTAATACCGTCTGGAATGCAGAAAGCTACTTCAGAGGCTGAGCATTATTTATATGTTTCATTGAAATTCTACCATTGGTTTGTGGTGATGCTACCACGAGGAGGCATCTTTTGTTTTGAGCACGTGGAACAAGCCTAAAATACTATTAGAATCTATATCTTTTATTTTGAAGAAGTTTATTGGTTTCGTTAACTATTCTTACAGAGAGAATCCATATTTTGCGTTAATCTATGCAGCCGTTTATTTACCACACCTATTTTTAGGTCTTCATTGCATGAATCGGTGAGAGCCAATGCTGCCTTGAGTTCTTGGTCAGCTCTACAGGGTAAAGATAACGTGACTGTGTGATTTGAAATACTGTTATTGTCTTGATTGATGCTGGTCTCACGGCTAATATGTTATTGCTAGGACTGCCCCTAAGATTATTATTTTGTAGCTTCTTCTGGAATCAATTACTTGTTCATGTTGTTCATTAAATCAATAAAATCAGTTTGATCTTCTAACTCGATCATGTTGACTCCAAATAGTTAAAGTATAAAAGGAGGAAATAGATACAATTCACATACATTTACTCTTCGTTGGGACCCGGTTTCAAGGGTTTCTAATTATATACAGTGAAGGACAAAAGTATGCATACAACACCGAATTTTTAGTTTCTATAAACCAAAGGATCTAAATGAAAAATTAGGTTTGCAGTTTTATAAAGGATTATTATTTATTCATAAATAACAAATTTACTTCACTAGCTCTTGAAGAGACCGTAAACTTAGTTGCCTCAATACCTACAAGCAGCTTTTGATGCCCAAAGGCTGGGTCCGCCTTATTGAAAGGGGGCATAAAATATTATTGATCGTTAGTCCTTAGATAGATTAATACTGTACGAAGACTTTTGTCATGTTAATTTTTTTTTATGTTTTGTTATTGAAGTAAATTGTTTATAAAACTGCAAGCCTAATTTTTCCTTTAGATTCTATAATTTTTTTTTTACAGAGACTGAAAAACCAGTGAGCTGTATGTAGACTTATGTATTGTACTGTGTTTGTATAGTAAGGGTATTGCAGCCCAACCACTAGGCCTAGGTAACCCTACAAGGAACATGTGCTCAGCTCAGTTTCGCCGATTAAGCCTTTGCCATTGCAAACAAAAGAATACTTAACAATTTTTAACACTGACTGAACCGATAACAATCGTTCGTTTTTATTCAAACTTTCCACATATTAATTTCATATACATATTTACAACATTGGTATCCTTGAACTTTAACAAAATGCAGCACTTTTTTCACTTTTTTTTTTTTTTTTTGCATTCCGAAATCTGCGCAAAAATCTTTTCATTGTCACTTAACTTCATTGAGCTTTACTTTGGTATATGATCACCTTCTGGTTGGAAGCCATTCTCATCGGCAACAAAGTTCACCGTATACGTTTGGCCATCTGGTGCTACCCATGAAATGCTGCCACGTACAGACAATGATTCATTTTCGGTGCCGGCATTATTGACAACAGCTTCTTCGGTGCGTGTTGTGCCATCGCTCAATTTGTAGCTGTAAGAAAGATAAGAAAGCAATCAAAGATTAAAGTAAAAGTATTGTTATTTTAGTTATAAATAGTTACCTAAATTTATAACCGCCAATGCCAATGTTATCCACATCGTATTCTAATATCTCAACATCTTTGCCGCCTTGTGGTGCAGCCAAACAGCAGCCAACAATCAAGGTCAAAACAGTGAAGACTAGCATCTGAGGTGCATAAGTGTTATGATGAAAGAGAGAGGGAAAGAAAGGCAGCATTTAATATAAATCCTTTTTGTGTTTTGCAGTATACTTCTATAGATAATCCTTTTTTATATTACCAATTTCATTTTTACTGCAAATTTGTTTCTCAACTACTTTTATATATTTTAATTAAACGGTCGCCGTTCACTTTTGCTCACTTGCTAAGCTGTAGCCTTCAATGATCTTCGCACAAGAATAATTTCTGTATTGCAATGAAGATGCATTTTATACGCTTGTAACGAGCATTAAGAATCTCTGCAAATGACATAAATCTTTTTGCGCGCTAACAAAAACAACAAACAACAGCAGCAAAATAGTAAACAACTAAATATTTTCACGCAATATACTTGGGCACGAGTGCAATTGCAATTGCAGCACATTTTAACCAATAGTTACATACTGGTAGATGATAATGACGTCGATGATACTCAAAGTGACTAATTTACAAACAAACTTCAAGCAGAAGTTGAAAATCTGCAACTAAAAATAGGCGACAGCGGGTGTAGAAAGAGCAACAAGTCACTAAGAAATATCATCATCATAAAGCAAGTAACATTTAAGCTCATATTAACAAATATTTTATATATATGATTATAAAGTAATAATTTCTTCTTCGTCTGCTGGCGCGTTCCGCTTGACTCACGTCTGCATCATCACACATTCAAAGAAGCAGCCAGCAGAAGAAGCCAGAAGAATTTTGCCAGCAGAAAATACCCACAGAAAAAGAAGAAGAATATGACCACGCTTGACCATAAAGTGAATCTGAAACAATGCTGCGTTGGCTTAAACTTTACACTAGACGCTGAAGCGCTGAGTGCAGCTTCTTAAAAAACAACTAAATCTTTTGGGAAAAGAAACACAATGTTAACAAGTTTTAATGTTAATGTTCTTCTTCTTTTTCTCAATCTCCATCTTCAAATTTAACCTCATGTTTTTGTCTTTTTTTTGTGACTTTGTGCAATGCAATATTTATTGCCGAATTATTTTAATAAAATAATTATATAAAAAAAAAAATTTGCATATACGTACAAGTATATATAAGTAATAAGTGTATCTGCATATATATATATATTTATATATTTACTGCAATAATTATAGAGAAGGAAATATGCATGTGATTGTTACATGGTTTTATTTTCTTATTTTTTTTTTTTCTTTTTGGTTTTAGGAATGTCGGTTATGAGTGTCATGAAAACCAGTTAAATTTTTTTCGATATATTTTATATTAAGTACGTATAAAAAACAGCTTTTGTTGTGTTTATTTAGTTTTGTATGTGCACAAAAATCGCATTTCATTTTATTGCGATTTTTTGATGTTTTTTGTAGTTTTGCTATTGATTATAAATTCATACATAAATTTATCGTGAAATAAATCATGCAAAAGGCCAAAAATCTAATCAAAACTATGCACAAACAATTAAAATTATTTGGTATTTGAAAACGACTTTTTTATACAAAACTACAAGATAATTGCAAAACAAATTACCTTTAAATTAACATATATAAATTCTTATGAGAGTGATTCAATTGACCTTTCAATATTTTAATTTATAATTAATTTTATAAATATTTTAAGATAGATAATATATATAAGGCAAAGGAGATAGCGAGTGGCGAGAAATTTGAGAAATTTGAGAAATTTGATTGGGCTTCTACAATATCCAAAGTTTTAAACGAATCGTATAAAAAACTAGAATAAAAAAAAAAAAAAGAAATGTTTCGAAAGGTGGTAATAAGTAATACTCAAAAAAAAAAAAAAAAATAAAAAGTAAATAACACGTGTCTCGTCATTTCTCTCAAAGTGGATAGTGGAAGAGCTCCTTTGAAAACTTTATGTCTGATTTATATTTTATTTTACACACGAAACAAAATCTAAAATATCCTGGCTAGAGATCAATGATCAGTGTAAAATGTTATGAGCAATTATTTTTTGGAATAAATCATTCCAGTTGGTATCGTAATAATAAATTATGAAGAAAATTTCTTTAAAATATAACCACTAGGAAGATTAAGGGTTTAATTTTACATAAGCTTAACAAAAAATTCAGTTATTAGTTGCTGAACTTTGAAACCATTTCAGAAGGAAAACTTCCCAAAATATCAAAGGTTTATTAACTTTACAATATATATGGGAAGCACGAGTACTTAGGGGAAGTGCGTGTAAGTTGGGCCAGTTTTTTGATATTGACTTTGACTTGTTGATGCTTAAACTTTTTATTTCAGGCCAAAAAAATAGAATAAAGTTTTGTGATTTCAAATGATGTTCCAAGCTATATGCATATGGCCCAAATTACACACATTTTCAGAAAGCGGTTGTTTTTTATAAATTAAGCCATGAAGATTAAATCAAGGGTTTCAAGTGTTTTCAGAAAAAATAATGCTCTCGGCGAGATCTACAAGAATAAATCACTAAATTAACAGCCTTAGTGGAAAAATTTGATTTTTTGAGGTTGAACAAAACTATATCCAACTTACACACACTTTTTCTATAATTTTTTTGAACTTTAGCAGAATTCGCTTTTAGATCCTTAATATTTTTGAAAATTTTTATTTTTGTTGTACAGTATTATTAACCCTATGTATTTCAAAATCAAGAACGTTCATAATGAAAGTTTATATTTAAATTTTTCCTATTACACTGGTAAACACTGTTTTTGTCTCACGAACTTTGAGATGATTTTTGTTTATATTAGTGTACCCTCATTAAAGATATAGAAAAATTTTGATTCAATCACATCCAGTTTTTTTTTGTGACAGCTACATATTCATTTCTGACCACGGTTGCCACTTACTCATTTTATTTTGCACCAATATTTATAAAAAAATGTACCAAATGACGCAAAAATGTACCATTTTTTATGGAGAATAAATAACATAATTAAAAACTTTTTGTAAGTTTTTTGTATGGCATTATATTAATAAGAGTATTGAATTCTTTTAATTTTCTTTTAGCAGCAGCTGAGCTATGAGGAAGGTTCATTAACATGAATATAAATTTACTTAACTCTTCAAACCTTTTGCCAAAAAAAAATGACTAAGTGTGAACAATTTGCTAATTTCTAAAGTATTTTGAAAATATGTTTATAATTCTTGATTACTATAAAAGCTAACTTTGCTCACAGAATGTACTAAATTTTAAAAATAAGTACCAAGCGCAGAAAAATGAAAAGAAAATTACCAGTTTTGGTAGAATTGTACCAAAGTGGCAACCGTGTTTCTGACCACATATACGTTTCTTTGTTTGAATAACTTCATTTGGGTGACTGTATAATTATTGCATTCAACTAACTTACGTTTTATTTACGTTAGTTACATCGTAAATATGCCGCGAAAGTGTTCTAACAACCCCGACAGATTTTGTTATGTGTGTGTAGAATTAACCTTTACATCTCAACGTCGAAATTTCACATCATTCATTGAACAGTGCTATTTAGACTATTTTGGATTTCTTGTGAGGCATCAAAATAAATTCTGGTTTCCACATAAATGTCGTGTAACGTGTGTGAGACTCCTATTAGGTTGGGCTAAACAAGAACATATACATTTGTCATTTGCTATACCAATGATTTGGACGGAACCAAAGGATCATGTAAGTAATTGTTATTTTTGTTTGACTCAAACAAAACCAAGTCCAAACACACTATCCAGTATCCAATCTTGTCTTCGGCCAACAGACTCATCCTAAATAGTAGAGAAATGCCTGTGCCAAAGCCTCCAAATCGATTAGAAAGTCAGGATTCTAGTCCGCAGTTGGTCCTAAGTCAGCACGATAAGGTATCTGAAGATAGTGACTCAATAACTTATAATGTCATATACAGTGGCGTGCCTAGCATTTACTGATGAGGCAAGCCCAGTGAATTTTTTTTTACTAAACCAAAAAAGCTAAAATTGGCAATAAGGATGGAATGTTCTAGATCCCGTTTGAAGCATTGTAGAAGGAAAGTGGAAGCTCTGTCTGGGCTTTACCAACGTTTTTCGACGTGCTAAAATATTAACATTAAAAATACACAATGAGCATATAAATTTAGGAGGTGAACGTAGAAAGGACATTTTTGGACTAAAATCGTTGTGAGATATACTATTTTTTAAACTAAACGATAATTTCTCTTAATATAAACCGTATTAATAAAAATGCAAATTATCAAATATAAGAAAAATGTCAACGGAATGAAAAAATGCAAATTGCAAAGTAACTAAATATATTAAAGTATGTAAATAAGTAAAACTATGATTTGAAAAACCTTGTTTTGCTTCATTTTTATTTGAACCTGAACCGGAACACACTGTTATTTTTTGCTTGAACCTGAATCTGAACACGACCCCAAATTTAACCGGTTCGAAACTCTGCTAAAATCTAAAAGCGCAAAAATATAGGAGTAAAAGAAAGTGGAGCAAATACTTTCCAAATGGCAAACAAAAACTGAAAGCCAGCTTTTAAGTTCTATATAAAATCATACATAGTAGTAGAAAATTGGTATGCTGCTACTTTCCTTGGAACTGCACGTACTAAAAAAGATATTGAACTTCTTGTTATGTTATGAAAACATACGTTTTCAAATTTTAAAAGCCAACTTGATGAACTGCGATAGCGTGAATGCTTGTGTGTATTCTATATAATTCACTTTTAATTTTTTATTAGTACATATACGAGCTATTGAAAAACAGGGTAATACAAATACAAAATTTTAAAAGAAAATTATTCTTTCAGTTAAAATAAAGGTAGTAATTTTGTAAGTACATATTATACAAATTTTCAGTTACCAATTCTTAGGCAAGCCCGGCTTTTGGGCTTATGTAGACGTACCGCCACTGGTCATATAAAGCTTTGGGGTGTAATATGTTCTTAAAAATACATATGCTGGACTGTCATTTGGATTTCGTTCCGCAAATTTGGGTGTTGTGAGTGACGAACAAGGTGAGAGGTTCCATGAAATGGAGTCCAGGAATGCTTGCAGATTATTGTTGGAGACTTAGAAGGGATCTATCAAAAGCCAAATATTCACGAAAATAAGTATTTATTGTACATTAAGCAATAAAATTTCTCTAAGTGTAGCTAATTTTTGTACTTTTTACGAAAATATATGTTTTGATGTCATAAGAAAACTTAATGTGTAAATTTTTTTTCATTAATATATGAAAATATATTGAAAATTTTATATAAGTTTTCATGTGACAAAAAAAAGTTAAAATTTTGTTAACCAGTGTTATTGGCAAAATATATGTGAATAGCAGTTAGTGATTTCTAACCTTATTACAAAATACAATGTACGAACAATAAAAGAAATATAATATTTAATTTAAATAATTACAAATTGGTATTTAAAAGTCAAACATTTCGCGCACCCTCCTCTATAAGCATAAATATTTACAAAAATTAGCATAAAATAAAATGAATATTACAAGTGCATATTGTGGATGGTCAACAAATGTCTGAATGACAACAAGAACAAGCCAATAAGATACACGCATAAATATTAAACTGCAAGCTAAAAATGAAAATTTATGCGCAAAGATAAAAACAAATCATAAAAAGATGCAAAGTAATATTGACAAATGTTTGTGCTTGCAACAATTTTCGAAATTAATAATTGCAAAATTTTTCATAAAGTAGTAACAAAGCAGAATCGGTCAACGCGAAACCGTCAGTTTTGTTTTTTTTTTTTTAAATAAACAACAAACATAAAGTACGAGCTTACAATTTAAGGAAATGTATTAAAATATTTGCACTCTTGAGCTTTGATATTTGGCATTTTCTAAAAGCAACAACAAATGTGTTCAAATTTATACAAATTAGGGCACCTCAAATCCCATGGAAAAAACAACAATGTTGTTGCTTCCTTATCCTAAAAATTAAACTTAGTTTTTTTTTTATGAGTTTTCCAAAAAAAAAAAAAAATAAATAAAAATCGGGTATAGTGATAAACTGTCGTAAGCCGGATTGCTATTAAAATCGTCTATTGTATCGTCGTTAAGCTATCTTATGCTAAATAAAAGGTCACTTATAATAGAACTTTAAAACTGATTAGATTTCGCATTAAAGTATTGGGAAATATTTGCTCAATGACCCCAGATAATGAGTTTTGCAGCAATATAGAAATTTATTTCCATAACAAATTCATTGAGGGTAATAAAAATTAACCACGTAGCATCCACTAATCTAAGATTAGTAATCTTATACTGACGATCATTTTTATGATCTAGCTTATGGCTAGAGCCTAAATATTTTGATATTTTGAGGTTTATTTTTAAGAAGGGATACCACCACCTTTTTTCGTGACGCACCCTAATGTGCATACATATGTATTTGGATGAAGATATATGCCAATATAGTATGATGCTGTAATTCAATATGTTAAAGATGCAAAGTATTTATCGTTTGCTTTTTTTATGACTAAAAAAAAAGTTTTTGGCATAGTTTGTTTTTGCATTCAACAACCACATATCTACATGCATACATACAACAGCAATAATAAATAAGAAAACAAAATTTGTTTTTTTAAGCACACAATAAGTAAAAAGCAATCTAAACAAAGCAAAAGAAGGTGATTTTCCCAAAAGCATTTCAAGTTGACAAGTTTCAATCTTCACAGCACTTCATATGCTCATACGCACTAACTGGATTGACCACTTGCGTCCACGTACAAGCAAGTTAACCAAAATCGCACACATAAATGCTACACAACATGCAAAAATATTACAGTTGGTAACAAAAATATATATGTATGTATGTATGTATTCATATATCAAAGGTTAAGAGTTAGCTGGTTGCCTGGTGATGATGATGATGATGAGACATAATACAAAATATTGCGTATTATTAATAAGTAAGTACATTCTGGTACAAGTATACATAATAGGAAACGTGCTAAAATTGTCATCATCATCAACATTGAAGATTGCACCAAGATTAGATAGTTGCCATTTGAGCGCATTCACCCTGAATGTGATACTAAATTTGTTACGAATAGACTTGAAAGACAAAATAATTATGTACTCATATTTCTGTCTAAACAGAAGATTTTGAAGAATAAGGATATTTTCCTGGAAACCGAAATATTGAATAGCAACCAAGGCACATTTAATAAGGTAAAGCTTTCTCAGAGAGTAAAAGTGATAGTTTCAAAAACAGTTTCCGCTGTGAATTTTTCAGATTTGTATTTTAGCATTTGCTCTCAGAGATCACTTCACCCTTCTAAATACTCCTTGATAGAAATCGAATTTTAATTTAGATATCTGTACTGAAATGGTCATGATGGCTTATGCTCTCTGGACTCAGTTTAAGTCACGGTTGACAACAATTTGAAATAATGTCTTATTGGAGCAGTAACCCAGCAAGCAAAATTCTGAGACCTCATACCACTGGCTTTGGAAGAACTCGTTTTTAAGGGCATTTTCTGAGTAGCCTCAAGTATTTCGAGAATATAGCACATAACATAGTCTTACTTGGAAAGATTTTCGAAGGGTCAACAGCGAATGATTTTTACTCGCTTGCGAGTAACACAAAATTTTATTAAAAAATTAGTACTGTTTACACTCTCTTGCCTTAAGGGGTTATATACGTTTAGGTACGGAAAATTTAGGGCATATTTGTGATTTTGTTTTAGACTATTTGGAATAATTTATTTGAAACTAGCATAACAGGTATACATAGTACATATTCTTACGAAAAAAAGAGTGGTCGGATATGAACAAAAATATTGAAAATTGTAGAAGTTGTAGCTCTTGTCCTGATGCGCGTTTTTTCTGCAGAGTCTGGCGGTGACCACGATTGAATGCCAACAACTCAACTGTAATCAAAAAGACAAAAAATTTACAGTTGTGTACTACAGCGACGAGTACTTGAACGAAAAATTTTGAAAAAAAAAACCTTTTTCTCATACGGAAACCATGATGCAAAAAAGAAAAATCGATTTTTTGAGTCTCAAAAATGTGTTAAAACTGCACATGAAAAAATGATCGTTCAAGTACTCCGTATTGTAACTAGGAAACAAATTTAAAAAAAATTAGATGAATTGGTCAAGTAGTTTTTGAGATATCGCGGTCACCGCAAAGCCATTTTTCAAAAAATATCATTCGGAGGAAATCACGTTTAAAGTTTTGAGTGCACTTTATTCATGAACAGTAGCGCGCTACAAATCGAGTTGCTACTTACGATCTACTGCTCGGATTTACTAGAAATTTTGAACATAAACTCTTGAAAGTATGTTTGTTCAAAATAAGTCATAAAAATTGTTTCGATTTTTTGACTAATGAAAACGTATATAACCCCTAAAACACAATTTCGGCGAACGATATTGCCGCTGTACCGCTGACGGGTACATGCTGTTAAAGAGGAGACGGATTTTCAGACGGCGGGTGTTGATCGACTTGGATTTAAGGGGGTTTATATTAACTACTGTGCATCTATAGTTCAAGCCCGAACCAAGCATCATTGTGATATCTGTCACAGTTTTTTCAAGTTTCAACCCCCAAAATATTAAAAGTTCTTAAATAATTATTGGAGTTGCAAAACTTTTTCAAAAACTTTCAACATTTTAAGATTTATAATGAAAAATATGCAATAAATTTTCTTTCGACCTTAACTGTTATTCCTTCTGGTCATATGATAGAAATGCAGAGTTAGTATATTTCCATTTTTCGTTACAAAAGAACAGGGTTGCATATCAATTTACTATTATTCGAATTCATGATAGTAAAAATGTTCATTATTCGCACTAGTCTGTCGAAGCTGGTATCCATTTTTTTAACCATTTACGCACAAGTACTCGCTTATTTGCCAGCAAACAAATTTATGTGAAAAAATATTTTTCTTTTAAATAGAAAATGAAATAGAATTGTGTATACTCAAACGAATTTTACGATGGCAATGAATCAGCGGTTCACTACCCGTCAGATTATTTCAGATCGCTCGCCTCAATTGTGGAAGGCATTTAAGTGATTTGTTATTGCGAAAATACTTTTCGTCTTTTTCGTGCTCCTTGTTATTTTTGTGTATTGTATATTAAAATTTAGATTTATTCACCCCAAGTGTGCACACATGTTGTATCATATTAGCTAATTCATCTAATTCCGTCGTTTAACTTCCCTCAACTCTATAGGTGTATTCACGGTCTGGTGCAAATAATTTTTATTACATATATTTGTTGTTATAAAAGCAGAAATATTTTGCATATCGTGAATACACCGTATGTGTTTTATTATTTTTTCAACTACCTGACTCGCTTAAGAAAGCTTCAATTTAAAAACTTTCTGTTCCGAAAAAAATAAAGTGGTCCATGGAGGGCCTAGACCGAGTTTTTCGCATCCATTCATATTGTATGAATAACGCTCGTATCTATACAGTTTTTCGCGGTAGTATACCGCTTTTTCAGCTCCAAAACCGCATACCGCCTTTTTTACCAAAATACCGCGTTTATACTGAGAAAAAAATATAAAATTTTTGAACACTACGAAATTTAAATTTATCAATCACAATGCAAAACGTGTCAGAGAACAAGGGCAACTCGTTGCAAGAACACCTTTGAAAGAAGTAGAAACATTGAAGGCGATTCTTATCGTCAAAAGTAACTTGAAATATCCATGCGTTGATTTCTATAAATACCTCATAGCAAAGCCGGAATCGCTTCGTCAAATTTCTTCAAAGCACAAATTCAATACAACTACAAAAGGAGAAATGAAAATGGAGAACGAAGATGATTTCGATGATGGATAAATTGCTTTCCTGGCTAATTTTCATTGAAAAAAGTTCATACCGCGAAATATACAGTTTTCTTCAAATCGATTTACAGTTTTTCAAAAATTTTTGGTAGAAATATACAGTTTTTGGTCGGAAAAAAGATATGAGCGTTATGTATGAATAATATTTGCACACGAATGAAGAGAGGCTACAATTTTATGCCAATTCCAAACGACGGTTCTTAGGTGATTTTTACTCCTGGAGATTTGCCATTGCTAGCCAGAGGAGGTACCATGTACAAATTTTTATTTTCTATTTTTCGGTGTTGACTGTGCCGAGCACCGAGCATACTAAATACTAGGCAAGAAGATAAATCAATAAAATATTCTTTGAAAGAAAATGAAATAAAAAAATGATTAACATATTTTAAGCAACATTGTCATTGATAGCACAACTTCCGAATGGGTGTATACAATTATACAGCACTAAACGGTTCCAGGGGCGGAGTGGCTGGGACAATAGTTTTGGAGATAAATCCTTCTGACTACCTCATACATTTTGATAAATGGTCATGCATTAAATAAATTTTTAAAGACGAAAAAATTAATAGCCCCCCCCCCCCCCCTCCCCCTTCTGGGTCCGCTAGTGCATGTATGTGCTTACCATATTAGCTATTTATGTATATGCCATATAAATACATGTGCATTTATATTTGTATATACCGATCTATAAAAGAGCACATGCAACACCTTCAATGAAATGTAATTAAAATTAGCATATGAATGTTGGTACTCGCCTGAGCATTCATTAATATAGAATTTGTCTAAGCCAACGAAATTGCTTTGATTCAATGTTTAAATCATTTCTTGTGACTTGTCTTTAGTTTATATTATTGTAATAATGGCAATAGTAGCATCTACATCTCAACATCAGTATCAACGAACGACATAAACGTCAGCGACATCAGACATCATCTGCCTGTAGTCTTCATGTTGACTCTGTCAAATGTCCCTGACATTCACCAAAACAAGCCAAGATTTATTGTTTCGATTTTGATTTCATACCAGCATCGTTTTTTTTATCGTAGATATTTTTATTTTCATATTTAATGCGCGTATCCGATTTTTATTTTTTTATTTTCCATTTTTGGTGTTGGCGTTTGTTTTTTGTTTTCTTTCAAATGATTTGATTTTTATCGCACGTTTTTGCTTTTTTATCTCTTGTTGTTGTGGTGTGTGTGTAAAGGCCCTTGACTTTTTTCGATTTTGATTTGGCTTTTTGTGTGTTTTTTTATAATAAATAGTTAGCTTGCTGACATAATTAACTTGTTGGAGGGCGCCTGCATCAAGTTGCATTTGTCAGGTATTTTTGGTTGTTTGTTTAAATTTTTCATCTACTATTGTATACTCTGTTTACTTGAGATAAATTTGCATTTTTTATTTGGAATTAATATTGACTAAAAAATAGTTAAGACTTTTTTTTAAGGTGTGAAAAATAGGTGGAATTTGTCGAGGCTTTGAAATAAGTAGTGCTTATTATTTGTATAATTTTTTAATATTTTAATGTTTACCTACATACGAGTATTTAAGAGAAAATATAAATCATAATTTATTAAGTTCATATCTTAAGTCTTTTGTTTGTGACAAGCTCATGTGAATGCGCGCTACCGAAATATTTGATATTTGGAGTCAATTTGTTTTTGAAATTTTAAAACCGAAACAGTACAGTTTGTTGTTGTGATTCCATTTCCAATCAAAAGTGGATTGGGAACATGTTAAAATTTGAACTTAATTTGATATGGAGAAAGTATTATTATTAATTACACCCAAATTAAAGACATAGAATTTGTCGTATGCGGACATGCCGATGATGCATGCAGGCCAACATCATCAGCATCAGTGGTGACATTATTAACATTAGAATAGTTCGCTTAAGTTCTTCGTAAAACATACTCCCAGTACTTGGTATGTAGTATTTAAAATAGGCGTTTCCGCTCAAGTTACAAAGCTTAAGAATACGAGTAGCTGGTTTGATAATGATAATGATGACGATGCAGATACTATTTATAGATGTTTTGTTCGACTATAAAGATTACGAAAATGATTTCGTTTCATTTGTGATAAATAATTTGAGTTTGAATTTTAAACCTGATTGAGTTTATTTTGAAACAGATTCAGTGAATTTTGTAATCTTTAGCATGCGGAGCTTCTGTGGGATTTAATCTAACGTACAATCTGCGTATAATTTATATTTAATACTCGTTTTCCATACCCTACTCTAAGCTTTTTGTAAATAGTATGTTCCAAATTAAATTTTAATTCGTACTAAATAAATGTGTATAATCTTCTTTCAAATAGCAAATACGGAAAGTTCTCCAAAAGTAGGTCACCTATGAAATCTTTGATTGATTGCAAAAAAATGTAAAAAAGTTTTTTAAGAAATATTCATGATTTGTATAAAACTTTAACCATTTTCAAGAGTGGCATCTCTCTTGTTTAATCTTGAATAAATTTTTTGGCTTCTTGTCTTAGTAACAACAAAGAGACTCACAAAAGTTATTGCCTGCACAAATTTATGAATTCAAGACGAAACCTTAAAAATATTAAAAGAATTAGTCCAAAAGTAATATATATAATTAGCCTTCACACTTTAAGGATTCAACAATTTATCTTCTTGTACCAAATTGTAGTATGAAATTCAAAAACAAGTTTAAGTTTTAACATAAGTTCTAATAGCTTTTAAGTTTCTAATTTTTTTTATTACATATAACAAATTTTATTATTAATTTTATCGCTTTATGAATAAACTGTCAGTTTTAATTGACTTTAATCTTTAAATTGCAATTTTAAATTCAAAAGAATAAATAAAGAATACAAATGCATATACCTGATAATGCTGAAATCAAGCTACTTTTAATAACCTTTTAACATAAAAACTACTACTACTACATACTAAACTGGCAGTAATTAGTTTATAGTCAGTAGAAAAGAAACACCATAACAAGAATAGCAATAACAAAAAATAACCAACAAGCAACACTCAAAGTAGTAATTTATCACTCAACCACCTCGAGCTAAGAAGCCAGTTGTGGTACGTGTAGATAACTGGCAAACTAACAAACACGTGCTGCTTCTGCTTCAACACTAAAATGCTAAATATATAAATAAATTCTTGATAGTACAAGTTTTTCTTACGACCCCAAACGACGTGGACTATGTAGACTGCTCCGAAACCAAAAACTTTCGATTTTAATATTAAGTATATGTACGTAGATAAGTATCAAAAAGCAAAAACAAAAAACCCATGCTTACGAAGATGGCTTTCGACTAAAAACGCTTCCTTACTTCTTTATGACGTAACTTTGCAAGTAACTAAATTTAATTTTGTGAACCTCAAAAGGGCAGAAAATTATGTCAAATTATACTACATAAAACGACGAGTGACTGTCCATGTTGTGCACTAGTTAGTATAGAGTCTACAAAATTAAGTCATTTTTAAATGACTTAGTTTTTGTTGTTGTTGGCTTTTTCATCAATCCATATCAATTTCTTTCTCTTGTCTCTTCTTCTTCTTTTTCTTGTTTAGCTTCATGGATTTAACATTTATTTATTTTTTTGTATATCAGTCAAAGCATTTAGCATTTACAATTTCAAGGTCGCCACTGCACGCTTCTTCTTCTTCTTTTCTTGTGCGTCAACTTTTTCTTCTTTACTTTATTATATTCACATTAATTCATTTGGTCTCGCTTTTTATTTATTTTCTTCTTTCATGGTGAAGCCATCGTGTGCTTGGCGTGGCAAATAGTGATAGAGACCAGACCGGCTCCAGCCATGGACGGCCTCAACATTTTTTTCCACATCCCTCAAAATTAGCACTTAAATGTTAATTGCCAGTTTTATAATATTTTTGCCATATTTGGGTAAGTATTTCAACTGCTTTGCTGCTTCGTCTTCCTTCATTTCTTTGTTACCGATTTTAAGTCATTATTATTTCTTTTTTAATTTTTTTTTTTTGTAGTTGTTTTTTGTTTTTGATAAAAATGACGCAATATATGCAATGAATCTTCTGAACAAAAATTCATAAACAGAAAGAGAATCGCATATAACATGAACAATTATGCGTAACAAATGAATTAAAGCTTTTCAACTATTTTTTAATTCATAATATTTATAGTTTTTAATGTGCTAATTCTTGTTTGAAGATTATTTTTATAGCTCTACATTGATCAGTGTGGCAATTATAATTTTAAGTTCAGCTGGGTTCATGGTCGTTAAATTTCATTAGAATTTTATAATTAACGCTGAAATTATAATACAAGTTTTAACTTAATCATATTTCAATCTTATTTTAAATATTGATAACTTTGATTGTCTCTAAGTTTAGAAGTTTTTTATATTCAACTTCAATTAGGTAGTATCTATATTAAAAATCTGGTAAATCAAAGATTTGAGCCAAAAATATGGAATTGATTGAACTTTAAATATTTCTCCGGAGCAAGTGTGAAAATCGATTTAGAATGTTCTTCCCCAAACTCATCGTTATGTAACTTGAGATAAAATAAATTTACTTTAGTACAGAAAAACAAAAGACTTAAGCAACGAACGTTCACGTCTCATGAGTTTCAACAATTCACAATAATATTAGAACTACTAAATTTATTAACTTTCAATAATATAAAGCATATTTTTAGGCATTTCAAATTTTTATTATTTATATTGAGCATGTGAATAGTTCACCACCCTATTTAAATAAAAAATAGGTATATATAACGTATGCTGTATCATAGGCGACAACTTTCTCTCACTTATCAGTTAATAAACGAATTTTTCTAACGAAGTAGTCGGATTCCTTTGAGACAACCAAACTGCCAAGTCATTTTTCAATACTTTCATAAGATCCGTCATGAATCCTAGAAGATCCGTCATGAATCGGAACATGAATGAATGGTGGATACAACGAGGTGGGCTGCATTTTAAAACCTACATCTTCTAAGTCTAAACCTCACATCCGATATTTAGGAGTGCTCATCAATACTAGGATGTCGTTTAAGGACCATATTGCAGCGGTCAGCAGCAAAGCGGGGAAAATAAACGGCGCACTAACGCGCATTATGTCAAACGTTGGACGTCTTCGCGCAACTAGAAGGTGGCTTTTGTCCACTGTGATGTACTGTTTGGTGCTATACGCAGCACCCATTTTGACAGGTGCAAAGTATCTGCTGCGACAGAGAAGGTAGAAAGTGCAAATATACATAAGAGAAATGCCGAGTGAAATCGCTTCATTGCATATGCTCGATCTTCTCGTTTCTTTAATGAGTGGTGTTAGTTAAGTGCTAGTGAGTTTTTTACAGATTTTCATTTCATATCTTAGTTACCACAAACCAATTGTCTCATTTTTAATATATAAATCAATGGATATTTAAGAATTATAAATGACATATGATATTCATTCGAATTCTCCAATATAACCTAACCCCTACTACTACTACTATTATGCAGGGACGGAAAATAACTGTTATAAAATTTTTTGCGATGGAAAAAGTTGCCCAAAATTATGAAAATTTTATAAAAATTGCTTCATAATAATTATGAGCAAGAACAATTTTATTTATTGGCGATAACTATTATTTCATAAGAAATATTTTTTATGTTGATAAATAAGTGTTATGAATAAGAATAATTTTTTACGTTGCCGGTAACTTTTATTTTGTAAGAAATAATTTTTAAGTTACGTTTTTTACTTCATAACTATTTTGATTGAAAAATATTGCTCTCATTGTCCAATATGTACTTGATTAAATTATTATTTGATAACTTTTATTGGGAAAAAGAAATTTTTTTACGTTGTTGCATATTAATTTTAAGAGCGAACAAATTGTTTTACAGGGCGGCCATTTGAAGTGGAAGTATCTGGCAACCCTATAACTTTTGACAGCGCTGTCAGATCGACATAATGACATGAAAGTACGCGCTGAAATTGTTCAGTTGAACATTAAATGATTATTATGTGTTTTTTGTAGACTATGAAAATTAATTTTCAAAGTCTTGACTACTGTTCCATGTATGTACTTCATTAAATAATGTGTTGCAGGCTAAAGGAACTATATGTGTAGTCATCACAACAACAGTGTATACAGAGACGGGCAAATCAGACGGCCGTTTCAGAATCCGCCACGATTCCTCATCAGTTATCTTAGTGGTAGTTCTTAATCTTTCAATATCCCATATAAGCTACTAATATTTGAAATCATAAACATTAAATGTTTCGAAGCGGATTGTTCATGAAAATGGTACGGAGTACTTCTGGTTTAAACAAGACGGCACACCACCTTACACAGCTCGTGCCACAATTGACTTTTTGAAGCCATTGTTTCCCGGTCGGTTTATCTCAAAAAATTGTGTTTTGCCTCCGTGTTCGCCAGATTTTACGCCGCCCGACTTTTTTTTCTGGGGCTACTTGAAGTCAAAGGCTTATATCAACAGGCCAACGACCCTAGACGAACTTGAAGCCAACATCCTCCAGGAAATAGCCAACATATCGGCCGAATCATTGGCCAAAACGATGAGAAATGCGAAAAAGAGCACATTTAGCGTCAAGGTTTAAAGTAGCCATTTGCGTGATATCATTTTTTAAAAAGTAACTGGAACAAATCTTGAACTAAAATAAGTATTTATCCTAATGAACAACAAAGAAATTGTTTTTTTTTAATGTTTTTTTCTTTCTCTTTAAATGGCCTACCCCGTATTTTAATACATATTTTTTTCTGAATTCATGTGAACTCTTTATTGTAATAATTTTTTTTATACAAGGAGGAAGCATCGAAAGCCACTGGTGGTGTAAAACTTTAACACACTAAACCACCTCAATGACAGAACGGTGTAACCCTCTTGGGGCAACTACTGGTAGTACGTCAGGAGGCCGTTGTGAGCATTAACGCTCAAACGTCAGTAAATTGTCATTCTGTCAAAATGTCTACCTCTTTCTGACCCGGCAACGTAAAAAATATTTCTTATAAAACAAAAATTACTGGCATCGTAAATAATAATTCTTATTTGAAATACTTATCAAGCAACGGAAACTATATTTCTTATAAAATATTATTTTATTTTCCATTATTTGATTTTTTGAGCGTGCCAAGATATGAACCCGGGCACCCCTGCGTAGCAGTCCAACACACTAATCACTAGGCTACTGCTACCACCTAACCCCAACTTATTTTATATATTTATCGTTACTTTTACGCGTTAAGACATTTCAATGTGTAGTGGCTACGCGTTTTAATCTAAAATTAAATTTAAAGGTTTCCAGTGTTTAGTGGCGTTTTGTAACATTACACAAACAATTGTTAACATTATTTTGAAAGATTGAAATAATGGGAGGTTAATATATTGGGGTCATATAAAAAGTATTTTCGGTTTTTTTGTCAATGTTTGAACCAAAATTTTCTTTATTAAAAATCAATTTTAATCAAGTACATATTGGCCATTATTATCTATGATGTTTTGCCATTTTTTCGGTAGCTTCATAATTCCATCGGTGTAAAACTTCTGTGGTTTATCGGCGAAAAGCTTGGCCAAGCGATTTTCGGTGACTCTTCTGTCGGCCATTTTATTTCCATCTAGAGAGTTTTGCAGAGACCGAAACAAATAGTTGTCAGAAGGTGCAATGTCCGGGCTATACGGTGGGTGCATCAAAACTTCCCAGCAAAGCGCAGTTAATTTTTGGCGGGACATCAAAGATATATGTGGGCTGGTGTTATTATGTTGGAACATAACACCTTTTCCGTTGGCCCGTTCTGGTCGCTCTTTCTTGATTGCTTCGTTCAAACGGTCAACGGTAAAACGGTAGTAGAAATCAGAATTGACCATTTAACCAGGTTGTAGCAGCTCATAATGTTTTCAGAATGTTTTTGCAACATTTTTAACTTTTTTTATAATAAAAAAACATCACGTACCATATTTCTTCAAAAATTACACTCTTTTTTAAATCAATGTAACTTTTTACACGAATGACAAACTACAAAATTGTTTTCACAAAAAATGTAGCCTGAAATGTCACCTTTCAAACGCGCGCGTTCGTTTGACAAAATCGGATCAGTGGAACAGATGTATGGCCATTAACACCATCCATAAATTCTATTAAAATAACATTGATTAATTCAAATCAAAACTCAAATGCTAAACCCTCCATTGAACGATTGAAATCTTTAATCATGTCATCAGCTGTCAGCATTGGCGTAACTAGGATAATTCTCTGTGGGGGGCCAGGCCCCCCCCCCCCCAGAAATTATATTTAACACTTTTTCGGCTGTAATTTTTTCTTTAACAAATTTGTTTTCAATGAATGTTAATAATTGATTCATTTGAAAACCTTTCCTGTATCATGGTTGCTCTTAACCAAAGTCTTTAAAACAGGACAGCTCAAGCATAATGCGATTTAAAAATCACTCAAAATTCAAATTTTTTCCCCGGGTACGTGAAATGATGTTACACATCAAAAATTTTGATTGGACAATCCAAAAATTGCTTGCACAACCGTAAACAAAAATTGTTCCTTTTTTTCATAGATATTCAATTTTTTTTTTTTAATGAATGTAAGTTTTTATATAATCTTTAAATTAATCATTTTCTTTGGACTTTACTTTTCTTGCCATATTATTTCTGAGGGACTTAGAACCAGATGGGGTGGGCCGTGCCTCCCAGGCCCCTACCTAGTTACGCCAATGGCTGTCAGTAGAGGCTGATCGAAACCTGAATTGCTGGCACTGCAAAATTATGCCACACAAGTAATAAGACGACAAAAGAAAAACAAAATAATACAATAATGACTTGTGCAAACAGACAGCAACTACACAATTAATTTGGGTGTTATTTGCTTTTGTTGAGGCTATAGTTCATATCGAATAAAATTTGACAGACAAACAAATTACATAAAACGACAAGAAAACAAAGCATTATTTTTGAACTATCATGAATTTTAGTATTACAAATAAAATACATTACATTTTGGGACTTTTTTTTTATTTATGGGTGTTTGGATCTTCTTACACCGTTTTGTGGTTAATTTCTACAGTAAAAAATATTTTTAGGTTAAGTTTTTAAATTTTAAGAAATTATTTGTATCTGAATCAAATATGTGATAAAATTAGTATTAAAATTTATAGTCCGCAGGATCAAGCTCGGACTATGAGATATATTTCCTTCGGCAAAATTACTTAGAATTTCAAAGAAAACGAAAAATTCATGCCATACAATTTAAGCTATTTTCAGCCGTTTTAAATTCATAAAGATTTTTAAGTTGAAAATCATAATTAAAACTCAATATAAAGAAACATTTTGCAGATTTTTCAATAACTTTAGAATGAGTTTAATAGCTTAGAATATGATTATTCAAGAAGCATTGTATGATAATATTAATATTTTAAAATAATTTCTAAACAGATTAAAAAGTAATTTCAGTTACATATAGTTTTAAAAGTTATTTAAACATTCAGAACAATTTGGTATACTGATGAGCAGAACAGTGATTTTTCAATAACTGTGGTAGGAGCAGAGTTGGGTAGTAATGATTCCTTTAGGAATTAAATTCCATCTCCATTCGAATTACAAGGAATTGTAATTGGTACTTTAATGTTTTCAATTCCTTAGTAATGGAATTGATAAAACTTTCAATTCCATTACAAGGAATTGTAATCGGTAATTAAAATTTTTAAATTCCTTGGTAATGGTATTGGAAAAAATTTCGATTCCATTACAAGGAATTGTATTTTGCAATTAAAAATATATCAATTCCTTAAAGGAATTGAAAATGTAATTGAATAGAAGGAATTTAATATTTAAGTGTAATCAATTACTTACTTGGAATTAAATTCCAATTTAGTTGGAATGATTCCTAAAAAGTAATTGATTCCTTTTTAGTTCAATTCCAAAAAACAAAAACAAAAACAAAATTTCGGAAAACATTATAAAATGCTTCTAATAAGCCATTACGTACAACATCCATCCATCGCCACTGTGGTCTAGTGGAAGAGTGCCAAACTCTTGTTTCTGGAGACCCGAGTTCGATTCTCGGCTTGGGTATGTTTCTTATCTATCTTTCTTTCTCCCTTCCTTTCTTTCTTGGGGCTTTGGTACAATAGATCTTATAGGTCGCAGTGCCTGACTTTCGAGTCGTCCTTCCTTCAAATAATAATAATAATAATAATACGTACAACATTTGGATTACTTCTCTCGTAACGGCATTTTACAATGTTCTCCGAAATTTTTTTTTTTTTTGCTTTTTTGGAATTGAACTAAAAGGGATACAAAATACAATTCCCTGTAATGGAATCGAAAATTTTTCCACTTCCATTACCTAGGAATTTAAAAATTTTAATTACCGATTACAATTCCTTGCAATGGAATTGAAAGTTGTATCAATTCCATTCTAGGAATTGAAAACATTTAAGTACCAATTACAATTCCTTGTAATTGGAATTGGGAATGTAATGTAATTGAATTTACCCAGCTCTGGGTAGGAGTGGTTGTGATATGTGAACCACCATGATTTTAAATAGTGTTTTCTTACATCAACGCTTTCCAGTTTTTTCAATCTACAATATACCTGCATTTGCTTGCAATTATAAGCTTTCTATTCGTATTACTTTATTTTATTTTCTGGGAAAACTAAATAAATAAAAATAACAACAAATATGCGACTTAAGATTTACTCTCTGTGAAAATAATAAAACAAAACTTTAAGAATTTATTTTACGACGATAAAGTCAAAAGCAGTTGAAAAATAAAGGTGAGTAAAGTATTTTAGTGACCACTGAAGAAAATCAAAATTCAAAAATGAGAAAAACTAATTTAGTCATCCTTAATATATTTATTTTTTCCGTTGTGAAAAAGTAGTGGATGCAGGTTTCTGACAAAAATCAAATTGCAAAGTCATTATAAAATGGAATTCGTCAATGATTAATGATTTCCCAATCGCAGTGATTTCCAGTGAAATTAAACTTACGCTGTTTAGTAATGAAGGGAAAAGGAAAGAAAGGAGTGAAACGATTTATTTATAAATTTATTGACAATACTTATAGAATACAACAATCAATACATGAAGGCAAAAAAAGACATGTTGTCTCTTTTGCTCTACCTAGCACCACTAGTGCCCACTCTTTTTATAAATCAGCGCACCGTGACATCCAGGTCAAGCCAGGTCGAAAATCAGAAGGCGTGAGGGAAACTAAGATGAGGATACTGAAAAGTCGATTTATAATGATGAATAATATTGCACTAATTTATTTTGCAATAAAACAAATAATTTCTTAAACTATTTTTATTTTTCCACCTTATTTTGAACTTTAAATATTTCAGCGTCATAGTGAATCAAGTCTAAAAGTTTTGTTTTGATGTCCAATTATTTCCACTACAATAAAAATAATGCAGTAATTCTGTTTCAGATATCTAAGACAGTTGCCAATAGTTGTGGACAAGAATCCAAATGTTGGTGTATTCAAGGGATTATGGAAAATCTGTTAACTTTAACTCGAAATTTTTATGGACTTAATCCTCTATAAATCTGAACGCTTCATATGTGAAATGTTGTAATCTCAAGATAAATAAACGAATTAAAAACTCCAATGAACTCTTTGATTAACAAGATATGTAAAATCAAATGAAAAGGAACGCATAACCTAATTTCATAAGCTATTATAAAATGCATATATGTACATAAAAATAAACAACATGAAAACTATAAAATACAACAAACTACAAACTTAACAACAAAAACAATAATAGAAAAAAAAAACAAAAATGTAAATAACAATGAAGCAATCAATAACAAAAAACAGAAACACAATTTTTAAAATATTCAAAAACAAATTCGAATCTTAAAACTATTTTTTTTCCGCAACTTTTAAGTGGAGACCTAAAGAAAAATGAATGATAAACCAGACACTGGTCAAAGTGATGAATTCCCGACTGCTCCAGTTGTGGTTGTGATTGCGATTGCGTGTTCAGCCCGCTAACGATTGCAGTGATTTTGGTGACAATTTACGATTTTTAACCTTTGCATTTTTCCTAGCATCAGCCTTGCTTGGATCGTCATCATTAGGATCTGTGACCTTGCCTTCTTCTTCATGTACAGAGCCATCGGACAGTGTGTAGCTGTAGGTAAAATGAGTATGTGGTTGGAGAAAGTTTAAAAAATTACATAATGCAAAATATTTTGGCGATATTACGATATGGAAGTTGGTATTTTTTTTTTTTTTTGCTTTTACCTAAATCTGTATCCGCCTTCTGTTGGTAAAAACGAAAAGTCTTCAAGTAGAATATCTGGTAGCGTTATTTGAATTATTTGACCTTCAAAAGCCTTTTCAGAAATTTCAGCATTGCTGCTTAGTATAGCAAATGTTGCAAGTATTAACAACTGTAATTGCAAGAAAAATAATTTTTTGGTCAAAATATTTAATATTCTTCATCCCTTATTTTCACAACAATAATAAAGACACTCACAACTTTTAATGTCACCATTTTTTTAACAATATAATAATTCACTACCAAGAAACAAAATGCAACTATTCGTCTGCGCTGCTTAAACCACAATGAATTTGGTCTTTTTTTCACTTATAGTATAAGCTATAATATTTTACTATTTCGAAGCACATTGAACTAGACGCTTAATCGGTCAAATTTTAGCCACCGAATAACAATAAAAACAACAAAAGGTTTTAAGGTTGTGCTCTGCATGCTGTCAACAAATTATATGCGAGCATAAGTTCGATACATATTTTATTATATTGCATATGTTTTCATATATGTATGCCATTAGCCTATACTTTATCTTTGTTACCATCTAGTCAGCTTAAAGCCTCAAGAAAGAAACAAAAACAAAAATCATCAAAACAAACAAAGAACTGGTTTCATGTATTTCGTCTGACTTCTGGTACGATTCTTAGAGTAGATAAAAATGCAGTATAGTGCCCAGGCAACGAACCGTTTACCCAGTTGGAAATATCTTCTGCACAGCAACGATTAAATATGTATTACCATTTACCATCACAAACGCTTCTCTGGCTAACTCATACTTGAGTGTTGTGGCTTTTTCTTGAACAACTCGACTTGCTTCAAGCTACACCCGATTATAGAAACTTAATATTAAGTTTCTCATATGTCTTAAAAATAAAAATATCCCGATTTCACAAAATTTCACTGTACAACAAAATGAGGGTTTTAAACAGTATCTGAGTTGTGGTGCGGTTTTGATACAAAAATGTTGGTTATCAATACAACGCAACACAAAACAAAGTGTGGGTGAATTTGGAAAAGGAGGCGCAACACCTCCCATATAAGCTGATATATCTGAAACCTAGTATCTAGTATTGTACTAATGTGTGGTATAAAAGTTTTATTTCCCAATGGTATTCAGTAGTAAAAATGTAAGTAGGATTGGTTGAGTGGGTATGAAACATTCCATGCGACCACGATTTTTAGTACGGCATTTCTTTGAAACCGTTCACAACTCAGTACGGAGATTTAGTACATGAACATTGGTTGATAACACAGTGCAACAGATTTTTAACTCTTGTCTGATGAACAAGATTTTCCAACGGGTCGCTAATCACGACTGCGTAACAGTGATGAAAAAGTAGGTACAATTTTACGTTTTTCCGACTTTTTCAAATTAGAAGGTACATTTTAGGTAAAATTCATGAATGTAAAACATGAAAAAAATAAAATTTGGCGCGACTTTTATTTATATTGAGCGTGATGGATAAATAAGTTTAATGATTAATAAAAATCTTGAAATTTTTCTTATTATATCTTTCTTGCTTTCAGTAGGTTCACGGTGAAAAGTACAAATGGTTTCAATTTCACGGACATATTGGATAAATAAATATTTGTGTTTAAATATAACGCGAAATTTATGCATTTTTTAATATCAACGACCTAAAACAAGGCAAAAAGTGTATAATATGTGACGTTTCTATTTTCAGTAATTTAAAGCATATTGCAAAATCCGATCTGCATAAAAAAGCAAATATTGCAAAATCTACCGTGAAAATTTCCAGTTACGCAAAATTAAATTCTGGAGAAAAACGATTAACAAAATCAGCAAAAGAATTGGAGATACACCTGTATATATACGTAGCTGAACACAACTTGCCATTTACATGTGAAAGTGAAATTAAAGGAAATTTGCCCAAAAAATATTTATTAACAATAACGACAGAATCTTAATTGCTCATCTGAGGCAGCTGCCTCGTCACTTTCAAGCGAAATTGAGAATCTTGCGACATAAATCAGGTTCAATAGGTGTTAAGAACGCAACTGATATACAATATCAGTACTTGCATAATTTGTAAAAATTGATCTCAATGAGAAGAATGAATTGAATATATAGCGTAACGAATTGGTTGTTATTCTTTGTTTATGTTTTATCTAGGCATACAAAATTTTAAACTGAAAAAACCGATATACCAATGAATTGTATTATTTTCGGTACATTGAAACTCAATAAGGTACAATTTTTTCATAAATTAGGTACAATTTGAAATTTTGAAATTCCATCCCAGTTTTCTCCCACAATGTGGACCTGAAATCGGAAAAATTGGGTATTTAGGGGCTTTGATGTCTGAAGCAAAGTTGTTAAGCGCAAAGAGATAAACAGTTTTTAAACATGCACTTATCCTCAACCCCCTACCCTTCGTCTTGAAAATGGGGTTTCAAACCGTTCAGAAAAAATGACACCTAGAATCATTTTCTCACTAACACACACACTCTCTCATGTATTATACTTTCAAATAACGAACTGTTATGCAAACTAGCTGCAATGGACAAAAAAAACAACAACAAATAAGTATACAGATAGGTAGTGGTAGTTTCTTTCAATATCTCTATACAGTGAAGATATTTGGCATCATCTGTAATTCCGAGTTATGATTTTAAATATTAGTAGCTTATATGGGATATTGAAAGATTAAGAACTATCACTAAGATTACTGATGAGGAATTGTGGCGGATTCCGAAACAGCCGTCTGATTTGCCCGTCCATTGTTGTTGTGATGACGACATTTGTTCATTAAGCCTGTTTATATATAACTTCAAATGCTTCTTGCTAAAAATTACGGGGCACATATTTCCCAGAATAATGCAAAAACCGAATTTTTTCGTTAGAACTAAGCCACTCACACTACGTAAATAAATAATGGAATCATTTATTATATTTTTGGTACACTATGAAAATTAAATCTAATAGTGTGTTCAAAATTGGATTTTCAGAAAAGTCGTTCAATCTGTCAATTTTTATTTCCATTTTTTTGAGAACATTTACTTTGCACCCATTTTTTACAAATATTTAATGTCATCATGTTTGGCAGATACAAAAAAAAAGTACTAAATATTGTAAGAGATGGAATATTAGGTCCGTTCCCGTACTTTTTGGGTAAAGTTTGGTAAACTGAGGGTAAACGAAAAATGCTCTCTCTGATATACAAAAATGCACAAAAGTACGGGAACGCTCAAAACCACTTTTCTTGCACGAAACAAAACGTCAAATTTTAACGACAGTTAAATTCAAAAAACAAAGTTTCTGTGATACAAGAAAATAAATAAATAATAAAAAAATTAAACATACATTTTTCACCTGTCTACTTTTGTAGCGGTTTCTGGTTCACAATCACCAATTTGCATAATTCAGAAATGGCAGAAGCTTCTATAGCGTCAGAAGTTGAACAGACAATTGCGTCATTAACTTGTGAGAATGCAGTTAAAAATTAACTAATATACTATTAATTAATTTTTAAATGTCTTTTAAACATTTTCCATTTTAAATATCACTTATTTTTCTAAAAATTCTTTATTTATTTATTAATTTCAAATTTTCAATATATTTTCACAAAAGCGAAACAGCTGATAAATACAAAACAGCTTATTGTTTGACACTTTTAACATTTTTACCCGAAAAAAAAGTGCGGCCTATTTCGTGCAAAAAGAAGAAGACAATTACTCTCTCATCTCTGCTCTCATTTCCAAGTTTTTTGAGTACGGGAGCGCGTTCATCCGCGTTGTAGTACGGGAACGGAGCTATTGTAGTAGCATTCTCTCAATTCTCTCAGCAACACAGAGTTGCATACCGAAAAATCATAGCCAAAAAACGTATTTCGTTGAAAATCGGCTGAAAATCAGATTTTCATTTGACAATTAAAAAATTTTAAAAATTTTGACTATTTATTTAAAATTTTTATTTATTTATTTAGTCAATGAACAAAGGTTCTTACAGACTATTAAAAGATATACATATATTATAATTATAACAAATTATTTAAAATTGACTTCAATACTTGCTTTGAACCAACAATATCATCATTATCCTTCATCGATAAAGAGTTATACAAACGACAGGCTCGATTTATAGGTGAATTAAAAGCATAATTAGTACGACAAATATCTAAGTGAAAGAAATCAGAGTGCCGCAGCGATCTAATAGGTACATTGAAGCTAATTAGTTGCAAAAGATCTGAACAGTTAACCCTACCCATTACAATATCCGAAATATATAAAACAGATAAGACTGATCTCCTACTCTCCAAAGATTTTAAACTTATGAGATCACAGCGAGCTTTGTATGAAGGAACGGGATCGGAAAACTTTATTTTCCGTAACGCAAATCTTACGAATGATTTTTGGATTCGTTCAATTCGTAGAGTATGGGAGGAATAGAATGGATTCCAAATAAAGGAAGCATATTCCAACTTCGAGCGAACTAAAGAAGTATACAACGATTGCAATGTATATGGATCAGTAAAATTTACACTATTTCGACGAACGAAAGCTAATAATGAGTACCCCTTAGGAATGATATAGTGCAGATGAGATATGAAAGTGAATTTTGAATCAAAAATTACTCCAAGGTCTTTAATTATCTTAACTCGATTTAATGGCGAATTAGCAAGGATGTAAGTTGACGATATATAAGAATCAGACTTAGAGTAAGTGTTTATAGCACATTTATCTACATTGAGACACAATCTATTCTTAACACACCATTCATAGACAGAATTTAAGTCATACTGTAACATTAAAGAATCTAATGGCGATCTAATTTTTAAAAACATTTTTAGGTCGTCGGCAAATAATAGACACTTGGAATTTTTGATAACTTTAGGAATGTCATTTATAAAAAGAATAAAAGACTACTTTAGTAATTACATTAGTATATAATGTGGAGCCAAAAAAATTAAAAAAAAAAAATATTTAATTAATTTAGAAAAAAAATTTTTGACCCTGGTGGACCCGTTGACCATGTGGAGCCAAAAAATTTTTTTTGTTATAAATCAATAAAACTAGGGCCGTTAATGTGTAACATTATGTTACAGAAAAAATAAATGTTAAATAAAAAAATGGAATGTTTTGAACGGCTAGTTTTCATTATTTTTTCTTTTTTACATACTTGAAAGCTTTGTTTTTTTTTCTTAAATACGATAACAAAGACTTATTTGCTTAATACCCAAACTTTTTCAAACCAGCAACTTGTGAAATAAAATATTCTTTTCTGATATAGAACTTTAAACATTTGCAAAAGGATTGCAGTCCCCGTAGCTTTTTTTGGATGAAGTAGAAAATAAAGGAAAAATACAATAAACCAAGAACGGCACAACTGAATTAGTAATAAAAATCGACACAAAAACTTGAAATCGCTGGCTTAATAATATGTCCAACTGGGCCCAATAAATACGCCTACTTATGTACATATGTGTATGTATATATGAGTTAAAAAAAAATGATTTTATGCAACTGGCAACGGCATAAATACATACTATTACTACTCATGCTTTTGATATTATCTGTTTTTTAAAAAACGTGCAATATTTCAAGAAAGTTCATTAAATTGTCAAAATTTCTTTTCAATTTCATTTAAAAGAGAAAAAACAATTTAAATTTTGTCAACTCAAAACCAATTATGTTCACATTACAGTTGTGGTTTATAAAACAAAAATTAAATAAATCAAGCAAAATTTAATATATTTTTGTTTGTATTCAACTTTAAGCGATTCATTAATTTTATATTTATATAACTGTCAAAATAAATTATAAAAGGTAACATAAAATTTAGTAACAACCATAGCTAGTTCAAAGAGAACTTCAAAAATTATTTATTAACTCATAAACCTGATAGAAGCATTACCACTTATAAGCATAAAGGTCATATTTTTGTACAATTGTAATACTTACTTACATACTTACTTATTTCAATTTATAATATTTTTGTTTTTGTGTATAAGTATAATGCTCATACCATGAATGGTTGTGAAAAACTCACCGCTCCTCTGGCAGCTGTGCTATAAAAAATTGTAGGAGTAGTTGCTGTATTAATATAATATAATATAATAATATTGATAATAATAAAAAAAAATTTTAAATAAGGGTCGCCAAACCTTTGTATCTAGTATTATTCATAATTCAACAAGACCAAACTTAGTGTGCATATTTAAAAACAAGTTAGTTTTTTATCTTTAAGTTTCATCAGTCCTCAGGTCATAGTTATAACTTCTCATAACTCGTTTCTTTATTTATACATACATAATTAATAAACTTACATATGAAAGTAACTATTTGAAAATGCGAAACACAAATATTTATTAGTCTTAAAATCAGTAATTAATTAATATTTAGTAAAACTTAACAGTTTAATTAAAAAATTATCTATTGGCTTTTGGTAATTTAAATTAAATTATCTGCAATCCACGCAATGTATATCAATTCGAAGATGAGATAATTATAGTGTAGTAGTTATATATGTATTTTCTTCTTATGTTGACCATGAATTTTTTTTCTTTTTTGTAAATAAAATTGAAAGTCTTTTTCATCACAGAAAAAAAGGTTAATAAATTCGATAAAATATTTTGAAAGTAAAATTAAATAATTATTTTAAAAAACAGTTTGAGAAACACCAGGTTCTGTTAAAACGAAAAACAAAATAAGTAAATTATACGTGCCCCGGTTTTAAATTTACAACTTTTGACTACTTAAGATAATTAATTGGGGAATATTTAGCTTTCATCCCTGCCTTATGCACCTTTTTTTGGATTTTTCCAAGTAAATAATATTTCATACTTTAACAGGGTATAAAGAGAAATAATATATTCCAGAAAAATATTACTAGGTCAGTGAATTCAAGAAAATCCTAAATTGAGAAAAATATTTTTTATTTTATTTTTAACGAGACCAGATTATAGTCAATCAATTAAATATTGGATTTTTGAAGTTGCGGATGGAATGTTTTTTGTAGATATACATACATAAGTAAGGATGCCTTCACCTTAAATCCGAATTTTCTAACACTTTTGTCATGGGCTTTCGTCACTATTTTGAAAAATGTTTAAATGTTTTTCGAGTTAAATTCTACCTTGTGGCTGCTACATGAACAATATTGTCAGTCAATGTGGTAGAATAAGAAACTCTTACAGTACAGAGGAGACTGAAAAAAGCAAACTTGTTGCATTAAATTTCTTATAAGAGTATGCAGTAGATTCGGGCTTAACCCTTTCACCTTTTTTACAAACTATTGCTCCGATTTTAATAATTTAGTTTAATGAAAAATTGATTGCACTTTAGTTCTTTTGAAAAAGTTTGCAATTGCTATCTAATTGACGGCATTAAGCTCCAGAGTGATCTAAAGTAAAAAATATATATATGTATTTTTACCTATTTTCAATCGCCCGCAACATTTAACAGTTTTTGCCTAATATTAAAAAACTTTTTTGATCTATAAAAAAATTCCGAACCAAAATATACTCAAAAAGTTTGTGAAAACTATAACATAGTCGACGGAGTCCCACGAAAGTTCAGGTTTCGAAAGGGTTAAAACTATACCAACTTGATCAAAAAGTTGCCGGAATTTATTCAGAAAATTAAAAATACAAGTTTATTCATCTAAATCTATATTGACCCCTTCAAAGTAATCCCCATCGACTGCAACGCACTTATGTCAGCGGTTGATCTAATCCTCGAAACATTTTTTATATTCGGTTTTCGGTATGTCCATCAGTGCTTTCCGCGATTTTTTCATAACTTCCTCTCGGCTGCTGAAACGCGTTTCCTGTAATGGTTTTTTAACTCGATTCAACAGTAAGAAGTCACAGGGAGCCAAATCCGGTGAATTCGGTGGCTTTTGGATGGTATTTGTAGCATTTTTCGTCAAAAAATTACGAACAATGATGGCACGAGTTTTCTGTCCACAATTCTGGTCTCTTTCGGCGAATTGCTTCACGCCAACGTCTCATAACGCCCAAATAATACTCTTTGTTTACTGGCTGGCCTTCTGGCAAAAATTCATGATGCACTACACCTGTTGTAATCTATGAAAACCGTGAGCATTGCCTTCTTTTTTAACCGAAAACGAGGTGGTTTTTTTGGTCTCGGCTCATTTGGTGAACGCCATTCACTTGCCTGATGTCTGGATTGCGTGTCGTACTCATAAACCCACATCTCGTCTATAATAATGATCCTTTTGAAGAATGTGGGATCGGATTCAGCCTCGCAAATCATGTATTTTGCCACGTCAACACGGTCTCTTTTTTGCATGAAATTGAGGTGTTTTGGCACCAACTTTGCTGCTACACGACGGAAACCCAAATCATTAACCAAAATGTCTTGGACGGATCCATAGGCAATGTTCAAGTCCTCCGCTATCTTTCTAATGGTTAATTTGCGGTTATTCACCAAAATTTCTTTAACTTTATCAACGTTTGCGACTGCGTTCATCATCTTCGATTGACTCACGACCACTTTTAAACCGCTCGTGCCACTGGTAAATGACCGTTTTCTTTAGAGAATCGTTGCCGAAACACTTTTCCAACATTTCCAACGTTCACGCACCATTAAATCCGTTTTTTACGCTAAGATTTAAAGGGAATATCAACAACAGATGTACCAACTTAGCAAAAAAAACAGAACCCAATTCGGAACGATGGGAGCGCCACACGGTGGTTATTCCGGGATCTTTTTGATCAAGGTGGTATGCCATCAAAACTATAATTTTCTTTCAGCAGATTAATTATACATTAAGATCTGTAAAGCGTATGGTCCCCAACATCTGATAAACCTTTGAATAAATGAAAAATGTTTCTGTAAATTTTGAAATGCACGACATTGATAACGTTTTATAAACGTGTTTGTAACTCAAAGGTTTTAACTTTGAATCAACGTCTAACCATAACGGGCATAAGCTTGTTTAGCGTAGCAGAAAATCAGCCAACTTAAAAAAACTTAAGGCTATTCTTATTATGCATATATTTATTCATTTAAATGCATTCATTCTTTTCTGAAATTTGGCTTAGTTAGTTCATGTCTATTATGGTTGACCCTTTAGACATCACGACAGCGAAACAGAAAACAACGCCACTGCCACTAAAGAGATTGAATAGATTTTGCTTGCAAATCACCGGCAAAGACTTAAGCTTTTTCAACTTAAAAAGTACGGACACAAAAAAAGCTTTTGATACAAATTAATTTTATATATTTTCTCGTTTAAGTTTTCTCATCAAAAAGTTACTATTTAGGAATTTGTTACGTTATGAAACTTATTTTACTCTGCAGGTATATCGTAAACTGAACATTTTTCGATTTTGCCTGATTATATTTTAAATTAACGGACAAATTTTCATTAATATATTTAAAAAATCAAAACTTTTGGACTTGATTCTATTGGAATGTTACGAATTATGCTATGAATGTTTTTTTAATCAATATTAACTAATTGCCAATGTAAATTTAAAGCTGACTCCAAAAAATGGCAGATTATATCTTTTCCCGATGGTTTTAAATTTTGGTTGATCAGGATAACAGCTTTATGCACAGTGAACTAAGAGCTGAGTCAAGGAGAAAAAAAGGAAGAATTGTATTAATGTTAATATTAGAATCCGCAAAGCGAGAAATTTGTATGGCTAATAGTCCATTGTACTCCCTCTGGAAAATGATCGCTCTTTTAATAGATGAGTTGAAATTATTCCAAAGCCTCAAATTTACTTACCATAAGCTTACTCAGACCTATTTATACTTACTAAAACGAAAATTTTCTTTTGCCAAGGTAATAATTGCCTAAGATCGCACATATCGGAAAAGTCGGAAAAGAAGCAGAACATTTGCATCTGAAATACTCTTTAGTCTAATGCATTGCTCTTCAAACTGTACTTCATGGAGCGCCGGCGCTCCAAAAAATTTCGAAGGGGCTCGGCAGGAAAATTGCTCAATTTTCAAAAGAGTAAATTAATTTTCAGATTCAAATCATTTATGTTTTGGGTTTATATTTAAAAAAAAAATAAATTGAAATATTGTGACTTTTTAAAGCTCTAAGCACAAACTTTTTGCTTCGAAATTGAATGCCAAGCAAAAAGACTCCACAGACGATTAAGATTGAAGACCTGCACCAGTGGTGAAAAAAAAACCAAAACATAACCATTATATAATTTATAAAAAAAACAAATTTATTATCCTCTTAAAAATATCACAATACAAAAATGAGCTTAACTGAAAGTGAATAATTTATACATACAACTAAAATACTCGTAGAATAATAATTGCTTAAATAATTTAAGCATTAATTACTTGGTTTTATTTTATGTGCTGTCACATATGGTTGGAAACCATTTTTATTTGCCTTATACAAAACCATATATTCATAGCCATCAGCCGATATAAAACTATAGCCTCCACGATATTCTACAGGTTTGATAACATCATTATCCTTATCGGTAATATCACCATTTCCGTTGTTGAATGTTATGTCCTCTGTGCGATATTGCCCATTTTCGGTGTGGAAACTAAAAAAACACAAAACAAAAAATAAAGGAATTAACAAAAGATTTTTATTAAATAAATTAGCATTTATAAATTTATGACAATTTTAATGATAGCTTATTCTTTTTTATTTGTTTATCGAAATACTAAAACAATTTATTTGAAATGATAATGATATCATGCACTAAATATGTTTTTATTAATTCACATTTTTTTTGTTAAGAACACATTAAATACATATGTGTAGACAGACGAAAACTAGCGGTAACAATTTTTTAATAGAATTATTAATTCTTTTCTTAAGCTTCTTTCATTTGTCATGTTTCTTTTGGCGTGTATTCTTTTGAAATTAATATTTATGCTTGACATTTATTTAAGATATCAAACTTTTCTTAATAACTTTTTTTACAATTGATTATGAACAATTATGAGAAACTTATTTGACTTTAATTCTTTCTGTGTTATTTTATATAAGTATTTCTTTCGCAAAATAATTGCTATACTTCAAGCAAAAACTTACCCAAAATGCACCGATTGTTCACCAGAGCTATTGCTTTTCTCAACTTTATCCACTTTATCGATTTTATCGATTGCAGCTGGCCACACTGATTGAGACGATAAAATTAAAACAAAAATTGGTATCTAAAAAAAAAATATGTTAAATATTTTCAGCACCAAAATACAAAAATGGAATATATTCCAAAATACTTACAATAATAAACTTCATCATTTTTTTTAACCTCTTATTTATATTTATTCCTTTTATAAAATTTGCGATCTGTTCTCTTTTAGTTGTGAATACAAACTGAACTGCTCTGTTGCAAACTAAAACTCTAAAAGATCAACGCAACATCAACTCAACCTTTTCACTTCATATTTACTGCGAAATATTGGCTACAATAATACTAGATTACGTCATAATTTATTGGACATCTTTTTAAATGTTTCGAAAAAAAAAAAAAAATAGAAAAGAAATAAAGAATGAAATGATATAGCAAAAATACAACAACATAAAAATAATCATCATAAGAAAAACCTAAGCATCCAATAAATACAAACTTTAAAAATATTAACCAAATCATCATAAAAACACAACAATAAAAATAAAATACACACGATAATTGGCAAATCCAATAATTTATGTCTTAACGTGAACACAAAATCTACAAAAAATAAAGAAAAGTTATTTATCAATTCTTGAAACACTGAAACACACAAAACAATAATAGTTGGTGATTACTAAAATTAATAACTATTTAATAAAAAACACAAAAATAAACAATTTCAAAAATAAAACAAATAATTTTTTGTTGAGTAATATCTGTCGATTTAATGTAAAACAGTTTTTTAAAGAAATATTTAAAAACTGATGTGTATAAGGAAAAGAATTTTTGTGTTCATCTCATAATTTACACTTGTGTGCATAATTTTAATTTAATTTATACCGCAGAAAAAACAATTTTACAATACGAAAATTTACTTAATGTAAAAAGAATAGAGTTAAAAAATTAGCTTTTTAGAGTCTTAGGCCCTTATTATGAACTGCGTTCGATCTTCGACTGTAGTCGAATACCCTGACGAACGAATTTAAGGGGGTATTCTACCCAAGATGGTGGAAAATATCGATGTTTTCAAATCGTTGTAAATGAAAAGCTTTTCAATATTTTTATTCGAGGTTTTTTTGCAAGTTTTTCTACAGGTTTTGAACAATAATTTTTGTTTTTAATGTTAAAAATATCTTTGTTAATAATGGTTCACTCGACGCCTCGAACTTGAGCCTGCCGAAAATAGTTGCTCCATGGTGGACATGATATCTCCGGTTTAAATATTCTGAAACACAAAATGTAACCCATTTTGTAATCGTGAGACTTCCTGCTATCACCTCATCTAGGGAATAAGAAAAAAAATGACGATTTTTTGCCCTGTTTTTGTTTATATTTTGCATTAAAAACATTAGTTAAACAAATGCTTTCGCCATAATCCTAGATAAGGCCATACCTATACATTTGCTTAGTAGCCTTGTAAAATTTCAAGTCAATTGGACAAGTGGTTTTTGTGAATAGTTTCGAGAAAAACGAGTTTAAAGATTTACAAACATGGTACTTACAAATGATGTAACTTACGGTTAATCAGCGATTCCAGGACCATACATTGCCGCTCTTCTTTCTCATAAAACTCGTTGTCTACATCAAAAATATTAAATAAAAAAAATCGATTTTTCGGACCATCTCGGGTAGAATACCCCCTTAAGTTTGGTATTATGACGTGTTTTCGACAGAGAATAGCGTTCTTGTGAATTTCGCTCATTTTGGCTTGTTCACGATAGTATATTTCTATAAGCTGATCGTCATTTTGAAAAATAAATACGATTTGTTTAAAAATTAAGTAGAGAAAATAAGGACAAAATAGAAATAATGGTTCAACGATTCATCGGAAAAGGATGAGAGCTTGATGGAACTGGCCAGAAGTAGAAAACGATTAAGTGCAGCCTTTCGAAAAAACTTTGGCATCTACAAAATTCGTGTACAGATTTCTACAAAACTTACGACTGACCAAGGAGGCGTTTGTGGACTTGATGACTACTATAGATGAACTGCTCAAGCAATGCAGATGAGCAAGATCAATTCCAAAAATATTAAAATTGGCAGCAGTTCTGCGATTTTGTGTGAGATCACTTCAACTAAGCATTTGGAAAGATAATACTCTTGGACTTGCACAGCCCAGGGTGTCTGTGGTATTATCAGAGGCTTTAGATGTCCTGGAAAATTGTATTTGACAAAGATGAATAAAATTCAATTATACAAGCAAAAGTATATTTTGCTAATAAAAGCGGAATGCAGGAAATTATTGGTTGGTCCTAAACCATTTAGTTCTTTCTTAGTCGCCAGAACTTTAGGGGAAATACCCTTTGCAATCAGAGGATTTGCTTTCCAACAATGACACAAGTTTCTATAACTGCAATGTGTTTCTCACCACTTTAAACCTGCAAAAAATTTACAAAAACTGTTTAAAATTAGTTTTTAGTCTTCAAAAAGCAAAAAGAAATAGCAAAATACTTAAATTTTTAACAATTATTACTCAGCATGCACCGTATCGAAAGGAAAATTGCGTTCGACAGAAAATTCGATGCGCAACGAAAATTTCGACAGGGTTGCACTGCTCATAATACGAATTTTTCATTTAATATTTGATCTTCGATAACCAGCGAAGATCGAACGCCGAAAGCAGCTCATAATAAGGGCCATAGACTTAAATTTACTTATGCGTTCAAAACTTTGACACAAGGCATCCATAAAATTTAAACCGGAAAACTTCAAAACGATATCTGATTCAGCATAAAATTTTGACAAATTTTGACAATCACAAAAAAGAGTTATTGGTTTACATTTTATACCTTGTATAATTCTATAAAACTTAAAAATGTTTCTAACTATTTACAATTAAGCAAAGAGTCAAATTTAACAACAGTGACATTTTTTTCGTATTTAAAAATGATGCATTTTAAGTTGTGCGCTTTCAAGTTAAACTGCGTGTATTATTTATAAGATTATGAAGTCTTTGAAAGGCTTAAAGATATGAGAAACCGTACGAAGCGTAATAATTAAAAATTGAAATTGAACCACGCGGCATGGGGGAAATTTATATTTTTTCAATATAAGCAAAAAAATTTAAATTTTTATTTTTTATCACATAAATATTAAAAAAAATAAGAGACTAATTTGCGCTTTGATTGTTATTACTCATTGCTCATTTGTTTTATAATAATTTAATTTCTTTCTATTAGTTGATTTTTTTATGCCTGTGGAACATCAAACTTGGGTGGTACAAAAATGATTAACACTATATTGAAAACTATATTGAAGAAATATCATGTCGAAATTGCGTTCACTATATGATGAGTTTCATAAATTGTTGATGAAATTGAATGGACTCCTATCTTTTTTAGTGTGGGAGCGCGGGAGTAAATTTCAGCCAAATTTGGCATTTTATTGAAATGCGTCTGAAATGTGAAATTTCCCCATATAAAAGCTGTCAAATTAAATTTTGAATTTCATCCAAATTGCAGAGAAATTCATTTCAAATACTTCAAATACGGAAAGTAAAACAGCAGCCCTGAAACACATGGCTGCGAAAAAATGTGAATTAAAAATCGATTACTTTTTGTTGACATTTCTAGACAGCCTTCACCAAAAGGGATGGAACTACCACCATAACAGTTTTCTGTTGCTACATTTTAACATATCATTTAGGAAATTTCCCAAGTTTTTAAAAAATGCATCAGTTATGAGCTGTGATGCTTATTACAGAAGTTAGCGACAGTCAAAGTAAAAAATTTGTGTAAAATTGGAAAATTAGTTATTTTGATTGTATTTGAGATGAAAGTGAAAAAATTAAAAAAAATACTTCCCGTCATACTATCCAGATAAAAAAAACTAGCTATGGATAGTTGAGAATTTGAATTTTTTATATAAAATATTTAATTACTTAAAACAAATTGATAAAAAGCTCATTCAACAACAAATAATTTTAGGCGTTTAAACTTTCCCACTTTATAAAACCACGACAATTAGTTTTTTTAGGGTTTTTAAATCAGTTTATGATTTTTACGCCAATATTTATCAATTCCGATTTTTTTTTTTATCAATCAAAAATTTGGGAATAGAGGGTTAAATATAAGAAAAATAAAGAGTGAAAAAAATCAAATAATCTTTACTATTCCTCCAATTATCTATAATTGCTGTATAAATTCTTTTAATTTATTTTTATTTAAAAAAAAAAACATGCAAAAATTCTTCTTCTTCTCTAAACTTTTAATCTGTCAATAAAGAAATTCGATTCTTAATAAAAATTCATTTTTGCCATAAGCCCACTAAAATTTCATTTTGCATTTCAACGAAATTTGTTCTCGTAGCACAATCCACTTTAATAGTTGGATATGCTGAATAGTGTTATTGACAAAGCAAGAATCATGAAATAACTTCTGCCGGTAAAACGTGGCTAACTAGTTTTTGTCTTTAAGAAGAAGCTGGCAGATAGACGCATTTTTATTTTTAAACATGTAAACAAAAACAAATTAGTTATAAGATTTGTTCTAAATTTATCACAATTTACGACATGCTCTGTATGATTCACCAATAGAGTTTATTATATAGAAGAATAGCATTCATATACGAAGTCTGAAATTGTTAGACTTTTTTTTTTTTTGTTACTTCCATAAAATCGAGAAAAGTTTGGAGAGTAAGACCATTGTATATTTGATTTGATTTTGTTATCACTTAATAGATATAACCACCACCGCCGCCATTACCACCTGGAGGTGGAGGAGGAGGTCCGCCACCACCGCTATCATCAGGATGTCCACCACCTGCTGCAATTTTATCCAAAGCCTCTTGTATTTCTATTGGTATAGGAGGAGGCGTTGGCAAATGGTCGCCCTGCGGTTGAAAACCATTTTCGTCAGCAATATACGTCAGTTGAATTTCATTACCCTCGGGACTGGTGTATGAGAAAGAACCCTCAGCTGTTTGTGCTTCAGCGCCTTCAATGCCTGCGTTTTTCAAATATCCCGTTTCCTCGGCCATTATGCCGTTGCCAGTTTCATATTCGTACTTAAAAACAAAATAAATTGGCAATTAGTCGAATAACGAATACTTTTTTTACATACTTTATAAGAACCATCAGTGTTCACTTTAATTTCCAGTTTAACAATTGGTATTATGGGACCTCCACCACCGTTCCCACCACCGTTCCCACCACCATTGCCACCACCACCATCGGTAAAACCATTTCCATTTGGTGGTGGATATGAATAACCACCGCCACCTCCTCCTCCATTACGTGGTGGTGTTGGTGGTTTTGGTGGAGGCGGTGGTCGTGGTGGAGGCGGTGGTTGTGCTGGTGGACCATTTTTTGGATATCCTGCAGGCTTTGCATAGGTGTTGGTACAAAGTAATATCGAAACGATGAAAAACTTTTGCAAGTAAAAGAAGAAAAAAATGATTGTCATATACAATTTTAATTTTAGTGATCTAAAATATTTACGCACACACACGCTTTTCATTATTATATTTATTTGAAGACTCTTCACGCTGCAACTCTAATTTATTCACACTATTTTCCAGACATACTGAAATATTGGTCTACTTGTATTTTAGTTTTATAAACTTTTGCTGCTTAATGCATATAAATATGAAACTAATATTTGCTTGCAATTGCTGTAATCATTTGTTGCAATTGTGCTTGAACCACACGCGCATGTAGTTCAATTTTACAATATTAGAACAGGCTTGAAAATGAAAAGGCCAAAAGTAAAATGCTACGAAATATGCTCAATTGATTTCGCAGATGAATACACTGTTAGAAAAAAGGTGGATGGTTATTTGAAACAGGTAACTCCCATCGTAAACCAGTGGTTTAACCTACAGGCAAGCAGTGCACTAGAACTTGCAGAAAATAAAGATCAGCGACACTGTAAAGTATTTTCGTGAACTTAAAACTATTGCAAAGGATTTTATTTGAGGTTTTGTTTGAATATTTTAAATCCAAAAAACGGTGTAATATAAACGAAAATCGTAATTTTAATTCGTTTACTTATTTTAATAATAGAATTAAAAAGAATCTATGAAGAATTATACGCAAGGACATGGTATAAAATCCATACCAACGCACATAATGTTTACATTTTATGCGAAAAATTTATTGAAACAAAGTCTATAAGACTTTATTTTATTGTACGTGGTACATACTATGTTTAGAAAATATATATTCTAATTTACACCAAAATTATATAAAAGCATTATACCATCACTTACTAAAGCTAGGTAAATTCATTAGTTTAATGGTATGGATTTTATACCAATGATCACTTTACATAATCACCATATACATAATCTATACGTACGTACCTACTTAGCTCAGTAAATCTCAAAGGAAGTCTGTCAAAATTTTTAACTAGTCTAAATAGGTTTACACCTAAATATCTCTTCATCTGTGATTTTTACAGTGTACAGAAATTATATATACACTTGGAATGATGAAATAGTAAATAAATGTAAATAACATAATTAAGTAATGTAATAGAAATCTGAATAAAGTTTTTCATAAATATAGTGGAAAATGAAAGCAAGATTATTTAATGTGCTCTAAATATATGACTAAGTATATAGTGATTGCCCCTGAATAAATGTAAGATTTCAAAGAGAAAAAAAAGCGTTACTGGTAAATGCGTAATTTAGTGAATAGAAAAGGAATGAACAAATATCACAGCAGCAGCATCAATTTGCATAAATATTGAGAGAATGAATGATCAAAAAAATGCGAGCGATTTATCTTGGGAATCTGTTTTCAAATGGAAATGATAGGTATTTATTATATTAATTGTGAATTTTCAGTGCGAACAGACGAAACAAATATTTTTGCGGGAAGTGATAATTTTTGTTGCTAGTTAAAAATATTTATTGTTACTTTTGAGAGTTGAAAAAAAATATTTCTAAGTAGAGAATTATTAATATTTTCTGACAAAGAAAATTCTTATGTATTATATGATTGATTCTGACGTAAGGTATGCACACAGAGTTGCGATTTTATCGGTGCGAATCCGCAACGCAAGAAATTACAACAATGCTACCCATTATTTCATATGAGCGTGCGCACACATCTGCGATTTTGACGCATCGCTTTTTTCGAACATTCACAGTTCCCCTCTTTTGTCATCCCGAAAACGCAAACGCTGCATTTTCATACCGACAAGTAACAAAATAATGAAAGAGGAAATGAAATGAAAAAAATGAACAAAAAGAAACAAATTCAGAAATGTTTGATATTATTTTGTATATTAATACTTTTATTCTAATATTTATATTTAACTTAATAATTAATTGAACAGGTAGAAATCTGAACTAAAAATCTCTTGTATGTGGCAGAAAGAAATGAAAATCAGTGAGCCCCTTTGCGTTTTCGAAAGTTTATCTTTGACGCAAACTAACCAGAGCCTCATCCAAACTACGGAAAAACCAGAATTTTATCAAGGCGGGTAAGATTTAATTTAAAAAATAGTAAACCAGCATAAAAAATTGTTGTGTGAAAATCAAAGTAGGGGAGGCGCGGGTTTGCCACGAATTCGAAAAGGGGGCGTAGGATGAGCACAGTTGAGAACCTCTGCTTTAGCACATACGATAATCCTGCAAGAAAGTGAGTTTATTTCTTTCTTTTGTGGATGGTTGAATGAACGATTAAAGTATTGAATTTATTCTCTCAGTAACTAATGAAAATGTACTCGTCAATGTTATTCACTCAAGCAATTAATGAATGAATTACAAAAAGAATTTGTTTTGAATCGGTCGCTTCCTGCTATTTTTGCAACCAATCGCTCCGAAAATAAATATTTTCTCATTAAAATTGTCTTATGAAAACGCTAGTCATGCATCATGTATCAGTCTTATAATCACCGATGTTGCATGCACAAAAATCATACAGCGAAATAGCTTTCCATGCCCCCATATAAAGTTACTTGTTGCGATACATTGGGAAACACACCTCAATAGGAAGGAAAGTGGTGAACTCATCTCAGAAATGGAGCTTTAAAAAAGCTGCTTTCATATTGTGCACATACTATGCTAATGAAAAACTTTAGTTACCTCGAGTTGTCTAGCTCATACAACAACCAATGCGAAGCTTTAACTCAGTTGTCAATGTTAACTGATTAACTCAATTTAGCAATCTGGTATTGTAAAAAGGGCAATTAACTCATATTTTTAAAGCTCAATTTATGCCACTCTGAAACTTAGTTCCAAATTATTTGGCAATTTTTTATCTTTTAAAAAGTTTTATAATAAACAATAAACAAAAGTTATTGAAGTTGTGGTTTTAATTTTTATTTCATGTATTTATTATTATTTTTTTAATTAAATATTGTGCATGCATGTAACTTTAAGTTCAATCAGTATCTCAAAAACGTTATAAATTTTTTTCCGTTTATATAGTATTTATGATATTTTTTGTATTGTTTGATTGTTTATTTGATATTTTTATACAAATATTTTAATGCTATTTTCCGATTATTTTTATTACAAATTTATTTTTCTGAATTTTAGTTTGAAATATGTACTCATATGTATATTTTATATAATTTATTGCAAGAAACTTCTTTTTGAACTTCAAAAAAAAAGTATTAACTAAATGTTAATTAGAAATATTTTATAAATTTATTCAAATTTAATTTTGTTTAGGTTCCTTTTGTTTTTTTTTTGCTTAAAACTCTTTCAATGAAACACAACAGTTTTGTAATACTTATAAAATATTAATATTAAACTTTAAATATAAATAATGTTAAATTAAGTTTCTTTATTTATTTTTAATATGAAAATAATTTTTTTTTTTTTTAATACATTTTTATACAAAATATATCGAGAATTTTAAAGCATTCATTATGGCAAATTTACTAGTTTGCATTTATTGTTTGAGTAATTAATTTAATTATTAATCGAATTTTAGATTAAGTTAATATTTAATACTTTAATATATTATATAAGTATAGTATTATAAGTAAATAGATTTTGAGTAAATGTAATAGGAAATATATAAAAGTTTTGCTTTTTGAAACCAACATGCTTAGAAAAAAATTATTTATTATTATTATTTGGTGGGTTAAATCGATATGAAAAGCTTCGGACAACGTTTTTGTTTTTCTTTTTTAAGTATAAGTACATATGCTTAAAACTGTTTTTAATCCGAAAGGATCGTAATCTCTTGCTGTTGGCATTTTCCGACTGTCAACGAAACACACTCAGTTGGTTAGAGCTTTTGATTCGAGAACTTTAAGCCTAGAACTGGAGAGTCCTTGTTCCTTTAATAGCCTTAAATTTGTTTGTATACCATTTAATGGTATTTTAATTTATATCTGATTGATATCATTGCTCCAGTCCTTATCTTCAATTCAAACGTATTTTAATCTCGGATTGCCCTGAAAGTTGGAACATACATGTTCACTACGTATGTACTAAATTACATGAATCTTTTGATTTAACTCAATTCTATATCAATTTCATAGTTTATAATATACAATTATTCTGTAATAGATAGAAAGAAAATTTACTTATTGGTCTTCTTGGTCGATTGTTAACAAAAATATAAAAATTTGTTTTGAAAAAGTTCAAAATTTTATTTAAATTTTTAAATAGTTAGTAAGCGTAAATGTAAAAAAAATGTATGTAGATAAAGCTATGGAATATAAATAGTTTGAAATTGGCAAATACAATAGAAACTCTATAAATTGAATCTCAAAGAAAAATTCAAATTCTTCGATTCAAAGAGGTTACAAATTATTGAGTTTTCGAATTATATTGAGGTTAAAAAAAAAATAGAGTTATAGAGTTTTTTATATAATATCTGGAATACAAATTTTAATTTTTCGCAAATGGAATTAAAATAGAAACAGTGCAATTATAGAAGTATTATTATGAAATATAGAGGTTTTTGAGCGAAAGCGACTGAAGAAATCCTTCGAATTATAGAGTTTTCGAATTATCGAGTTTCGAATTATAGAGAATCTACTGTGATAACTTAAGCACATAATATACAAAAGTGATATCCTTAACTTATGTTTAATTAAATTAATTATTTAAATTTTTATGCCAAAAAATAATAGTTACATATAATGTTTATTCGCTCATTTTGGCTAGTTTATTGTCCACATATATTTTGTTTTGAAATTTAAAACTAATATAATCAAAAAATAAAAAAAAACTGATAAGTAAATAAAAAGTCTTTTTGTTTTTAAAGAAAACATGAACCTGCTGTAAATTCAACATGCTCCCAATATTATTTTAATATTGTTTATATAACTGCAGTTGAATCGTTGGTAATTTGTTTTATATATGTATATGTAACTTTTAAAAATAATTAATATTAATATATTAAATATTTTATATGTAAATTCTTTTTAAGTATATTATAAAAAACAAGTGCATATTAATATTTTTGCAAATCTTAATCCATAACAATAAAAAAAAAAATTTAACGAAAAACTTTATCGCTTTCCATGAAATGGCGTCAATCATAAGAATTTTATGAATAACTTTTTTTTTTTTTGAATCTTTGAATTCTTTTTTACTTTTATCAATACCGATTTATATAACTACATACATAAAATATGTAAAGGTTGTTTGTAAAAAACAAACAAACATTTTCTAACTTTTGATATAGTTATATAAAAATACTTAACATATAACATACAAATATTTCCGAACCCGAAATTACACAATAGTATCACATACCGCAACTAACGCATGTCGCTTACCGTCAGCCGTTTTCTTTCACTTTACATAATCGCGCACAATTTACGACGTGTCGAACGCGCGCTCTCGCCTTCATTCATTTGCATTGTCTTCGAACGCATTAGATTCAAATCGGTTCGGATGCTGGGTCTTCTCGCGTTAGGTGTTACAACTCCGCAGGCATCGCTAAATCGACGCTTTATTGAGAGTGCATTCTTTTTGGAACCACCCGCTGACGAGTGCGGCGGTAACGGTGATGGTGCACCAAATACAGATACCACGCGACGATGATGATTTGGCGCCATTTCCAGCGGTAAATTTGATACCATAAAAAGTGCATAAAATAGATCATCAATACGAAAATTTTGACGTGCTGAACATTCAACAAAAACGCAACAATTATCTTGGCCTGCAATGTAACCCATTACTTCGTCCAATTGTACGGTTCTATGAATGAAATAGAAGGTAGGCATTAAAGTACGTGATTAAACTACTTAGTTAGCTGAAATTTTATCAAGTTATTTACTTTATATCACGATCACATTTATTTCCTGCTATAATCATTGGAATCTTTGGCAAACTTTTCTTTTTCATACCCGAGCCTGGATTTAGTGCAGCCCATTTCGTTTCGAGTATATTCTCACGTAAACGCACAACTTCCTCGAATGATTCACGTGAATCCATACTGAAGACCAATATGAAAATATCACCTAAATTGAAGAGAAAAATCGAGGATTAAATTTATAACTAATGGAAATAAAAAGTAGTTTAAAGTAGGTAAGGCCCAACCTATGAGTGTCCTCGACTATAGAGGCAGTTCCTGATATGAATAGTTAAATTCAATACAACTGTTTGTAAAGTGTGCCTTTAACTGCATGTGTATGTATGTGTGTATGTATTCCTTATCTGAATATCAATACAATCTCCATATCTTCTTTTTTAGTAGTTGTTGTCAAATTCACTATTCTTTTTGTCTGTTGTGTTCAAAAAATTATAAATTCTAACGACTTCTCTCCTAACATATTGCACACATTTACAAATAGAGCACGAGCACGTGTTCACAATAGCAAAAACTCGTCATTTAAATGCGAAATGTAAAGGCATAAATAAACAAACATGAAACAAATCAGAGTAAAACAGAAAAGCAAAAAAAAACTACATACATATACTATATATTTACATACAAACATAGCCAGCGGAAAAAATTAATGCACTTGGAAAATGACACACATATGAACGCGCCTCATTTAGCAGCTTTTGGGAAGCACTTAGACTTTGTCATATGTGACAAAATCAATAGAAGTCTGGTCGTTTTTGTTGTTTTGTTTTCTGTATATGTATGTAATTTTTTTGTATTAATTACACACGCCTAAGAAATATATTTTTCAAAGAGATTATTGAGAACAAAAAGCAGATTTTTTAAAAACATCTGTCTTCGAAGGAAGTCATATGGGCCCTTTTATTAATGATCTTCTATCAATTATAAAACACTCAAAAATTTCAATAAATGCAGCTGGCATCAAATTATTAGAATCTTTCAACTAAATTAATGGTCAAGAATTATTACAGTCTGATCTTTTAGAGTATTTTCTGGTGTGAAGAGTCAATAAAAATAAAGAGAACTTGGCAGGCGGTATCACAGCTGTCATGCATACTTGAACTTTCGAACGCGTTTTTCCCAAAACTACCGATTGCGCTCAAGTTGGTATGATAGTACATATGTAGATAGTAGAGCCAGAGCCAGGATTATTATGTTGTCTATCATAGTTTTTTTGTTTTAAGTTGAAATAGTAAAAGAAAAATGACGAAAATTATACATCTACCGATTAAAAAACTGTTTAAATTTTTGATGTTAGATGAGCAGAACAGCTGAAATCATAGGGAATCTTTTTTTAGACATAGGTATAGTTTCAGAGATGTATAGTCGATTTTAGTTGCATATCTTGGCGTGAAAAATTTTTTTTAATAATATCTGAAATGTTAATGATAAAAAGGCGATAAAAACCGCGTTACACTAGACGATCCCCTCAATTCATTGGTATCGACAGTAAGATTAGTCTCATGCAACTCCTAAAAATATAGGGAAGAGGAGAAATATCAGAAGGATAGACAAAATCTTACGGGCAGTATTTTGATGAAACTTTTTGACGTTTCTTTTTTTACATTTTCATAGTTTCATGCAACTAGTTTCACTGTGTAAGAGATACATAAAACTTTAAAAGGGAATGTTAAAATATTTCATGAGACTAGTCTCACCGTTTGCGATCAAACTAACTTAATGCCTCTTAATCGAAAAAAGGACTTAATGGTTTTATCTAGAAAGGAACCAATGAGTTCGAGGTATACTTTAAACCAGCGGATTTTAAGCTTTTTTTTCGCATACAATCAATGTACAATGTGGATCAAACGCTTACCACAGAACTAAAAAACTGTGCTTTGTGTACTTTATGTCCACCAAAATTCTAGCGTAATAATAAATACCGATAAATATGCAACAGATTGTCCAATGTAAAACATGTGTGAAAATACAGATTTTTAATAAAATTCAGCTACAGATTGATAAACTCTGCTTTAAATGATTACGAACTAGAAAAAGTTTTCTTGATTCTTCATTGATTTTGGTGTCACAATTAAGATTCAATTCATCTTTTAACAAGGCTGAGGGGATCCTTGGTTTTGTTAAAAGATAGTAACGAACCGTATGCAAAAAATCCCTTTACACCGCACCAATTATAAAGTCTAGCTCCGTTGTTTGAAGTCCTTAGTATAACTGTTAAATGTAGATCAGTTGGAATCTATGCAAAAACAGTTCTTCTCGTTGACTCTACATTCGTTACACTTGGATCCGTTACAGCACCTGCTTCTCTATGGACCATATTTAAAATTTATAAGCTTGCCAACTGTACAGAGCAGAAGAGTTATGTCCAAATGTGGTGCTTGTAACTGAATAAGATCAAAATTATTTTTCCAAATTGCTATTCTAGATATCCTATACCTATAAGTTTAATGTGCTAAAAATAACCTATTTCAATACATGCGAACTTTAATTTTTTAATTCTCTTTACGTCATATTTGACACTTCCGACATTTTCTCCAGTTTATAAAATTAACTATTATAGATTTGCCAGCATTGATAATTGTTAATAAATCTGTAGCTATAAAAAAATAAAGCAAATTCAAGTTTGTTCCCTCCTAATCATCGTGTTATCGGCGCATTCCGAAAATCGTACGACATAAGGATGTACCCCTCATGCGGATGGCCTGCCCATTCCAAGCACATCCGTTGGTATTCGCCATTTGAACGATTGGTGCCCGATCTACCTGATGTGATAGAAAAATTCTGCCTCCAGATTCTGATTCAGCCCGCAAAATTACATAGAGAAAAACTTTTTGATCTCAATCATTCAAAACCTCACAGGTCTGTGTTATTTATTTGGAGTTTATGATATTTATTTATGAATATTATTAATATTCGTAAAAAAGTTGTTATTGTTTTTCATTGATTCATTGATATCTCTCGTTTTGTCGTGTTGGTGTATCGAAAAGCGCACCCCTAATGCCTCTGGGTACATATGCACAAATACACACGTACACATTTGAACAAAATAATAACCCCAGCGGTAAATGGAAGCACTAGAATAGCGCTAAACAAGTGGTTGATTGCAAGCACTTAAGTGCACTACAAGCACATGGGTTCCATATAAATTTTAACATTGCATGTCCTAGGAGACAAGCGCTTGTTTAGTGCAGTACTTTTAGCGCTAAACAAGCGCAAGAAAGAATGCGTTAGATAGGCACTTCCGCTCATTCATTCGCTGCTTCGTGCTTACTTTAGTTAAGAAAGAGAGGAGAGAGAAAAAATATATCGAGTATCGATTCATGCATTCATAATTTTTCATTGCTGCGTCATTTTATTTTATTCTTTTCTTTTGCTTTTTTGTTTGTTTTACTTCGCTATTGCGTGAAAACTAAGTCGCTTCGTTTCTCGCTCAGTCAATATTTCGTAGCGTCTCGCTGAACGATACTCGTTTTTTTTTTAGGAGACTATGAAAATTAAATCTACAGGTTAATTTTCAAAGTCATGACTTAAGTTCATGTCAATTTCGTTATTTGAAGTTATATATAAACAAGTTAATGAACAAATGTAGTCATCACAACAACAATGTATATAGAGACGGGCAAATCAGACGGCCGTTTCGGAATCCGCCACAATTCCTCATCAGTGATCTTAGTGGTAGTTCTTAATCTTTCAATATCCTATATAAGCTACTAATATTTGAAATCATAACCCAGAATTACGGATTTGATTCCAAATATCTTCACTGAATAGAGATATTCATTACGTTTTTATTACTCAATAGAAAACTAAATTTGTTGTTCGCATGGTTGCTTTGCAATTTCCGGTTGAAATGGTTCACTTGCAAGCACTTTTTAAGCACTTAATTTTCAAGCACTTGTCTGAAAAACCACTGGGACATAACACACACACATATATATATGTATAAACACATTGTTATAAATAACCATAGATGAATAACTGTGAATATTTGTGATAAATTTGAATGTTGCTAAAATAAATAATACGGACAAATAATACGCGCTTTCAGACAATCTACACAATAAATATACAAATGCGGGTATTTGTTACCGTATAAGCATAAATATTGCACAAAAAAACACCACAGTAATGTATGCACTGAGAGATTAGCTTAAAGTAACAGAAACCAATGATGTTGATTTAAGGTTGAAACCTTTATTGGGCACTCCTAATTTCTTGAATTCATATACAAGAACTTCCGGGCCATATTCATATTATATATTCCCGCTTATTTTTATTTGTGGTATTAGAACTAAATTTATACCGAATATGTGGTTCTTTTCCATCTTAAAATTATTTACATAATTAAATAAAATTGGAAATTAAATACCATTTACTATTTAGTTGAATAGGCGTATTCAAATTCAGCTGCAGTGTGAATTCCCTAAGCGGATGCTTCTCCTGATTTCTTGTATCAAATTTTTGACAATGAAAATGAAGGTCAAATAGCCATTAGCATTAAAATTACCAATGTCAAATTTTTTAAAGTAGCATCAGAATTTTCTATGGGAATGAAATTGAGCTATGGATGGCATACAAATTTTTAATGCCAAAAAAAATTAAGCTTTAGGTCTCGAATCTCTTTCAAGTGGGAGAACTCACATTAAGAGAAAAGTTAAACAAGAAAAAGATAGATCTTTCTATTTGGCTCAAATATATAAACTTAGATAGTCAAAACTACTAATTGGGCACTTCAACCCAAAAAGAGCAGTTCAACATAGGGATGGTCGCCTCAAACATCGTTGTAAGCACCCATTGATTCTAGGCAACCCTTCATACATATTTAGTCTCAAGTAAAAACAATCTAGTAATCTAAGTAAAAACAATCTCAAAAAAATTGCAGGTTTCCTTTCAGAGCATTACAACCTGGGGGGACATTTGAAAAATTTAGGCATTGGATAAAAGAAAATAAATCTTTGGAGCACAGCATCCTGCACAGGTAGGCACTCATTCCTATGAGGAAAAGATATCAGGAGAACTACTGGTTGGATAATTTGGACATCGCACAGTGTAACGGTGGACAAAATATAAAGAGTAGTGGAAGGCCAATGAAATTTTGCGCAAATACTTTTAAGATAAAGATCAAGAAATATTGCGAATTTCAACCAAATCGGTTAACGGACACGCCCACTTCCCATACAAGCTGAATCAAAAAATTACAATATCTCAAAAACTGTTGAAGTAATAAACTTGAATACCGAATACCGATAAAGTAAGCACTCCCTAAAACAAAAATGGTCAAGATTGGGAATATGGGCGTGGCACAGTGTGACGAGCTCATGTAGTGAACGGACAAAAATGTAATGTAATATCAAAATAAATAACGGCAGAAAGGTGAAAATTCTTCAGAATAGTCCCCAAGATTACTAAAAGGTGCCTATGAAACTGTTTTGCTATCGGCCACGCCCACCTTTCATAATAAAAAAAATTAAATGTGGGATTTAAATACATATAAATTTCATTTGTTTGTTTATTTCATATTGATATCCATTGATATCCACACATTGAAAAAAAATTAGTCATTTTAGCTTTCATCATCATCGCTAGTTTACCCATCTGGAGAAACCTTACTGTCACCATCCTCTGTGCCTTTATATGCTTCTAACAATATGAATTGTTCTATTTCATCCCCATTTTTCCCATTTTTAGCTTCTTGTCTGTAAACAACGAAGTTGCAGCTTTCATCATTCGTTCGGGATAGCTTCAAGCTATAAGCTTATCTACTCTCCGTTTTTTCGTTCTCTTACTCCCTTCTTCATATGATAACTTAGGCCTGCCTTTCCCGAACCCATACATTCTAGCTGGTACTAAATTTTAAGAACATAAGCCTCAATTCTTCAGGATTTTTCTCTCCTACACTGCCAAACATGTTGGTTTGCTTAATACTTTTTACTTGCAACCAAGCATTAAAAATTTGCACACTGGTACTCACTGAAAAAGTTGTACATCTGTATATCTTCAGAAAAATCAGACGAAAGTAGCTGAAACTTTCAAATATTAATCTACATACTTGTTGAAAGAAATAGAGAAATATAAAAACAGAAGGTGTTAAGCAGTGTTTTTTTTTTAACTTTAAAGTTCAGACTTTTAATTGTTTTAGAGTGCTGTCTTTACATTGCTTTACAATATCGGTAAAAATCAGACGTCAAAAATTCATATGCAAATTTAGCATTGCCAGTTTTAAAAAATTACCTAATTACATGTTATCAACACTTTTAATTCATATATCGAATTACACTCAAGTTATCGAAATTCAAAGATGAAACATAAATTTTACTTTGTAATATAGTAGAATGAAGACATAAAAATAATTGATTTTGATCTCCCATAACTTTTTTCTTTATAAATATTTTGTAACAATTTTTTGGATTTTTCTTAACTAAAGCATTATCATTGAAACTTCATACCCAAATTTTCAATTCTCTAATATCGCAGTTTGGATATTTTGTCCATACTCGCTACACTGTGCATAGTAAGCTTAGTGCTGAAACCATTGCTGAGATTTCAAAGTGTTCATAATAAAGCTGCTGACCCCAATTCTAATGGTTGCAGTGCATTATACCCATTTTACCTTGTTACTAGGTTATTGTTCACAATTGCATATGAGTAACGATTGACCAAAACTAGTTTTATATTTACTATTAATCAACAAAGTTTTTTTTTTTCTAAGTGTACACCACACAATAAAATCATTGATCATGTTTCATACATGCGTTACATAAAGCTTAAATGCACGTTTTTCTACTTTTCAGAATTTTGAAAAAAAAGGGAATATCAAATAAAGTTTAAAGTTAACTGCTTTTCTTATTGCCTCTGTTCTAAGCCTCACATGAGCATACGTAAGACTGGACCGTTGTGGAGTTTTATGCTAGGCTTGAAATAAAAACTCTTACTAAAATAAAACAATATTATTTTCCAGTTTTCAGCGAATGCTTTATGAAAAGTTTTATAGCAAACTACAGCTCAGGCTAATGCGCTTACAAATACATAGTATTTGAGTAAGTATGTGTATATATAATATGTATGGTATCAGACCAACAACAGCAAACAAGAAAAGCAAAAACAAATTGAGCAAATTGCTGATTTTTTTTTATTTTTTGCTTAAATGAATGAATGACAAATGCACGTAATCCCCAATACGCATCGAAACACGAAATATATCCAGCAAATGTCAAATGTGGCCAAACCACAATGTGTGTTCCTCTTCCTCTATTTCTTCTGATTTTTATATTTTGCTTTTTCATCATCTTCGGAAGCTCTGGAGCTTTGTTATTGCCTGTTACTTTATTGCTTAGTTTGCATTGCAGGCATTGTACATATGTATGTATGAACACACATACACACACACACATGAAACTCTGCCAATATTTATTGTTTTATTGTTATTGTGATTTATTTGGGGTCATGGTCAAGAAGAACTGTTTATTTGCCCTTTTAATTTCTTAACAATCATTTCTGCTCTGTGCTCAGTTTTTCTGTTCCAGTTCTATTTTATTTTTATTGTTATTACTAGCTATTTGAAGTTTGTGTTCCTGTTGCTGCTATTAAATTCTGTTTTTTTTTTCTTTTTTGATTTTTCTTTATTTTATTGTACGTGCAATACTCACCAGTCATAAAAGATAAACGTCGCATTGCCGGAAATGGATGATAACCGGATGTATCTAAAATATCCAATTGATAGACCTCATTGCGTATACGATATAATTTACGATGGAAATCTTCAATGGTGGGAGTGTACGCCTCTTCGTAACGATTACCTAAAAATCGCGCCACAATCGATGATTTTCCAACACGTGATGAGCTAAAAAACAAACAAATAAAATGTGTGTGTGTTTGTATATACACGAATCTTGCGTAAATTAATTAATTAAAGAAATAATCGAGATGGAAAAGTCTGTGCGTGTGCGTGTGTGTGTGTTCATGTGTGTATATGTTTATTACTGTATTTAATGTGTTTGTAAGTTTTACGTGTTACGACACGTGCCAACTACGCACACTAAACTAATCAGTTCACTATCTATTTTGATGCTAATGAATGAAGTTAGTTTCTTTGCTCTTCTCACTGTTCATTGGCATAATACATCTTAAGAAGGCGAAGAGCTCTGGCGGAATTAAAATTAATGAAATGAGTAGTTTGTGGATTACGCTTTTCCATACTTAGTCACACTTGTGTTTAATTTTTTGAATTGTAATTAAGTACATTCATTTGAGCGTAATCTGTTAAGTACTCGTGTGCATAATTGAAGAAACGTTAAATTACACCTTTGTTCTTTACTAAATAGTTAATAAATATGAATTTGGAAGATGTGAAAGAGCTTAGATAAAAAAGTAAATTAGACACATAAAGTCCGCATCCTTAGATGACATTTAAATTGTATTCTGTAATGGAAAAATACACTAACCATGGACAAAAAAGAACATTGCAGAAAACTGATATCAGTTATCCCTGATAAAAATCGTATTCTTCTTAGTTGGCATCACAACCGGTGATCGATCTTAGTCACCTCCAAGGCCGTATTTAGGGGGGGAGGGAGGGGGTTTTGAGGGTGAAATGTTGAAACTTTATTATAATTTTAGAGATTAATTGCCATTGGATGGAAAAAAGTCAAAATATTTCCATCGGGTTTTTTTTCTAAAAAGTCAAATATAAAAAAAAATAAATTTGAAATCTTACTCTATGCGATCAAATCCGACTTGTTTTCTTCGACATGAGGTTTGACTGCGGATTCAAAAAGAGAAGTTGATACTGAGCACTCCTGCATTCACAGTTTTTCTAGGTCAGTAACTGTTTTTGTTTTAAAGTTTCGTCCTGAATCAGTTTGAAAAGTTTAAAAATTAATAAAAAATAGAAAAAATTATCGGATCCTTGTAAAATTAGACTTGCTTGAGCCCCATTTTTTCCTAAAACGTGACGTGATAGGAAGTTTTTGACCTCAGATTCGTGTTCAACGTGAAAAGTTCTTTCGCAAAAACTCCATCTTATTAGCAAAACCCATGCAGTTTAGGAGGCAATCTTAAAATATAATTATTTTTTAACGCATTATTGGTCAGAGCACCACGAAAGATCTCAACCTCATTCCTTATCATTGATAATGGCTCAAATTCCCAAAGATGATCATTTGAACAAAATGAGCCTCTACAATTTTTGGTAATTTTTTTGAGGTTGGGTACATCATCAGTAGTGGGAAGTCAATGAGCTAATGAAATTATGCCCTTCACGATAAAAAAAATGCATTTGAATGCATTTCATTTTTATTTCAAAAAATATTTATTTCAAAAAATTTAATTTGATTATTCTGTGAATTTTTTGTCACTTTTGGTCATTTTTTTTAGGTTAAGATTAAAAAAAATCGCAAAATTTTTACTAAAATTTTAATTTTATAGGGTCCATCAAATGTATCATCGATTTAATTTATTGTATTTAAAAATCAGTTTGATAAAAATTATTTATGAATATTTTTTTTGCATGAAAGCCCCCCGAAAAAAATTTCTGGCTACGGCCCTGGTCACCTCAATAAAGCTTCACCAGTAATCTTTACTATACGCGTGCCAGTTGTTTAGGCCAAGAGAAGTCAGGTTTCCCGGCACCTTGTTTTCCAGCATAGATTAGGTCATCCGTTTCTGCATGGTCCACCACTGTGGCTTAAATTGAACGTTTTCGTATGCAAACAGCATGACATTCATATAAAAGATGGTTACTTGATAAGCCAAATGCGGCTTTATAAACGGCAAATAGGTGGTGGGTATTGATCTGTTTTTCTCGAGTCATTTCCAGGATTGAGTGAAGATCTGGTAATTGGTTGACTTATCAGGACTGTAGCCACACTGGCATATTCAAACACTCCTTTACACAATTCGTTCGATAGAACTTAATCAAGTTCCAATTACTATATGACCATATACTGCATAAGACCTCGCGCATGCGCCGTCTTAAACAACTAAGCAGGCAGGCTATCTGCACCGCAGCCGTAATATTCCTCAGTACTTATTCCAACTAAATTGGAATTTAATTCCAAGAAAGTAATTGATTACACTTAAATAATAAATTCCTTTCTTTTCAATTACATTTTCAATTCCTTTAAGGAATTGATATATTTTTAATAACAAAATACAATTCCCTGTAATGGAATCGAAATTTTTTCAAATTCCATTACCTAGAAATTTAAAAATTTTAATTACCGATTACAATTCCTTGTAATGGAATTGAAAGTTTTATCAATTCCATTACCAACGAATTAAAAACATTTAAGCACCAATTACAATTCCTTGTAATTGTAATTGGGAATGTAATGTACTTGAATTTACCCAGCTCTGGTTTCAATGCAGGGTGCTGCACAATGCTAATTTATCTGAACCTTTCAGCCCAAAATCCGGAGTCCGGCAAGGCTATTTGATGTCGCCGATCCTTTTCCTCCTGGTCCTTGATCAGGTTTTGCACAACACATTACATGTGAAAAACCGAGACATCCCCTGGAACTTCATAGAACAGCTAGATGATCTCGACTACGCCGACGACACCTGCTTTTTATCCGTAAGGCACTCAGATATGTAGTCTAAGCTAGATGGTTTATCAGCAAAAGTCGGATTAAAAATCAACGCCAACAAAACTAAAGCTATGAATAAAAAGGCAAATTCCATTAGCATATTCTCGGTGGGTCCCTTGACCGCTTCACATACTTAGGAAGCATCATTTCATCAGAGGACAGAGGACTAACCAATATATTAAAGCGAGCTTTCTCGCAGCTACGGACCATTTGGAGCTCACACTTCATATCCGCAAATACAAAATTTAAAATCTTCAAATTAATCGTCATATCTGTGCTGCTTTATGGTTGTGAAAATTGGCTTACCACCGAAGCGCTAAATCATAACCTGCAATGTTTTGTCAACCGCTGCCTACGCCGAATACTATGCATTTGGTGGCCGAACGTGGTCAGCAACACAAATTTGTACCAAAAATGCGGAATGGAACCGATCACTGAAATTTGCCGACAAGCTCTAGACTGGAATCCGCAAGGCTCTAGAAAGCGGGGACGCCCAAAAATCACGTGGAAACGCAGTCTACTGAAGGACATAGAGAAAACAGGGAAAACATGGAGTGAAGTGAAGACACTAGCTAACAACCGAACACGCTGGAGATGCTTTGTAGAGGCCCTATGCACCACTAGGTGTTAAACGAAACTTATGATGAAGCAAAATCGAAAAGAAGTTCTTAACAGAATTATTTAGAAAGCTTGATTGCACATTACACAATTCTGTTCAAATAAATACAATTCCTATTTTGAGAACCACTACTTTTTCCCTTATTAGCCCAGGCAGCAGACAACAATATCTAGTGCTATTTACTACTATTTATTACTCGAAACTTTTACATTAGTTACAAACAACAACAACAGCAACTAAGTGATTTGATGAATTAATGATTTTTCTAAAAAAAATCACTGCCCTGATCAATTGCTTCGAAGCCATTTGATACTATTTTGAATTTCCACAACTTTAACGTCTCAGATAAAGTTTTTGATATGGAAATCTATACATGGAACAAGTAAGGTTCTCTTTTCATTCATATTCCTTATTAATTATTAAAAAAAAAGAATAAATTTTACTTAATAGTGATAATATTCTATAAATTTTGTTACTAAATATTGTACATCATACAGCAATTATTTAATAAATCTAAATTTACTTATTTTTTTAAGAAAATGGATGTAAAAATAACGTTACAATACAAAAAAGAACCTTGTGTTCTTTCACACACATGAAACGCGACTGGCTGCAAAATTATGTTATATTAAAAATGACTAATACAATGAAGTTCGATGCTATCAACTTTACACATAATGTGATTAATGTGGTTTTAATTCCCCATGGTTCTGGTTACCCCGTCCTCCCCTAAATGCTGATTTTTCGTAATGAAGTCAGAGAGACTGAAGAGGGAGAGAGAGACAACAATAGGATTTGATGAAGCGCATAATTTATGATGTAGTATAAAGGCATCCCGTTAGAATCGGGCACAATAAACTTTCTGGGTTACAATTTATATATTCAAAAAGCAAAATAAGCTTAAAAATCAATTGGTAATTTCATTAAAGATTTTCATCGAGCCGCCACTCTTTTTGATATATACTCACTCCATTCAATCCATCTAATCATTCACTACCCACCAATGTACTGTGAGCGAACTCTGAACTTTTACATGATTTTGCTTTGCTGTTTTTGGAATACCAAATTTGCAACAATACCAAAAATTTGAAATTAAATTTAATCTTTTAGCGGTTTTTTCATGTTAATAAAACACATTCCTTTAGAAAAAGTTACTACTGTTGGCAGAAATGGAAAATCGCAAGAGTACGAGTAGAGCAAGAGTTGCCATGTTGCTGCATTATTCTCCAGTATAACATTGAGAACTATGTTTAAATAAGTGAACAAAATTTATAGTGGTTATGTTCGTTGCAGGTATTTTTATATTTTCACTTTAACAAAATTGCTTAAATTCTTGACGAACAAAATTTAATTTGATTAAATTGAATAAAAAAATAATTTCATTCTTATTTTATCACTAGGTGGATTATAATATTTTGGCAACAATTCTTTTCGTTTCTTTTGGCTGTGAATGAATAAATAAAGGTTGTATTCAAAAGAGAAATTTTGTCAACAAAGAAAAATAATATCTCTACTCATAACTAAATAATTTTGTAATGCTTATATTTACTCAAATCTTTAGCAAGATTAAAATCGATTATTGCAATCCTTTTTTTGTATCCTTTTGAATAACCATTCTGCTTACCAAAAAAAAAACCCTAAGTAGCTTAAGTTATTGGCTGCTTTGCAACCAGACTACAAGTGTTACTCCTACTCTTTCACCTTAGGTACCAAAACTAGTAGCAGCAACAGAGCAACAGAAATAACAAATATTTCGTTATTTCTGTAAATCTTATTAACCTTGTAAATTCAAACACAAATTCAAGTTTGGTTGCTATTATATTTGCTCGCATTAAAAAGCAAAAAACATACAAAAAAGTAGAAACAGTTAGCATAACCGTTGTATCCTTTGAGAGATACATACATACATATACAACTGCTCACAGATTGTTCGTACACGCTGACGTATACTTGATTACAATCGATACAAACGTTTCGCCTTTTGTTTTTTGTTTTTTGCCTCTACTTCTGCTCCCTATTTGTGAGAAAATATAGTTTTGCTTAAGCTTGATTAGATTAGCTTCACTTGTTTCTTTCATATACTCAACGCAAAAATGTTTAAGTGTTTATAAAAAGGACTGCAATCTATAGTTAAACTTTGTGAGTTGTGTTTAATCGAACGTTTTCTTTGGCTGTAGTCGCATTTCATTCTTAGGAAATTATAATCTTAATTTATATCGTTTATTTCGTAGATTTGTATAGTATAGTTTAGTGTAAGTTAAAAGTATTTCTTAATTCGTTAAGCAATTAAGCGCTATTGTTGTTAATTTCCATCAATATCTGTTTAGGTAGAGGGGAAACTCAATTAATATTTGAGTGAGGGCTACGAATGAGATTCAAAAGATTGAATTGAGTTTAGTATTGAATTTAAGAATGAATTTATTTTTGTTCATTTAAGTGAATAAAGTATTTTGAAATGTTTTATGGATTAGCTTTTTGAAATCTAAAGCCGCATAGTAATCAAAAATTTCAAAGTGCCATTTTCAGCTCAATATTGATCATGATAAAATGTGCTAAAGGAGATGGGCTAACAAAATGTCCCTCATATAAGGTAATAAGCATCCAAAGTGTAGTAAAATGCCAATAGTCTTACGAAAAAGGAATCATATCACACATCAAATAGATTGCAACGTAAGGATGTAATTGACATGACCCATTTGCATCGTGTCGTACTTTATCCTATCCCCCTCAATGTACCACACAGTAATCAGTTTATGAAATTATACACCGTAGTGGCCAAATTTTCATACATTTTGGAAATCAAACGAAATTGATTGATACAAAAGCTGTAAATTTATTTTGTAGATTAGTTCTTTGTTAAGTTTTGGAGTCTTACTATTTGCCAAAAATACTCTTTACTTCAAGAAAATCCGTTTAGCATATTTTTTTTTTAATTTCAAAGCAAATGTCCCAATTTTCAATCGTGCGCATGAGGAAGATTAAATTATATGATTGCTCAAAAATTTATTTTTTAATTAGACTTATTTCAATTACGGACAAGTAAGCTATTAAATAATATCCACCTCAAGCTTAGGTAACAGGTGTGGCATAGATTTTATCCAAACTCGGCAGTATTCGACTTGTATTTTGCTATTCCTAGATTCAGCTATTGCCGATTTCTACTCTCCTTTACTTATTTAATTTTTATCATTTTTTTTATAGCAGAAATAGAAAGAAAACAGCAGATATCTGAACCCTAATGAAAACTATTGGATAGCTCTACAAAATATGTGGTGAAGAAAAGCTTGGAAAACAAATTTGAGTAGAAATCATATAAATGTAATTAAAAAATAAATGCTTAAACAATTACCTAATTTAATGTTCCTCATACGCACCGTTGAAAATTGGGGGATTTACTTTAAAGTTAAAAAAATATGTGAAACGGATTTTCTTGAAGTAATAAGTATTTTCCTTAAATAGTAAAACTCCAACCTTATCAAAAAACTAATCTTCAAAATACAATTTCCAACTTTTGAAATCAATTTCACTTGATTTCCACAATGTGTAAAGTGTTAACTTTTATATGGCCACTATGATATACTATTGTATGTATGTATGTGGCTACTTGTAAGTATGTATTTTATTTGTGTGAATTCATGTATGTAGACATTCATGTATGCATAATTAAATGAAATTCTTCTTGTTTCTCTTTTTCACTTACCCCAACATAACTAAACGATAGCAATTCTTTGATGACGGTACACTATCATCGCATAAATTTATTGAGCTTGGACCGGGTCCATCATCTGCTGGTTCAATTGCATCCATATCGTTTAAATGAAGTTCAGCAGCGGTGATTAAACGACTTGTTGTACTCACGACACCATTACTTCCACTTGGCATATCATCCAGGAAAGTAACAACATGCGATGATTGTGTCGTTGTTGTAGTCGCAGATGCTGTTGTCGCTGCGGATGCTGACATTGTTGCTGCTGCTGCTGCTGCTGCCGTTACCACAGCTACTGATGGTTGTTCACGTATGGAATCTGGTGTTGTTGATCGTACATTATTTATCGATGGTTCATTCAATGTTACTTCAGTATAATCATTATTATTGCTACGAGCACAAAACCAATTTCTACAACGATTCATTATTATGCTCGACAAATTGTTGTTACAGTTATTGTTGTTGCTGCTGCCACGGCTGCTGTTTTGCAGCGAAAGTAGTTGAGGATATGTTCTTAATTCAACCAAACGGAAAGAAAATGGTCGCATAAAAATCCATACACATTTATGGTAAAATTTGAGTTCTTTTATTTTTTGCAATAGTTTGTGGTTGTTTTTTGTTTTTTTTGTTTTTGTTTCTGTTGTTTTTTGATTTGGCCTGAATTGTTTGTCATCAGTTGCGGCTGACATTTAATGCACACATACTCATGTAGTTGAATATGCTTATGTATGTGTATGTGTGTGTGTATATATATGGAAATAATTGCCTGTTGTATTGATTGCTCTGTGCTTTTTATTGCGTTGCTGGTGCTGCTTTCGTTGTGATTGCGATTGCTTTTATGTAGTTAGATTCTCGGCCGCTCGTTTTGATGAATGCGTTTAGACTTTACGGTTTGGTGAGTAGTTGTGATAGTAGTTTCGGTTGCAACATTTTTATTTTCATTTTGATTTTTATTTTTATTTTGTTTTTGTTGTAATTGCAAAAACTTTTTCAATCTCAGCTGATAATGATAGTTCATTTTTTTTTATACTTTTGTTTTACAAGTTGTAATTAAAATATTCAATTAAGTTCGACAGTTTAAATATTTTAATTGATTTTGAAGCATTTCACTTGATAATAATATTTTGTATGCATTTGCAATTTACATTTTGTAAGTTTTCAAAATTGGTCAATTACTGTGAAAAGTTTTGATTTGTTGTTTCATGTATGAATTTACTACTTCTACATATGTTTGTAATATTTTTAATTGGATTAAATGCATTCAGAAGCGTTTTACCGAAACCTGAAACGAAAATATATGAAAAGTGTCAATTTAAAATTTAATTTCAATAAAAACAAGTAACAAAATTTAATGGGACATAAATATAAATTTTTCGTTATCATTTACAAAAGGCTTGATTCATATTTATTTATTTAGTGTTAATAAAGTTACTTCATCTCTGAAAATTGTTTAAGTTGTCAGCTAAAAGACTATTGTTCATGAAAAGAACTTTAGCAGATTCTATCTGAATCACGACCCTCACTGCTAATCATTGGCGTATTGCGAACACGCTGTTGCAGTTGTAACGAATTGAGAGGCAATGAAGCAATGAAAGTGAAATTTTTGAAGTGAAACTTCTTTTCTCTTGTCCTAGAGTAAAACCAACCGGATGTGACGTCGCGCGACATAATTTTGTCGAGCAATGTCCATGAGGGGCTAAATATCAATTTTCCGTTAGTGAACTCACGAGCAAACTATATAATAAACGATTCATAAATAGTTTTAATTCAATATAACATATTAATTACACACACACACACACGCCTATGGCAGAAAGAACAATGTGTAGCGTCGCCATCTTAAAGTTTATGACAGTTATACATTTCACATACAGATGGCGCAAATGTCCAAGGAATTACATGAAGATGTCGCACACAAAAAGAGTTCGTCTACAATTGTCATCGACATTACCGGTACAGAGTTGCAATTTTTGTTCTAGCATTAATCCCAAAAAACAAATTGGATGTGTATTAACGAATATAAGGCAGAAGTGAAACTTCTTGTGAACTAAACGAAACTCAAGCAAATAACAAGCAAATGAAATTAAAAAACACAAGCCAATGAAGTAAAAAATTTAGCGATTGAAAAATTTCATTTACTTGTGTTTCGTTTAGTTCACAAGAAGTTTCACTTCTGCCTTGTGTTCGTTAATTTTAGTAAATAAGACCACTAAAAGTTTAGTGGTAGTTGATTTTTATTTCCAATATCACTAAAAGTTTAGTGGTAGTTGATTTTTATTTCCACTACTACTAAAGGTTTAGTTTTTAATTTAAGTTGATTTTATTTCCACTACCACTAAAGGTTTAGTGGTAGTGAAATTTGATACCCTTTACCACTAAACGTTCAGTGGTAATGGAACCTTACTTCCATTAGCACTTAAAGTAGTGAAGTGCGAAATTTATTCACTAAATCCCCAGTCTGGTTATTAGACAGTGAAAGATCTCTCCTAATTTGACCATTTGATGATTAAAATGTAGGTTTTCCTTGTTTGATCTTTAAAGAAGGATGTGTTTTTTTTTACCAATGAATCGAATCCAGTGATACAAAAGACTTTTCCTTACTAGTTCTTTTCGTTCACAGTTTAAAGAGCACAGTTTTTAAAGTAGCAAGACTGTTAATATATTTGAGTTAAGGCAAAATTTCGCTCGCATATGATAGTCAGTAAATTAGAAATTTGTATCAAAAATCTTCAGTTTCTGGGGATAAAAATTTTTGAATTTGTTTTCACTTATTCTAGAAATTTACGTCTGCCGTCGATTGTTTGTATGCATTTAGTTATACTCTTCTTCATCATTCCAAAGTCTATCAATAAAATAAAAATATTTTGGCATTTTTCATATGTTGTTATTTTCAAAAATATAACAAATAACAATTTTTTTGTATTGCATTTAATTAAATCTTCAAAAATTTAAATATCAAGCTCAAGACTATATGAAAAACAAAAATCCAACAAATAAATGGCATATTTCGTATTTCAATAACTTAAGTAAATTTTTGGAAACATAATTTTAATCATTTGGATTGTAATTTGTAGAAAACAAGTTGTCTCTGTTGTAACTAAAAACATATCCTTATTTTAATACCTATATACATGTATAGATATGTATATAATTCATATGTATATGTAACCCTCTTATTTGTAGATATCTTTAGGAAATGCTGATAAAGCAAAATTATTATTGTATAAAATCACACTTCAGCAGTTTTCCTTGAAACATATACGGAATTTCTACAGCTGCCCATAAATTCTCCTCTTTTTTTCATCTCGCCCTTTCTATTTTTACTTTGCATCACATCCAACACAACATCGACTGACCATCTTCCTTTACCCCCATTATTATGTTTTTGTGTAAATTGTTTTAAAAGTTACCTTTCATGGTGCAAGTTTACTTACTGGAAGTTTCCCCAATTAAAATAGCATGAAGCGATAAAACTTTCCTCTAACTAAAATTTAATTGTTGTTGTTTAGCAAATGCAAACATGCTGCAATAAATGCAATTAAGTGTTTCCAACAAACTTTCACAGCAATTGCTTTTGATTAATAAAGTAAAAAAAAAAATTTATATGTAAATATATACAAGTAAACTTGTCGCTTAGTATTATTAAAGCAGTTGATATCGTGTATTTAGATTGAAAGTTTAGTGTTGGATATTTTTATAGTTTGAGTGCTAATGCTAACTAATGCACGAAGGAACCATTGGATTAAATACTGACCTAAAAAGTTTTTTAATAGAAAAACAATTAAAAAGATACTGGTGTACATAAATAAATTCATGCATGCATATTTGCCTATCCATGTATGTATATATGTAAATAGAGTGCGCGGTGAATATATAGCAGCGCTCGTATTCTTCATACATAGCCTCAAAGTACTGTTTCATATAAAAAAAATTGTCCAGAAGAAGCAAAAACTAACTAATTAACAGTTTGTATAGTAAAAACATTTTTTAATAAAACCATAAATTAAGCCACCATATACGCAATCGTTGGAATTTTTAATGAAATTTTCATATCTATTTAAAATAAATATACAATTTTTATTCGAGATATCAAAATAATATTTTTTTCACCGTAGTGACTTATTTCATTAGAACGCTCCGTACGGGCATATTTTAAAGCAATTGGTTTAAAATATCGATCGTCAGGGAATCAAACCTAAGTCAGCAGTGACTCCAGTTTATCACTCATTCACCAGGTCATTGAGATGTAGATTATGAGAAGTGTATCACATTTATAAAATAATAAAAATATATAAATTGGGAAGTGAAAATCTAATCTATATGACAAATATACTTTGCTCGAATGAATGTCAAAATTCAAATTGCTATACCAAAAATATATATTTCTAATCTTTTGTGTATTTTTATTTCAAAGGTTAGAATTTAATTACTATTAAAGGTTTAAATTAACTAAATTACTTCAAAGTTATTTTTCCGAAATTCTACAAATTTTCCTTTAATATCTTTACTACCTTCACAAACAAAAGTAAATAAATGGAAATAATTTTTAGCTTTAAAAACATGCGTTTATCTTTTGATTCTCATTTACAATTGAAATTCCCAAATTTTTTTTCAAACGAAACATATTTTTCTACAGAAATATTACAAATGAAATTGACTGTCATTTTAGAACTTTTTCCGCCCAACTTTTTCCATTATGCCTACCTACATATAACAAAACTATTGCAAGGAATCATAATTAAATTAGCATAAAATGTTTATTTGCTGCCTGCCTTCTGAAAATTATTATTTTTAGCATACTAGAGGATTATCATTGCTGCTGCTACTGCTGCTGCTTCTCTTTTTTTTTTTGGCATTTCCATACCATAGAGTAATCATCAGCATCATTACAAACATTTCTACCAACATTTCCACTGGCATTGTTGCCACCATCACCACCACCAGCACCACACAATTACATGATGAGCTTTCGTTTCGTTCAAAAAAGTTTTTAATACCAGCAGTTGGCATTTAATCCTGGACTACAGTGTATCGTGTGTTGTGGTTTTCGAGTTTTGGGAGTGTCATTTTGCTGGCTTTAAAATTTCATTAGGTATTATTGAGAGAGAGAGAAAAATTGAAAAATTTTTGCAATTTTAAAACTTTTCGAAAACAAGTATTAGTAATAAACAGTTTTTAATTTAATTAAATTGCAACAATTAATATAAATGGTTCTACGTGTGCTCATTTTTTATATCCAACCTTAATGAATGACTTAATAAAAATGACATTGTATAATAATGAAACCTTGACAATCACAAAAAGCGTCCTTTTTTTTAATACCAGTTATTATATTGGAATTTTTATTTACGCTGAACTCCTTTTTCTTTCATACTGAACGGACGGACGGACTCACAGACAGCAAACAATTGTAGCAGTGTAGCCAGATGTTGCTATTTGTTATATTCCAAATTAAACTTCTGTTTCTTTCTTCTTTTGGCTGGCGCGATGTGCTCTTCATTTGATGCGCGTGAATTATTCATATACTTTAATTAACAAGATTTTCTCGTTTTTCTAGAACGAGTTTGTTTGTTTTTTGTTTTTGGTTGCCAATCAAAATATTATGCTCAAACCAAAGTAAATACATTTTTATTCATTCACGGAGAATTAAATATATATAGTTTATTTTCAATGTAATTATACTTATATAAATACGAAAAACAGCTTTAATTTGATACTTACGGAATTGTGTTAAGCTCATAACAATTTTAACTAATTTCATTTACTTGGGTGTCAGTTCTGCTGTCAAAATCACACAAAATATTTACGAAAAAGCCATGATATTCTCAAATGTTTCCTCTACTTTTGAAATAATTAAATACCGGAAGTTGTACATAAAATCAAATTTTGCAACGAAATTACAGATTGCGATGGTAACTTTTACACAAATACGAATAAATCGATATATCCGTGAAAGGAGAAAATTAGAAATTGCTGCATGGTTTAATCCGTTTACCACATTTTCTAGAAAATGGAAAAATTTTTATTTTAATCTGATAAAGATAAAGATATTTTGGTTTTCCAATATTTTTTGAGACCAACCTGAATTTTCTCTTTTTACTTCTTTTCTCGATCAGTACTTGTGCGTTCAATTAGCACTTGGTTCAGCTGTTTTTTAAGACCTCCATGCAGATTTCAATGTAAATGATAACTAGCATGACCATGGGTTTGAAATTTATCAAGTTCGAGGTATAGAGAAGTCTTAAAGTTTAAAGTCTAAGCATTTTGCAGTAGAGTAACCCAGGCATAATACAGAAAGAGGATATTGTGCTGAAGAAAGTTTTAGTTCAGAACGTCATAGTTTTCCTCTACATTCATTTCAAGATTAGAGGAGCCATGCCAATCGATGACTAAATATATAAACTTAAGGACCTGGAGGTTCGGTGTCTGAAACAAAGATGTTTCGGATTATATAAACTTTCTTTTTGATTTTTCGTCAATCTCCTTCTCTCATTTTTGGTGGTCTTCTATAATTTTTATAAATTTGGTTTTCCAAAATTCTATATTGAAAGATTTTTAATTTCTTTAATATTTTTTCAAAATAGAGATCAACTAGACCTAACACCCCATAGTGTACAAAAATTTAAAAAAATCGCTCGGTCCATAAATCGCAGTGCAGTACAGAAAATATTCAACTTTCCCTGATTTTTCTAATTTTTTTTGAAGTACTGAAGCAATAGGGGCTTCCTAAAATTTTGTGTACCAGGGTTTCTTGCGCCAAGGAATTCATTTTTAATCTTAATTTTGATTTTAAAATTATTTCTGAGAGGAATCCAGAAATTTGAATTTTTCCTTGTACTGGAGCGCCATTTATGGAGAGACCGATTTTGTTGAAATTTTGTGTGCCCCATTTCCTAAGCCAAGCAACCCTCTCTATGTCGATACAATCTACTAACACTGCCTTATATTTCTTCCTTTGTCTCTTTGATTATATTTTGGATGCCTGCCCCCCTTTGAAAGGCTGTGCCATACTCTTCTTACGGACAGCTTTCTAAAAGCGCCACAGCGATCTAACCCTAAATTACGAAGAAATTAAACTGAGTATACAGTTTGAATTGAAATTCAATTATCTGTAATACACAGCAAAGCATTCTGCCCTTTGGCATATAATTTTCAATTTCAAGATTTTTTCGTTTCCCAATTCAAAGTGCAAAGTGAAATTAGGTAGTCGTTCTGGCGCCTAACGTCTGATATATTTTCGGCTTGGATATGCATTATTTCATAATTATACACTCGTATATCAAATGTCAATAGTATAGATCAGAGTTTAATTAAGTGAGACTGTTAAAAGCAGATTGAATTTAGTTATTCTGCAACATTCCCAACGCAGAAATGCCAATTCAAATACATCAATAATGCAAAAATGTTGTACTAAAAATATATAGTAGTAGTTGCAAAATTACATTCATTCTCAATTTAAAGGAAAACCAATTAAACTACCTTTCATTTGCATTTCAGTAGAGTTTTCTTTCTTATTATTTTTTTTTTCCTTGCAATCAAAAACATTCAAAATGTTCTTTTCGTCGTTGTTTTTGTTCTTTTTGCTGTTAATTATTTCGCATATCTGCATTTCCTTTATTCTATTTTGTGTTATTTTTTCTGCGCTTTGTTTTATGTTCTCTTTTATTTTTGAAAGCATTTTCCGCCTTTTTGGTTTCGTGTTTTGTGTGTATGTTCTTTCCCCCTTCTTTTGTTGTTGTTGTTTTTTGTTGATAAACAACAACAAAACTAAGTGAAGCATAACGTGAACATGGTGTTATGCTTTTAAACGTGAAATTTCATATACACATACATGCATACATGCACAGCAGTGCATATACATATACACTCACACATGTACCTACAAATGTAGTTATTTGCACTTTCAAGGTACGTGACAGGAAATGAAAATGTTCACAATCATCACCGTACAAAAATGTAGTAGAACCTAGTTTAAAAAAAATGGCGCATGCACCTGTTGTACAATGTACAATCATAGGTAATACACAAATTGAAAAATGTTAGTATTAAAAAGAAAGCCAGCTTTTGAAATATCTTATAAAACTTAGGAGGAGAAAATACATTTATGCACAGTGCCGGACCGAGGATTTGGGTTTGGGGAAGGGCTAGTTATAGAATTAGACCAATAACTTGACCAAACCCATGTCCGCAAATTTCATAAAAATGCACCCCAAAATTTAGGCTAAAACTCACACTAACATTTAGACCAAAACAACTCGAAATACAGGCGCTAGTAAAGATGTCATCACATCAACACACCAAAATTTGGACCAAAAAACAAACCAGAATTCCAACGAAAATTCAGAACAAAATTAGATCAAAATTCAAACCAAAAATTAGTTTGAAATTCAGAGCAAAATTTGAAAAAAGCTCAGATCAAAAACAACTCAAAATTCAGCCCAAAAGTAGAAGAAATTTAGGTTACGTTCAATTAAAAAATCAGATCGAAGTCCAGATCCGAATAAGAACAAAAATCAAACAATAACACAGTGCAATAAAATTTTATCTTTTGTCTTATTCGTGAGTTTTTCCAACGGTTTTATATAATAGGATTGAACCACAAAATTAAATTTTTTTTTTTTTTTAATTTGGTCGGCCCCACATGGGAGCATAATGTAATTACAACAGCAAACGATTCAATTATTTACTTCCATAGAGTGAGTGGCTTGGTTCTAATGGAAAAAATTTAGTTTTTGCATTATTCTGGATCTTGGAGGTCATTCCAATGTTTTAAGACCCCTCATAATTTTTAACAAGAAACATTTTTTCTAAAATACAGTATAACAGTTTCCTCAACGGTTTTTTTTTAACGGCCATTTCTCGAAAAAGGGAGTTTAAACCATCATTTTCAAGAGCAAGGATAGGAGATGGAGGAAAAGTGAATAAACAAAAATTGGTTATCTCTTTGTTCTTAACAACTTTTCTTCGGACATCAAATTCGCATCTATTAAAATAAAGAAATTTCTTAATATCCATTGAAGACCACATTTTTTCGATTTCAAGTCCATATTCGGGGAGAGCTAGATGTGATGGAGAAAAACTGAGTACGCAGTCGTGATCAGCGACCCTAAATCATAAAACCGTTGGAAAATCTCGTGCATAAAATTGTTGTAACAATGTGTAATTAAAAAAATATTCAAACCAAATCTCAGATCAAAAAAACTAAAACCCTGTAACCAGTACATCTATAAATTTCAGATTCAATTCAGTCCAAGTATATCTAATAAACAGTTGTGCTGTTTCTATTACATTTTTAACTCTTTAATTCCTACTGGGATTATATAAGCCGGTAATGTATGAAAATTCAAGTAAAATGGGAAATATGGATTTTATTGAGTTTTTTTTAAATACTTTAATACAATTCCAGGCTCCAAATGTTATAGGAGACATTATGTTCAATTGTACTATAAGGATGGAGGACCCTGAACATATTTATGCTTTATTTTATTGTTTTATTTATATAAAATATTACAGCAGCTCAACCAGATTTTGAGAAAAAATTCCAGGGTAAAAGGGTTAAAGGTTTATAGTGTAATCATTCATATTTTAACGTATAAATAAGGCTGAGGCTGAGTCATCTCTGATGTACCCACACTCAAAGTAGTAAACTTGAGTTGCATATTTTATGTTGAGGTATATTTTTTAATGGAACAAAATTTACAAAAATTTTCTTCTGGGTTTTATGCAAAATTATTTCAATGCATTTTCATTTGGCTTATGTAAGCATCTACTACTTTGGTTACAGCTGGTGTCGTTTTTCTTTTACTGCTACTACTGTTGCTCCTATTGCTACAATTCCAATGAGCCTTTTAAATGTAAGTATTTAATTTAACTTTCCTTTTTGAAAATTTATAGTTTTCCTGACACAGTAAAATTCTCTGGGAAATAAATATTTATTGGTCTGTAGCATTTTCATTCTTAATTGCTACTTATGTATGCTTTACGAGTACTATGTACAACGTATTGACATTAACTGCATCATTTATTCATTATATCTCAAATATTGATGCAAAATAAGTAAATAAACCCAACAGAAAATGAAATTTTGCATTTCATTATTAATACACTGTGAATCAAATTTTTCTTTCTCAATTATTAGTGCCTCAACTGTATTGAATATAAACTTTTTAATACATTGACACTAAATATTATTTTTTTCAAATAAAATAAATTCAGGGGCTTTCAAACACTGATGCCTGATTAATTAGACCAAAATTCGTATTTTTTGTTTGGTGGGTTTTATTCCCGAACCTATACTTTGAACGCCAACAGATGGGCAAGATTAACAACAAGCCAAATTGGATAAAATTCAATAAAAATGACAAATAATATGATATTTAGTTGAGATTTTGAGACTTTCCTATAAAAAGGGATAATTATATTGGGAGTATGAATGTATAAACTCGTAATTGTGACTAACTTCATATCTATCATACGTGCCATTTTTTTGACATTGACAGCTATTCTATCTCGATTAGCGCCAAAAATACTATGAGAATTGATCTGTCAAATAATTTTCATAATTTTACAAAAGTGTTTTACTATAGCTGAAAATGTCGAATTTCGTGCCAACAAAACAAAATTTGCGGGTAGTTTTAATTTGCTTCTTCCATTTAAAGAAAAACGCAACTGAAGCACATCGTTTACTCACTGAAGCTTATCCTGACTGTGCTATAGACGTTAGAATGTGTCAGGTGTGGTATGCCCGTTTCAAAAGTGGTGATTTTGATGTTGAAGACAGGGAACGTTCAGACGGCCCGAAAAAGTTCGAAGATGAAAAATTGAAGGCATTACTCGAAGAAGATTCGTGTCAAACGCAACAAGAACTTGCAGAATCTTTAGGAGTTGATCAATCAACCATTTCTAAACGATTAAAAGCATTGGGAATGATTCAAAAGCAAGGAAATTGGGTGCCGTACGAATTGAAGCCGAGAGACGTCGAACGACGATTTTTCACATGTGAACTGCTGATTGAACGACAGAAAAGAAAGGGTTTTCTGCATCGTATTGTGACTGGCGATGAAAAGTGGATACGTGACGATAACTCAAAGCTTGAAAAATCTTGGAGACCGCCCGGACATGCAACGGCAAAGCCGAACATCCATGGATCCAAGCTCATGCTATGTATTTGGTGGGATATGGAAGGTGTCGTGTATTATGAGCTGTTGAAACCGAATGAAACGATCACTGGCGACCGCTATCGACTACAATTGATGCGTTTGAGCCGAGCATTAAAGGATAAGAGGCCAGAATATGAGAATAGACACGACGAAGTTATTCTTCAGCACGACAATGCTCGGCCGCATGTTGCAAGGCAAGTAAAAACATACGCTGAAATGGGAAGTGCTACCCCACCCGCCGTATTCTCTAAACATTGCTCCTTCTGATTACCACATGTTCCGATCGATGACACATGGCCTGGCTGAACAGCACTTCCGTTCTTTCGAAGAACTCAAAAAATGGCTCGATTCGTGGATAGCCTCAAAAGATGAGGAGTTCTTTCGGCGCGGAATCCGTATGCTACCAGAAAGATGGGAAAAGGTTGTGGCTAACAATGGACAATCTTTTAAAGAATAAATTTATAATCACTTTTTCACAATAAATGTCCAAATTACGAAAATATAAGAAACACATCTACCTCCCATGCAAGTGCAAATGAAGCATCGACTAACAAAAACGATTAATAGCCTTGCTAGAAAGCGGAATAGTTTACAGGGCACTATTGGAATCAAAGATCGATTTTAGCTCTTTGATTTAGAAGCAACGATTATAATGGTTGATATATTGCGATATTTATTTCCAAACTCCACTTCCTCCTCCTTCTCCTTAGTAATTTAAGTTATTTTGAATTCTTAGTTTTCGCCTAGTCTTTAGTTTTGCCAAATAATTAATAATTATACGCACTTAATTTTAATATTTGAAACTAAACCGAACCAGTTACATATATACAGTGTAATAATTTGAACTTCCTATTAAAAACAATAAAAGCAACAAAAACCACATGAACATCATCAACCAAAAACCACACAAAAGAGAACTCTCCAGACAAACCAGTTGATTAAATAAATCTAAATAAAGAAACAAACGCTGTAATGATGCTCAATGCTATTAAAATGCTAACCATATCAACACTAATCAAGACAATACATATTTATTAGGGCGAATCGATTTTTAGAGCTATATTCGTCAACAATTTTCTGAAAGGTACAGAAATGAGAAAAATTTTGGAGTATACATTTTCGCTATCGTTTAGTAATATATATCAACTATTACAAATTATATTAAATCATAATAGTGGAATTCACACCATACTGGCTAATTCGTCAGCTTGTTAATTTTTTTACGTGCATTTTGTCTTTGTAAAATATAATTCGAAAGCTTTCGAAAGCAGTAACTATTAGCACATTTTTCAGTGCAAAATAAAATATAAAAGTAATAGAAGCGAAGCACTCCGTAAAAAATAAAAAAAAAATCTTTGTATTTTTTAATTTTCAAAGACTATTGGGAAAGCAAAAATTATTTTTAAATTTAAAAATTTCCTTTCAGAAAATTTTAACGAATTAAAAAAAAAAAAATCGATCCACCCTAAACACCATTCTCACTAAAAAGCACAAAACGAAAAATCGAGAAGCAAGAACAAAAAAAAGAAACAAAAATGTAAACTGATAATGGAAATCATCACCTTAAACAAAAATAAACAACATTATGGGTTATCGCAAAGAAAGCAACACAAAACTCTTAACAGCTTAGTTTGAAAATCATCGAATCGAATCGGATCGAATCAAAACCGCAAAATCGAATGCTCATACACATAAAATCGCTCAAATCAGTTGTGTAAAATTCGCCAAAGACTAATAATCGTAGAGCGACGAGCAACGAGCGAGAGTCTGCGGTTTTTGGTGGCGCGTTTTATTTACTATAGTGTAATTTTCCAATTACCAATAAAGCCAACATAATCAAATTCTAAACACGCGCGCACATTCGGCAAATCATTCTTATTTTCGAAAGCTTTACTACATATACATTTTTGCGTGGATTGTCGAACACGCAAACAAAAACACACACACGCAAACACATACAAATACATACACATACAAAATGACGGAAGTGCAATGGCGTCGTGTTTTTTTCATTTCCTCTTTAGTATTGTCATTTATGCTCATTGCGGGCTCAATATATTTGCATATAAAAAAAAAGCATCATCTCGGACGCATCTCGTATAATGAGGAACGCTCTGATGTAGCATATGCCGGTGGTGTCGGTAGGTTGCTTACAGCTCCTCTTCTACTCGCCCTCATGATTTAGGTCGTTGTGTTGTGGTCAATCATTTTGTGTAGTGTTCTTTTCCGATTCATTTCGTTGTGATTTTATGCAGAAAGTTTATTAATTTAAATAAAACAAAATATGCCAGTTTCCATACATTTCAAAATGCATTTATGTAAAGTTATTGTGATACGAAGTAAAAGTTTTGTGTTTTTTTTAATCTCATTAAAATCTACCATTAGTAACGAAAAACAAAACGCGAACATTGTTCAGAAACATTTGCTTATGCCCAACACCAACGCAAAAAATATGTGAAATTAATCTAAATTATTTAAATGGCTTCAGATAATACTACTATATAAGCTCGTAATAACCAATACAGTGTTTTTTTAATTATGTAGGCTTTAATATCCCTTTACTAAAAAGCATTCATTGTTTACAACAATCAAATTATATACACATAATGTTTTTGGTGCGGGCGTTTGTCTAATTCGGAAATTGCGCATACAAACCATTGGCTGCACGGCGACTACAGCAGCTTAATTTATTAAATTTGTTTGTAATTGCCATAACAATCCGTTGTGGGTAAAAGCTTAACTCCAGTAGCAAATAGGATCAGTTGCATACGTGAGAGCAACTGATAGTTAAGATTAAATAGATGTAATCGTATGTAGGGAATCCAAATCATATAGACCCTGCAACAATTGGGCTTTAGAGTTAAAATTTAGGTTGGGCTGGATTGAACCAAAGCCTTCAGTCTCATGGACCAATGTATTATACCTGGTATAGATTCAGTATAAGAAAGTAAAAAGATAAAGTAGAAGAGGGTAGCTTCTTTGTTTTATTGAATCTTAGAAGCTCAGAAAGAGAAAAAGTATGGACATTATTTATACTCAAGACATTACTACCCTCAACAGCCTTAATTTGGTTCTTGTGAACGCCGGACAGCTACAGAGATAATGGTCACTAGTATCGACCCCCTCAAGACATCGGTAGGTCGGGTAGGCTTAGTATTTTACTTAGTGCTGATTCGATACCCACATAGTATCGATACTTTTACTCATTACTTGTATGTACTTGTATCGAATACTCGTTTAAAGAGTCAAATTATACTTATTTCTAAGTTGTTATCGAGGAACACATTCAGGCTAGAACGACCCATTTTGATACCACATGGTTGAACATACAGTTTACACTATTCAGCACAAGTTTTTCGCCTATACATTATGGTTTTGAGATATTTCTACTGAAAACACGTGAATCAAATAGATATGACGTTAACTTCAATATATGATATTTTTTATGTTTAGATGCAAATCGCTAGAAAATTTATAATTGAAGGAAATAAAAATACTTTATTTCAATGAAACGGTTTCAATAAACATTATGTTCTACTTGCATGGCCGGTCATATTTTCTTGAACTTCAGTACTGTACTACAATATTTTCATACATTGGAATATTGCAATAGGCGCTGAAGGATTTTGAATATGGGTCAGAATTCGTGAAATCAATCACTGAAAATTATTTTTTCTCAGATTTTAATGTAAATATGGAAATTAGTAAGTTTCTATAAGAAAACACGATTCCGAAATTTTTAGCTCATACAAATTTTTTTTTACAACTTATTGACACTTATCGATATTAATAATTTTAGGAAGTTTTTTTTTTCAATTTGATGTATTTCGGGATTTGCTCAACCAAATTTATCGAAATTTTCGGGACTACTTCCTTTTTAGTGATAATTTATGAAGATTTTTTTTCATTTGCCAAATAACGGTAATTTGTTTATTTATAAGTATTTATTTATAACAATTAGTAAGCAAACATTGTTCTGGAGCATGAAAAAATCTGAAAAAAAGTCATAAAAATTACTAGTACTGTTTTAAAAAATATGTGCAAATTTCAAAGTGTGTCCATTTTTTGTTTAGAAGTTATGATTTTTTAAATCAGCACTGCACAACGTTTTGTCGCATTTGGAGTAAGTGCGCTGTCGCTAGCAAAACAAAATTTACGAACACATTTTCGACTATGCAAATTTCACTATTTTTTATTATAAATAAATCGATTATCGTCAAATATAGACTTTTTTATACCAAGTTTCTAGCCAAGTTGTACTGTTACAAAGATACAGTGAACTGAAATACAACTGAAATATTTTTTAAATAAATATTTTCCAAAAGTATCGAATATCCGATACTGATCCTTTTTTCCGATACTAAATACTAAAATACTTATGGTATAGCATCGAGTAAAAAAAATACTTGAATCGAATGAAATGTATCGAGGATTTACTTGTAGTTACTTGTATCGAATCATCACTAATTGTACTAAACCGATTGCTATAAGACTGGATTAGTAATGGTTTCTGCGCGGTATATGCATACATACTAGTAAACAGACTGGTTACATTTGGTACCACAAGCAAAAAATAATTTTAATTATTTTGATTTTTTTTTCTGCTCTCTTGGATCGAACCAACGGGACACATAGCCATTTAAAGAAATGAATTTTAAAGAAATAAATAAGGCAGAGAACATAGTAAAGCGACGACAGAGCGAAAAAAACACACTCCCTTATTATCAGTGATTTCTCAAAAAAGAAAAATATTTTGGTATTTTTTATTTGGAAAATTTTGTTGCAAATTTCTTCCAAATTTGGCAGTTCACACTTCAAATTAATTAATAAAAATTTAATTAAATTCAATTAATAGGCTTTAAATCAACAATGATGCCAGAATAATTTAAAAAAGTTCATAGAACTAGCAGATCAGACGATCGTTTTGGAACCAGCTACGGTTCCTCTTTGTGATCCTTGTGATATTTTGTTTTCGCTGCTTTGATAGAAATTCATCTTCAAACTTTCAAATCTATCTGTATTAAAAATATTTGTGTAATGTTTCAACTCTTAGATGCGGCAATTATCCCAGCAACACTATTCACTGAAATTCCTCATCAAAATTCATTTGATTATAATTACCTACATGAGAAAATCAACAATATCAGTTATGATGACTACGATGAAGATACAGAAGTATCTCATAAAATGGAAAATTTCATGGAATCTATTTTATCGCGTTCGGACGATTACTCTGAATCAGAATCGAATGAAAAGGACTTGCTCCTTGTATCTTCCTCACATCACATAACCGAAGCTTGTATGCAATGCATTTGCGAAACAGTGACCGAGTGTAAGCCGGCTCCATGTACGACAGGTGGTACATCCTGCGGTGTATTTCGGATTTCAAAAAATTATTGGCATGATGCTGGAAAGCCGACCGTAGAAGGGGACAATAGTGTTGGCGATGATATGGGTAAATATTCGCATATAAAGTGATTTTATTATTTGATTGCTTTATTTATTACATCTAAACTTTAAGTGCATCGCTACATATTGCACCAAAGTTTTAAGTTTCTTTCAGGTAAAAAACGTGAGTGCCAAAGGTTGTAAATGAAAAAAGAAAATGTGATTTTTTCGATAATGGCAGCCAAAAAGAAAATAATTTTAAATTCAATTTTCCTAGCACGATTCACAGTTTTGCTTTTGAAAATTGAATTTTGCTTTCACAAAACATAAATGTAAAAAGTTGAAAAAAAAAACTTCAAAGTTATGAAGCGATATAAGTATCTGAGAATTTATGTGCAATATTTTATATTGCAAAGTTTTCTTTGCCAAAATAAAACGTGATCTTAGAATGCACAGTGTGGCAAAATATAAGGCAAAGAAAACAAATCTTCATGAAATATCCTGATGCTTACTTAGTAGTAGTAAGTAAATTCATAAGGGTCTTACTCCAGGCCGATTCTTACCGACTTCGAGAGCCAATTTAGTTGGCTTTCCTTTTTCGGGATTTTGTAAATATTTATAAATAAAATATTTTTCTCTTTACATATATATATCCCAAAGAAAAAAAATTATCAAGATTGTTAATTTTATTCTCAAATTATATAGAAAATTGTTTAAAACGGGTGCAACGTTGCGTTAACGTAACAGACGACTGATTTTGAAAATAAAATTGGAAAATTTATTACATCGGTGAATCTATGTCTTGACATACAAGCACGGAACATCAAATTGCCATATCAAGTACCATAAAACTCTCCATAATCGACAATGCCATGCTTTCTTACATCTGCATCTACCAACAAATTCAAACACATCATTTCCTACTGTTATTCCGGATTTGATTTGTGGTACAGTACCTATTACAATATACAAATGTATATAGTGACTCACAGTCACTACATGGGACTTTACGCAGTTTTTTGTTTATTTAATGATTTTTGACTAATAAAGAAAAACAAAAGAAAACAAAAAATCCATTTTTATGAAGAAATAAGAAATCTCAAAAATATTACGATTTTAATTTCAATAGTGACACAAAATCACTGCGTGGGATGAATAGGGTTAAAAAAAATTTTGGATTTTGTCACACAGTGTATACAGTGAATGAAAATTGATTTTCAAAACGATACCTAAGTACTAAAAAAAAGTTCAATATATCAAAATTACAGTATGAAAATGTATAGATTTTATATAGGGGAATGTCATCTAGGTTGGAGCATCTTTTCATTTTTACCCATAACTTTCGTTGCAGGCTGAATTTCGAGTAATGTAGGTTGGAAAGATCTTGCAATGCAATGTTTTTGCTTAACATTAAAAAAATTATTGGATCAGTAGTGAAGGATTTATGAGCATTTGAAAAAAAAAATTGTGGTCAAGGTCGGAATAATGTAGAAAATCAGTGAGATATGGAGGAAAAGGAAAAAAAAAGCTGAAATACACTTGACAATAAAGAAAGGAAACCTGGAATTGACATATAAAGCCTTCTGTGTGAATTTTTAATGGAATTTGATTTTTTATTTTATCAAGCAAAAAAAAATGAGAATTTGCCAAACAATATTCCGAAATGCAATTATGGCAGATAAAAAATATTATCTTCATATTGGGCATTTTTTGCATTGAGCTAGCTCAAACGGAGTTCTTGAACCAGGGGAAGGTGAGATGGCAGACAGAACACACATGCAAAATCACCAAGCAGATATCGCCCGAGTACAACCCCAAACGCTCTAAGAAGCTACTATCTTTTAGTAGAAGACAAATTTACAAAGTCGTGGCAGTAATTACGGGCCACTGCCTTATAAGAGGAGGATTAGTTCCTTTCACACTTTTTATGCTTTTTCCCAGCCTTTGCTATCTGTAGGAAAAATGCCCTGGGTTAATATTTCCTAGACGACCTGTCCGACTTGGGTCAATTGACCTAGTGAACCTACTTAATTATACAACAAAGTCCAAGTGGTTCGATTAATCTTAGTTTTGAGTGTTAAAGGGGGTGGATGGAAATTAGCACACACTTGGTAACACAACGGGCAGTATTTGGCCCATGTGTGTCCTGATGGACAGCCACTAAACCTAACCTAACTTTAGGGCATTTCAAATGCACTTCACTGTTGTATTGACTACACACGCCATTTTCTGGCGTATCACGCAGAACACAAACACGTGATGTGAACACCAAAAAACGATCCAAATTTTCCAATTACACTACATCAAACAATTTCTGTCCACATACTTTGTTGTTTGCATGTTGTTTTTTTTTTAATTTTATGTACAGTTTGGCACTGTAAATTAGTTTTCTTTCGATATTGGAACACTCAGTTTCATGACACGAGTATACTGTTCGCGCTCTGAACTTTAAATGATGTGAAAAGTTTGCTGTCATCGCAACATACAATTTTGCACTCACACGTAGATGGCGTTAGTGTTAAAAAACGGAAAAAAACGCGGTGTTGTGATTTGGACACTGCTTCAACCTAGACGTCATTCCCCTACTTACGTACTCATATTCGTATCCATACAACTTAGAATTATGTTGTACGTGTATGTAGTGTGTAGTATGTTTATTAACAGCTAACTACTTTACTCCTATGTACAATAGATAAATATGTATTTAGTATAGTAGATGTATAAAACATTTTCTCATTAAAACATTTTATATATTTTGTGTTTCTCTGTTGCAGGCTACTCCCATTGTGTGAATAACGCTTATTGTGCTAGTCGTGCTATTGCTGCGTTTGTCAACAAATACGCTCGAGACTGCAATCACGATGGAACAATCGATTGTCGGGATCATGTTGCATTGCATCTACTTGGTCCCAGCGGTTGTATGGGAGAGGATATAATGGCGCTGTTTGAAATGCGAATGGAAACTTGTTTGTCGAATTTCCAATGAAGGCGTTACACTGTGTGCAAATTTCGTGCACAATCTGTTTGAGTATTTTGTTTTGAGTGTCTGTTTGTACAATGTATGTATGTATATTCCACTGTGATTATTACACGATACAAAATACTCACACACACATACATACATACATACTATCATAGTATGAAAGTTAAACAGATTGCAGCACATCTGTTTGCCCTGGAAAATAATGAAAAATAGAAAGAGGAGAAGTGAAAACAATAAACGAAGCTGATGGCGTATGAATGCTTCAAGTTTTCGAAAGCAATGTTAAAATTTAAGTTACACATAGAATACTAAGTGTATTTATATATTCTGATAAAGTTTGAATAATAATAATAATTCAGTTTAGATATATTAGTTAGATTTGTTTTCATTTAAGCTATGTAAAAATAAGCTTTACATTTATATCACATAGACTCTACTGTTCATTTCGAACATATGAAATAAAATTACTGATGTAACTATATCAAATAAAAATTGATTTACTTAGTTAAGTTCATATCAATAAATGCGTTCTTAATTATTTTCTATAGTATTTCTGGTAGAGCACTGTTATAATTTGTTATATAATTTGATTGAAACTTTGGATTTATTTAAAATATCGGTACCATATGTTATGGCGCCTAACATACCAAAAAATAATTTAACAAATCAAAACAAGAATATGCACTATTCGAGGGGTTCATTTATAAATTAATCACATGTATTAATTTTTTTTAATATCTTTTATCTGGTCCATATCCATAACCGCAGCCACGGTAATCCTAAAAATACAGAAGCTCAAAAATCGATGCACTTCAAAACGAAGCCAATTCTAACATGCTAATCAGTCTTTTACGAAAAGTTCTAATTGAGAAAAAGGTATCTACTCAGTAAATTTTTTCATTATGGGTATTCACGCGTTGATGCAAAAGTGCGAAATTGCGAAAGTGCGGCTTAAAACAACAATATGTGAGCGTTTAATGCAAATATTGGAGATGCGAAATAGTTAAACTGTCAAAATATTACAATCTCATTGAAAAATAATGAAAATATTTTGGATTCTTCTTACAAATTTAAAGGTAGAAAGGTGTCAAACTTCCACAATCCGCACTTTCGCAGCGTTGCAAGGGCATGTTGCATCAACCCATGAATACCCATATTATATTCTTCATACATCAATCAACAATTTTAAGAAAAAAAATATACATAAATGTTCCAAATTTGAAAAAAAAATTTGTTTATATAAGTAAAAAGTTATTTACTTTGGAAGAAGAACAATAACCTACATAATTTTTTTAAATGTATTGTTAAAAACCTTAGAAAAATTAAAAAAATTTACTCTTTAACAAATATATATATTCTTGATTGTTTGTTTCTAGGTTTTGACTTTGTGACGTCACATTATCCAAAGTTTGAAAAACAATTAAAAAAACAAGTATTCATTATTTTGTTCACTAAAATTGAAACAATTTTTTTTTTTTTTTTTGTAACTTTAAATTCCGGTTTAAAATTTGATATGGAAACATAAATATTTAACAAAAAAGGCTAAGCCCTGGGAGGCTAATACTCACGAACTAGACTACAGCCGAAGCAATTAAAAATTGTTCTATTTCAGATTAACCTAGTATTTCCTATGCGCAACTTTTAAGCGGATGTTAATCATAAAACTAACATTATGTTTTTCATTCTATCAAGGATGAGAGAGCATTGAATAACATGTTCCGAAATATTAGATGGAATCATGAATCATAATCCGTATAAGCCATAGGCATTCAGCTAAGTCCTCTGAGCTAATGAAAGTATATGCTGGTAAAACTCGCAGAAAAGAAGAAAAAGTAAAGTAGATACATAAATGCTTTCTTAGAGGGACGAGAGATAGTCTGTTTCGGCCAACCGAAGTTAAGATAAAAGTAAACTACTGCAATTTCTTAAATTTTGAAAAATTTTGCTATTCAATTTGAGACCTTTTTTTTAAAACATCAATTCGGTATTCGGGGAAGTAAGGCTCTTATCATAATTCAGAATTGGATGTTTGACAACACAGTGTGACAATTTAACACCTTACAGAATTAAATAGCAAATGAGTAAATTTTTTTATACTGAGTCACTGATTCAGGGACTGTTTTCTGATGAGAAATATATTCTTCGAAGATTATTTGTGGTTATTGTAATGATTTATTCTGTTTGAAGAGATGATAAAGTGATTGCCTTGGATAGTTCTGACTCTGGTAGTTCTTTAGCAATCTAGTACTTAGTTTTTGGGGAGAAGAAAAATATTTTTTTCGAAGTTAGTTAATTGCCTTTTCCTACAATTTATCCAGATTAATCCATAAAAAAATAAAAAAATGTTGATTGTAAAGAGTTAATTTCCCAAAAAACATTGAACTAAGGTTTTTTGACTTTTAGTGATACCCAATACTTTTTGATATTAAGGGCTGTTTTCTCAATGTCCGATTAAACACTAATTAGAACTAATAAGTATCGCTGACCGTCGGTTAATGTTCGGATTAGTGCTTAACCGGACATTGAGAAAACGGCCCTAAATATTTTCCTCCAAGCCGTTTTGATAGGTTTTGCGCCCTTTTGCCAAGTATGGTAATCACTTCATATAACAACTCAATTGCGTGATAAAGGGTATAAAATACATAAAAAATAAAATAAAAAATGTTTTTCATAGGGCTTGCATATACCGAAATATTTATTTTTTAGCCTCTATAGAGAAAATCTTAGATGGGATAAAGAAATCCTGAGTACAAGTCTGAAATCAGCGTCCCGATTTATTTGAATTTTACTATTCCACAATAAATACAACAATTTGCTGATTAATTCATTTTGGTTATTTAAAGTTTATGCAGTGTCTTGTTAAAAACATTTTTTTATACATATTATTCCAAACGAATGCCTACCTCTAAGCTTTAAGTAAGCAACATGAACAAATAAGGAAAACTCAGCGATTTTCATCTGTCTCATTAATCATTGAAGCCTCAACTTCATCATGGAGACTGCATGTAATCAAAGAATATCGTTTACACTATAACAAAATCCAATTTACTTTATTATTTTTTATTATCTTGGTTTATGATAGTACCGAATTTATTTAATTCCAGCTAATAAACAAAAACAAATTTCAAAAAAATCAATCACAATGTATTGGAGCACTTTCCCATGATTTCATGCATTATTCATTTGGGGGAAGAGAATGTCATACTTTGCTCTCTCCTCACATGTGTCCATATATATTTATTTAAAAAAAAATCTTGAGTACAAAATGAAATTGATAAAAAGTAGCAAATAGAGAGTCGCTACTCAGTAGACAAAAATTTAATTTAGCATTGAAGCAGTAATTGAAATGATTTCCATTCGCAAAAAAACAAAACCAACAAAACAACAAGTGTGAAAGGGCGTAATTGTTCACACGTGTCATTTAGAAACAAAAAATTTTGTTGCTAGAATAGAAAAAAAAAACAAAGTTAAATAAAAGTGAACCGCTTCGCTAGGCTTTTATGGTTCCCTATGCACATAAAGACATACCCAACATAAAGACGCCCATTCTTGCCAATCACAAATGCACTCATATACACACATACACATTCAAACCCATGCATACACATATATGAACAAACACAAAACGACCATAAAAATTTGCGTAGCAAAGTAAAAAGCAGCGACGCATCGTCAACAATTTGCCACCTTATGCCGGCATTAAATATTAATGCTCAAAGAAACCAACATAAACATAAACCACACACACATACACAAATAAAGCGTTGACACTTGAAACCAAAAACTGTATAGGTATGTGTTTATGTGTGCGTTCGTATGTATACGTTTGTTTGCTTGCAACACCCATAAAAAAAATAAAATTTAAATCTGGGAAAAATCGCATCAAGCGCTCGTGATACTCAACCGGAAAATTATCTTTGAAACCATAAGTTTACTTCGGTGGCATAATATTGACAAGTGATGTTATCGCTTACGAGCCCTAGAGCCTTTCGCTCCCTCTGTCTCTGCTTACTCCTTCAACTAGAAAAAAGGCAAAACCGAGCAACAACAAATATCTACTGCGACAAGTGTTGCTTTTGCTTTTTCGCCTTTTTTCGCTTCACTCTGGATATTTTAAATAATTTAAGCAAATTCTGTTTTTTTTATTTATTTTTTTTTGGTATTTAATATCCGTTTAAACATATGCGTCCAAAAAGCAACAGCAACAACATCAGTGACAACAGCAACCAAATTTTGTTAATTCATTCAAACAAAATATTCCGGAATATTTTATTCAAATGTATACTCACAATCTAAAGGCAAAAGAAAAAATAGTTTTATTCAATTTACATGGATGCATGCAAACACATACATACTTACATATTTTTACATATTTTTACATATTTAAATATGTAACTATACTATATACAGCTAACAACAGAAAAAAGTTAACACTGGAGAAAGAAGAATCATATTTCTGAAAACAAAGCACACTGTTGTATATTCCATGAAATACTTAGTCGCTACTTTTTTAGTTTCATCTTTTTTTTTCAAATTATAAATTAACCTTGTTTTCCTCTCTTAACAAGAAAACATCGGTGGAAAGTTTTTTCTATCACTGTGTGTAAATAGAAATTTCCAGTAAAGGTTTAGGACTTCATTGCAAAACTTTTTGTTGTAGCAAATCAACAATTTTTGCCAAGAGGCTGTTATTTTTAATAAATTTAATTCAAAGTTTTAATATTTCTGAATTTGTTTTGTAAATATTATTATGGGACTTTATTAGCCCAAAGTGTTTAACACAATTATTATGTATTATATTTAATATTGTATGGCATATAACCTTTTTTGATTTACTTAAGTACTATGCTTATTCAACTAAGCTCTTCAATTTCAATTCCAAGAATAAATCTTTAATATTTGGATATTTTTATTTAATTGACTCATTGCTTATTTCACACTCACATATGTACACAAATTTCTTTTATGCTCAATACAAAATTTTATTAGAGATCCACAATAGGTTAGTTGTTTTAAGTGGTTACCCACTACCAACAAACAGATTAGGAACTTAGGCGTGAGGTACTACGTTTATTGACTTTGCACAATATATGACTTTATAATTAACATTTACTTTAAGTAGTTAAGAAAATGTAAATTTGTAGTCAAATCTTGGATTAAAGTCGTCCAAAAATGCATACAATTTTTGGAAAAAAAGTATTGAAGCTTTGAATTGAGAAGCTTTTAGTCCAAATACGTTTTAATGTATAAGATTTTAGGAGAGTTTTTAAACTATTGTCCTCATATGAAGACCAAATCTTTGGGAAGGTTAAACTCTTTTTTATATCCGTGTTGCTTCAACTTTTAGGCTTAGTTTTTATCCCTAATACTACCTTTCATGTTTTTGTAAACACAAAACTCTTCGTGAATTGTTTTTATAAATATATTTGTTAATTTTTCGTTAATGATGGATCTGGGATTTGTTTATTGAAAGTTCGGGTTCGATTTCAGCTCGGAAGCTCGGAAATCGGTTCGGTCGGTCGACACTTAATCAATGTAACAATCATAATTGGCTTTCAATTCTTTTTCTACCTTATAAATGCCAAGAATATTACTTCGAATACATTTCCAAAGTCTGCGTCTGGACTTTAGCAGTAAACCTTGTAACGAACCGTTTTCCCGGTCTTAGGCTGGGGTAGTCTCAGCGGGCTCCAGAGGTTCTTTGCGTTACAAAATTTGTATTTTGCAGGGGACCCTCACTTTATTTAGACACACAGGTTTTTTTTTTATTATAACAATAATTCAAGTTTAATTTCATTTAATATTAATTACACTTATCAATGTTACTTCGAATAATTCAATTTAATATTTAATGGGCTGGCGTGTGACTGACGAACGCAATGGATCGCGCCGGCGTAGCGCTGCTGTGCGTAGACTAGCGTATAACTGGCGAATGCGAATGATTGCGCTGGAGTAGCGCTGCTGTGCGTAGACTGGTGTATAACTGGCGAATGCAATGGAATGGCGCTGACGTAGCGCTGCTGTGCGTAGACTGGTGTACAACGGGCGAATGCAATGGATCGTGCTGGCGTAGCGCTGCTGTGCGTAGACTGGAGTATAACTGACGAATGCAATGGAATGGTGCTGACGTAGCGCTGCTGTGAGTAGACTAGCGTATAACGGGTGAATTTGATGGGTCGCGTTGACGTAGCGCTGCTGTGCGTAGACTGGCGTGTGACTGACGAATGCAATGGATCGCACTGACGTAGCGCTGCTGTGCGTAGACTGGTGTATAACTGACGAATGCAATGGATCGCGCTGGCGTAGCGCTGCTGTGCGTAGACTAGCGTATAACTGGCGAATGCGAATGATTGCGCTGGAGTAGCGCTGCTGTGCGTAGACTGGTGTATAACTGGCGAATGCAATGGAATGGCGCTGACGTAGCGCTGCTGTGCGTAGACTGGTGTATAACTGGCGAATGCGAATGATTGCGCTGGAGTAGCGCTGCTGTGCGTAGACTGGTGTACAACGGGCGAATGCAATGGATCGTGCTGGCGTAGCGCTGCTGTGCGTAGACTAGCGTATAACGGGCGAATGCAATGGATCGCGCTGGCGTAGCGTTGCTGTGCGTAGACTGGTGTATAACGGGCGAATGCAATGGATCGCGCTGGCGTAGTGCTGCTGTGCGTAGACTGGCGTGTGACTGACGAATGCAATGGATCGCGCTGGCGTAGCGCTGCTGTGCGTAGACTGGCGTGTGACTGACGAATGCAATGGATCGCGCTGGCGTAGCGCTGCTGTGCGTAGACTAGCGTATAACGGGCGAATGCAATGGATCGCGCTGGCGTAGCGCTGCTGTGCGTAGACTAGCGTATAACTGGCGAATGCGAATGATTGCGCTGGAGTAGCGCTGCTGTGCGTAGACTGGTGTATAACGGGCGAATGCAATGGATCGCGCTGGCGTAGTGCTGCTGTGCGTAGACTGGCGTGTGACTGACGAATGCAATGGATCGCGCTGGCGTAGCGCTGCTGTGCGTAGACTAGCGTATAACGGGCGAATGCAATGGAATGGCGCTTGCGTAGTGCTGCTGAGCGTAGGCTGGAGTATAACTGACGAATGCAATGGATCGCGCTGATGTAGCGCGGCTATGGCTAGACTGGTGTACAACGGACGTACCATGCGGCGTCTTGCGTCGGTCGTGATATCTTGCCTCTTAGACCAGGTCGGCTTGTTGTTCCTCCGACGATCAACGGCAAGCCGCACACGTCTTCGCAGGTTACAAGACCTGGAGTTTTACCTGACTAATGACCAAGTCGGCTTGTTGTTCCTCCGACGATCAACGGCAAGCCGCACACGTCTTCGCAGGTTACAAGACTTGGAGTTTTACCTGACTATTGACCAAGTCGGCTTGTTGTTCCTCCGACGATCAACGGCAAGCCGCACACGTCTTCGCAGGTTACAAGACTTGGAGTTTTACCTGACTATTGACCAAGTCGGCTTGTTGTTCCTCCGACGATCAACGGCAAGCCGCACACGTCTTCGCAGGTTACAAGACTTGGAGTTTTTCTCTGTCCTCCCGAATTTTGTCCGTCTGGTCGAATTAAAATTTTCCTCACTAACCCACCACTTGTACTTACCAGGGTACGTGTTGCTCCGATGCCAGCTGCCAGCCAAAAAGCCAAGATCTCTGTTCTGTTCGCCCTTTTATAGCCCACAGCAAGCCATACAGTTATTCCATTGTGCAGACTGTCGCCACTGGAACGCATTGTGTTGTTGTTTTGTTGCTCTCCCAATTGTAGTTTTTTGTAGTATACACCCACACGTAGATGTTAGTATACATCTTTTGATGTTGTAGCACACTTAGTGTAGCGCATTTGTGCTTTTCCTTTTCTTTGTGCTAACTGTGTGCGTCTTTGTTGTTGTTGCGCGCTTTATTGTCCATTTCGCCTTTGCGGTGATCTTCTCCCAGCCTATGCTGGGGCAGGCTATTGTGTTTTTAATTCTTTATGCGGCATGCGGTGTTTGGAGGACGGTGTTATTGTGCGGCTAAAATTTGTGGTCCAAATTTTTGATCGTCACACCCCCCCCTTACTTCGCCGAAAGAGACGGGGCCTCCTTGATTTTAAAGAGTGTGACGTCACTATTGCGTGACACCCGGATTCGGTACCGCTGTCCTTCGATGGTCTTCATTATACTAAATTTTTTATGGGCGTGGTTACCGTGGCTTGCCTTCCTGGCGATGTCGCCGACGGTTGAGGTATCGATGTGTGGTCCTGGTGGAATTGTTTAAGTTCGCTGACGTGCGCGGAACAGCGTGTGGAATCCCCCGTGGCAATGTACGGCTTAGAACTGAGCAGGCTGTATATACCCCGCGATGAGTAATAGCGAGTGTAAGTGACAACGTGCGTGGAACCATGTAGCAGTGGGCATGCGTGGAACCGTGCGCGTTGAATATACCTCACGTTGAGTAGTAGCGAGTGTATATGACGAAATGCGTAGAACCTTGTTGCAATGTACGTGAGTGGAATCGTGTGTTGATTATACCTCGCGATGATTAGTAACGAGCGTATATGACAACGTGCGTAGCATCGGGTGACAATGTAATGCGTATAATAGTATGGTGAAACTCCTGTGGCAATGTACTGTCTTGGAACCGTGTGTTTTGTATATACCTCGCGGTGCAAAGTATCGAGCGTATATGAAAACATGTGCGGAACCCTGTGACAATGTGCTTCGTTGAACCGTAGGTGAATCGTCTTGTGGCAATGCGATGTGTGGAATCGTATGGGTTGAATATACCTCGCGATGATTACTAGCGAGCGTATATGACAAAAAGGCTTAGAATCTTGTATCAATGTGATGCGTGGAATCGTAGGTAGATTCCCTTGTGGCAATGTAATGCGTGAAACTGTGTGGCGATGTGATGCGTACAATCATATGGGGAACCTCTTGTGGCAATGTACTTGTTTGAAACCGTGTGTTTTGAATATACCTCGCGGTGCAAAGTAGCGAGCGTATATGAAAACATGAGGAGAACCCTGTGGCAATGTGATGCGTGAAAACGTATGTGAATCCTCTTGTGGCAATGTGTTGAAAATACATCGCGGTAGATAGTAGCGTGCTTTGAACTTTGAGTCCATCTGATGCGTGAACTTGTATGTGGAACCGTGCGTGTTGAGTATACCCCGCGGTGCGAAGTAGCGAGCGTATATGATAACATGCGCGGAACTCTTTGGCAATGTGATGCGTGGAACCGTATGTGAATCAACATAAGTCGGTATAATGCGTGGAATCGTATGGCAATGCGGTGCGTGGAACTATGTGTGGATCCCCTTGTGGCATTGTACGCCAACGGTTGTGCGTGTTGAATATACCTCGCGGTGCAAAGTAGCGAGCGTATATGAAAACATGTGCGGAACCCGGTGGCAGTGTGGTGCGTGGAATCGTATGGCAATGCGATGCGTGGAACTATGTGTGGATCTCCTTGTGTCAATGTACGTGCGTGAACCCGTGCGTTATATATACCTCGCGGTGCATAGTAGCGGGCGTATATGACATGTGAATTGCTGTAGGGCACCTAGGTCATCTGGCACCGGGTCGTTTGCTGGTGTCGGTGACGGACGCGGTGACTGCATTTTGGTGTGTTGTTCTTCCAACTCCTCCAAGTGTTCCTGGATGCCTTCGGCGAAGTTATCCCCGAGTATAAAAGCTACCAACCGCTTGCGCAATTCCTCCACGGTACCGCTGTCGTCAAGACCGAATTCGAGGGCACAAGTTGTTAGCTCCTCTTTCCTCATTGCATAGACCCACGTTAGCTTCACCATTGTCTTGGGTTGTTTGTTTTTTTTTTTTTTTCTTTAACCTTCTTTTTTTTTTTTTTTTTTCTCTACTGAGTTTATTCACTGTGTTTAATTGATTTTATTGTCACTGTGTGTAATTTAATTCTTTGTGAGTAATAATGTTTGTTTTTTTTTTTTTTTTTCTTCAGGGTCCCTGCTCGGGCGCCATGTAACGAACCGTTTTCCCGGTCTTAGGCTGGGGTAGTCTCAGCGGGCTCCAGAGGTTCTTTGCGTTACAAAATTTGTATTTTGCAGGGGACCCTCACTTTATTTAGACACACAGGTTTTTTTTTTATTATAACAATAATTCAAGTTTAATTTCATTTAATATTAATTACACTTATCAATGTTACTTCGAATAATTCAATTTAATATTTAATGGGCTGGCGTGTGACTGACGAACGCAATGGATCGCGCCGGCGTAGCGCTGCTGTGCGTAGACTAGCGTATAACTGGCGAATGCGAATGATTGCGCTGGAGTAGCGCTGCTGTGCGTAGACTGGTGTATAACTGGCGAATGCAATGGAATGGCGCTGACGTAGCGCTGCTGTGCGTAGACTGGTGTACAACGGGCGAATGCAATGGATCGTGCTGGCGTAGCGCTGCTGTGCGTAGACTGGAGTATAACTGACGAATGCAATGGAATGGTGCTGACGTAGCGCTGCTGTGAGTAGACTAGCGTATAACGGGTGAATTTGATGGGTCGCGTTGACGTAGCGCTGCTGTGCGTAGACTGGCGTGTGACTGACGAATGCAATGGATCGCACTGACGTAGCGCTGCTGTGCGTAGACTGGTGTATAACTGACGAATGCAATGGATCGCGCTGGCGTAGCGCTGCTGTGCGTAGACTAGCGTATAACTGGCGAATGCGAATGATTGCGCTGGAGTAGCGCTGCTGTGCGTAGACTGGTGTATAACTGGCGAATGCAATGGAATGGCGCTGACGTAGCGCTGCTGTGCGTAGACTGGTGTATAACTGGCGAATGCGAATGATTGCGCTGGAGTAGCGCTGCTGTGCGTAGACTGGTGTACAACGGGCGAATGCAATGGATCGTGCTGGCGTAGCGCTGCTGTGCGTAGACTAGCGTATAACGGGCGAATGCAATGGATCGCGCTGGCGTAGCGTTGCTGTGCGTAGACTGGTGTATAACGGGCGAATGCAATGGATCGCGCTGGCGTAGTGCTGCTGTGCGTAGACTGGCGTGTGACTGACGAATGCAATGGATCGCGCTGGCGTAGCGCTGCTGTGCGTAGACTGGCGTGTGACTGACGAATGCAATGGATCGCGCTGGCGTAGCGCTGCTGTGCGTAGACTAGCGTATAACGGGCGAATGCAATGGATCGCGCTGGCGTAGCGCTGCTGTGCGTAGACTAGCGTATAACTGGCGAATGCGAATGATTGCGCTGGAGTAGCGCTGCTGTGCGTAGACTGGTGTATAACGGGCGAATGCAATGGATCGCGCTGGCGTAGTGCTGCTGTGCGTAGACTGGCGTGTGACTGACGAATGCAATGGATCGCGCTGGCGTAGCGCTGCTGTGCGTAGACTAGCGTATAACGGGCGAATGCAATGGAATGGCGCTTGCGTAGTGCTGCTGAGCGTAGGCTGGAGTATAACTGACGAATGCAATGGATCGCGCTGATGTAGCGCGGCTATGGCTAGACTGGTGTACAACGGACGTACCATGCGGCGTCTTGCGTCGGTCGTGATATCTTGCCTCTTAGACCAGGTCGGCTTGTTGTTCCTCCGACGATCAACGGCAAGCCGCACACGTCTTCGCAGGTTACAAGACCTGGAGTTTTACCTGACTAATGACCAAGTCGGCTTGTTGTTCCTCCGACGATCAACGGCAAGCCGCACACGTCTTCGCAGGTTACAAGACTTGGAGTTTTACCTGACTATTGACCAAGTCGGCTTGTTGTTCCTCCGACGATCAACGGCAAGCCGCACACGTCTTCGCAGGTTACAAGACTTGGAGTTTTACCTGACTATTGACCAAGTCGGCTTGTTGTTCCTCCGACGATCAACGGCAAGCCGCACACGTCTTCGCAGGTTACAAGACTTGGAGTTTTTCTCTGTCCTCCCGAATTTTGTCCGTCTGGTCGAATTAAAATTTTCCTCACTAACCCACCACTTGTACTTACCAGGGTACGTGTTGCTCCGATGCCAGCTGCCAGCCAAAAAGCCAAGATCTCTGTTCTGTTCGCCCTTTTATAGCCCACAGCAAGCCATACAGTTATTCCATTGTGCAGACTGTCGCCACTGGAACGCATTGTGTTGTTGTTTTGTTGCTCTCCCAATTGTAGTTTTTTGTAGTATACACCCACACGTAGATGTTAGTATACATCTTTTGATGTTGTAGCACACTTAGTGTAGCGCATTTGTGCTTTTCCTTTTCTTTGTGCTAACTGTGTGCGTCTTTGTTGTTGTTGCGCGCTTTATTGTCCATTTCGCCTTTGCGGTGATCTTCTCCCAGCCTATGCTGGGGCAGGCTATTGTGTTTTTAATTCTTTATGCGGCATGCGGTGTTTGGAGGACGGTGTTATTGTGCGGCTAAAATTTGTGGTCCAAATTTTTGATCGTCACAACCTACTGGCTATGAACATAGGTTATTTTAATCGAGTAAACAGACTTCTTCAACTTGATAATCTTGTTGCTTGACACAGCATAGACGTTACAATCTTGATTATATTTAAATATGATATTTCTCAAATAGTATTGAATAGAAGATTTTTCGTAACTTTTATGTAAAAATGTCAACTTAATCTTTTTTCATATACCTGGTGCAGCAAATGAAGTGTTTTCGTTGGAAAATGTAATTACTTTTTGATTTTCAATCGATTTGATTTATTTCATTCTAAATTGAAAGCAAATATTTCAAAAGTTCGCAACCATTCCTTCGAATTGCATGGAGGCAACTCTGCCTTCTCACTACAAGCTCAAGTCGCTTTCGAAATGCCTTGTACGATGTGCGAAATACATTTGAGTCAAAACTAGGTAACGCTCGAGTCAGTGTCTTCTTCGTCTGTAAAACGCTTAACAATCAAAAGTGAAAAGGATTGAAATTTGATGAAAATCGTTGGTTTAGAATGAAAAAGCGCTATTTTATGAAAAATTTGATTTTGATATATTTTATGAAAAGTTTTATTTTGATGCAGTAAATAAGTGAAATTAAGAATGCATCGTCTGTAAAAAGAATTATGTAGGGGAGCGTTGTCATGGCCGGGGTGCTGTCAGGGTCGGGACAGTGATTTTTCTCCGTTATATCTCACTGGCGTGCGTTAAGTTAATATACAGTATTGTTTGTCAGGACGAAAGCAATCCTTTAATGTCATTTCGAGATAAGAGCGTGAAGTGTGTATAAGTGTTACGTGATCAAATGTTAAAAGAAGAGTTAAAAACTTTGTGCCAGAAAAAGTGGATAAATTTAAAAAATAACATGTCAACATCAAAGTAAGAAAACTTAAATTGTCGGATAATATTTAAGAAGTGGAAATATGTAGCATATCATGGAGTTCGCATCACGCGAATATGCTGCAAATGATGCGGCGCTAAATAATGTGTGTTGTCAGGGTCGGAGCAGTGCTGATAATCAAGGTCGGAACACCGAAAATGTTGTTGTAATGATGAGTTTTGACTTTGGAAATACATTTTTTATCAGTGTGTGTTTTTCGTGTCTTTTCATCGTATCGTATAGTGTGAGTATAAAAAATCAAATTTCCCTTAAAATTCACACAGAGGGATTTTTATTTTGATGTTAGGTCTCTTTTCCCGGTTTTCAAGAGTAATTTTTCCTTTTTCTTAGATTTCCATGTTGTTTTCAATCATATTCCTTCATTTCTTGTTCATTTTCTACAAAGCTCCGACCCCCTGACAGCAGTGTCCCGACCCTAACTACAATTATTGTTTTTTGTAAATGTTCATGACTCCTGAAATATTAATCCAATTATATTTTAATGTTTAGCAAAAACATTGCAATTTGTGAGATCTTTTCAACGATATTCGGCATTCAACGGAAATTATGAGCAAAAGTCAAAACATGCTCCAACCCTGACGACTTTCCCCTACTTATTTCGTTTTTACTTGTTGTTGGACATTGATATGCAGAAGTGCTAAGTCCGCAGCTCTCAAAAAGCACTATCTTAAAAAATGTGTGCTTAACCTTCCCTTCTCCCTCCCCCACCTCCACCCCCCTTGCTAAAGGAAATCTCATAAATTTTTTATCGTTGGTTTCATAAAACATCACCAAAAATATTTTTAAAGGACGAGAAAAATAACCCTCCCCACCCTTCCCTTAGGGAATCTTTGGATCCGCTAATGGTCACCACTATCATGCATGCGAGCCCGTGCTTTTTCCTTCCATGAAATTTTTGTGAAGCATTAAACTCACTACTAACTTTTTTTTCAAAGGACGCATTTTTAACTCATTTTTAAGTATACGGCAAATAAATTCTATAGCTGATTTGAAGATTTTGAGCAACACTACGCAATGGGCCGATTTCGGTCCAGATGTAGTCGCATCTTTTTTACACTCACACGGTTCATTTTTCAGTTCATTTGCACTGGCGACCACCGCCATAATGTTATTTAATGCTACTGGTCGTAACGTTTTATGGTGGCATAAAACAGTGTTTTTATGTAAATTCATATGTAAAGGCATTTGGTAAATTTGGAAGTTTGTTTTTCTTTCCGAAGGAAAGACAATCATTGCGTGACGTATCGCTTCCATGCAAGTAGCTCTCCAACAAACTAATGTTATAAAAACTTTGCTTGTTTATCATTACCTTGATAAGGACTAATCAGAAAATGTCTCTATCGATTTAAGTGATTCTTCGACGAACAGCTTTCAAATTGCCGTACCCGGTATTTTGTTCTACATGTATTTTATGTGCAGCTTAAATTATTGTTTCTGATCTGTTCAAGATATCGGTAGCATGTTTGGGATCAATATGGATAGATTTTAATATGCTGGTAAGCAAATGTACATATATACATAGATAGATTTAACTTTGTAACTTCTAATTACTTATTAAGTTAATAAAATTTTATTATTATTATTATTTAATATGCCTGATTCTTTGTAACAAAAACTCAAACTTGCAATCGTTTTTTTTTTTAACAAATAACATTGGGTAACGAACCACCAGTCCACAAGTACGATGTAAAACTACAACGCAAAGAAGAAAGAGAAGGAGAAATTCAGAATACAAGTAGCTATATACTTAAAACTATCAAAGGTTAATTATGCAAAAGGTGAATATATAATTGCAATAAAAAAGGAGAAACATTTTAAATTAATGACAAACCCACACAGCTAATCACACACACACACACTCACAGTAATTATATTCTACGATGCAAACGTCGCCTAAAGGTAAGCTCTCATATTGAATAATTGCGCCACACAAATTGACTTTTTTCATATTTATTATTATTATTTTGGTTCAACTTATTATTTATTACTCTACTACATACTATTTGCACTACAGAATTCGACGCTTATTTTTGGTTGAATTATGAAACAAGCAAAAAAAAAGAAAAACAAAAGTCATACTTACTATCGCATGTCAGAGACACATTCACACTGGTCACACGGGCAATAATGACAAAAACAACTATAAAAAAAATAATATTCACACACATACAGATAGAGACAAAAACATCAAGTGGTTGTATATTTCCCTATTTTTTTTTTCTTTTTGTTGGTAATACAAATAAATCAGCAATCAAATTGACCAAAAATTGACATAATCTTTTTGTGCATAACTAGGGAACCCAAATTGTTATTGATTATTTTCATATATAAGTGAGTGTAGATAGATGTATCTATATTTTTTCATTTTTTGCACTATAAATTTTGTAGCAAAAGACATAAAAATAAACAAACAAATTATAAAAACTGTCAATATAAATGCAAATACATATTTAATGAATTATTAATGATATATGGCTGCTAAAAGAGGAAAAAAAAAAAACAAAACAAAAACGGTGCCCAAAGAGAAAGAAAATAAAACTAATATTCTATTTACCAGCATACAATTTTTTGCAGCTTCTTCTAATATTAAGTTAGAAAACAGAGGAGAAAAAGACCCTAATCAAAGTCATGACCACCCCCACTTCATAGACACATACATAATACAAACCAGGACATATTTGCCCGGTTTTCCGCCTCCCAACTGACATGTATCTCACACTTTACGGCTTTAAAAAGTTTAAAGGTTCATTGAAAATATGTAGGTGAATACTTCAGTACTAAATTTAAACTGAATTTAACGTCATTGTAAATTGTTGTTACAATGTGTGGCTTAAACATGATGTTCCTATTGTTCATGTTGTAGCTTGTTGTTATTGTAATCCTTGTAAAACATATATACATTTTATAAAAATGAGTGCCATTTTTTTTATGACAACCTTTTTTTATAAATGAACACACACACACACAAACACGTACATATAATTCAATGCAGCAGTTTAATAAAATGTACATACATATGTAGATATGTATGTATGTGTGTATAATGAAAGAAACCTCAAAGTCTAAGAAGTTTTTGGTTGTCTTTTCGTTGGAAATACCCGGAAGCCATTGTGTCATACCTACTTTAAATAATCGTCGTTCAACATTTTTACATGCTTGGCAAAATTTTGTTTCTTTTCATTGCATACATTTAAAAGCATTACTCTCTTACTCTCTCTTTCTCTCTCTCTTTCTCTCTATTAAAATAGGATTTATGTTTGATATATTTCGCAGCTGAGCTAAACTGTTCCACTTTCATACTCTTACGTAGCTTAAATAAAACAAAAATATAAAAACGCTCAAAAAGATAAGAAGTCGTTGGTTTTTGTTTTTAATGTATAATAATTTCAAAAATGATAAAAAGAAGTTTAATTATTCCAAGAACAACGGCAGAGAGAGAGAGAGCGCGTATTAAATTTTAGTCAACTTTTATGAGTTGAGCGATAGCATATTTTTCATATCTTTAATAATTACATCATATTCGAAAAGCGCACTCTAGTTCATAAGTAATTAAATAAATTTTTGTTGTTTCATCCAAAAAAAAATTTAATTTTGCAACTTTAAAAACAATTTAATATATATTGGCGCTGAGATGATTTATTATAAAAAAAAAAAACTTCTCCGAAAGCAAATTAAATTTCACTCTACGGAACTATAATATTTATTAATTTTTATTACTTTAGAGAGCTTTGGATAATGCCTACATTTATTGTTTACAAAGAGAATTGAAATACCTACAACCTTGTATTTTTCATTTGAATTTTTTATGGCTTAATTGATTTTTTCATGATTACACTGTGCAACAATTTTAGGGTCGTGGAATCCAACGGAGAAGCGACCAACACAGGTCGATAGTACTGGTCTAGAGTAACAAAACCCTAAAAGGTTTTTAAGAAGTAAGCTCGCTTTTAAATGTTATAGTCTTTCAAAGTTGTGTTGTTTTAGTGTATTTTTCAATTCTATTTTCTGTTTATAATAAAAAAAAAAGTTTGAAAATCCAAACTTTATTAAATTCTATACATTTTTGTTAATAGTATTACTGCTTATTTTTTACTAAAGTCATGTAAACTTCTTAATATGGAAAACTAATACAATGTTATAATTGTTGATGACATTTTTTATTATTTCGCTGAAGAAAGTAGTAAAAAATATCAAATATCATTCGAGTAATGATTTTTAAAAAATAATCTGTAAGAAGCAAATTTTAAATGCATATATTTTTTGAAAGCGAGCTAAGTTTGCAAAATCCTTTTAAGGTTTTGTTACTCTAAACTAGTACTATCGACCTTTGTTGACCGATTCTTCGTTAGAAAAATGTGTTGCACATCAAATGCTTGACACTTTTCCACTTTGAACAAAATTCTCTCATGAGCTTGAATGAGAATAACGATTAAAGAGAGCAAGAGGAAAAAGGCAAAATAGTCTACATCAGTCGAAAACAGAATTTTTTTTTGCTTAACCCATTGATAGAAAGTAACTTGAGAAAAAATTGTTTTTGAACCTGGCTCAGGAACGGCACAGCAACAAGATGTCATACGGCCCCGCTAGACATTACATTACGATTTTTTTAAATTCACATTCGATAGAAAGTTACGGACTGTGGTACAGCAATCATACATACTTAACCGTTTAAACGCATTTTTCTCAAAACCATGTTTTTGCAACTAGCGTGCCACATAACTTAAACAATCCTAGAGATATTAGATCTGTTCGAGTACAGAAAATTTGTACAAATTATCACAAATTTTGTCTGAATGGCGTCCGTTTACACAAAAAAAAGAGAGAGAGGAAATGAGAGAGTAAAGTGGCAGCTAGATGTGAGAGAACTTGCATATTTTAACTGGATAAATTTTTACTTGTTGGAATTTTCAAGCAAGAAAACGTATGATTCAAAAAAATATGATTGTATTTTATGTAAAAAAAAAAAAAAATTATTTAAAAAAATAAATAAAAATGTAAAATTTTTAAATTGTTGGTTGGATATCACGTTTTAACCGCTGTCTCTTTATATTGAAATAAAAAATATCTGTACGATGTTTCGCCCAGTGAATAACCACTTTCATATACCATTTTCCTTCAGCTCCAAAATGTTTACTTTCTTTTTAATATTTTTATAGCCCTTGTGGAAAACGACGTAAAAAATACGATAAGTTTTAACCAAATGAATTAATTTTTCAATATCAACCATTTCTGGATTTTTTCTTTTTGTTTACTTTTTCTTATTTCACTTCTTCTTTATTTTGTTATTTAACTGACTGAAAATACAGCAGGACGCATTTTCGATGCTTCCGTTGCATATGTGTGCGGAAGTTAAAGGGTTGCATTGTTGTATTTTTGCAAATATATCCGAGGTGATAGTGACTGCAATGATATGCAACTAACCAACGGTTAGTTGCATATCATTTAAAGTTTAAAAATGTTAACTTGCGAGCTTTCAAATCTCATTATTAAATTCTAAAGGAGAAATAGCATATATTAAGCAGACCAATTTTGACATATGGTACTACATCACAATTATGGCGGCAAGCTATGAAAAAGGAATACATTCTGGAAAAACTAAGAAAGATTCAAAGGTCAACCTGTATTAGCATTACAGGAGCAACCCGTTCATATCCAACGAAACCTCTAAATGTGCAAGCTCATCTGTTTTCTATGGAATTATATACTAAAACAATCACAACTATAAGCGCAATCAGACTCAAAGAAACAAGCGGGCAGGAACAACTGATCTTATATAGCTCTATCACAGCAGATACTGAATAAACCTAACTAACCTACCACAAACTACTTAATACATAAGTTTAACTTCAAGACACTTTTCCCCCACCAAGAGCTGATTGGAGAATTTATCATGTAAGAGCTGCCTTCGTGGTAGAACGGATCCAAAATTTACTACGGGGTCACTGCGGGAGTCAATTCGAGACACCTCAATATTATCAAATCAATTCAGCTGCCGGACGAAACCAGGTGATCACAGAAGCCTGCCTGATTAAGTTTCAAGACAAGGTTAAATAACTGCTTCCACAACCAGCCAATAATAACAGTACGAACAAACTCATTTTTTATACACATACAAAAACTTATGGCGGAAAAAATATAAACCAGAATCTTTCATTTGTTGTTGTTCGTCAGCGGTCGCCGTCCTAATTGTGTTCGTACTATAAAGTTTTAGACCTACTACTACTACAATTGTGGCACAACAGCCTGTGGAAGGCCTAGTCCAAGATTTTCGCTTCTATTCATGTTGTGACCCACAGTTTTATGCCGAATCCGAACAGCGAAGTGAAAAGCTTTTCATTACCAATTTTTACTCCTTGAGATTTGCCATTGTCAGCCAAGAGCTGGTGCCGTGCTGAAAAATTTTTATTTTCTTTGTTTGATTTTTTGAGCGTGCTGTGGTTTGAACCCGGGTACCTCTGCGTAGCAGTCCAACACACTAACCACAAGAATACGGCGACCACAGTTTTAAACATAATATCCCCTAAATTAGTTAACCAATGTAGGGAGTTTTTGTTTACACTAAGTTATGGGCTTGACATTGATCTAATCCAGATTCCAGATCATAGCGACATTGTAAGTAATAAATTAGTCCATTGAATTGGCAAAGGCAGAGTTCAGATTTAGGCATTGATCAGTCACAATCAGTCACAATTTTTGTGAGCAAAATAAGATATACTCTTTCACTTCCCCACCAGAGAAAATATGGCCAAAATAAGACAGCAAAAAATCGGGTACCTACCACTTTGATCAAAAAGTTCCCGGAATAACCACCACATCTGTTGTTGATATTCCCTCTAAATCTTAGCATCATAGCTTGACATTTGCAAAAGTTACGTAGCCAAGAGTACATCTATCTCTGAGTGTCTTGGCGATTTTTTACAATTTTTGAAATGGATTTAAATTTGCAACAACGAACTTGTATTAAATTTTGCGTAAAAAAACGCATTTAATGGTGCGCGAACGTTGGAAATGTTGGAAAAGTGTTTCGGTAACGATTCTCTAAAGAAAACGGTCGTTTACCAATGGCACGAGCGGTTCAAAAGTGGTCGTGAGTCAATCGAATAAGATGAACGCAGTGGTAAACCGACGAAAACGATGATAAAGTAATAGAAATTTTGGTCAATAACCGAAAATTAACCATCAGAGAGTATTACTTGGGTGTTATGAGGCATTTGCGTGAAGCAATTCGCCGAAAGAGACCAGAATTGTGGACAGAGAACTCGTGGATTTTGCACCATGATAACGCACCGTCGCACAGTGCCATCATTATTGGTAATTTTTTGACGATAAATGTAATAAATACCATCCAACAACCATCAAATTCACCTGATTTGGCTCCCTGTGACTTTTTTCTGTTCAATCTAGTTAAAAAACCATTACGGGGAACGCGTTTCAGCAGCCGAGAGGAAGTAATGGAAAACCGAATATAAAAAATGTTTCGTGGATTGGATCAAGCGCTGGCATAAGTGTGTTGCAGTCGATGGGGATTAATTTGAAGGGGACAATATAGATTTTGATGAATAAACTTGTATTTTTAATTTTCTGAATAAATTCCGGAAACTTTTTGATAAAGGTGGTATACCCGTCCTGACGTAGCCAGACTGACTGCAGTGCTGACGTTATACTGAAAGATAGCGGGACATGCGGCTTGTAGGTTTTGTAAGAGCTTGGTAGAGAAGGAGTCTCTCTCCAACTTCCAAGTTTTTCAAACTTTAGATTGAGAAGGTTTTCCAATTGCTGAATCTCAGAACCAGGCACTTCTTCTTTATGCAGAGTAAATGAAAGTAGACCGCAATTAAATAATTGATTTAATATGCATGCAACTAATATACAACGGATACCATCGCGATATAGTTTGTAAACTTGGCAGCAATTAACAAAATGTTATTAACTCCTTTACTCTTATAAAATGTTAAGTTTCATTTCCCGCATTATTTTGTGGCCTGTTTGATTTTTTAAAAAAATTCACACTCAATTCTATTCAAAAAATTCTATTCAATTCTTAACTTGGCAAAAAAAAAAAAACAGATTTTATTCTATGCTAAGTATTACTACTGTACACAAATAGTTTCTTTGTTTTGCACAAAACTTAGAAAGTTTTGTTCATTAACATTTTTATTGACAGTTTATTACTCTTTTAAAGAGCAATTATGACAAAGTTTCAACTAAACGATTTTATCGTATAGAAGAAACATTCTACAGTTGACTTGTACATAAAAATAATATACATAAATGGCACAGCAGAGTGAAGCTACATAATTTCATTATCAGAGTTGCAAAACAAGTTGATGATTAAATTCGGGACTTAATAAAAGTTTTTTTTTAAACGCCTTCATATTATCTTTACTCCACTGTACAAAGTTAAACTCAGCCACTAGTTTCCATTTTACTATACTATTATTAATATTAAAGTGTGTATTAAATCGACAAAAAGAAAAGGGAAATAAAAACATTCCCCAAATGCCATAAAAATTCCGTCACACATTATTATGTGAACAATTATAATAATAATATTAATTTCGTATGGCCTAATTTACGTGCTTGCTTTGTTTTCTTTTAACCCATGGTAGTCTTTTAGAGTAAAAAGTAAATATATAGAAGTGATTTCCTTGTAAAACATAAACTTACACAATTTTAACAAATTAAAAGCAAAATCAATTATCAAACAACCACTCAAAACTCAACTAGTTGATGATGTTGAATTATTAAAGATCTGGTTGTAAGTTCCAGCATAATTTTAATACATATGAGATCCACAATCAGCTTAATTCTACAATTGAAATTTTGTTTTGCACCTTCACTGTACAAACTGGAACAGAGGACTGCCTCAAAATATTCTGCGACTAAAAGTGAAAGCTCCCACTTCTCAAATATACAAAATGGGAATATATATCTGAAACATATAAGAAAGATCAGAATATGAAAATATAGTACGCAGACGGTTCTCTAACGGTCAAATGAGTCCATGGGTAGATAGACTAGCAATATATAAAATATTGCGATCCTAACCGAAAGTCAAGCGGCTATCAAGCCACGCTCGATTTGTATGATCAGGTTTGAATCCTATGGGTTCCGGTGCACTTGGGATTGAAGAGGAAAAAGTTGCTGATAAACTAACAAAGAGAGGATCATCAACTCCTTTCATAGTTCCAAATCCATTCTGCGGGATAAGAAATGAAACCTTCTCACTATTCATTAGGAAAACAGAAGAATAGCAAAAAAAGTTATGCTGAGAAAATCTGTCTGGGTTAGAGCATCCAAATGCACCTTCAAGAACAAATAACTTCATATATGAACATGACGAAGATCAATCTAAGAATCATTACAGAAATTCTAACAGGAAGCTGTTATAAAACTAGAAATTCTTTTTAATAACTTATGCTGGGCTTGCGGAAAAAACTGCAAAGTATCTGTTAGGACAGTGCCCTACATTTATGCATAATCGAAGAAGGAACCTGGTCGATCAGACATCAATCTGTTCTTCATAAATGTAGGATCAATATCAAAATTTCTATTGGAGGTTGGACTTATGGAAATATTGTAAGTCCATAATCGATAATAATAATAGCTAAATGCAACCAATCAGTAAAACAAAAACCTAAAATAATCAAGACGATCCCTAAAATCCTTGTTTCTCAGCTTGGCAATATCATACCAAATATTGCTCTGATCGCCAACAAGATCACTAAACTCACTGCAATTGAAAGCTGTAGTAACTAACCTCAGCAACCTTTAATGGGTTAATGACGGAAAAGCATGTGGAATTCCAACAGAGAAACTCTACTAAATTACTAAGCAAGCCAACAGCATTTGTCTTGAAATTCGATATGAAAAATCAAATCAACCACATATAGATAGAATAACTTCCAAAAAGCATAATAAAAAAGACATACACATTCTCCTGCTGGAATATTTATCTCTTGGATGTGTGTGTGTGTGGGTGTATGAGTGTTTTTTTTATTTAACTATGTCCTTAGAATGAATTAAATTAACCTTTAGACTAAAGTGGCTTTCACTTAACGGAAAATTCAAAAAAAAAAAAAAAAGCAACAACAACGAAAACAGAATGTACCATAAAATATTAGTAGAATAGAATAGAAGAATAGAAGGAAGCTACTATTATCGATAGGAAGCACAATTTAATTATATGCTCGTTTATTTAATTTGATAGCATAAGATTTTGAGTTTATTAAAAGCTACTCAAAGCAAAAAAATAAAAATAAAAAAAAAACCTACCCATCTGCCCACTTACTTACTTGCAAGAGTACGACATTATACACTATAAAATTTTATTTTTACTTTTTACTTCTTCATAGGACAATTTTAATAACATTTAAAAGTTATTCAATTCAACAATAAAGTACGTAGGTAGATAGATATTTTATTAGGTATATATGTATGTGCATACATATATACGTGCCTATATATTTATGGTATGTAGCACGACCTTGTTGTCTGGAGAATTTTAATGCTTTATTTTTTCGATGGAAGCAAATGAAAAGCGTTTTACTTCTTATGACAATTATGACATTTAAAGTTAAAAGAAAAAAAATAAAACATAAGAATAAGAAAGTAAATGTGAAACATTTAAACGACCTTTTTTATTTATATTTACCCACAATTTGTATAAATAAATATGCTCGGGGAGATTACTGCCACTTTTGAAGTTGTTTTGATGCTATTTTTGTAATTACAAAAGAGATTTCTAATTATTTTGAAATTTTTTTGGGGAATTTAGAAATTTTTTTATGAAGAAGCAATTTAAAATTTTGATGGCATTAAGTTACAGTATATAAGTGCATATATATAGGTAGCCTAGAAAATTATAACTTTGTGCAATTATGTTTAGTGCCTACATATTTAAATAAAAATGAGACATTTTCTATAGCTTACTTTCAGGTATGGCTATTGTTTGATTTGGTTAGGTAGTCTAAATATAGTTTGATTTAATATAAATAGCTATAGATAGATGATAAATATGTTTAAAAAAGTTTACACTTCTTTCTTTTTAAAGACAGCAAAATCATCGAAATCATTGAGTAATTAAGAAGTACGTAGGTTTGTTTACAAAAAATATATTTATACACTTATATACGTATGTATATAAGTAATCAGTAATTATTGTTGTTTGAATTAAATACTAAATGCAAAGTCTCATGTCAAGGTTATCCAGACAATTTGCAATTTAAAAACAAAATTAATTCCCATGATATTTTTATTATTGCCTGATGTTTCTTTTTTAATTTAAATTATCAAGCTGTAGTAAACGACAATTAGCTAATGGGCTTAAAGTAACATGCTTGAATACATTCTTGAATCAAAGAATAATTTTTATTTAAGATCTCCAAGCATTATACATGTAGAGGAAGAAAGAAATTCATTGGAATCCTTCTTTATACCAGCTTAGTTGATAAAAAAAAATGTCGCGCTTTGGCAAACAATTATACGTATTAGATTTCTAAAAAAAAATAATTCAAGATCTACGAATTTATATTAATTGTCTAAAATATCAATATAGGGGAAATCACGTATCTGAACACATTAAGAATAGAGTGTGCGAAACTACGCGCAACTCCCTTTCAAAAACTTTGGATTGGCAAAGTAACCGTAGTATTTATGTAGAAATGGTAACCCTAACCATCGTTAGTAGTTGTAAAGTAGAAGTCGGCACAGTGGTCACACAGTAGTTACAGTCGTCGTCGGTCTCGATTGCCAGTCGTTAATCAATTTGCTATTTTTATAATTTATTTACAGATGTTTGCTATTTTTTCATAAAAAATTTATAAAAAAATTAGTTGCGAGAATGTTACTAAATGCAACACTACGTCGGAAATATATAGAAATATAAAGTGTTTTCCATTAGGGACATAACAATTTCATATCTTTATATGAACGCACCTATAAATAATTAATTTAATGAACTGTCAATGTCAAAAGGTAGTTAAAGTCAACATTTTCATCATGGTTAAGTTCACGAACCAGCAACATTTAGAAATTATTAAAAATTACTACCGAAATTCTGAGTCGGTGGTCGCCACTTTAAGAGCGCTTACTTCAATATTCGGTCGTAATGCCGTCATGTTACCGTCAATGGAGAGCGTTATCGTGTTATGTTGGCAGATTATTTGTGGCCAAAATTGGATGAACTCGACATCAACGATATGTGGTTTCAACAAGACGGTGCCACTACCCACACTGCAAGCATCACAATCGATTTATTGAAAGGCAAATTCGGTGAAAGTGTTATCTCGAGAAATGGTCCATTAGATTTCTTTTTATGGGGATATATCAAGTCACTGGTCTATGCCAACAATCCAGCAACTTTAGACGAGCCCAAAGACAATATCAAATGCGAAATTGTCAACGTTCCGGTCGAAATGTGTGCGAGAGTGGTGGAAAATTGCGTCCAAGGAATCGATCGCTGTAAACGGGCTCGTGTTGGTCATATGACCGAAATCGAATTTCATTCATAGAATGTAATGCTTGCACTATACCCACAATAAATTTGAACTCAATATCTCAAAAAATTCTGTGTTTTATTAATAGATAAAATTGTTATGTCCTTAATGGAAAACTTCAATTTCTATGAAATAAATGTTTTTAAACTACACAGCGCGACACATTTTGTTCCATTAGTTTTGTTCCATTAGATGGGGCGTTAGAAACTTTAAGATTTTCGAAAACATTAAAAAAGGGATATAATAATAAAAAAGACAGACAGGGAACACTTGTGAACACTCATTAAATATCTGACATTTCTATAAACTAAACTCTAAATTGTTTTTTCTCAGTCATGCAGCATTGATATTGTTTTTGTTTAATATTTTGCTCCGCAGTGTATTTACGTTTGCATGTATCAAATTTAAACTAAATTAAAATTCACTACATAAATTAAATTCAAAATTATTTAACTAATTTTATTCACTAATTCGTCAAAAATTGTTGAAAAAAACATTAAAATATTTCTTGTTTTTTTTTTTGGGTATTTTTATTACTCGTTTTTATTTTTTGTTTTTTTTTTTTTTTTTTTGTTAATCATAATTATGCAACGCTTAAGTGCCACTACAATTTTTAACAGAAAATTAAACAAACATTTCATATTAGTAAATATTTTAACGTTTTTTCTTTTTTTTTTTAACACATTTAACATAATGACATGGGATTACCACAATATGCGATTTTCTGTCATATACACACAAATACACATACAAACATATATAAACACTGACGCTTAGACACAATTACAACTGCAAACATGTTAAATATTTGACACGAGAGAATTTCGTTTTGTTGTCTCCGCACATTTCTACCTTTTCAAAAAGTACGAGGAAGTGTTCATGAAATTTATGCTGCGTGACCTGAATTTCAACTTCACGGCAACAACAACAAACAAACAAATAGAAAAACAATACAGGAAAAAACGAAAGGAAAGCAAAAACGACTATGCCACAAACATACACAGACAAACGGGTACATTGAGTTACAAATGCATATACACACTCGAACAACTAAATGCTTTTGTGGTTAAGAGAGTTTTTTTTTCTACGGAATTGTTGATCTGTGCCTAGCCCAGTATGAAATTGAAAGTCCTTTATATATAAGAGTTTGTTTTAGAACAATTGCGGAACAATGCGATGGAGCGTTAATTGACTAATCCCCAATAGATACAAGAGTAGAGCCATGGAGGATTGACTGCTAAGTATACAGGGTCTCCATATAGTAACTATATATAGTAACTAACAACTTTATACTAACTAGCTAAAAGCTTTTTTCCTTGCTTGGATACAATTACGTGAATTGTATATGTGTGTGCTATACCTATATGTTATATGTATTTCGTTTTTGTAACAAGTAATAGTATTGATGTTGTAAGATTTGAAAAGTAATCATAGTATCTAGTTAGAAAATTTAAAAACTAAGAATTCAATATTTTTAAAACTTTATCATACCAACTTGTTACAATCCGCTAATGTCAAAAGTAACTAAATGGTGAGAGATTTCTTCCCTAGCCTCATTTTAAGACGGTACAAATTCTTTTTTCATACTGTTGTTATTGCATTCATCGAAAATGGAAGTAAGTCTCATGAGATTTTTTGCATTCCCTTTTCAAGTTTCATGTAGCTCTTATACAGTGAGATTAGTTGCATAAAACTTTAAGCTAGTTTATTTGATTCAAAGAGAAACGTCTAAAAATTTCATCAAAAATGCTGCCCAAGCGATTTTGTCTATCTCCCTGTCGTTTTTCCCCTGTTCCGTACATGCTTTTAAGTTGCATGAGACAAATCTCACCGTCGAAGAGCAGACTCAGTTATTCAAACGTAATTCTAACACTCACGGTACTCACTTATTTTCTACTATATATATTCACATATTAAGTATACGCCCCGTAGACCTTGAATTGAATTGTAGTTTACTAAATCTACTCTCGCTGGTATTGTTGGTTTGGTTACCGATTTCGCTTAGAATATGACCATAGTTCAATATAGTTAAAATTAGGCAACTGTAGCAAATATACAAAAAAAGTTGTATTAGGTTGTAGTTTGTTTCAATAGAGTTGATATTTACAAACATACGAGGAAACTTCTCAATTCTGAAGAATTTATATATTCAATCAATCTAATACTGTACATCCAATTGACTCATTACAGTTATTGGTTAGCATTGAATTAGGTAAATATTCTCTCAATTCAGAAAAAAGAAGAAAGAGATAATATCTTCTTCTGCGCATTCAATTGACCAATCACAGTCATTGGTTTGTTTCCATTAAGTGAGCGTAAAATATTTCATTTCCACAGTTTTCTCAGTATCGCCTCATGTGCTCTATAGTTGTAATTAATTGAGTTTAATATTTTATTCAGGGATTGTATAATTCTACGTCTATTGTTATAACCTCGATGAAATTGTGTATTTTAATATTACGAATCACTTATTTAAAACGCAAAAACTTTTTCACAATAGTGAATCACCACCGCATTTAAAAATCGGAAATAGTACAAGCAAATGTAAATAATTTGCCATTGAATTTTCCAGGCCGAACTTCTGGCGATCAGAGGAGCCTGCACAGCACTGACCAAAATCCAAAGGAGGACTAAAGTAGCCATCTTCACAGACAGCCTAGCGGCAATTAAGTGGCTCAGACATAATATCTTCTAGATTAGTTAACTAACTAACGCAGGAGTTACTCGCCACCCTAAGTCACAGGCTGGACATTAGCCTTATTTGGGTTCCTTATCACAGGAACATCGAAGACAATAAAAATGCCGATGAATTAGCGAGGCGAGGTTCGGCTATAGATTTAACTCAGGCGCAATCTGTAGCAATTTCCCTGAATAAAATCAAGGCTAATATACTCTCATACTTTCTGACCCTTGCAGATAGCAGGTGGAAAAGCCTTCCCACATTCGGCGTAACCAGGGCAACATGACCAAAATTCAACCATAGCAGAACCAGGGACCTTTTCTTTGCCACACCCGATCCGATGTAGCCAGACTGACTGCATTACTGACGGGGCATTAGGCAATAGGAGACCATGCGGTCAGACTCCACATCCCACACAACACACACCGCAGAAGCTGCAACAACCTTGAAGAAAAAGAGACTCTAACCCATTTTCTCTGTCATTGCCCGGCTCTTGCTAGAACCAGACTAAAATTATTCTACGAACCTTTTTTAGACGACATTACCAAGATCTTCAAACTCGAAATTGGAAAACTCCTTAAATTTCTCAATCACACGAACTGGCTTAATAAGAGCCAGAATTATAATTCCTCAGAATATTGTTTGCTGGGATCTTTATATCAAACTGAATAACCAACATATTACTTCATTTGCTTGCTAAAAATAAACAACAGTTTAATCTTCATAGCAATTCAAACTTCCGTTTTTGCAAAAAATTAACCAAAAAAAAAAAAACATTTTGCCAAGCACGTTTCATGATTCTTTTTGTTTTGTTGATTTTAAATTTGTTGTGTGTGTTTATGTACTTTTTAAAAACGTGTGCGTAACCCTTAGACTAAAATGGCAACCTCTAAAACTAATACAAGTAGTACGTTGACAGTTTAAATAAGTTGTAAATTGTTGCTGCTGTCAAATAATGACATATTAAAGAATTGTTGACTTCCTTACTGTTACGAGTACATATTTTGGAAAAATATTTCGACTTCAACTTCCACTAGCAATAAAAAATATGTCAATATTTAAGGTATGAAGAAAGGTAAAAAATTATGAGAAAAGTTTTCCATCACCACACCCAAAAAAAAAAAAAATTTTTCAAAAAGAAAAACATAAACATTGACTTGAAATATCTAACAATAGATTGATTGAAATATTAGTAGGTAAGTTTACTAACTAAATTACCAACGTTTAAGTTTTATATTTTTTTTATAAAAAGGATATCTAACTTTCTCTCGTCTTTCTTTTCTTTGTATGCCTATCTCTCTTTTGTAAGTAATTGCCCAACATTATATATATACATACTTCAGTTTATTATCATAATTATATAAACGCATTGTGTACTCTGTTTATTACTCTAATGTTTAACCCAATTTGTATAATAAAAAATATATATATAGATATACATATATATCTAAATATTCATGTATATATGTATATGCATGAGTGTGCACTTAAACCGAAGGTCACCGAAATTTACATGAAAAAAGCATAAACTAATCGATCATTCATAAGACATAATCCTCTTGAGATATGTTAACAGAAATTATTATAAATCTAAAGGTACAAAAGTATACCGCAGTATTTTGTAGTGAAAAATTTTAAGAGCATAGTAAACATATTATACATAATAGTTAAATAGGATAACAAAAAAGGTACTAGACACTAATTAGTTAAGTTCCTAATTAAACATTAAAGCTAATGTTAATTTGAAAATGTAATATAAATAACGTTAAGTTGGTTATTCATTACCTATATATAATGTAATGTATATAATTTTTAAGAATATATTAGAACTGACAGGCTGAGAGAAAAAGCGGGCTAAAATTTATATAAGAGCATAAGTGAAATAATTTAGTGTGTCAGTGCAAGAATGGCATAAGTAATACGGTTTAGAGTGAAAATGAAACGCCTTAAAAGTAAGAGCAAAAATGGTATAACAATTCTTTCAGAGCAGGAACAGCATTGTTTTTTATTCCGTTTTCGCTCTAAACATATTTCGTTTCACTTTTGCTCTGAACATATTTCGTTTTGCTTTTGCTCTTAAGTAAAATTATTCCATTTTTTGCTGAACGTAGAATTTATACCACTTTTCCTCTCAGCCTCTCAACTAATATTCAATCTTTCTGCAAGGTACACATCAACGAACATATGAAATGCACTTTTTATTCTTTGCAAAATAAATTTTGATTGTTTAAAAGAACATGAGAGCCTGTAAATGATATTTTTCAAATATGATTGTTGCGAGTATTAGAATATCTTTAGCTTCCACAATCTTTTTAATTCAGCCGAAAGGCTCCAATCTTTTTATACTAAAAATTGCTAATTGGTTGAAAATTCGATATTTTCTTGAGTTAATGAAAGTCTAATTTCTACAATAATCCGTAAAAAATTCAAATTTTATTGATTCCTGAAAAATATTGAATTAATTTTTTTTTGCAAATCTTTTTCGCCATGCCACCATAATCAATCGGCAAATATAAAAACTTCAATAGCGTGGAGGTTTTATTTTGAGACGAAGGTGATCCTCGTCATACCTCCATTTTTGTAATTTATAGAAAATCACATCGGGAAATCTAATCTATCGTAAACGAAAAAATGATTGATTATTTTTTTGGCTGTCGTATTGCATCACCTACTTCCCCGCAAGGATTGTTCAAACAAATTTTAAGAATTTAAGTATTGAGAAAATTTTTTTTTTATTACTGAAAATTCTTAAAAATGAGAGTAAGGACAAGTGATAGGAGGTTGATGTAAAAACAAAAAATATTATCTTTTCATCAGGAAAAACTTTTCCTACGGCTGCATGACTCACCTAATCTTGAAACGCAGGTAGAAAAAAAAACTATGAAGTGCTGCAGAAATATTCAGCATTATATCCTTTTTTAGTATTATATATCAGTTCTCTGTTGAAAGCAACAAAAATTCTATTTGTTAAAGTTTAAACTAAATAAAGCGAAGCTTCACAAAAAACTGAAAAATGTTGTCCATTTATATATTTTAACTTTATTATTCACACAAAAATTTATCATAACTTAGAAAAGGTGCAACAAGGGATTCAAACCCCTGATCAGATTTAAAAATCTTGGGAATATTTTATCTATTTGCAGTATTATTTATATACATATTTGAAATTTTTCATTCCTGCTTACTATTACTATAGAATAAATAAATACCTTGAACTACACCATATTGTAGTTATCCTATTAAGTGTGCTGATATTTTTTTTTTTATTATTACAAAGTTACACATAAAATAAAACTCTCAATAACTAACTATCTATGTGTTTATGTATAGTGAGTGGTACACCGCAATAATGTCAATAAAATAACAAATTTTTAAACTATCTACAGAGTAATATAGATATAAAGAGAAGAAGTAAGTAAAAGCAATAGAATAAAAGAGGAATCATCATCCTGCTTCATCCTGGCGCAATGGAATGAAATGTTGACACAAATCACATAATCCTGTAAATATACTTGACTTTGCAATTCTTGAAGGCATACCTTAACCTAACCACACACACATGCATACACAAATATGCCATACACACAAACTAAGTAAAAAAAAAAAAACTGCAAGTGTAAAGAATATAAATGTATGACCTCAAGGCATTTTTATTATGCTTTACGCTCTAATTCACTTAAATCGTATCACTTTTTTCAGAGGAAAGTTAAACTATATACAGTACATGAGATAGTAATGACGCACAGGAAATATAAAATATTAAGTCACTCAACTATTGTAGGATATTAGAAAATAATTGTTTATTTTTCTTTTTTAACATATGTATGTCCGAGTAGAAAAAATGTTTTGCTATGCAGGCCTGAAAGTTCTAAATTTTTTTATAAATAAACCAAAGAGTTATACATTTGAAATCGTAACAATCGTTGATTTAAAAAATCAATACAAATGTCTGTCTTTTTTGCACTGATATTTTTTATTATCTCTGCAAAAAATTCAATCATCCAGTTTTGAAATATCCCATATCTTGCCACGACTTGCGAATCCTTGAAAACATTTTTAATAAGTGCAAGGGTAAGTCGAATTCTTCTTATTGCCAATTAAAAAAAAAAAAGCTTTAGTGGATTCAGATCTAAAACTTTTTGTCGCCATTTAACAAAATTTTGTTAAATTCCAATCGTTATTTTTATTCATCCACATCTGAATCTCGAAGTTTTCACTCTAAAGATAGACCGAATATTTCGGAAATTTACGCTTAAACTATGAAATGATGTTGCTTTCAGATTCAACTACATTTTTAATTTTTTTAATTGAATTATGATATTAAATTTTTTTAAAACTTCTGATCTAATCAACAGAATACCTAAAATACCCTCTTCTTCTTTCAGATTCTAGAAGCTTTGAAGAGATTCGTTCTGATTTTATAGTAATACAGAAATAATTAACAGGCACAATGGATCAACGACTCCATGATTCACACATTTTAGCAAACTTCAAAAAAAAATTTCCATATGTCTTCAATAAGAAATTTTTGCATAAAAGAAATTTGTTTATGAATTTAAGAGGATGTAGTAGTTTTTGGCTTACCTCGAGAAAATAAGGTGGCCAGGTGTCAAAAAAAATTTCTTCACCACATCATGAGCAATAAGTATTTCCTAGGATCAAATGAATTTAGCACAGTATTTTACCAGTTATAATAAGTTAAAGACAGCGAAATGTGGAAAATATGCATTGTTGTGTTTTTTCCCTCCAAAAGTTTGGTCAGCTGTAGCCTCTTAAAAATATACAAGGACCTGTGAAGTTTTAATTTCTACTTCAAGTTTGTTATTTTATCTAAGTGCTTTTTTATTTTAAATGCACCTTCTAAAAAGGTATGTCTGTTTGTCTGGCCTGACAATGTTTTTAAATTGTCTAAATGCAATTTTAAAGCCAGTGTAAATAGAAATATTAAACAGTAATTACTTTTAGAAAAAATTTATAAATGTATTTCAACCATTCCCTGTAAAACAACGAAAATACAATTAGGAGAATAGCAAACCTTCTTCTTCGTCAGAAGAAAAAAAGCCAACACATATAAACAGGTTTGATCCACGGGAACAATGTATGTTCTCAGTCAATATATAATCGACATGAGTGCCTTCGATGATCCAACATGTGGATTATGCCTTGAGGAGGAAAATTAGACCACAGAACATTATCTATTTTATTGTCTAGCCTTCGCAAGAAGAGGGAAATGCCTGCTTAGCTCTGCTTAATTTATTCCTCTGCCTGAACCTCAAATGTTCCTTAAAGAAACCAACGAACTTTGGAGGGGAATAAATTCTTCTTCCCTTTGCTCTTTTTAGATCTTCTCTCTTTCAGTGCCTTCCAAAAATGTATGTTCTTCTATCTGTGTAAAGTACAATGATTCAACCTACTGAGTTATACGGAAGCTTATGGCCGTCCATTCAGCCTTCCTCCAAATATATTTATTTAGTATATCTCTTTATTCTTACGTTCTTATACTAAAGTTCCCAATCGTTTTAATTCAACTGGAACTAAAACTTGGAGCTTTTATCACTTTATTTTATACTTAACGAAAACATTTTCTTCTGATTGGAGCAAAAAAAGTGTTGTTTCTTTCGAAAGTTTCGAGTTGTTTTGGTTACTTTTGCAACCCAAGATGAAGTTAATTGAATTTCAACTAAGGCCATTTTCTCAATGTCCAGTTAAGCACTAATCAGAACTTACTACTACCAACAGTCGGTTAATGCTCGGATTAGGTCTTAACCAGACATTAAGAAAACGGACCTTAATATGCAGGATATAGTTTTCAAATCTAATTTTTTTTAATGCTTTACGGGAAGCGGAAAATATGTTTCCTTTGTGAACTAAACTGGCTCGTTAGCGACAATAAGTTCCAAACAGAAGTTTCTCTTTGAAACAATATTTTTTTACTCAGACTCACAATTTTCATTTCGGATTTCTTTTAGTTCGGTTTGACTGCATTTGTGCTTAAAACAAGTCTCGTTTTAAGCTAAATAAAGTGTACACCAAGGTGTACATATGCTTATATGTTTTTATGTGAGTTAATATAGAAACATGAGAAAAATATGATGAACGATGAGTGAAAACTTGCGGGATGCTACTTGATTGAATATTTTTGTTTTTCTTTCTTCTTACCTATGCATGTATATGAAGCAACATACATACCTTTATCAGAAATGAAAGCTAGTTTTCCCATTTTAATCAATATTCTCTCTTTATAAATAAAAACAAATGTAACTTTTAAATTATTCTGAAAATAACGCATATTTTCTTTTGATTTAATCGTATATATACATCAACAGTTGTTGCGTATTTAATATACAAAACCGAAACAAAAATAAAGATATTCAGACAAACAAAAATACACCAACAAAAATAACACCCAATTTTGTCCTATAAAAACAAATAATAAAAAAATAAAAAAATAGAAACAGAAAGGAAACCAAAAACCAAAAACTTTTGTTGCAGTTAAGTCATAAACATAAGAAAATTGATGTTTTAGTGTAACATAAGTTTCATATTAATCCCAACTTTTGGCACTTTTATGATACATAAGTATTTCTTTATATTTTTGATATCCATGTATATTTCAGCAGTATTTACTTATCATAAAAATAAGACTGCTGACTAGCAGCGCGTATATGGAAGTGTGGCAAAGTTTTCATACTCGCACTTCTCATATGTAGAATTTCGCTAAAGCTTTGTAGTTGGAAAGGTCAAAGTTTATAGCAGAAGCAGCACCAGCAACTACTAGAAAAATGTATATCAAAATGTATAAAAATTCTATTTTCTTCATTTATAATTTTGTGTTACACTGAGAATAAAATGCACTTACTTACAAACAACAAAAAAAACTTCAACGGACAATCCATTACTTTTTTGTTTTTGTGACTGTCCTTCTCTATTAAATTAATGTTTTACTATGAAAAAATATAACTCAAGTATATGTACATTATTGCGTATATTTGTCCACTCTTTTTTCTACTACTGCTTCTTCTATTATTATTTATGACAATGTATACATTTCTGGTACGTCTGCCTGCCCGCCTACCCGTCCTAATCCCTCTTTCTAAATATATGAGTGTTTATGATTCAATTAAGTAACTAGTATGTATATGTACAAAAACAACAAGAATAAAAAAACTAACAACAAGTTATATTCATTAGATATTTCTTTTACGTTACATTTGTGACTTTCTTATTAGGCTAATATGTTGGTATTAAGCTAATGTGTTGTCAAAGTAAATTGCCTTTAATGCAATATATTTTCGTCATTAACTTTGAGAAGTGTAACATGTGTATATTTTGTATAATAAATTATGTTCCCTTCATACACTTGGAGCTGTTTCGAAGCTGTTTTTGTTTGTGATGGCATAATACATTCAGTTGAGCACTTTTCATAAATATTAGTTATTCATGAAAAGGTAACTACATATTATGGGATGCCTATACTTAAATACTATGCATGTGTTAACTTGTGAAATCGAGCTCCTACCAACAGTTGTAAATCTATTCCAGTAGGTATAACAATAACCAAAAATTACTAAAACAAAACTTATATAGAAAACCAATTGAAGCTACATATAATATCTTTGGCCTTTTGACAAAACAAAAAACTTGACAAGTTTTTGCTGTGACTTGCAGAAAGTCTCAAGTCAGACAAACAAATTTTTTTTTTGTGCTACATTAAACCAATACTAGACCAGGAAGAAAAACCACAAAATATAAAAAGGAAAAATCCAAGTGGGGTGTAGTCGCTTCGCTGGTCTAGTGGCCAGAGCTGGGTAATTACATTACAATCCTAATTCCAATTCCAGGGAATTTGTAATTGTTACTTTTTGTTTTCAATTCCTTAGCAATGGAGTTGATAAAAATTTCATTTCCATTACAAGGTATTGTAATTGGTAATTAAAATTTTTAAGTTCCTAGGTAATGGAATTGAAAACACTTGATTACACTTAAAAAATAAATTCCTTTCTATTCAATAACTTTTTCAATCCCTTTAAGTAATTGATAAATTTTTAATTGCAAAATACAATTTCTTATAATGGAATTGAAACAGAATTTTTTTAATTCCATTACCTTGGAATTTAAAAATTCTAATTACAGATTACAATGTAATGGAATGATAATAATACTCTTCATTTTGGTTGTTCGCGTTTTTAAGTGAGTATGAACCATCCACCATTTTCCCGAGGTCCTATATATTCCAAAGGGGATGGAAAGGCATAAGAAAAAATGTATAATTTCAGAAAGAAGAATTTCTATCCCCCACATATTTATTAAAAAAAAGTTTATTTCAAGATAAAAAGAATATTGCCGAAAAATTAAAAGAATATTTGCTTTTTTCAAGGTTAAATTCCCTTTAAAAAAATATGGATCAGGTGGTTTTTATCCTCAGTGACCCCAATTAATCTTCGATAGGAAAGATTTTAAATGTTGCACCGACAGAGTATTCGTCATTGATTAAGATTTCCAGGCGAACTGTTGCTTTTTTCGATCCCTAAAATTGATTGTGACAGAACGGTCTCAGTGAAGCTTCCTTTCCCACTAACACTGATCTAAGTTTCCACAGAGGTTGATTACTCTTTCCCCATTTAAGTTGCTCATATTTTCAGAAGACACCAGCATGAATGTTATAGTATGAAACAAAGGAAGTTGAGCCGGGATAACAGGATACACCAGGATGGCACTGTTTTGCAGTATGCGACAAAATTTGATTTGTTGTCTTTAGCATGGAGATTGACCAACATTCGAAGTTTTACTAGGTTAGTAAATTTAAGAATTTTTTTAGTTTGAAATTTTCATCCTGGGACTGAGGTTAAAAAGTTTACAAATTATTAAGAAATAGAAAACATTATTGGAACTTAGTAAATCTAAACTTATTTGGAATATAGTAAACGAGAAAATCGTTTACAAAGTTCGTGTACCTTACGAACCCTAAGACAGAGCTTAGTAATAGGGACTTTACAATCAGCACACGAAAATCTATTGGCATTTAAAAACTTTCTATTCTTTAGCTATAGCTTAAAACTCGTGCCAACACCACGTGTAGTTTGTGTATGAAATGCATTAAACGTCCATTTTCGGGTTTGTGTTTTTAAAAGGATACTACACAGAGTTCGAACGTACACTTTTAAAACCAAAAGCTCTAGTATTAAGTACACAATACTAAACTGGCATTCATAGACCCGGCAAGAGACTTAAAGACCTTTTCGAGCGCGGTACAATCAAAAATAACCTCTCTTACAATACAACATAATAAAATATTACCGAGTTTGAACCATAAAGTTTTTAACTAGATATTTTCTACAGCATGCTTTCTCCCTTTCCCTGTCTTCGCCGATTTTTGGCGTAAAACTTTTAAATTTAAATAATTTTTAAGATGAAACAGTAAAGAAGAGTTTGTACAATTATTTAATGTATTTTTTTTAATCTTTGTCCTGTCAACTTTTAGTTTAACTAGCAAAGTATCAAGAAGAAAACTAGAAAATTTAATTATTTTTCACATGCTCTCTTTTAATAACAAAATAAATAAATTGGAATCACTACATACAAAAGCCATTGTATTGTACTTAATATGAAATCACGCTTTTTTGTCACACCGCTTCACACGAAATCAACAACGCGCTGTCAATGCCAGCGTTAAAGTGGAGGATATCAAGATTTTATTTAACAAAAATTTGGAATTGGAATTTCAAAAAGCAATAGTCCAGAGGAATCGATTAATTGAAGGACTGTCTATGTATAGTCAAAGTGACACGTTACTTGCTGTTGCTGCTACTGCTGAAAATGAAAATACCTAAAATATTCGTTGGTTTTTATCGTTTTCGTTTCGGTTTCTTTTATATTTTAGTGGGGATTGGTTGACGGTTGAGGGTAATGCTGAACGCAATGACATGCAGTTCTTTTGTTAGTAGTAATAGAGTAAGTAAAAAACCGATGATGAAACATCTACGGGTAGATTGTTAGATGATGAACGAGTACGGTTAAATTTCTATATTTATGTATGAATTTATATGTATAAAATGAAGGATGAGCGGAAAAAAGCTTTTAGGTTATTTCAAGGATATTTTTTTGGCATGTGATATTAAAATTTTTGCTTTATCATAAAAAAAACAATCTAATAGCATTATAATTGGATCTATTTGAGTATATATGAGTGTGTGTGTGTGTTTGTAAGTTGCAACAAAATAAAAAAAAAACTAACATTACCTTTTCCGCAAGAAACTTTATTCGATTAAATAGTTAATTTAATTGTTTTTGCATTACCTGCAAACTTTACGCAAAAATATAAGCAAATACTTAATTAAACATGATGTTATAAAATTGCAATGCAATCAGTGACATTTCCATAATGTCAGCAACAGCAACCCCTACAAATACCTGCAACATCAACATCAGCCACTACAACAATAAAAAGTCAATTTTAATAATATTGCTCGCTGCGTCCGGCGTGTGGCATGCGGCATTACCTCGCGTAATTATAGCAAATATTGAATGTGACAGCGAAAGTCAGTGTCAAGGCAACCCACGAACTAACCAACATACCAACCATCGAAACAACGAAACAACGAACCATACGAAAGCATCTTCCAACCCATCAGTCATTCAGTTAGCTGATAATATTCAGTCAGTCAGTCAGCCAGTCTACCATCTCCTCATCCATCTATTGCTGTGATGTTTAAGGAAGATGCTGCCGTTGGGTTTTTTATTTGATTACGGCTTTAACTTAATTTTGTCATCATAGCCTTTGGGCTATGATGGCATTAACAATAACAGCCATAATGGGCATCGTGGTGGTGGTGTAGTACAGTATAGCGGCGCATTTTTTTAGTGCTCAGCTATGACGTTCTTTGTTATGGACTGATAGACAGACAATCAGGCAAGCAGATCCTTGTACAGACATTGTACACCTACAACATGCATCCATTTAAAGCACTTACTTACTGCTACTACCATCACAATTTCAACTCTTATACTGTATAAAATAAGGTGCAATTAACAAATACTGGCACTACCAAAAGGCTCCATTTTATATATTGTTTTACTTATAACGTCTCCTCTTCAAAGTTAAAGTTTTCTCCGCAAACATTTATTAACGAAACTATCTATTTTGGCATTGAGAAAGTTAGTTGTCAGCAAGGTTTTGCAGTCGTGTAGTAGTGCGTTTTTTGAAAATCCCTATTTTGGTATAGAAAGTCATTGTGGATTTCAAAACTAAACGGAGTTCGGCACCAGAGGCTTTATTGAACCTGCTCAGGACGCTCTTTCTTGTGCTGTCTTTAATCGATATTTTGCTCGCCACGTATGTGAAGGGGTTACCAAACTTGACTGGTTCCTCATTCCTAATGAAGTTGCTGTTGCTTGTGTGATTAATTTTCATTGTTTCCATACGTTTTCGCTGATTCCATAAGTACTTTACGAATTTTTGCTTGCATGTCCAAAAGCTTGACAGGTCATTGAAATGATCATTAAAATTATAGTATATGCCTCTTTTCTTTCCGTCGATGATGTTAATTAGGTCTACACGTTTATATGTAGGGGTGGAAACCGACCTACTGTTTTCTATGTGATTAGCCTATTTTAAGCTCGATACAATTTGAAAGGACGATAATCGAGATTAAAAATTGCAGTGGAAAAAGTTTTTTTGACCTGTGAAACACCAAAAAACTAAACTTTGGATTCTGAAAATTTACATATCGAACTAAAATTGCTTACTCCTCTTGAGCTATGTGGTAAAAAATCAGTATGCAGGATGACTTAGAACTGCGCCACATTAGTTTCTATAAATCTGTTGACTTTACAATTGAGAAACAATAGCTGTGTTTTATTCGCCAGCTAATTTAACAAGTGCGAATAAAACAACCAAGCTGTTAAATCTCTTCTTCGGTATATTGTTATTCATAATGAAACTGCTCAGCATCTAGAGGTGAAGCATTTTAATGGATCCCAGTCATTGCGGTTAATCGCGGGCATTGTTTTTAGTTTTTACCTTTAATAAAAATATTTAACGATGATTTTAATTTATTTTCACCTGCAGCTATTTCGAATTTTTTCCTTTTTTGTTTTTTTGCAAACTGTCATGCATCTTCTTTCACTATTGGCAGTTCACAATAGAATTTGATGTAGCTAAACTACTTGTTAAGTATATATAACAGCTATAACTATACATGTTATCTCTGCGGCTTTGTTGTTGTTTTCCCATACAATTGTCACTGCTAGATATACATAACCAGAAGCAAGTGGCGAATAAAACGCAGCTAATATTAGGTGAAAGTATAATTTGCTCTTTTACCGTATAAATGAAGACCATACACCACGCAGCACACAATTCAACATTTAAAATAAAAACAAAAATATATACAAGTATATAAAATCAGGGTGAAAGAGGACATTTAGATTTTATAGCATTTTCAGCGTGATGCGTTTCCACTTTTCTTTCTTACTTCACTCGCTCCATATAAGTTATTTTTCTGCTTTCTTTTTCATTAACTACCACGTGGATTTTGATTTTATTGTTGGCATTAACTGAGCTGAAACGTGATGTTTATTGTTTGCCCTTTTCCGTTTCGGCTCGACAAAGAGAAAACGTCGAGGCGCTGAGCTTGTGCCCTTAAGAATGTTGTATGTATTTTATTTTTCAACTTTTTTTTTATTTCAAAAAGAATCTAATTTAGTTTTTAGTTAAAAAAAAAACAAATTTTGTTCTTTTCTTTGTTGTTGCTGTTATTTGTTATGTTTATCTTTTCGATCGTCATTAATGTTATTTGTAGAATTTGTATTTGTGTAATTTCAACTTTTCTACAACAAACAATGTTTAATTTTGAATTGATTTGTGGATACGACGTGATTTTATCCTCCTTTTGTTTGGCAATAGCTTCAAGAAAAAATGTTGGTTTGACGAAAAAGAAATCCAATAAGAGAAGAAATAAATAATTTATTTAGTATGTTTTTCATTGCTAAAAATACCAGTATTTTCTTGAATTGGAAATATCCGTATTTAACATTTTTAGAACAAGTTTCGAAATATGTTAAGTTTAAGTAGAAGTATATGAAAAATAAATATCTAAAATCAATTTAAAAATTCAGGGTCAGGGCCAGTAAGTTTCTTTTTGAGGTTAAGTCCGTGAAGCATAAATATGTAAAATCGCTAATTCCAACCTTAGCCCAAATAGAAAGTCCAACTATTACGATTCAGTGAAATGAAAATTTAAATCCATTTGGATAGCATTTTCATATGAAAATTTCATATTCCAGCTAAAGTAAAACATTAGCCGTTTTTAATATTTCTCCTACAAAGCCATATATTTTTAATGCATTGTTGTTGTTATTGCCATTTTTTGTTGCTGCTGCTTAATACAATCTCAATAATGGTTGTTACAAAAAACTTTATCTTACAGTTAAATGATTTTGCATCATAGTAATCTGTGATATGAATTCGAAGAGTTCGACGTCAGTCTGCTCTAAGTATTCCACTTGATTGCTTACATTTTTCTTTACGATTTGCTCATTTCCAAAACTTTTTAAATTTGTTAACGAATAAACTGGTATTAAAAAATATAAAATCAATAAATAAATGAACATGAACGAAGCTTTCAGGCAAAAATTATTAAAATTATTTTAATGTATGGAATATTTTTGCTTAGGTATAAAGTTTTTAAGCTTTATAACTAAATTGTTATCGCTTGCGTAAGAAGTTTTTAATATTTTTAAGTTGCCATTTAAATTTGTTTATGCAAGTTTATAAAAAAGTTTGCTCTAAAATATATCAATTCATAGTTTATTTTGTTTACAGCGCATATGGAGTGAATTCTATTCTCGTACTTACAATGAAAATCAGCAGTAACGATGATTAGTCAATTTAAAGTACTGCGTGGAATAATCTCTCTCTTCGTATTTCTCTGAATATCAACTCTTCTGAATTGTAAGGACCAATGACTGTGATTGGTAAAATGATCGCACTGTGTGGAAGATATTTCCTTTGTAATAACTCTGTTGAAATAAATTCTTATAGGTATTTATTGCTTGTTAATAAATGTGATCTGTTGAAACTCAAAAAATTAGTATAAGTTACTTGGGTAATCTGTTTGTCTGCTAACCTGATAAGAAATGATAGTTGAGGAAACCAATTAAAATTGCTTCCATTGCAACCAAATGTGTCGTTCCAAATTTACATCAAGCAAACCAACGTCAAATTTATCGAAACAGATCATACGATTTTTTTTGTGCATGAACTAAATACCAGAATTGAGTATCAAAATTAAAAAAAAATATAGACAAAAGCTTTTTTCTCAACATTCACTGCTGATGACATAATTTGCGCTCGTTCACTCTTTTTGTTCGGTGCAATGGCGGGAATTCAAGATTTTTTGTAATTGCGCCGAACAAATAATAAGTTCGCATAATTGGCTTTAAGGTTTAGTATAATTTTTACGCATCATTTGTGGGTCCTTAGCTTCAGACTCCTCAAAATTCCACACAAAAAATGGTGGCATAATTTTTGTAAATCTGTGGTTCGGAATAAACGGTTTTCAAATTGAGATTTTCTGAACTCAGATATGGATTTTAATCACGCTATACAGTTTGTCTAAATATACAATGCTAAAATCAATTCAAAGAATTTTATTAAAGGGGTATTCTACCCGAGATGGTCCAAAAAATCGATTTTTTTTTTATTTCATATTTTTGATGTAGACACCGAGTTTTATGAGAAAGAAGAGGGGCAATGTATGGTCCTGGAATCGCTGATTAACCGGAAGTTACATCATTTGTTAGTACCATGTTTGTAAATCTTTAAACTCGTTTTTCTCGAAACCATTTTTTTCGGGACGGTGGACACGATTCACAAAAAACCACTTGTCCAATTGATTTGAAATTTTACAAGGCTACTAAGCAAATGTATAGGTATGGCCTTATCTAGGATTATGACGAAAGCATTTGTTTAACTAATGTTTTTAATACAAAATATAAACAAAAACAGGGCAAAAAATTGTCATTTTTTTACAAACGTCTGATTCTTATTCCCTAGATGAGGCGATAGCAGGAAATCTCACGATTACAAAATGTGTTACATTTTGTGTTTCAGAATATTTAAACCGGAGATATCATGTCTACCATGGAGCAACTATTTTCGGCAGGCTCAAGTTCGAGGCGTCGAATGAACCATTATTAACAAAGATATTTTTAACATTAAAAACGAAAATTATTGTTCAAAAACTTTCAAAAAACCTCGAATAAAAATATTGAAAAGCTTTTCATTCACAACGATTTGAAAACATCGATATTTCGCACCATCTCGGGTAGAATACCCTCTTCAGTAATTTAACACAGCATTGGGGCTAAGATCTATGACCTCATTCCCATGCATAGTTCAATAAACTTTTCAACGCTAAAATAACAATATCAATTGTTGTTAATTCATTATTTAATAAAACACTTGCGAAGTGAACTCAAAGGACTTCACTATATCTCACGCCCATTTCGATTTTTCAAAATGTCATCAACCAATGGCTATGCAATCAATCGCCCAAGTAAAAATCATCCAAAAAACAATAATGAACGCTCGCTTGGGCCAGTTCTCATCCAAATTGTTTTTATTTTTATTTTATTGTACCTCGTTCTTTTCCTGTTTTCAAAAAGGCAACAAGAGCAACATAAAAGATCGAGGCTTATAAGGGAGTACTAGAATGATTCTGAAAAACTAGATTTTTTTCAAATTTGTTTGAGTGCTTCAAGAAGAAGAATTTCTCAAATGCAGAAGTTCTATAATGCTTATTGAAAGCGATGGTACAATTGAAGGAAAGAAGTAAAAGAAATTTCCCGTGGAAAGAAATGCAGAAATATTTGTAGCTTCCGAGCTCTCCGAAAACAGTGCCATGAAACACAACATTTGTACTATTAGTGGCTGTTCACACGGGAGCAAGCACTAACGCCTGTTTGAAAGAGAGAGGTAGAAAAAATAAGTAGTAGGAAAGAGATAGAAATTCTCTTGTCTTTTTCTAATTACTTATTATTTCTACCTGTCTCTTTCAGACAGGCTATCATGATTGCTAGTGTGAACAGCCACTTATGGGAAAAAAGAAAGCGTAATAAAAACAAAACAGCTAGCTAGATCTAAGAAACACAAAAAACATTAAAATTTTGTTTTATTGGGTCTTAACTTTCGCCAATTTCTAGCAATAACTGATCAAGTTCTTGCGCTTTTCGAACAAGAAGCTTTTCTACGAAGAAAATCTACTTGGATCTGTTGGAGCAAATTTCAATTTTGTAATTTCGCTGGGCAACACATATGAGTGTGTTGGCTCCTGGTAATGACAGAAAATATTGCTCATTGCAAGCAATCGCCTATTATATAGAGCGATTGTTCATTCTTGTCTGTTTATTTTTGGGCGATTACTCGCATAATCGTCCCTAATTTTGAATTTCTACAAAAAGCAAGTTAGAACTATGATAATCAAAAAGAAAATCCCACATAGTTGCGGTTATAAAAGTACCTCAAGTATTTAGTAAGTAATTTGCAGCATTGTATTTAAATAAAATGAAATCTAAAACTTTCTTGGAATTTAAGGTAATCATTCTTATTAAATGGTAGTCAAATTACATCATCAAAACCAAATACGAGTAGATGCGTAGTAAATGCCTAAGGAAAATTTGACAATAGAATCACAATTTGCTATGTACTGCTAGAAAAATCTGACGCCATTGTCAAAATCATTGATTTCTCATGTGACACTTGCGACGAAGTTCCACGCCCGCGCATTCACACACACAAACACACATGCACTCTCCCACAAAGAAAATGAAAAATACTTTAAAATTATAGCAAAATAAGAAATAAAAAAAAACAATTTACTTTTAGGCTATTGAGACGCCCCTGCTTTCTATTCTTTGAATTTCAATAAGAAAAAAATACGTTTCAACAAATACTTACAACAAACAAAAATAAAACATAAAAGTGTAAGACTGTATCTGTAGATGTCTTCGTTTTTGAAGTAAGTACTTAGAGATACTGATTCCATTGATGTAGTGGGCGATAAAGTAGAAAAAATCAAAAAGAAACCAAAAATACGACTCAAGCTCTGTTTTCTTTTTAGTAAATGATGATGTATTTATGACAGTGACAGATTGTCAATAACAAAAAAAAAAAAGAAGCAAACAAATACAACATGCTGTTTGTGAATATAAAAATGTTTGAAATATTATGGCGTTATTGTTCATAAAATATTTCAATTTTATTAAAAAGAAAATGCATTTTATAATTCACATGTGCACAAAAAAAAGAAATAAAATAAGACAAAATTATTATTTGAATTATTAAATAAAATTACAGTTACACAAATAACATAAATTAATGTCTACAGCTTAAGTAGACGCACACACAGATGTATGTATCTATTCATTCACTCATCTCTATATACATTTATCAAACCATTTAAGCATTTTCGTCTATTCAAATATCTATCTATCTTTCTTTCTATCAATGGTACATATGTATTTATCTTTCTAACCGTCCATCCATCTATAAAAGCCCACAAACACATGTTATAAGTGTCGAAATTGTAAAAGTTTTATTTTACTACATACTACAAAAGCATGAGATCCTTGAATAACTTTTCACACAATTTTCAGTATATTGACCTAAAAAAAAAAAGTTAAATTGTAGGTATGTATAATTTTGCTTTTAACCAAAAGTACACGTTTACACACAAACTAACAAACGGGAATACACATATAGTTACACATATATGAAAAAGATAAAAAAAAAAAAAACATTTTACACACTTCACAAAAAATCAATTGAAAAGTATATATTATTTTAAAAGTTTTTAAATTGATACTTTATTTCATAGCAAAGTATACAATTACTTACATACGATTCACAGTGACGGAGCATGATTTTAAGGGGTTATTGCTCAGCCCCGGCTTTTAGAGTTTTATTCTCCCAAGGATTTCGCTTTAAATATTCGTCAAATTAATATGGACAAAATTCAATGGGGACCCTTCACTTAGTATGTAAAAAATCGAAAACAAAAAATTTATCTCGAAGTAACGGAACTTTATTAATAATCATATGGTATAGGTATCATTATTTAAAAATTAATCAAAAGCAATTATGTCGTTGCGGGAATTAGAACGCAGAAAATTAATTTGCAAATTTTGTGAAAAAAAAACCCAACCAAAAATGGAGTTTTTCATCATTTTAATGATATGAGATTTAAAAAACCGTTTATATATTTAACAATACAAGCTTATGAGAGTCGAAAACCAACTGAAAGAAAACCTGGTTCTGGTAAAATATGCACTTTTGAAGACAGCAAAAATTGTGGAAAGCTAAGACTGAAACAGCTGGCTGCACAGCAAAATCATACCGCCAACTTGGTTAAAAGTACCAAGTGGGTCCAAAAACTGTCAAGAAATATTTGATAGACATGGGGGTAAAGAAAAAAGCAAAAAAAAGTTGTGCCAAAAGTTACAGAACGGCATTCAGCAGCCATTAAGTCGCGCTTGCGTCTTCTTTCCCAAAATTATTTTGCCGCAATGTTGTCTTATAAGAGCATCATGGATGATGAGAATTTCTTCACTGTTGAAGGAAATGAATGGACGCCAAAATATTACTTCGAGTGTTCTGATAAAGAAACACCAGAGAATGTGAAGCAAATACGCAAAACAAAGTTTCGTAGGAAGGTACTTTTATGGCTGTTCATAAGCGAATGCGGCATAAGTGAACCAGTGATAATTAAGGGTGGTTTAGCTGTCAATTCCCAGTTATATGTACAAAAATGTCTTCCAGTTTTGAAAACATTCATTGAAAAACACCACCAAAAGGATCAAATATTTTTTTGGCCAGACTTGGCATCAGCCCATTATGCCAATAGTAACACAGGATTCATTAGATACCATGAACATTGAATGTGTATCGAAAGATTTCAACCCTCCAAACGTACCGCAACTCAGACCTATCGAAACTTTTTGGACTATTAGAAGTTCGCTTAGGAAAATGCCAAAAATAATTTTATTTTCATAACTTTAATATTCATCGTTTTTAAATTTTTCGACATAATTGCTATTGATTTCTATGCATAATTGAAACCGGCAGATCCACTTCGAAGAACAGTCCTCAAATTTTGGGTTTACAACTTCGGCATTAACTGTATAATTAGACGAAGATTAGCCTCTCAAACTATTTTTTTATTTTTGGAAAAAAACAGAAATCACACGGCGCTACAACCGGGTGCTGCACAAACTTCTTCAATCCCTGAGAACGCAATGAAGTTATACGTTTTTCATCAGTATGAGTTAGGCATTATCGTAATGCAAAAACTAGCGGCGCAGTTCATCTTTTCTCTGGTTTACCATCTGACAAGTTACAATTTTTTCTCTGGTGAAATAAATTGACATCATTACTTTTGCCGCTGACTTCTGCTCTTTGATTTTAAAAGGCGGGTTAGTACCTTCTGGGCTCCATGCCATCGACTCTTTCTTAGTTTATCGGTCGTACTTGAAAAACTGAACTCAACACCTGTTACAATTTTATTGAAGGTGCTAGACTCTCTATTTTTTCGAGCAACTCATCGTGCTAATTTCTCCGTGTTTCCCCAATTGTTCTTATAATATTAGCGATACAACCATGGCATTCAAGCCGAGTAATAATTTCCTGGGACAATCTTAGATCTTCGTCAATTTTGTACTTCACCAGAGCCACACTTATGACATTAGTTGAAGATTTTGGGCGACCCTCACGAGATTCTCTTCCTAATCCATTACCCTAAAAGTACACGGTATTTCGGATCATTTTGATTAATGTTTAAAATTTCCGGAGGAAGAGGGGATGGGGTGGGGAGGGAAAGAATTTGGAAATGATATCTAAACAAGTGGAAGAACCTATTCACCAAAAGTTTCTAAAATTTAATTAAAAAAATATGATCGAAGATCCATCTTATGTAGAGCGATTGAAAAAATATGTTACTGAATGCTCTTTAAGACATACCTACTTAGTATTTCATAATTATTGTAAATATATTTTATTAAGATTCAAATATTATTTCATTTAGGAATAAATCCTTGTATTTTTAGATTAACTTTCTTCTATATATTAAATTTCTTCTATATATTAATGCGAGAATCTATAATATAAACGGGGAATTGACTAAAAATGCGTTTTCTCGAAGGGGGAATCAGCTCGGATTTTCAAAAATATTGGAAAATGACCACGAAGCCATCCAGAACAACCCCCCATTCACAGATTTTGTCGGTATTTTTTTCTCATAATAATTTGTTTCAAACCCAGTGTGCTCCATAGCCTCTCTTGGAAACACTCTTTCGCATAACTGGAATCGCATCTACGAAGGTTAATGTCAGCGCTTCAAATTCTTCCCCGAGAGCACAAGTCAGCTTTTCTGAGTAGCGCTTCAAATTCCAGTTAAGTATTGGCGACCCATATTGGGCTGGATAACTTCAAAATTCAGCAAAAACTCTAAAAGTAAATTTTCTATTTTTTTATTTCTAAGTATTGAATTTAATAGAAGAGATGTTTTTAGACAAATTTTTTGAAATAAAAAAACGGTTTCTAGCCTTCCCAAAATTCAACTGATGACAGTCCAAAATGAGCATTTGTCAAATAAATAGTGATTTTGGGCTCTAAAATTTTCGACTTGCGCGCAGTGAGATTTTTTCTGTTCCATACTACCGATTCCAAAACGATTCAAAGAATGAAAATGTTCAAAAGATTATTGCATATGTGAATTTCAAACAAAAGAGTGAACTTGGCAACGTGAAAAAAGTGTAAAAATAGTTATGATCCCGTAAAATTAAGAATCACCTTTCATTTTTGGGTACATGCATTTTTCTAGTTTTACCGAATTCTTTTTAATCCAGCCCACTGTGGTACTTGGAGTCAGAACGTGAGGCACACTAAGAAAATTGAAATTAAATGGCATGTAATAAATACCACAGAAATTATATTCAGTAGAAGTGCATAGTAGTTCCCGAAAACATGAATATAGGTTGGAGTATACTCTACTGATGAGCACTCGCTGCAAGTCTTTGATTTGAATTAAAAGCTTTACGATTCAAAGCTATCTTCTGTTGTGCGTTTTCTTCCAAAAAGTAAACGTAAATTAATTTTATTGATTTTTAATGAAATGAAAAAGTGAGGTCTTAATTAACGATAAATCTAATTAACATTCTTTTCTCTATTGATTTTGAAGTCTAAAAACGTTAATATTTGATTGTTATAAAAATACAATTATTGCAGGTTACCTTTGCAGGTTAAAATTCCAACAAAAATATTTTTCTCTAAACAAAATCGGGAGCCGATACTGCTGTACATAACACACAGAACTATGAGGTTTTATAGTTGAAAATAAAAAGATTTCCTGCGTAATTTCGTGCATTGAATCCAAATCACATGAACAAATTTTTCCGTCAAAGGTCAAAATCGGCCATATTGTGTAAAGAATGATGTTTTTAAGACAAATAAAATCTAGGACTCAAACTCGAATCTAAATCAATATCGGAATTTAACCAATCATTATACTAGGGATAACTTAGAGGAAGGATAAAAAGCCATAAAAGATTGAACTTGAATTATTATATACAATTATTATATGACAATTGTTGCTACTCATGAGCTAGTACATATATTTATATATATATATTTTCTACTTCCTGTTGCATACTATGTATGAGTAATTATTTTTAATTAATGGAAAATATGTAATTCATTATTAACTATAATACTTGAAAATATGTAGATACTTATTTATTTATGAAAGTGATTTTTGAGTGTTTAATATTTGATTAACACAACAACAACAACACGACGCAAAGCAATCAACTTAATGATGAAGTATCACACACAAGCATACACATACAGACATCATAAGGAAATACACATGTACATATTTAGCTATGAATGTGTGATATTTAAAGTAGTAAATTTCTTAAATATTGCACGTACGTATACGCACCACATACCTACACATACATATATATATATATATATATATATATATAGATAGCATATGTATATAAGTATGTGTGGTGTTTTAAGATAAGTTTTTACAACAGCAGCAATAACAACAACAACAAACATTAAACAGACAAATTCATGAAAACGCACATACTGACGCTGCCTGCTACTTACTTCTGCTTCTTATCATAAGTGTAATTTGTCTATGAAATATGCACTACTTACACCACTACCCTGTGCATGTGGATATCTAGATGGAAGATAAAGTAACGTATACGCCATGTTAGACGAGAATATGATGCTTTTGTCTGCTGCTAAATGTCACTGTTGTCATTTCAATTTTTTTGGGTTTTTTGTTTTGTAGTTGTTGTTGCTGCTGCTACTTGTTCCTTTATTTCTACAACACTCAGTCTAAATGTTGATAAGAATGAAAGTAATTTTTCAAGTTCATCGCCATCGTTTGAACTAAAACACACACCCACACACACACACACACCGATATACACAAACATTACTGTCAACGCTTTTTCGTCAGTCGTCATCCTTTGAAATTGTATAAAATATGTAATAAATTAAATTAAAGTATCAAAAAGAAAAGACAAAATGGTAGTATATGTGCAGCGGGGGAAAAACTGAAGAACTTCAAAAAGTCCATCAATTTCAAACACACTCACACAAATATACAAACGAACACACATACTCTCACACACTAGCGGATCCAGGGATCCCCGAAAAGGGGCTTTAATTTTTTTTTAAATTTTTGCTGATTCATGACCAACGATCAAAATGTATGAAATACTCATCATGGTAAGGTGGAGGGGGGAGGGGTGGTGTTCATCGTCAAAAACCCCTCCTACGATACGCTAATGCTGCTGAATACATATGTACTTCTTTTTAAATACAAAAGGCAGCAACAGCAGCAGTTTCGCTTACACTTTAAAATGATTATCCTTATGAATTGCAATTTTTTCGAAAATTCTTAAGTATTCGTTTTAGAATTTTAACAATTTTATCAAATAAAACTTTTTTGTTTTTCGACTTTTGGTTGAGGGTTATGAAAATGTATAAAACTCAAAAGCAACCATTTTAAAATTATGCGCGTGTATATTTGTATGCGTGTGTGAAAGTTTTTAGCTTTTTGATAAATCTATGACTAACCAACCAACCAGCCAACCAAGCAACAACAACAATAACAAAAGAAAAGCTATTGGCGCATACTTGACAGTTATTTTATAAATGCTTTTAGCCAACATTTCAATTTAAAGTCAACGTGCTTTGCTTCTTCACGTGCCTCGTGCCTCACTTCAACATTCAATTTATGTTGAAATTTTTTTTACTAGTATCTACACAGAGAAGTGTATAAATGTATATAAGTGAATTTATGTGGTTATAGTACGATTTGCAGGAGTGTATGTAGGTTTGTATGTGTGTGTGTGTGTTAGTGTGCAATGTCATTAGTCAGTAGCAGGGGCAATTATTTCAAGGGTGCGTCTTTGTGTTCAAAAATAGTTTTTACTACCCAGTTTTTTTTTTCTAGTTCGTAACTTTTTTTTTGTTCTTTATTTTTTTTTCCTCGTTTTAGTTTTTTATTTTAGTTTTTGGTAATAAATTAGTTTGGTAAAAGTTCAGCAACTTTTTCTGTTGAAACCCACTTATGTATTTAAGTATATACAGCCACAGTCAAAGAAATAGCAATGGCAAAAGAAAAATATTTAGTATGAAAATATGGAACAATATTTAAAATAAAAAACTTTCATATTTCTACTAATTAATCTCTAAGTTCATATAGTCAAATAAGCCTTTGAATCTCTCTGCCGAAGTTGTCTGCCATTCTCTTATCCTTCAAAATTTCTGGTATGATTTGGAAACTAACTTTTTCAATCTTTTCTGGTATTGATTAAAGTTCGGGTCTGCGGTGCCGTTCCTACAAAATATTAGAAGAGTTTTTAAAGCTTTTAAGACAACGTCCTTTTTTGTTTTAAGTATTCAAGACATCACGCTATTATTCATATCTAAAAATTATATAAATTTATCGCTGTTATATGAAACAATTTTCCTTTTCGTCACTGCTATTTCTTCGACGGTAGCTGTATACATTCTGTATAATTATATATGTATACGAGTAGGTAAGTAGCAAGCTCAGAATTTTAGGAACCCAGAATTTTAGTTCTGCAACATATGTTTAACAACTGTTTTTTTTTTAGAATTATAGCTGCAACATTGTTGTCCTGGCCTAATTAATTATTGTAGGTTAAAGCGCATTAATTAGTTAGCTGTGACAAAAAAAGAAAAAACAAAAAGAAAAAATTTAGCACTTAAAAAAATAATTGCAAGTTGGTATTAAAAATGGATTATGACTTTTTAGGCTTGCTTTAATTTTTAAATTTTTTTTTTTTAGACGCCTACTCACCCACTGCCACTCACTCACTGCAATGCAAAGATTACACTCAAACTGTTGAACTTTTTTTCACGCTACTTGAGTTAACTAAAAATTAATGAAATAAATACTTTAAAACAGTGAGATGCCTATTCCTAAAGTGTGAGATCGAAAAAATCTTAACCTATATAAAATTCAATAATTTTTCAACGGTTGATCTTAGAGTTTTGATTTTTTTATTTAATTGATAATGTTTTACAAATTACAGAAAAATATAACTTTTATAGTTCTAAACAGGGATACCAACTCATTTTTTCTGTCTCCCCGATAGCCCTCGAGAAATTCCCCGATTTTCGATTAAATTCCCCGCACTGGTATAATTTTATATTACAACAGCACGATACGCACTTTCCATATGAACATTTTATAAAAACAAAAAATACCTTTCCGTTGGCTTAAAATTTATCTCGGTGACTGTTATTTTAGAGCGACCTTGCACTATCTTGGTTCAAAACTTCACCATTTTTTATAGGATTGGTAGGTTAATAGAAATGTTCTTTCTGACTTCGGAGTTCATTTGACACAGGAGTGATTTCATTTCAAGGGAACCCACTCTCAAAATCTATCAGGCTCAAACTTGGACAAAGTTTAGTTCCATTGGGTAGTAGTTACCACACCAAATTTGAACGAGATGGGGTGTTTCTAGTTACTAGACGTTGATTTCAATAGATAAACAAGCCTCAGCCTACTTTTGGACATCAAAGTTCTCAAAAGCAAAAATATGGACTTTCGTTTGGCCCAAATAAAGATCAAAGTTTTGACTATCGGTTTTCAACATTTAAAATATACTTCATATTCTTTATGATGGCTGCTGACCGTAGTTTGAAAGTTTACAGATAAGTCAGCAAGGATTAAGAGTTATTAATCAGGAGCTGCTAGACCAAGGCATAGCTTTCTGATCGACCGAAAGGGAAGGCAACTGTTTTGCCTGACTAACACTCGACGTTATAATTGTCTATATCTACGAAAGCACTCTGAGTTTCTTTCTGAAATTTTTACAAAATACTTTTGAAATGAAAGACTTTCAAATTACACACTTTTTTAAAAATCGATTTCTTTAAACCAAAAAAGTACAGGGCTCACTTAAGAAAATATGAAGATTTTAAGACTTAAAATATATAATATAGCAAAAGTTAAACGATTTCCATTTCATAAAATTTGACAAAAAATACTCTACTGACTTTAATAACTAAAATCTGAGTGATTTCGAATTCCCCGCAAAAAATAGCTCATTCCCCGATTCCCCGTACCATGTAAAATTACCCGCAAATCGGGGAATTCCCCGCTGGTTCTAACCACTATTTATGAACTCGTGAACCTTTTTTGGTAAGCCTTCCATTAGAGATTTTATAGTTGTTTTAGACACCTTTTTGGAACGGTTTATTTCGGTATTTATAGAGCCCACTGTAAAAAATGACTTGCTTCTTTTGCCGCAACTGCAAAAGCTTGCCATACCAGGAATTTTTTAGAAAATTTTGTCTGCTTTTGGATTCTAAATTTTGAACCGGAAGCTGCGTAAAATCTGCCAGTACATACGTTTCGGCGTCCATTATACAACATGAATATTTTTGTATGAAATTCGATTTTAGTTTCCGAGCCTTACTTTTGGCGTCTAAATTTTTTCCAGTATTCCTGTCTGGAACTTTTTGGATTTTGTATGCTTTCAAACATGCATTGGCTTTAACTTTTCGCACCAAATAGTCAGAGCACTGGGCTAACCGGGCAGCTTTTCTACCAGATGCGTTTGGATATCTTTTCAATATGCTTTTTATTTTCTAGGCTTTTCCAATATCATGTGGTCCTTGTTTTCTTCCCGAACCAGGTTTCCTATCGATGGTCAAATTCTCGTGAAACTGTTTAATAACATTGGAAACAGTTTGACGGCAGACCTTCAATTTTTTGGTCTATTATTTGCAGGACCAATTTGAACTTTTTTTGGAAAATTTTTAATAATTTTAAGACGTACTTCTTTTTCTTCACTCATTTTGATCAAACTCACAATAAATTAAAAATAACAACTGACATCCTTTTCAAATATAACTAGATCAAAGAAAATTTTAAATATTGCACCCAAAAAAAATTATTAGGTGATACGTGTGTTAAGATTTTTTCAATCTCACTCCTTATATTCACAATTTGTCAACCGTATGTTAGTATTCGCCATGATTTGCAATTAGTTCCATATAGCTTTATGAAAATAAAATACTTTTTTCTTTCATATTAATAGCTTTTTGGACTATTTCAATTGGAAATTGTGTTTCAAAGATAGAAGCAGTGATAATGCGGTAAAGTATTCTTCCTAAATTAGTGAACAGCCGTCAGATTCGAAAAAAATCATTTCAGAAACGACAATCGAACAAGAAAACTAAGCAATTGCGTAAGTAAATAAGCAAGAAATCTCTGTAATGCCGTCACAAACAACGATAGAGGAATAAACTCTTTCAATTCTATTGGTGTTGTAAGAAATATTAATCATTTGTAAAGAAAAATAAAAAAGTAATGATCCCAAAGATTTCGTCAATTCAAATTCTTGTTACAGGTGGAGACCTCGTCACGCGCTGCGTTGATGAAGCGAATCTTTGCAAAAATTTCTTGACTGCCACTACCCATTATCGAGCCAGTATCTTGTGCTATGCTTGAGATACATTTTCAACGCGTGCAACTAAAATTCATGGGGAGCTCTTTTGAGATTGAGAAAAAAATAATTAAACGCGCATAAGACACTTTATTAACCTTCTGGCTAGCTATGGATGGACTATATATTTCGCAATCACTAACTCAAGTCAAGTCTATCCAATGTAATACTCGTTTGAATAGCACATTTTTGAAATGTTGAAAATATTTCACTCTGACTGGTCTCCGCATGATTCGCATGATTACCACCAAAAATATTTTTTAGCCAAGCAACACCTGTGCAGTTGCTTATATCTTGTAATGCTCACTGACTTCGAGTGATGCAGGCAAAAACAAAGAAAAAAAGTAGTTAAATAGAAGCAACAACAAAAAAAAACGGTGAACTTATTTTCTGAAGAAAATTTTGGCAACAAGACAACAAGAACACATCAAAATGGATCAAAGAAAACAAAAACTAGTATTCATTCATCTGGCTGGTGATATTGTATCTGATCAAAACCAACTATATCCGTTCCAAAATAGAGTAAAATTCAGATTTATGGGCATAGGCTTTACCAACGAATCTGGGGTTTCTGAACCGAATTCAACACCAGGATATAAAGTTAATAGAAGACAATAGGATTCGCGCTTTTTTCTTTCCCGAGAACTTCCGTTACCCTTACTTTTTTTTACATATTCTTCAGAGATGCAGATGCGTGATTTGATGCCATCACTTCATATGCTTCCCAGAATTATGCGAATAGCATGTTGAACTTAGGTATTCATTCCAAACAGACATGATTCTCGCATACACTACGCATTACCGAGATAGTACTTATCTCTGTCGCACCGCTCATTTATGGAATAAGCTCACGGCAAATATTTTTCTTTATAATTTTGGCCTTACCAAATTCTACGTGGGCATTTACTGATACTTTTCTTTCTTTCCTCCTCCCTCCTTCCCAAGAAACAAAGCATTGCAGATTAATTGCTGATATTCCAAATATTTTAGAAATTCTTAATCATTTTATGAACATTTCATTTCCTCTCTCTCTCCACTCACTGAACCCTGAGGCAGATAATAAAATGAAAAGTTTCTAAGCCGATTTCTGTGTCAACCAATTTTCTTTTCAATTCCCATCAGGAAGAAGAAGATGAAATAGTTGATCATAATGTATGTGTCTGTCCTGCTCTTTATCGAATTCGAATACAATTTGAGTTTCGATTTGATATAACAGTTGAGTACATAAAAATTTATAGCCGTGCTCCTATCAAAGCTTCAAAATTTAACCAAGCTCATAAAATTTTTTAAAAAATATAAAAGGACAGGACATATTTTTATGCACCTGCATCTTACGAACTATTAGCCCAGCTTCACTCTAGGTCTATTTTTTCCATGGTCAGATTATATGGTATTTATTATATTCTAACACTTGGTTTGAAAGCAGATCAAATACGATTAAATTCTCACAGAAATTGTAGAAATGACATTAAGTAACAACTTCTAATAAATACATACACGACACAAAGCTGAACTGAGAAATGAAGGAGATTGCAGTATTTTGTTTCAGCAGTAACTCCCACAACCCAAGGCCGTATTTAGGGGGAGGTTTTGGGGGTTCTGACCCCCGCGAAATGTGGAGACTTTCTTCTAATTTTTTATATTAATTTCCAGTGGATGGGAAAAAAAAGTAGAAAATAAAATCTATTGGACGATTTTTGAATATTTTGTTCTTCCATCGGTTTCTTCCTGAAAAGTCAAGTAAATTTGAAATCTTAGTTACACTATGCGACCAAATCTGATTTGTTTTCTTTGACATGAGGTTTGAATTCGGATTCAAAAGCAAAGTTGAGCAATCCTGCATTCATGTCAGTAACTTTTTTTAATTAAAGTTTCGTAGTGAAACATTTTGAAAAGTTTAAAAGTTAATAAAAATAGAAAAAACTGTCGGATCCTTGTAAAATTAGACTTATGTGAAAAGTAATACAAAGCAATATTTTATTATGCTAAACTCGTCCGCAAAATTTGATTCGGAGTTTTGAATTTTTAAAATCTGACTGCAGATTTGTAACCAGCGCCCCTTAAAACACTGCGGACCACTGCACTTTTCATTATGTCTGGCTGTGGGTGTGAGTAAGATAAAATCTGTTCTTTGTAAATTTTTTCCTGCACCCGTAGACATAAACACACCCCCTGCTTTAAGGGCGCATGAATTCACATTGAATAATATTTTTTTGAAAAAATTGAAATTGATTATTGTGTGAATTTTTTGTAATCTTCGGCCATTTTTTTTTAGGTTAAGATTAAAAAAAAAAAAAAAACTCGGAAAGAACAATTCCTCAAGCTTCAAAGCATTTATCCACTCTTGTCCTTTGACTGATAGGGTCCATCAAATGCATCATCGTATCTAATTTATTTATTTAAACATCAGTTTCATAAAAATTATTTATGAATATTTCCTTCGAATGAAACCTCCCCCCCGAAAAAAAAATCCTGGCTACGGCCCTGCCACAACCACATACACTTATTTACACACAGTTCTGTGCCCATTGTAAGTACCAAGAAGAGAGATAAGACTAGAGGCAACTAGATAGATAATTTTTCAAAAATAAACATAGTATCTGTTATTCAAAAATACAGCATTTAACAAAACTAAACACTAAATTTCAATAGATTGATTTTTGCATAAATGGAAATTGTGATTCAATAAACTTAAAGAGTATTGTAAATAACTTACAAATGCGTCATTATAATTGAGTTTCGATATGACCGTGCGCTCGCCGGTCAGATATTTTGCCATCACTATTATTATTATAGTTTTTTTCTTCTATGTTGTACTACACAATTTGACTCAATTTAGATGCCAAGGTTTTTCTACTAAAAAACGCAACATTTTCCATGCGCTGATTTTTCTCAGAAATAAAGCTCGTTTGATGGTAGCAGGTCAAACTGCTGCTACCTTTCCCAAATTTTTCTAAAAAACCAACTAGTATTGGGTGTTTGTATCTAAAAAATTAAGTAGATTTAAAATAATATACTTAAAATGAGAAACTTAAAACAATCCAAAATTAATTTCAGCAAATTAAATTTAAATTGAAAATTCTGTAGTCCAACAAAAGACTTTGCCCTAGGATTATTGGGAATTATCGACTGTTGCTAACAAACTCCTTTAGCCAGCTATGAAGTGATGTCTTCTTTGATTTTTTTTTTTATTTTTTTTTTTGTATGTTGTTGCAGAATTACAAAGTTAAATTTTGTTTCTTTACTGTTACTTTATGCATGAGAAACTAAATATTAAAGATACATACTAGGAACTACCAGAAAAAGTACGAAAATAAAAAGAGACAAGAAACTAAAGATGAAAACAGCAAAGCTTCTATACACTAGGGCCATATATGCATAGATGAAGAATAAAATAAATTTACTCCTTTTTTTAATAAAAAAAAACACAAAAAATCTGAATGCATAATTAAAAATTCCCAGTGGAAAGAAACAAAGCAAACTCAAACTGCAAACTACAAATTTCTGCTACGAATACATTGAAATATTTTGAAGATTCTTCTCTCTTTCTCTTTTTTTTTTTGGTAGCAAATATAGCGAAAAATATATAACAACAAAACAAATCAGTAAAATTGTCTCTTCAACAGCAAGAATAACCACAACAAACATTTTTGCATTTCCCTCGCGCAATTAACAAATCCCAAAATATGAGAGATTTTGTGGGAGAAAGTTTTTTTTTTTGAAAAAAGCAAAACTTTTTAGTGTGAAATGAATTTATCAAAAAAAAAAAAACAAAAAACAAAAACCTTGTGCTCACTTCACTATATATTTTTAATGAGAAAATTGTGGTTGGTGGCAGAGTTGACGCTCTAGCAGAAGCGGAATGAACAACAATGTATACCAACATGCAAGTGAAATATGTGTTGCATACTTTTAGGAAGAATATAAAATCTATGGTATTATGTGCATGTATTGGCGTATGCAAACATGAATTGGTATGCCATAAATTATTTCTAACAAATTTTGAAATTTAAATTTTCTTTTTCTTTTTATAGGTAATGAAACAAAGTTCATAATTCATAAAAGTTAAAACAACAAAATTCCTGTAAAAACAATTTACACTAATAAACACATTGAATATGACAGCAACAACAACGACAACAAACCCATAAAACCAACAAGAGCAACCACCAACCCAAAATAAAAAATAAAATAAAAACACAACACGCCAAAAATGTTGTGGGAAAAAAAATAGCAACCACAATGAGCACATTAAAGAATTTTAGGAATTTTTCCCAAGTAGATTCAACTGCACGCTCCATACTTACTTAACATACACAGACATACATAGGCATGTGGTTCTGCCCTACAGGTGTAGCAATGCCTACTGAAATAGCAAAAACAACCTTAGTATACACAAAAAGTATTTAAATGATTGCGCGAAAATTTAGTAAAATGAAATATTTCTGAATTTTGTAAGTAATGGGAGTAGGTTTGAAAGGAAATTCAGAAAAACCTAAAGAATTTTAGACCGCAAAATTGCATTATGATTGTAATTCGTTCTGTATGTATTTAATTTATGCAAAGTACATGCTCTAAGTTATATACTTAAGGTTTAACAGTTAAGTTTTAGTATATGACCTAAAGCCACTCACTCGCTTGATCTTCTACTATTATAAGTAGATTACATAAATTAAAAAACAAATTGATGGAAATCATTGTTTTAAGTTATGAGTTTATGTTAAATTTGAAACTTTTATATTATCCTGACAGAACTATAACATGTATTTTGCAACCTGTATTACAGTTACTTCACACAAACCAATCCTTTAAACAACACTAATGTCCAAGTTGGTTGTTATATGTTACTGATTTTAAATTAAAAAACGCTAGTACATCAAAAGACTTTGTCGAAGAATTACTAAAATTGTTTTCTTATTTGAAAGATGTGAACTGAAAAGTCGCACAGCAAGAAATAAAAATTAAATAGCAGAAATTTTCTAAAATATAAATGAATATATTAGCCATTTCTTTTCATAATGTACGACCCTGCACGAGCCAGCACGACCCAGTCGAAACGATTTGTCGTTTTGTATCGTATTGACAGGAGTGAATAGATTTTTCAACTGTCATTTCTTTGCTGCTCTGTTCATTTCATGTTGTCCAAATTAAATATGAAATTCTTAGCATTAACAATATGTAATCAATCAATCAATCGATCACATATTTAAATACTTATTTTTCTGTAAACATCAGGGAATCCAGTGGTTGTGAAGGAAGGGAGAGAGAGAAGAGAGAGACAGAGGTTTTAAGTAATTTTGTTCCCTTAAAAACTTTTTTATTCTAGAGGAGCAACGATTACAATGGCTGAGACATTTATCGCGAATGGGGGTATCTTATACGCAACCATTTTCCACATGTGGTTCTATTTCTGCGAAAAATATTATAAATAAGTATAAATTCTATAAATAACTATTCTGAAAGTTTTTTGGTTTAAACTGTTCAATTGGACATTAGTGGATATGGTGAGCCCTCCACAATCTCGATTTCCAAAATCCCTCGGGACATAATCCAGACACTTCCTTAAAATCCAGACAATACAAAATCCAGAGAAGGCAAAATATAGACAAGACAAAATCCAGACAAAAAATTTTAAATTCATTCTTAATTCATTATTTCCTTCAACTCACTGAAAAGTAAAGTGTAAATAATTTGTAATAATTAAAGTAATGTTTTTCGCTAAATTTTATTTTGGTTCAATTTTTTTTAGAATTCCACATACAATACATACAACTTCACCAACAACCTCATACAACTTTTAATTTACTTCCAGTATGGTCCCAATGAGGAGTTTTGATTGCAGACAAAAAACTCAAAGCTCTTTCTTTTGCAGCTGCAGACATCCCCGAATACTGTGAATCCATTAAGACTGGAAACAACGATTTTTTGAAAATTGGAATTTAGAAAAAAGTTGGACCCGTAAAAAATACTAGATAATATTTGTAAGTGAATTACAAATTTTATGCTCTAAATTTCATTATTGTGGAGCAAAGACTAAATCCCGACAAAAAATAATAATTAAAAAAAAAAAATCGCGCGATTTTTCGTCGAGATTATTTGTCTGGATTGTATCTTGTCGAGATTTTGTCTTGTCTAGATTTTGTCTTGTCTAGATTTTGTCTTGTCTAGATTTTGTCTTGTCTGTATTCTGTCTTTCTGGATTTTGTCTTTCGGGATAGTGTCTATCGAGATTTCGTCACACACCCATTTAAATGATTTCTCACAATTTCTGCATTTAGCTTTGCCACTTTTTCATAATTTTAACGTAAATTAAAAACTGACTGGTGTTTGCTTCCTTTCTTTGTTTACAATTTTCACAATTTATTTATTCGGCAAATTAAATTCAATAGTGTTCTTGATAATCAAGTTGCGCTTGCTTCTAATAATGGATGTGGGAAATATATGGCATACTTTTGGTTAAAATTGATAGCAAATTTCACACCATAGAAAGTTCATGAGTTTTAGATGTTTAGGGCAGATAGACGTGATTGTTTTAGTTTTGATATGAAGATTGTTGCTTTAGCAGAGAGGGTGGTGAACGTTCACTTTGAATTTGGTCAGGTCGAAATTGTCGGAAAAAGTGATTGCAAGTAGTTTATTCCAGTCGCGACAGGTGCAACAGAGAAAAGACCTATCTCGGTAATGCGTAGTGTGCTAGAATATTGCGACCCCGCAAGTTCTACATGCGGCTCGCATAGATTTGAGGAACATAGAAACTGGTAGCATAGAATCTCGCGTCCCTGCGGAACATCTACCATGGAAATATCGAAATGCTTCAATGCTTATAGGTCGCAGTGCCTGACTTTGTTTTTTTTAATTTTTTCATTTCATATCAACTTTTTGTGTGTCCCACTATTCCTCACCATGCTTTTTGATTTTTTTTTTATTTAAATGATATTTTACAAATTACAAAAAATATAACTTTTATAGTTCTAACCACTATTTATGAACTCGTGGACCTTTTTTGGTAAGCCTTCCATTAGAAATTTGATAGTTGTTTCAGACATCTTTTTGGAACAGTTTGTCCATCTCCTTTTAAAATCTTCGATATTTTGGGACACCTTTTTTGTGCTCTTTAAGTTTCTTTTCACAAGAGCCCAATATCTGTCCACTGGTCTTAGCTCCGGACAATTTGGAGGATTGGCCTCTCTTGGTACAAAAACTATGTTATTACTGTGGTACCACTCCAGAGCTTTCTAGTCGTAGTGACATGATGCCAAAACGCGCCAAAAATATTTGGACATCATGTGCTCTCTAATGAAAGGAAGAAGTCTTTTTTTCAAACATTCTTTGATGTATATTTCGATATTTATAGAGCCCACTGTAACAAGTGACTTGCTTCTTTTGCCGCAACTGCATATAGCTTGCCATACCATTTTTTAGGAAATTTTGTCTGCTTTTGGATTCTAAATTGTTCTTCGACATTTCCTAGAGCATCAGCAACATAAAAATTTTGACCCGGAAGCTGCGTAAAATCTGCCAGTACATACGTTTCGTCGTCCATTATACAACATGAATATTTTTGAATGAAAATCGATTTTAATTTCCGAGCCCTACTTTTGGCATCTAAATTTTTTGCAGCATTCCTGTCTGGCACTTTTTGGACCTTGTATGTTTTCAAACCTGCATTGGCTTTAACTTTTCGCACCAAATAGTCAGAGCACTGGGCTAACTGAGCAGCTTTTCTACCAGATGCGTTTGGAGATCTTTTCAATATGCTTTTTATTTTCTTGGCTTTCCCAATATCATGTGGTCCTTGTTTTCTTCCCGAACCAGGTTTCCTATCGATGGTCAAATTCTCGTGAAACTGTTTAATAACATTGGAAACAGTTTGACGGCAGACCTTCAATTCTTTGGCCAATTTTTTGTTGAACCAATTTGGATTTTTTTGAAAATTTTAAGACGTACTTCTTTTTCTTCACTCATTTTGATCAAACTCACAATAAATCAACATGTTTGTCTTTAAAATTAACCACTGAACTATTTTTCAAATATAACTAAATCAAAGAAATACACCCAGAAAAATTATTAGGTAAAACGTGTGTTTTTTCAATCTCACTCCTTATCATACTTCAGTTGGATTTATTTTATTAATTGAAAGGCTTTTAGACATTACTTAATCCGTACAGTTTTGTATACAGATTCCATGTCTTAATATATATATTAGTTATGAACTTTCACGACTGTTTCAATAGGTCAAAATCTAATTTAATTTTCTGTATATATATAGCCTAGAATAAAAAAATAAAGGAATCTATATTTTAAATTCAAAGAAATTCGGTTTTGCTTATTTTAAAAAGCTGTAAGTCCAGCTACATAAATTTATAATAAGGTTTTAAATACCCAATTTATTTTTAAAATAAATTTAAATTTTAAAATAAAAAAAAAAATTTTTTGTTTTTTTATGTTTTTCTCAAGAAAATTATGATTTTTCAGACTCTACTCACTTATGATTTAAGACAAAGGACCAATAAATTTTGGGTTTTTAAAGTATCATTCAATATTAATACATCCTTTTTTTTAAATTTTTAATGCAATTTCTTTGTATTTACTCACCTATGAAAATAAGTTATTTATTTTAAATAAATATTCCTGTGCTCACTCTTCTTTAATTTAATTCAAATTAAATGCTCATTACTTTGAACTTTTTTCATACAAAACTCAAAAAACCACTTTAATTCACATTGAACTTAAAATCACTTGAGAGCAGTTTTCATGCTTTCATCGGCATATATTACGCGCTTTCGAAATCGAAATGATCAAATTGCAATGTTGCACTAAGTTTTTATACGCGCTTATAACTAATGACACTAATTTTTTTTTTGCTGTTGTTATTTATTTTTGCAATTTTCTGCACTTGCTCTATTCACACGCATTCTATTTGACACTCACGCGAGCAATATTTCTCTCTTTTTACACTGCACTTTATTTATTCGTTTCTTTTGTTTTGCTATCGTATTTCGTCAATTATTCAAAATAACTAATATCAAAACATTTCGTATTATCATCATTTATTTATATGTGTGTGAAACTACTTTGTTCATGTCACGATTGACCGTTATAACTTTTACGTATGTCCTTCCCAGAGCAACGCCAACAGTGAAATGATTGCAATGCATACACATGCTGGATTCTTATATTATACTTGACAGGAAGAATTTAGGTTCGCTCTCGCTTTGTTGCACGTATTCTCTCTAGAAGTTACTATATGTACCTATACATACATACATTTATATATGCATAAATATATATACAACAAAACACTTCACTGTTAAATATATTGAGAGCGTAAAATGTTAATGGATTTATGAATGAATGTATTTTCACACCTTTACGTTTTACTACCGTATAAATATAGAATAGTAACACTTTGAAAATGACAAATAGGCGCGCATACATACACACGAGTGCATACTAAATCTGCAAGTAAATCGAAATATTTAAAACCTATTTGCATGTAAAATTAAGTACTTGTTACTAAAACGCGAGCATAAATATGAAACGTGCGTTGAATGCTGAATGGTGAAAGCTTTACGTTTTCTGCCTTATTTTAGACTCACGTTTATTTATGTTTTTGGAAATTTTTTGTAATAAACTTTACAGTTTGTAGTAAACAACTACTTTGACCCAATTACGATAACCAATCGAAATGCAATATCCTTTTATGCTTTACACAAGGAAAACATTATTGCACAAATACTATAGCAGGCACACACACACAAACATGTAATTCCACCGCATGCGCATGTGCGTTTGCATACAGAAAAAGAGAGAAGAGAGCGTCAAAATGAAGTTAGAAATTTAACAGCAAAAAAGTATGCAACACAAAAGAAACTCATTGCGAATAGAAATAAACAAAAATTTTGCGCGCGAATTCAATTTTTCCCTAAGAACATAAGAAAAAGAGCAAGACAATAAGAAACCAAATTCATTGCAAGCGAATACTATTTTGTATATTTTATATACTACAAATTGTAGAAAGTTTCTCTAGCGCAGTCATTTTAGAAAGTTTCAAGTAATGTCTGTAGCATACATTTTGGCGCAAACCTCTTACCAATTAGTTGGCTTCAAATAAAACTGTACGTGCGTGCATGTGTCAGTGTGTGTGTTTGTATATGTATGCGTTACGTGTGTGTACATGCTGGTGTTGCTAACATCTAATCAGATTTTATAATTTATTTCGTCTGAGCACATTATTTTTGCTACTTCTCTTTCCGTTTTTGGCACTTTGCGCCCTTTCTGCTCAGCGACACAACTTCCTGCGTTTCGTAAAATCATTAAAAATTATTTCAAATTTACGTTTTCTTCAAATTCAAGTCAAGTTTGCTGAACTTTACATTAATGTTACTTTTTTTCGTTATGTTTTCTTTTCACTTTTTCTTATTCTTTACATTTTTTCGTTTGGTAGGTAGTAAATTGTTGGCATAATATTGTTTTGTTGAACTTTTTGTAGGCGCGCCGCCTTTTTCTTTTGCTGCTTTTCTTCTTTTTGGTTTTCTTTTTCTTTTTGTTTCCTTTAACTTTTTCTTATTATCATTATTGTTATTATTACAAATTCTTTTTGCCCGCCGCCTTTGGTGGCAGCACATGTTTTATTGTTTTGCCTTTAAGGCAAAGAAAATGTTAGATACTTGTATTTTTCCTCTCCGTTATTATTAATTGTTTTTGACATTTTGAAGGGCAACCATTTATATTTATAACAATTGCTCTTTAGTTTTTCGGGTTTTCTCCTTTTGTTTATTTACATACATATATATTCTGCGAAATTAATATGGTAGTCATGTTATTGTAGCTTCACATTATTTTTACTAACATTAATTTCCAACACTTTTTGTAATGTATAAATTATTATAATCGCATCAAAAATAATAGCATAACTTTAAGATGAACACAAAACGTTCACTGTGTGATGCGGCTGCTTAAGCTGAAGCTGCTCATGAGAGATACAAATTACACAGTGCAATAAATAAGTTAATATGAAATTAATTAAAACTTAGTTTTTCTTCAGTTTTGTTGGCGTGCGCGCCATCATCCTTCAGCTGGGGTAATCAATCTTCAGTGCAGTCTTGGGTGCTCAGTCAAATTCAGTCAGACTCAGTCAGCGAAGGGAATGCCAAAGGAGACAGCAACAGATTGTATGTGTACTTGCCATCTGGATTTTGTTTAGAAGCACTGAAGCGCTAATTAATTTAATACTGAATCTAATTCTTAGAGTTGCTATATACCAAAGAGATACATGAAATAAATGTGCATACATATGTGAGTACGTAAGAAAATCATGAATCCTTCGTAGAAATACTTTTTATTTACGTTTAGCAAAATCATGTATATACGCCATAAGTTCTACCCACAAAACACATGTATTTGTCAGTTTTTTTGAGTGAAAAATATGCTCAAAAATATTTCATGTTAATGTTTAATGTTTTCAGCGAAAAATTATTTAAGACCAGTCTAGTCCTGGGGGTGGGGGAAACACAATAATTCTATGATTCCAAACGAATCTCAATCAACCCATCATCTGTACTACTTAATGCTTAAGGACATAGTAAAACTTTAACGGATTAGCGGAAGTCCTAACCTAAATACAGATTAGTTAACCCATTACGTCCGATTAAACTTCAAAAGTGAATTTGTAATAGCTTTAAACACTTAAACGAAATTGAAGCTGATTTGAGTGTGCAGAGAAATTTCGAGGTGGGAAACCATAACAAATGAGTTACCCGCTGAATACCTAGCATATTGAATAGTGGATAGCGCAAGGTTCCTCTTACCGCCATTTCAATTTTCCATCATTCTTTTTTGCGACATGACAAATAAATAACCTACAACTGAACAGATATGATAAAAAATCACAGCAACAACAGCCAGCATTTAACACAATAACATAACAGCAATCATGCAGAAAGACAATAATCAACATACAATACCCAGCACACAACAAATACAACAACCAGGACATAACACATCCACAACACTACAAAAGAGAACATATACAACATACCGGTATAGCTACACTACAATATACAGATTAGTGCCTGGTTATATTGGTGCTCGGTGTTCGACGAATACAAAACATTTTCTCCCGTGCTCGGTCGAGGTGGTTACATTCAGCTCGTTGTAGAGTTCATTTTTGTCAAAATATACTTGTTTGTTTAATACTATTTTGTATGAAATGGTATTTTTTTTGTGAAATAACTCATTGCCATCCTGAATACTCGGCGTGCTCGCTATACAATATACCGAGCATATTGTGCTCGGTGTGAGAGTGAGTAAAGATTCTCTCTTTGTGTTCGGTGCAGCAACAATTTCATGGTGTTCGCCGAGCATACTCCCAATATAACCACAGCCTAACATGTTCTACATTCTATACATAAACGTGAAATTAAACGCAATCCTACTCTAACATGCATTGCTATCCCCACACTCTTTTGTCCATTACAGCGTTTATTAATTGAAAAAATTAAAGCAGAAATTGAAACACCCACTCAAACCTCTTCACTCTTCCTATTAGCGGCAAGGTGACCCCCAATTAAAGTAGAAGCGGTCGAGATTTGTCAACTACTACTTGTGTAAGATATCAGTGAAAATATCTTCATTCCCTGCATACGATATTGTTGATATTAAAGTTCTGGTTGTACCAGTGCACTATAGGAAATTTTACCCAATTTTCTGGCCAAAATTCGAAAAATGGAGGTATCGGTATGAAACTTGGTCCAGAATTTTGTTAGATGATAGGGACGCCCTCACATGAAAATTAGATTGCCACGCCCACTTATTATATAAGGGTGTGATATGAGGTGCTATAAAATTTGTTATGAGATAGCGAAAAAAATGTAAGGAATCATCTCAGCAAAACGATTTTTGGCATGAGCCACTCTTAGATCCTGAAAAAGAAAAATTATGAAAATGGGCGTGATCGGTCAACTGCCACGCCCATCTCCCATACAACAAAAAAACTAAAATAGCTCTAAAATCCGTTGCAGTCAAGAAATCAAAAAACAAATCATAAAATACAGTTTTGACTGTTTCAACATTTTGTATTGTTTCATATTTTGTTCATATTTTTTTGCAAAAGAAACTTCAATTTCTTAAGAACTTTCAATCTCTTAATAGTTTCCCCATAATATGCATTTAGTGTTTTGTTAATAAAAATTAAATCCGCAGCCAATTTTTTTTGTTGTTCAGCTAAGAAATTATTTATGTTACATTTTTATATACTAGAATGCATTGCACTGCTTCGCAAGATAGACCTGGCCCACCAATCTTGAAATTTTAATTTCTAAACACCAAATTTGTTTCCAAAAAAAAAAATTGTTTTCCTTTTTTTATTTGTAAAACGCATTCTTCTTATATGAGTGTTATATATATAACACTCCCATATAAAAAAGATACTTTTAAGATTATAATTATGGTTAAACAATAAAAGCTTCCGAAAAATGCTTCAAAATGCATGCTAGCACTTTGTGTTTAGCATTCATTAACTTTGACAGCTTACCCACAATTATTTAATGAACTAATTCCTCCAATTTGTTTTAATATGCTAATGAAATATTTATAAATAGAAATTAAGAAAAAAAATTCTAATATCGACGCGTCAAAAAATAAGATTTTTTTCCGATGTCGCCATACAACAAACCAATCACAGTTTGGTATTCGGTAGTTGTCTGAGAAAAAATGGAATTTTTCAACGAAACGTTTCAGAATAATTTCCTATAGATTTTATAAATGGCAGAAAATAAGCAAAAACGGACTTTTCCACTTTTGGGTAGAGAATACTCGTAGAATAGAGTAGATAGATAGGTTTTCTGTTATCTACAAGAAAATAATTGCAAGCTGCTCTCAAAAAGTCGTTTTTAAAGTAAATTGCTGATGTAAACAAAAAAAGAAGAAACTTGTGGTTTCTTACTCAAAAACTAATTTACTTTCTATTTTCTTGCAGATGTAACTCTTATTTGCAAGTGCTTAATTTACTCAGCTAAGCTGCTCTCGAGGGCTTTTACTAAATTTTAATATTTTCAAAATTGATACACCAGTGTAAAGAATAAATTGTCTCTCTCTCTCTCTGTCTCAGACTAAACTTAAAAGAGTTCTAGTTCATAGGAACATTGAAGATAAAATAAAGGAGGCCTTGTAATCAGCTAGACAAGCAACAACCCTAAACTATGCACAAGCATAATTTTGCTTTGGCTAGGACATATCATTTATTTCATTACTAAGAACCTAATTGGTAATAGTGCTATAACTAGGAAAACTTGGCCCAAATATAACATTTCCTGTGTTAGGCATTTATTCTATTGCAGCCAAATGGGCGTTTTAAGGCTGACAGAAATTCCATTGCTTTAAGTTTGAGCTTGACCATGTTCTCTTTCTCTACAATTGTTCGGTTTAAGCTAGACACTATTTATTTGTTAGACACTATGCCACTAATGGCATCTATAAGATCTCAAAGATTGAGTTAGTCATGAACCTTCTGAATCACCATCTGAAATAAGAATAAGTAAAAAAAAGCATAAACCATAGTGCGAGTATGGCTTCAAGCCAGACAATATAATCTGTAGCTATTAGAATTTGGGTTCTGCTTTAGATTGCACAGAAAGTTAGAGAACTCTTACATACTTCCCTTTTTTTTGCGTCCATCATAATGTAAAAATAGCTCACAGTGAAATCTTTTAGCTAACGAACACACCCAAATACTGAAAATCTGTCCTGATGTATTGTCAATTAGTGTCCGACCGAAGGTGATTTTTTGGCCGAAGCCGAACTTCGGCCATTCATCTAACCATCAGCCGAAGACCGAAGGATTTTTAAAATATTAAAAATAAAAATCTGAAAGTAAATATTTTCTACCTATGTATTTGCAAACATATACAGAAAAATATAAATAGTAGACACTCCAAATAAAAAGAATCATTTAAAAATTTGTTTACGTCAAAATATAAAATTACATCGACTATATATCTGTAGAACGACTGTCGTTCAACAACACCTGTGACAAAAAAAAAGTTGGCCGATGGCTGCCATGATTCTGCTTATCTAAAATCAAAGATTGAATCACCGTATTAATCGATAGACCTGTAGACGGAACCAGAATAAGCCTATAGTTCCCAAATTTTTTGATTGATTTTAAAAAATGGGATTGTTAAATTTTAATGTAAAAAGCATAAATCTGATCTCAAAAAACTAAAAAATTTAATGGGCGTGGTTTTATGAAGCCGGAAAAGCTAAATGCCTAAAAGTATTTATTGTTGAATAAACTTTTTAGCAGTTTTATTTAAATAACTAAATATTTTGTGTAAAAAATTAAAATTCCTAGCTACTCACAGTTAGTTTTTTTATCTGGCTAGTATGGCGGGAAGTATTTTATTTACTTTTTTTTATTTTTATCTCAAATTCAAACAAAATAATTAATTTTTTTGTTTTTGACAAATTTTGACTTTGACTGTCGCTAACATTATAATAACACTTAACGAACAAAAAACTATTAAGGTGGTAATTAAACCCGTTGTGATGATGGCTGTCTAGAGACACGCTTGGGAACTAGAGGGTTAAGTAAAAGTATTGAAAATTCAATTTTTGGGATAGTTTTCATTAAAAGTTTGTATTTTTATCTGTGTAGTTTTGAAAATAAGTATTTGATTTTAGTAATTTTTTTAACTATTTCAATTTAAGTAAAACACATTGAGAGATATCACAATGATCCTGGTTCGGACTAAGTAGAACTACATATGCATTGAAAATACGATGATAATTTAAGCGCAATTCAAGCTCATTAGTTTTGGAGATATTGTTGCATTTTTCGAAAAATGCTGTTTTGAGAAAAACTAGTTTCAAGTTCAAATATGCATGACTGCTGTATTAGGGCCTGCAAATAAATATCTGTAACTTTCAATCGACTGTAAATTTCAAAGAATCCCTTTACACATATATTCTAGAGCGATTTTAGCCAAAAAAATTTTCAATTTTTTTGACCTCCTTGAAAGCAAAAAAAAAAGTGTAGCGTCAGTAAAATGTCGGCTTCTCTAACAATTCACGCTTCTTTTCAATACGCTTCAAGTCTTCCTTAAAAAGTAAAAAAGTTTGGCTTGCTTCTGCTGCCTCTAATTGTATTAGCTCCAGCAGGTTGTTCGTTAAAAAAATCACTGATTACTGTTTGTACGGTTGTAAATCTGTGGGTTACTTCAAAAGTAAAAATGGAACAAGCAAACGGAGAAAATATAACACAGAAATTGTAATGTAAATACTTTATATAACCACTTTACATTTATTTATTTGTATAAATTTTTACTGCCAATCAATAGTAAAAATTATTGTAAAAAAAAATGCTTATGATCTTCGGCTTCGGCAAAATACTTCGGCCATTTTTCGCCGAAGCCGATGCCGAAGGTTCAATTTTAGGCCGAATAGCCGAAGAACCGAAGCCGAGTATTCGGTCGGACACTATTCTCAATACTTTCTTTGGCCCTGCATTAAAAATTATATAGTGTAAATTGGTAAATTGCTTCCTACAGACATTGTATTTTCCTTTAATTACCTGCTTCCACTTTTGATTCAGATAATTGAATACGCGTAAATATATTATGTTTAGTATATTAATTTAAATGAAACTGATATTGATCTTATAAAAAAGAATCTTTAGGAAAACGAAATAAATCTGCGGCACGAAAAAGGTAAATCAAAAGAAAATGTTTTACAGCATACATTTAGGCGTATTTTATACACTTTTAATTCACCTGAAATCAACACTTTTTTCCAACTTCCTTCTTAAAAATATTGAAAAAAAGAAATCCATAGTTACTCACACAGGTAAACAAATGTTTTTATAATATGCCTACCGTATACCTAAACCTCTGTGTGTTTGTACGTAAACCGACTGAAAAAAAAAAAACATTTTTCAAAACACAATAGATGAGTTGTTTGCCTAGCCGTTTATTCTGTTATGAAATAGGTACCTATAAAAAAAAAAACAAACAAACAAAAAAATCTAAAAAAAATTAATGTTTACATTTTAGCTCATTTTATAGCAATAGATTTTCCTTTTTTATACACAATGAAGTTGAAAGAAAATCTATGTGCCGAGCAGGGCGTGTACTGGATTGTGTGGTAGTAGGGGGACTTCTACTAGAGAATAGATATATTTAATTACGTAACACTTTGTTTACTGTACTACATTAAGTTTGAAGTGAGATTGAGATTTATTATTTACTTGCCAAGATATGAATTGAATCTGTATTTCAATAATACTTTTAATCATACTATTTATTGAAAGACACATTTTAAAAGATGCTTCAAATTTAAAAACATGTCACTTTGGATAGATAGATAATTATAAATTTGAACATGCTAGTAATATGATGTAATTCATATCTTAGTAGTGACAATAACATATACAAACAAATAAATATGAAAGTAAATATATAAATACATAAATAAGCATAGCATTTGTTATGTGCTTGTATGCAGGAAGTCATGTACACACATACACATACCCATATATCTAAGTATATGCATATGGAAACATGTATCTGTGTTACACATACACAAACGAAAAATCCGAATGCATACAGTTCAAATGCTGTGTCAATTTTCCAACAAAAGTCAACAATAACATTTGACAAGCACATGAAGAAGAACAAATTGCTGCTGCTTTTACTGCTTTATGTGCATATGTAGTTGTGTAGACGTGTATGGAAGTGTATGAAAGTGTGTGTAAGGGTGTATAAGGGTGTGTAAGTGTGTATGAAGTACGGGGCGTATAAGCAACAAAAATATACAAACAATCAACAACGTGACTTTTCATGATGAATGAATGCAACATGTACACCATTTGTACAACAATTTATATGGCAAGGCTACCGCTTTAGCTGCTGTTATTGCTGCTACAGTCAGAATGTCAGTTACACTATGTGGCAACTGGAACGACATGTCAATGTTGTTATTTCGTCGTTGTCGTTGTCGTTTCTGTTTTTAAGCAATGTCACATAATAGCGCAATGTCGTTATCATAAATAAATAATGAAATGAATGCTGGAAAGTTTTATAATAATATATTGATTTCACAGTAAAATATGAAATATTTGTTTTACTTATTAATTTTGTATCAAGAAATATGCAATTAATTTATTTTTATACTTTTCTTTAACCCGGCGTCAATGACAAAAATTGCCTCTAAATTAGTGTGTTTCTCATGTTGAGAGGGATGCTCTCGCTTTGACTCCCAACAATTTTTAGTTTTTCTTTTTCATCATATTTGTTTTTTTTTCACCGTCTTATTTCTTTGGTTTTATCACCTAAATTCCTGAGATTTACTTGGACATTTCTTGTGAAGAAAAAAGGAAGGATACTGGGCCGAGTGATTTCAATATCGTTTTGCAAGCAAAGTATGCCACTGGCTCTTAAAAATAATTCATATTTATTATTCACCAAACTTTTAATTCTGATTCAAAGTATCTTCTCTACCCAAAGCCCTGCGACAGGTTACGACACCTTGATTTAGAACAATCAATTTAATTGCATTAAATAAAAAAAAACACGATTCGAAATTGTTGCCCCAATATGCCTACTCGCATAGTGTGAGTCCGGGTATATGAAGCACTCTCTCCCACATGTAAACTACTTTATCTTCCATCTACAAGAAGACTACTGAATCAAATTGAAAAAGAAAATAATAGCTTAAAGATAATTAAATATATAATTTCAAGTCTCTATCCACCGTATTTTTTTTTCGATGTGATAACATCTTTACTCGGAGCTGAAAAAAAATTCATAGTGGAGTGAATTGATAGAAATCAAAATAAAATGTCACGTCGATGTTGTGTGTGTTTATAAATGTGTGTATAAATAAATATATAAATGTAGTGGCGGTAAACTTTCATACCGCCAGGTGAAGGGTGGTGAATTGCACTCGGAAAGTATACTGTCTTGTTATTAGAATAAACTGATTCAGTTATGTGAATTTTTAATATTAAAAATAGAACTTTGAAAGTATACCGCACTTTTATTATTTTATAAGTATATATCGTGGTGGTTATGTTAAACTTTCGTACCGCAAAGTGAAAAGTGGTGAAATAAACCCCGAAAGCATACTGTCTCGTTATTAGAATAAAATGATTAAGACAGGTGATTTTTTAATATTAAAGTAGGGCCTTGAAAGTATACCGCACTTTTATTATTTTGTATCTAAATATGGTGGTGGTTATGTTGAACTTTCGTACCGCCAGGTGAAGGATTGTGAATTTCACCCCGAAAGTATGCTTTTTTATTATTAATATGAACAGATTGAGAAAGGTGAATTTTTATTATTAAAAATAGGGCACAACAAGCTCAAAAGTATGCAGCACATAATTTTTACTTATATATCAATGAAATTAGCTAAATATATCAAAATTTGTTTATATTTATTATACTTTTATTGTATAGTTTATTTTATGGTTTATTCATTCCTTATTAGAATTGTAAAACATTATCAACAATAGGCGATGTACACGAGCAAAAAGCGAAGAAAAGAAAATGAAACAATAAAAAAACAAATCAGGCATTTCATGTGAAGCGGACAACGAAAAAAAGTGAGGTTCTGAAATTCGTTGAAATTTGACCTAACTGAACTTCTAGAAAATAGAAATGTTTGTGCGTCCACATTTCTTTTGTTTTTTTTCTTTTGTGTGAAGTTTATTTGCAAAGTTATGGAGTTTTAAAGAATTGATATAATTGAAATAAGGATTTTTTAGAAGTGATTTTTAGAATTAAATAAATTTACAATAAAATATTGAACATGATGATGATGAACCATAATTTTCAATTATGGAATCAGATCGGAAATTAAATTTTTTTTGCACTAAGCCGAAAGTAAAAGTTTAAAATCAGATACAATAACATTGCGATTTATATTCTTTCCACAAACATCGTTTTGATTTGAATCTTCAAAAAAATTGCACCATATCTCTATTTCTGATCACGAGTTACCCGATTGATATTAAAAATATTTTTCATCAAGAATATGTATTTCACTTTTGGAGTTTTTTCCTTTAATTTAAATTTAAATTGAGTTTTGTTGCATTGAATATTTTTATATCATATTTTTGTATAAATCAAGATAACACTTAAAAGAAAAACGAAATGGATTAATAGACTGAGCTTCAAATAATATAAACGGAAAACTTTCAGTGGATAATTTGATGCCATGGGCGAAAAACTTTTCTGCAGAAGAAATCAATCTTCTTCTCCATTTGGCCAAAAATATCGAGGGTGTCCTTTTCCACAATTTTCATCTTTATTTATACACTATTTTTGTTTTAAATTTCATAATCAATTGTTTACATTTGCTTCCACGCAGAGTTGAGTGTGCAAATAAATTTCAATTAAATTGAAATTAAATTCAAACTATGAAATCCATTTCAATTTTACACCGTTGGTCGTAAACTGAACCACTTCTATCATGTCATCTGGTAATGGACAAATTCCAAGTAATACTAAAAATCATCTCGTTTTATTGCGTTTCGAATAAGTTCAAAATATAAAGATCCGATAATGCTTTCTATTTTTTAAATTTTTTAAGCTTCCAGTACCACGACGAAAATTAACGAAAAAAAGTCTTTAACTTTACTAATCTCGAAAAACCATGAATACAATATTGCAGAATAGCGCTCCTTCTTTCAGCATCCAAGCTCAGGCTCCAAATCAAAGACAACAAAACGACAAAACAGTTCTAAAAAAAATACTTGCTTTCTTATTTTTTACAGTCGTATGCCAAATGTGGTTTCCTTGTATTTTTTGTTGCATCAAAGTTACATAGTCCTGATCATGAACCTGACCAACGAATGAATTTCCTGCATCATCAAATTATCGAATTAATAAACCAATAAAATTTGTATTTTGTTACATTTCTAGTGGCAGTTTGTCCCTGTTCACAGGAAGAAGTATTTTCCTAAAAGTGCCAATAATTCAAGGATAATTTCAAAACTGCACATACACATACTTTCCTACATCATAATGAGAGAATTAGCATCATGAATGTAATTATTCCATGCATTGCACATGGATGCATTCATTGCACATTCTCCTACATGTTTCTGGTTTGGGTTTGGCAATCTCGATCTCAATAGTTTGCCATAGCCTTGTTAGTGTCAATAGAATGTGACGATGATGAAAAAGCATGTCATGCTGCATGTAAAAGATGGCATTATTCTTTCTTCCTTGCTAATATGCAGAAATGTCAGGGTAACTCTTTTTTATTATTAAAATACATTATACATATGTACAAACAAATACAGGAATGGAATATATTTCCACGCTTTTCTACGCTCTCATATACATAAATGTAGACTACATGAAACATTTACACGCACACATGTAAATAGTGTCATACCCACACACACATACGCAAGGAACTTCTTCTAATTATATTTATGGATTTTGTAATTTGCAGCAATGGCATTTTTGTTGATATTGTTGTTGTTGCTGTTACTGTTGCTGTAGTTGTTGCCAACAAAATGAGTTTTCGTTTTTCTTCTTTTTTTTCGTGCACAAATGACTTTACTATGTGCATATGTATATCTGAGTATGTTGTTCCCGTATGTATGTTAGTGTAGTTATGCCTGTAGCTATCCTTGAAGCTCCGATGCACATTTGTGACATGATGTTTTTCCTTATGGTTGTTGGGTTGTTGTCACACAACGACAGACATGATGTTGATGATGATGGGTGCTGATGCTGTACACATTTGCACATGCTACATATGTATACACATACATCTGTATGTATGTTTGTATATACATTTTATTCACATTATACCGCTCATTGTTGCGTTGGAGACGCATTTATGCCTTTAACCTAATTTAAGCGTTGATTCTCTGTTCGTTCTCTTCAAGCATATTTACATTAATAATGATGGCAACAAAAAAAAAAAAAAAAGTGAAGCGAAAAAAATTATACTTAAGTATAAAGGAAATGGAAAGCAGCATGCCTGAAATTGTTTCACGTTCATGGAAATTGCGCGTAGGGTGTTTTTTGTATCACATTACGACAACGACGCGAAAATAAAAGTGAATTATGGTGTACTTGAAATAGGAGAACATTTAAGGAAATTGCACCCATACTCACTCACAGTAATGTGTGCGCAAAATGTCAACATAATGAAGAAATAAAATTTCTAAGAACACTTTTATTGTCAAGATGTAGAAAAAATTTCAACTTCTGCATTCAGATGGTTTCAATTCAAAAACATCAGGAATAGTAAAGAAATATGTGCCTGGGTTAATATATTTATTACTATACATAAACATGAATAACCATTCATACATATATGGTTTTCTCTTTAAATTATTTGATTTATTATAGCTTTTATTTTAATAGCGACAAGTGTTAAGTGCAAGTTAATATGCTTTTACACTAGTCAGCTGACTTATCTTCTGATCTAACCCAGTAGACTAGTATGAATACAGAAAAGTTTATCAACCATCAAATTTACTCTCAAGTTAAATGGATAAATTAAAAAACTGACCTGATAGACTTCTTTTCCGAAGGTAGCTGACCAGGTCATATATATTCTGTTGGAGCATAACGATAACACAACAGCATGATTTCTATAGTTAATGGTTTTTGTTTTTTATCAATTTCACACATTTTCTCAAAGATTTTTCGGTACTGAATCTAAATTTGCAAGCCCAATATGTATTTAAGCTGTTTCATTAAATAACTTACACTTTCACACGTGTCAATAAATAAGACACTGTTCAAAATTATAGTAATCACTGTTTTCAAAGCTGAATAACTCCCGGATGAATCAATCTATTTTATTCTATATGAATTTGAGAAATAAAAATGATTGCTGTAGTACAAAAAGAAAATGTTTCTGGAAAGAATTTAGGGTGTAGTCTACCAAAATTATAACACACTTAAACTTTATTAGGAGCATTAAAATTATTTTTAGTATGGGAAAGTGTTACTTTTGTATTTATTAACACATCATTACATAAATTTCCAAAAATGTATTGAAAAAATGTGAAAATATTCCAAAGACTCTTAATGATATTTATTTGAATTGAACCACTGCGCAGTGGTCGGACTTGTATGGAGTCAGCGGCCAAAAATACTTCCAGTTGAGATATACACGTGAAACTTTGGTTACTGCTTTACTTGTGAGAATTATTATATGATAAAATGGGCGTGGTTGCTCACACTGCAAGAATCAACAAATTACATGCCACGGTCATTAAAGAGTACAGTTATAATGAAACAAAAACTACTATACTTTTGAAAAGTTTAAGTATTCTTATAGGAAATAGGGATGATCATTTAGTGCCAAACTTTTGACTTCGATTTTTTTTTATTTTTAGCCTATGGCAACGACCAGTGTGCACTATTATAATTATACTGATTTCTACTTCATTCGCTTTACGCTAAAGCCACTCTCAAATGTTTTTCGTAAGGCTTGACTCGTGCAACTATAGAGTCCAGGACAAAATTTAAGATTTTTGGCTTACAATTTCCGTTTTGGCAATATACGATGTTTTTTCAGAGGGTTATTGTGATGGGAAACTCAAGTCAAAAATCTATTCTATTCATGAGATTAAAATAATGTTAAAACCAATATTCCATTAGGGTTGAACTATTCGAGTTGTACATGGCTATCGATGACATAGCCTAAAAAAATCTGAGAGCATGATGTAATTAGAATGTGAAGAGAAACAATATTGGGTCTTATTAGTTATTAAAATTATTAGGCTTTGAATGAACAATGATGCCAGAAGAATGCCAGAAAGTTCATAGAACTAGCAGATAGATCAAACTATCGTTTCGAAACCCGCTACGGTTCCTCATCAGTGATCTTTGCGATAGTTCCCTAATTTCAACAATCTATATAAGTGAAAATACTGTAAAGTAAATGAGAATTACAAAGACAGTTATTTTTACTGAATAGTATTATTGAAAGGAACTACCACTACCGTTCTATATACTTTTTGCCATTCTTCTTTGACACTTGCTCTACCTTATGGCACAGAGTTGTGTTTTAACTGCACGTAAAAAATGCCCCTGAACGCATGGTTGTATTAAGTAATGTACGCTTTTCGATTTATTCTATATTTATTCTATTTGTGCTCGGTGCAACAACAATTTCAAGGTTTTCGCCGAGCGAAATTTCAATATAACCACACACTAAATAATTTTTCCAATTGATAAGATGTAAAAACAGTAGCCGTATTCACAATCTTTATGCTTTCACAACAACTAATATATGCGATATGCAATATGAATTTGCATTTGCAATGATGCAAGACCATTTGCATAAGATTGTGAATACGACTAATATATTGTTGTCTTAAATTCTTTTTTATTTAAGCTGCTTCTAGACTAGATGACATTTCTTAGTGGCTGTTTACATTGGCGCAAGCATGAACCCCTGTCTGAAAGAGAGGCGTAGAAAAAATAAGGTAGTTAGAAAAAGACTGACGAGTTTCTCTACCTATTTATTACTACCTATTTTTTCTACCTCTCTCTTTTAGACAAACGTTCACGCTTGTGCCAATGTAAACAGCCACTTAGGACAAATTCGTTGTAACTGTCAAATTTTGTCATTTTTTTAATCATTTTTGTTTCTACTCAATGTCTTTGGGTCTATTGTAACCCCCTGTTTAGAATGCTATAGGCGTTCAGATAGTCCGATATTACTGAGGAATCTCAGTAGGGTTTCTTGGTCCAGATCTATGATGTGTGAGCTCTATAGACGATAATGGCCAAGATATTCTTACAGTGCAGAAGCACGTTGTTGTTTAGTTTCTTTTCACCCCTTGTGGAACATAGGACGCAGGAGGCAGGAGGTGTTCCCGCGTATTTTTCTGCTCCTATGTCAATAACTTTTTTTTTGACATATTTTTTTAACAATCCATATTCAATTAATACTACTTCTTTATTTTGCTATGCTTCCATTTATATGGCATACTGTGATTTTTATGAAAATTTCGGTTCACAATAATGGCAGTAATTCATTGTATTATTGCATTGAAAATCAATTTAAAAATTTAACAAAAAATATTAAAATAATTGCAAAAAAGTATAAGAAAATGTTTCTATCAATGTCATATCATATTAGAATCTAGAAGTGAAAGCACAATTTTAACCACACATGAGAACGGTTTCCAGTCACTTTGTGGCATGCAGCGACACCAGCAGCAAATATATTTATATGGATATATCAATAACTTTTCGAAAGAGTATCGTAACCAACATGTTGGCTACTTTTTTTATTGCATTTTTGGGCATGACCGGCTTAATACGATTCCAAAAAAGCAAATAAAAAAATTACAATAATGTTGGTTCGATACTCGTGCTTGTATATGTAAAAAACAAAAACAAATCAATACCGGTAGCAATTATAAATTATTACCATGAATTATTGTTGAATCTAAAAAAAAAAACATAAAATTTGAAAATTTTAAACATTCAAATTCAAGATTGAGATTGAATCACAAAACGGTTGACAGGCACATTTCAACAACTGGTACTTAAAATTCCAGTGGTAAAAACGAGAGCTATTGAAATATTATCAAGACAATAGCTTTCAAATTCAACTGTATATTTGTTGATTGATGATGACGATAATGATGAAGATGATTATGATGACGTATGTATCTGATGAGATAAGCACTTTTTGCTGGTATTTGCTTTAACATTAATTACGTATGTACATATAGAAAACTTACAAACAAAAAAACGCTTTTGTTTTTCTTAAAGTTCTAGGTCGTCATTTATTTTTCGTTGATTGTGGTTAGGTTTAAAAGAAATTCTTTTAACCACAATTACAAGTCTAGGTATGCATGTGGTTTTTATATTGTATTAAAATTTCAATTAAATGTTATGGTAAAGGAGAAAAATCCAAAATATATAGAAAAAAAAAAAAAAAAACCAAAGCAACTTGTGCCCTTGTTGTAGTTTTTTGTTTTCTCCCCCGCTGCGCCAAGGCTTTTAGAGTATCGTCAAAGTTTTTGTAAATGCTTATTTCTAAAAGTTTTTTCTTTCCCCACCTAGATTTAAGTACGGAAATACAATTGTATTTAAGAAGCAAAAATAAAGTAGGTAGGTAACCAGAACAGAGAAGTAAAGTGAAGAATTGCTTATTTAATTAGTGCAAAAGGAAGAAGAATTAAATTAAGGTAAGTACGTACGTATTTAAATTCAGCCACACCACAATGTATTTGCCAAATGTTAAAGTTTAAGTGAAACCCGCATTTCTTAAATATTAATTTGTTTACTTTTTGCTTTCAGCCTTTAAAAATTATTTGAATTTCATTAGAAGTAACCAGTGAGCATCTGCAGCAACATTCCAATAAAGGTTTTCATCATCGCGTTTTACAAATGTATTTTTACTTTGCCGAATAGCACAATTTCAAACAAAAAATTGCCATAATAAAATAAAAATACAATTTATTTTGCATAGTTAATATTTCTTCATGAGTGTATCAAAATCAAATCTGCTTGTTTTATGAAGAAAGTTTCTAGGCAAAATATTATTTTATATGTAAATATGTATGTTATGAATTCTTGAGTATGTGCAAAACTATTATTTCAGTCATGTTTACTAAAATGGATTTGTGGTTTGACCTCATTAATATTTACATGCATGTAAAAGAAAAAAAGGGTAAAATGGTTTTTCTATTTAATATTTGGCATTTCGCAAACATTGTTATTATCATAAGGCACTTTAGCGTTTCACATTCCGCATGATTTTTCTATTTTATGTATGTATTAGTATGTTTTATTATTCAGCAGCCAAAAGTTATACATACATCATGCACACAATAAAAATGAGTGTTGCATACATTTAATTTAGTTAATTTTTGGAGAGGTGAACCTTGTATTTGTTAAGTTTATGCAGTATGTCCAGGCTTGGATGGATTGTGCAGTTGCTAAGGGTTTTTCTAAATTGTGAGAATTTTTCAACATTTGACGCTTTGAGCTTGTTTAAAAGTACAGTCAGTTATTATTTCTCCTTTTCTAGATTAACAATAAATAAAACAAAAATATTCATATGTCACAAAAAACTAGGGACACGTAACCAACGTAAAAGGAATGCTTTCCCATACTTCCGAATGCGTTCCATTCCGACAAAATCAAAAATTGGATCTTTCAAAATATACCTGATGGAAGTTTTGTATCGGAACAATATTTTTTGCTGCGACTGTTATTTTTTTGGTACTATTTCATCATGGTTCCATTTTTTTTTTTTTTTTGATATACACGATAAATCTAGCGAAACAAATTTATTCTGCCTTACTTAGCATAAACTAATCTTCTGATATTTTTAAAAATTTTGAGTTCGAGGCATATTTATCAAATTACTAAGTGGATTCATCTTCCTAGAAAGATTTATAAAGTATCTTTTCCCCTTAACAATTAACAACTGTGATCAAAAATCCCTATCTGAAAAATAAATCAGCTTTACTTAGTAACAATTTATATTCTGCACTATAAAATGAATGTTTCGAATTATTTTTGAACATTTCTATATACTTGGGCAATCATACTTAAAAAATAACATTAACTCAGTAATGCCTAGCTGAGCCGTTCCTGAGCTACGTTCAAAAACAATTTTTTTCTCAAGTTACTTTCTTGATCTATCTACATTGGTTCCCGCTCGTCCTTAAGGGGTTAAAAAACAAGTCCACGATTTCGGTCAGTATCATACTGAAAAGGTGAATGAATTTCTCTAAACATGCTGTCGAAGGAGTCTTCATAATTGGCAAATAAATGGTGAGTTTTGATTTGTTTTTCTCGGGCCATTTTCAAGACATAACGTAAAATCACGAGGGCGATTGCAGGTCAACACCATCAGTGGTTGAGATTTCTAGAACTACTTCCATATTAGTAAAGGGTGTTTTTTTAGAAATGTGGTTTTCAATCTGGCAATACTTTTTTCGGAGTTGGTCTTTTTGACAGCTGTTACTTGATTTATGCTCAGTTTGGATTGCCATTTCATAATGAATAGACTTATTCCTAAACAACGTTTGCAAATCGTGAAAATTTATTACCAAAATAATGCGACGCATCGCACGCTGCGTCCAATATTCGGTCGACATAATCGCCCAGCAGAGTTGGTAGTTCGAGCAACCATGGACCGGTTTCGCACCACGTTTACTATAGTGAATAATGCGCATCCGCAGAGACGCCGTACAGTGCGCACCGAAGACGCTATTGCTGCTGTGGAGCAGAGTATCGAAGAAGACCCGAATGAGTCCATTCGCTATCGCGCGCAACAATTGGAGCTGTGCCCATCCACTTCAAGGAAGATTTTGCTGAAGGATCTTGGTTTGCGGGCTTACTAAATCCAACTTGTGTAAGAATTGAAGCCAAACGACCATTAAGCGCATCGCGCGTTCGGTGAATGGGCCCAAAAAAATTTTATTCAGCGATGAAGCTCACTTTTGGTTGAATGGTTACGTTAATAAACGAAATTGTTCAGACGCCGTTACATCCTCAAAAAGTCACTGTTTGGTGTGCTCTATGGGCAGAGGGAATCATTGGTCCATATTTCTCCAAAGATGAAGGCGGCCATAATGTTACAATCAATTGGGAACGCTATAGAGCCATGATTAATGACTTTTTCGTACCTGAATTGGAGGATGTTGATGTGGACGGCCTTTGGTTCCAACAAGACGGCGCTACATGCCCAATAGCCAACGAAACAATTAATTTATTGAAGGAAACTTTTTGTAAGCGCAGTATCTCGCGTCGTGGGCTTGTGGCGTGGCCTCCAAGATCGTGCGATTTAACACCGCTGGACTATTTTTTGTGGGGTTATGTGAAGTCGCTTATCTACGCAGATAAGCCCGAGACGATTGACGCCTTGGAAGAGAATATTCGGCGCGTTATTACTGACATACGGCCCCAATTACTGCAAAAAGTGGTCTAAAATTGGGCCTCTCGGCTGGAATTTATTCGAGCCAGCCGCGGCGACCAGTTGCCCGAAATCATTTTTAAAACATAATGGCAAATCCTTATCTTTATAATAAAGCTAAATTCTTGGCCATAAGCGTTTTATTTCTTCTTGAAAACCACACTCCTAAAAAAATACCCTTTACTATTTTTACCGTCATCACTATAAAATAGCTGCGTATTCACGTAGACACGTATTCTTTTCATATCGTCATAATGCCCTCAATATCTATCACCAGATTTTCGTCTTCGACCTAGCAGGAAAAGCCCCAATCTTCAAGGCATTAGTCAGGCGTTTAATTTTTTAACTTCAATACCAAACCCCTTGTTATTTCCGAAACCCAGTAGTTTCGGAAATAATAACGACTTTTAAAGCTCTTACAGATGTATTAATTTTGGCGCATATTCTATAACGGCCCTCGTGAGCGCTTCACAGTAGTCGATATGCTATGTTATATAGTTATGGAAATTTTCAGAGAACTGATTTTGTTTAATCGATCTTACTAGCCACTTTGAGCTAGGGAAACGGAAAAGAAAGTCTTCAGGGAATCATGGTTCATCCATTTTATGCCCGTTAACTTTACGGATTTTTAAGAAATCCTAACATTTTTAAAATTTTTTTAATTTTAATCTTAATTTAGAATACGATAAGTTGGACCTGAGTAAACCCAAAATGACCACAAATTTTAATAATAATCGACTTCACACTTTTTGCTATATTATGTGCGATTTTTTCTTTGCTGAAACTTCTGCTGGAAATTAGTAGAATATGGTAATTTTCCTCTTTAAATAAATTCCAATGCCAATAGCAAAAGTTCATAAATTCAACTACAACACAAAAATCCAAATACCTAAATTTACTTAATTAATCAATGCCAATGCGGCTTTCCTGCGTTAATATATGCATGCATTTTTAATTTCAGCGGGGTATCTATTTAATATTCAATATTTTAACCAATTACACTTACACACACTTTTTTATTGTTGTTTTATAACACTTCCATCAAAAAGTCACACCTACGGGTAAACTCCTGGTTTGCCCTTAACATTGACCGTTTAAGATTTTTATAACAAAAACAAAATGTGAGCAATTCAGAAAAAAAGACAATATCGACAATATTGACAATAGCGGCCATACATAAACATAAAACAATAATAAAAAAAAACAGGTGAATGCAACAACAACAACAACTATAATAATAATAACAACAAACAACTGTAACCAAGCCAATCCATAAATCAATCAAAGTTAACAAGTTGAAAAGATTTGATCGCACTCCAAACTTCAACTTCAAAGTTTCGGTCACACATAAAATTCGCAGACATTTGTGGCAGCAAGCGGTTGCTTTAGTTACTCGAGTATAAGTTTGTATGTATGTATGTTGAAATTACAACAACAAAAACAACAACTAAAGCGTCTTAAATTGTTTTTGTAAAATCATTTTGCTTTTTTGGTGATTTTTTTTACGCTTGTAACGCAAATTAATTTTGGCATGTGCCTTGACAAATAGTTACAAATGAAAAAGATGATAACTTTTTACAAACGAACATGATTTTAGTTTTCAAAATTTTTAATTAAGTCTTATAAAATATATTAAATTCTATTTGCAGAAATTTAACTCATGTGAATTCACATTTGATATTTGTAAATGCTATGAGTATATTTTGAAGGTGTCCGAAATTTGTAATTGCGAAAATTGTAAATAACCAAAACCAGAATTGGCAAAAATAGGCTGATTTATTTAAGATGACTTTTGATTTTTGGTTGATATTACAAAATAATCAATATATTCAGTATTTCTTGTTTTGCACCCTATTCAAAATAAAAAGAAATTAAATCTTTAATGAACACTGAAACATGGAAAGTTTTATGAGTATCGCTGTATTCAATATGCTCCCAAAAAAAATCACTCAAGTTCCAAATTTTTGTTGCTCTAGCGTCTCGTGTTAAATCTCAAGCTCTTTAATCATCACCATCCTCAACATCTTCATTTCATTAAGAGTAATAGAGTATATCCTTGTTGCCAAGTAAATAGGGAGCCGCCATCAATCACAAACTAATGACTAATTTTTATTAGTCATGTATCGCTAACTAATGACTACTAATTTTAGTTGTAACCATGACTGGAATGATGATTATGACTCGAATTTTTTTTTTTCAATTTGAAGTACCAAGTTTATGGTAATGGTTAAACATTAATCGAATTTTATCAAAATATTACTTCCGCATATTCGTGGTTTTGGCATATACCTGCCGATATTTAAAACTACTTAATAACGATAATTATTAGAGACTATGAAACTGACTATGGAAATGGATTGGTCACACACTGCGTAAAGATCAAAATAAAATTTGCCGACAAGCTCTAAACTGGAATCCGCAAGGCTCTAGATAGCGGGGACGCCCAAAGATCACGTGGAAACGCAGTCTACTGAAGGGCATAGAGAAAACAGGGAAAATATTAAGTGAAGTCAAGGCACTAGCTAACAACCGAATACGCTGGAGATGCTTTGTAGAGGCCCTAGGTGTTAAACGGAACTGATGATGAAACTAAAATCTAGTTGTTTATATTCCATAGTTTGACTTATTTCATTCATAGTGCAAGGTTTGTTAGCCCTTTATACATTGTTGCGACTTAGTCACTTTGTCACTTTGACAAAAAATTACGTTTCATCTAAGCCCATTAACAAACCTTGATAACTATTAAATTTTTCATAACATTATCAATATGACTAAAACTAATGATTGAATGACTAACAACTAATGGATTTATTAGTGATTATGACTAACTATTTAATCATGACTAAATTTAGCCACAATTCGTTAGTCATGATATTAGCATTAATCATTTTCAAAAAGTGATAGATTAATCTCTTGTGGTTAATTTATCCCAGATTTCGAGTAAACATATGTGTTCATCAGAAATATAGACGACGAAGATTTTGTCAATATAAGTTTTTGATAGTACGCGGCTGAAGCTTTTCTTATTTTCACGATTTACTTCTCGATTTCGTCTGCAAGTACAGAATATGCGGAAAGCGTGCTTGCTCTCATTTTCCACTCAAATGACGCTTCTTTCATTAAAATGCCGCCTCCGTAATTGTTGCCGCAGTAACCATTCATATCGCTTCTGAAGTCATGCAATTTCACCATTCCTCATTAAACTTTTCTCTGTGACTTCCTAATGTGGGTTCATGTATAAAGTTTCAAATTTTGATCAAAAACAATCTAAAAAAATTTGAGAAAATGTTATTTATGTATTATCTTTTTCAATGGTATCAAATCTTGGCTAAAAATAATCTAAAAACATTAGAAAAATTTGTATTCATTATCTTTTTCAATGCATGCTCACATGTATTTACATATGTGCATAGATGAACTCGAAAATACTATTCATAAAGCATGAAGCTACTAATGCATGCTGTAGGGTATTCAAATAAAAAGTCAACAGTGGCAAATGAAAAAGATAATTAACTCGTTTCAAGCTGGCAACCAACGTAGTTTTTCCATTAACTATTCACCGTAAATCAAAGATTTTACGTTTTTATTGAATTTTTGTCAACATATTACATCCATATAATAATAAAACTCTACATTTTATTGTTTTATGCAATTAAAAGGTTATATCTTTTATGTTTTTTTTTAGTAATTGTCAGAAATGAAAAACACTTACAAAAAAGATAGAGTCAAAATCACAAGAACAGTTAATTAATATTGAATCATTCGGCATTGAGTATTTCTTCAAATACTCAAAGGAGGATTTAAACTCTCATCACGTGATTGTAAAAAGCCAAACTAAGTAACTATTGCCATTTGTTAAGCGCATTCGAGTAGCTACACTTTGCTCGCTTAATGAACCTTATTTTCTAAGTTGTACGGAAATAAATCAAAAAACAAGCAAGCTGATGTTTATATATATATATATTTAGCTGTAGCTGAGTTTATCGAGTTTTTGAAGTTATGATGAAAAATAATAAATCATTTTGTATTGGCAATGCCTGCTGCTAGCAGCTCTTTCCTTTTTTATTACACGCCAATTTTTTTCAGTGTGTATCATCAACAGAGATTGTGAAAGCATATGGATTGCATACTGCAGTTTTTTTCATTTCTGTAGACCGTGGTTATACTTAGTAACAAACTTGCCTGGGTATAATTGTTGCAGAATAGATTTTTTCAATACATTTCTGATAGTCGCAAAGTTGTTTCACATTCCGAATCAACTCGTCATGCTAAGGAACTCTTTGTGGATTTAGAATTTCCAAAAGTTATTAGCTTTAATCAAGGAAACAGTGATTCCTTGTTGTTTGTTTAATAAAAAAGTTGGAAACTCACGACTTTGTAAGAGTTAGAAACGTGTTACCAATATCAGTATTGCTTTGGATGACATACTTAAAATTTTACAAGACATTCAAACATTTTATACGTACGAACGACCATTGACAATTCGTTTGCTCAAGGGCTCACTCTGCCAGAACTTTCGACAACGTTATGCGATATTAAATAGGCAATTAAAATTTTTCAAAGTACATTTAAGTATTGAGAAGCTTAACCGCTTCACGTTTGAATATCCAAAACAATATTTTAACTGTAATCCTAAAAAATACAAAATTAATTTTTTAAACTAAAATGCATTTAACCATATTAAGGTTATGTTTTGTGCTGATTTGCTGCATATTTTTTAAATTTTATGTGCTGAAAATTACGATCTCTGGTCACCCATCATATACAAATTCATTCAAATGTACACTCAGCATAAAAATAATTATTTATATGATTGACATACAACATTCAGTTGAAGCGTGGCTAATCCATTCTGAATGTATTATCTCAATAATAATAGTGATTATATACTGGTTTAGCATTTTTTAATTTATTTACTAATTAAAACATAAATAAATTTGCGTATATTTTTTGCCAAAAATGACTATAAAGTGAAGTAAATTTTTAATGATTGGATTGGAATTTCGCAGTAATAAATGCAACAAATGCGGTCAGAATCAGAATTTATTGCAATATTTTTCAACATACAGTGATCTCATGTTATAGCTATGCTTTATTGTTTTCAGTTATTTCTTATATTTCTACAAATTGAAAGTAACCATGCAAATTATGGTTCAACTTACCGAATGGTTTAGCTTGGCGAACCAATTTAACATCTTTAATCTCATAGAACTCAGGATTGAACGGTGTGACGTACGATCAAGTCATTAACAGCTACTAAATGTTGGAATTTTTGGCCTAAGCCAGTGCGCATTTCAAATAGAAGAAAATACAATATACATATTATTTGGAACTTAACTACAATTCCAGACTACTAGACATATTAGGGCGATTATAAGAATTTTTAATATCGACTAATATCGACTAATATTAAAAATTCTTATAACCATAGTAAACTAAATACTTGGCCAGCATGATTAAGTACAGTAGCAGAATTAAGGCGTGGCCATATTACTGGAAACTTCTAGTGAGCCCAAGAAAAATTTGGGGGCACAACCCAAAACTGAAAACTCGCAATCTTGTATGTTGGTATTTACGCCATTCCCTGAAATGCAGGTTTTGAGAGTGTAAATTAGCGGTTCAACAAAAGTGTTGAAAATTAAAAATTAACCTCGCTCGAATGAAAAAAGCTGATATACACAATGCTAACTTGCGAGGTTTACGTAGAACACGAAACATTTGTGCAATTTTATGAGGACCACTGATGTCAAAATAACGACAATGTATTGAGAATAATAATTCTTGGTTACATTTTTGAAATTCATCTTTATAGTCTCTAAAAACATTCTTATAAATTTATAAAATTTAGAGGAAAACCTTCATAAAGTGGAGTTACAGGAGTATTTATCTTTTGGAGAGGACTTTTCAGCCTTTGAGAAGGACGGACGACATTTTCTGTCAAAGAAGGAGTGCCCTCCTGAAAGGAGAACGGTTGAGAAGCCCATTCGAATCATAGTCCACGGTCTTGCCATTAGCTCTTCCTAAAATTTTCAGATTTTTTCAAAAGCACAAAGATTTAACTATCTTTTGTAATGCTGATAAAGCAAATATGACAATATGAAAAAAACTTAAAAATATCTATGGTCAAAAACAGTAATCGCTTTAGTCAATTTTAAAAAGAGCTGAAGTATAAATGCTAACCTGCTTTTCTTGTTGCACTGTACATGTCCGTAAAACCTCCAAAAGGTTTAAAAAAAAAATTCAATCGCTTACAGTGTTTACTCGAAATAAGGATTTCAGGCTTTCGTTCAAGAAATCAAAAGTTTCAAATGTGTTTTTGAATTATTTTTTAACTAAGCGTAATCGTAAGTTCTATCATCATCATCATCATTATCACGATATGATTAATTTGTAATCAGGCTCTTCTTGTTTTTCCAAATAGTGCGTATAAAAATTCAAACAACCAAATATTTTTAAAATTGTTTCTGTTCTTGTAATAACAAAAACAAAATGTTCTTTATTAATATGGAATATGGAAAAAATATCACTATTTCATGACAATGAATTACTTCACAGGAATTTAAATTTCGTTTTAGTGACAAAAATTATGTAATATTATATAAACACAACAATAATGGATATCTCTGAATTAGCTAGAACGGCCGCATTGACAAGCGTTTATTTAATCTTGCGATAAGGTTGTTGCAAATATTGATTGCTATTGCGTTGTTGCTGCCGACCATATTGTTGTTGCTCTTCTTGCTGTGGATGTGTCCGAATATACTCCAATGCCTTGAGGATAGCTTCAGGAATTGGTGGTGGTGTTGGCAAATGAGCACCTTGCGGCTGGAAACCATTTTCATCAGCAGTATATGTCAGTTGGATCAATTGTCCCTCAGGTGAGTAATATTGTGACGAGCCAGTTGCATAGTAACCGCCTACTCCACTCTCTTGTGCTGCAATGCCATTCGATGTCTCAAATTTATAATTATAACTGCCATCCTCTTTGATCTCATTAGTCAAGGAGTTTATCTCAGCACGTGCATCATTCTGATCGCTGATGACGTTAGCGATGCAGACAAATAATACGGTGGCGGTGATGGTGAGTACGTGCTGGAAAGGTGCAATTATTTATTTTCAAATTAAAATGTAACTTTTCAAATAAGTAGTTTTTCACAAATAAAATGGATTCTTTAAATTTTCAATTCCTTTTTCTTTATTTTAATATTCTATTCACAATCACAGTAAATTTAAAAATAAAAAACAACATACCATTTTGAAGATTTTCACTTATTTTAAATGTTACTGTTATTTATGTGTATTTAGTTGTTGTTACTTAAAAGTCTAAAATGTATCTAAGTCATCAACAGCAAACACATTTGCATTTATATGCGAAGAACTTAATGCAGACAAAGTTCATACGTTGTACATATCTTCCAAAGATGCTGACGCTGATGATTATGATGATCATCATGACGATGATGATGGCGATGGCGATGACGACGAAGAAGATGAGATCGTTTAAAAACTGGAATTTTCTGTAAGTAAAAAATTATTATGATTACAAAATTCAAATAATGTCAGTTCGAAATACTCGTAGGTATATTTGTTTATTTCTTGAGGGAAGTACATATTAAAATTTGTTGCAGACAGCCAAACAAAAAAAAATATAAAAATTTCACACTCAAATCAATATTGAGTGCAACTTTAACTACTACTTAGTTCAAGTTATTAATTAAAATTATTTGCAAAAAATGTATTTCAGAGTTTTTTTTCCTTGCTTTTAACTTTTATGTTTCTCAACTTCATTATTACTATACGTTGGTAATCATCATGATCATCGGAATGTATCATACCATCATATATTTTTGGTTGTTCATCTTTAATTTTTGCCTTCAATTTGTATTTCGAGTAATTTTATGATTATGCATATATCCATCAATTATCCGCATGCTGTGTTTTTCTTTCATTCATTCATTTACTCATTAATTAAATATGTACTTACTATACACTATAAAAACAATGCCAAAAACAAAAATGTGAGCGCGCATTCCTAATTATTTCAAAAAAAAAAATATGTATTTCGATACCTACATGTAAAATTGATTCGATATTTCCACTTAACACCAATAGTAGGAATTATTTCAAATACACTATAAAGTTAGGTATGTCATTGCAGATGACTGCATTTGATCACACATAAATACAGAATGAAGCAATTAAAGTGCCTGAATGTCAATTAAAAATACCACAAATTTATCGTTTTACAATACATTGTATATAGGCTGCCATTCTCATTGAAGTGCTTTCTTCAGAGCATCTGCACTTACGGAATTTTAAGTGAAGACCTTCGAGCCAAAAATGACCCAAATTTAAAACTCTAGAAGATTGGTATGTAAATATAGCGCAGAACACAGTTTTTTTTATTTTTTTTTGATTCGATCGTGCTTTCTGAGATGATGCTTGTTGGTATGTAAACGGTCTGCCAGTTATATGTTCACTAACTCTAATGCTTCTTTCAAGACAAACTTCTGATACACAATGGCGTTACTTTAAATTGGCTAGGTTCTAAATTATCAAGGACGATTGATCATGAGCAGTAACTGCAGCGAAGAAATTATGTAGCGCGGACTCACGAGAGAGAATTCCGTTGACATTCGGAATTTAAAATTTAGGTGGACACACGACAAAAAAGGAATTTCAAATTCATTTTTGACAGATTATAAAGGCACATAGAGTCCGTTGTGTACGTGAGAGCAAATTATACAACTGACAACTACTATAAAATATATGAAATCGTATATAGTGTGCCCATACACAACGTATACGTTGAAGTAATGTAAAAAGTTGGGCAACTCTCAACTTTGCCGTACGTTAAAAGAGAGTTGAGAGCTTTGCAGCTATCAGCTGCAGTGATGGGACTAAAAATTTTTTGATGATGCTAGATTTGGATGCAAAATTGTGCTAGATTGTGGAAAAATGTGCTAAGTTTTAAATTAAGCAAAATATTACAATTTTATTATATAATTTTATTCAATAAATCAGAATATAGTAATATTAGTAATAGTAATTCAGTCTATTAATAATAATAAAGTAAATAAAACACATTAATTCATTCATTTGAATACGTTTAATAATTTAAACTCAATATAAGCCAATAACATGGCTCAAAGTTTATAATAGCGTTTCTTAAAAAAAAAGAATAAACATGACATTAAAGAATGCGAATATTTTGTTTTATTTCAAAGAGATATTTATGTTACAGTTATGCTAAGAAATTAATGTAAATTCTTCATCTACAAACCTGTAGTTTTGCAAATGTTTAAGGAGTTACTAATAATAGCTGCGTTTTATTCGCCAGCTAGTTTAACATATGCGAATAAAACGACCAAGTCCTTAAGTCTCTTCAGCCCACTTATGGCAGTTCACAATAGAATTTGATGTAGTTAAACAACTTGTTATGTATACATAGCAGCTATAATAATACGTGGTATCTCTGCGGCTTTGTTGCTGTTTTCTCATACAATTATCGCTGCTAGTTATACATAAAAAGAAGCAAGTAGTGAATAAAACGCAGCTAATGACAAAAATTATCCTACTTTAACATAACAAAATAGGCATTCACAATAGTTTTGCAATTGCAAGATTGCAAATTGACGCAATGTAAATAAAAATTAAAAATAAGATTAAAAAAAGAGAATGTGTTAAATTTGGAAAAGTGTTGGAAATCAAAGTTTTTTGAAAAATGTGTTAGATCTAGCACAATTGTGCAAAAGTCCCATCACTGATCAGCTGATTTATTTTGTGTATGATGTGTATGAATGTTTGTCCGTTGGCAACGTATGCTTTGTGTCACCTCTCTCCTTCGCTTACTTCGTGTCAGTTGTATACTTCGCTCTCACGTACACAACGGACTCTATGTGCCAGAGCCTTAAGTTTGGAGAAGAAGAATTTTTGCGTTTGTTTCTATAAATAAAAATAAATAAAAATGTTGCTTTTCAATTGGATTTGGACACCAAGAATTTAAATAGGCAATTATGGATAATTGGAAGAATGGGAATTAGTTACTCTCCGACTCTATTATTTTATTTTATCACTTAATAAATATTATGTTATGAAAGCAAAATGCAAAATGACTAAAAAATGTAATAGATCTTTTATTTTCCTTGTTTTTACAACCTTATGTTAGAGGGTTGCTAGTTACTTGCGACATATCGTTGAAAACTTTCTGAAATTCAGAATTTCATTTGACAGTTTTTGTATGGCGGAAGTCCGCATTTCAACGGAATGCTAAATTTATCTGAAATTCTATCTCGTGTGTCCCCACTATTAGGGATAAACGATCAGAGTCATTCAATTTTATGGAAAATTATTGAAGTCGATTTTTGGATAGAAGCAAAGAAAAACAATCATAGTCCAAGTGAATCCTAATGTGAATAGATATTTTCTCAATAAGACGGTCATAATTTAGATCGACATCCATAATCCAAATTGGTTTTCAGATTGTTATTATGGTATATATCGGAGAATTTTCGGAAGAATTTTTATCAAAGCCTTATTGCCGATCAGACGTACTTATATATGTACTGTCACTCACGTTCCATAATACAATATTTCCCAATCTCATATTTCACTTCGTCCCAACAATATTTATGTTTAACACTAGCATGATTTTTGCCCAACAATACTCCACCCTAGGATGTTCCCTTTTTCACGAACTTAATTATTTTTATACCACCCACGTCTGCCCTAACGCAACGGCTATAGTTTGAGCTGATCCAGCGACTATATATAGATACTGTGTTATACAGTTGATCAGCTTCTGCTTGATCTTGGATTCGGGAACCTATTCAAAATGGATTAAACTTTTCATGGTTTTATTGGTGCAATAAAAAAAATACATTTTTTATGCACCCACAGTATTTTGAATTTAATTTTAGTCGCAACTAATTTTGATTAATTATCTTTCTGGCAATGTTTTAGTTAAAAATTATTACGGTAATTTGCTATTGATATACAACTGCAGGCTGCATACGATTTGTTTCACATTGTTACTACCAACGCATTTGAGTTGAGGTGCATAAACGTTTTCGAACCGTTTATGAAAACGTAAGTCTGTTATGTGAGCACATACCATTTGCAGAAATTTAAATATATGTATAGTAAATGATCGCAAATTAAATTTAATTATGTCCTCTACACTCAAAGCGTCAGTCATCTATGTAGCTCAAAAACAACCCCAGAATAGACATTTGATGTGTGCAGTCGGTAAAACTTCAAAATATCGATGTACCTAAGCGATGGCCTCCTCATTTGGCAGAAACATTTTGGTTCTAAGACTAAGTCATGCAGTTTGGCTGATTTTCTGAACTCCCTTAAAAATTTGAGACATATTAACTACGAGCCGTTTTTGTTTGATATTTTATTTTGAAAAAAATTTGATCAAAATTTACACCAATACTTTTTAGAAAAAAAATCAATGGGCAAAATCATTTAAGACTCATTTCCATATGGGCAGTGCTGGATTAAACTCTTCTGATATCCCAAGGGGGTCATATCCTTCTTCTACAGAATCCTTTAATAGCATACCTTGGTCTAAAGTATATTCAGCATTTTTTTTTTTCAACTTTATGATAATGTTCTCATGAGGTGGAGGCCAGAAAATCATCTACTTTCAATGAAGAACTTGCCGAATCAAATCGATTAACAACTGCGTGATGGATCAAGAGATAGCAAATTGAAAAACTTCGTCTTGGGGATTTAAGCCTTCAAAAATTACGAAAATCCAATATTCCATCGATCGTATGAACATCATAATTTGTATACTTACATACGATGAAACGAATATTTTTAACTATATGTAACAACAACTTTAATGATACCTATGTAAATAAGCTTTAAGCTGTCTGTATATAAATATATTGCAAGTATTTACACAAATACTTATGTATTTATGAGTATGTTATTCATCTTCAAATGAGGCCAATTTGTATATGTTTCCTTTCAGCATAAAATCGGATTATAAATGTATGTGCTTACTGTTAAATAATTTAAATACATACTTATTTGCCTATGTGCTCGGTATCTATATCGCTGTGAATGTAAATTAATTTCATGCATTTGTGATTATTTCATTAATTTTTTTGCATCGCACCTTTTTACCGATGATAATTAAATACGCTAATTTAAATTTCATAATTTTCATAAAATTTTCAATTTAAATCTCGCGTGTCTTTCCGCTTCACATTCACGTTTATGTTTTTCTTTATTTCCCCTCCCACCCAGCGTCTTGTTTTATGAGTTTATTGCTCCTAGTGATTCTGACATTTTTAGGTGTGATAAATTGTTATGATGCGTAGTTACAGGTATCTACACGTTTGATATTTGATACATATAGGTTTATGGTATGTAGAAGGTGCGCTGGTATTTATATTTATGTAGATGTAGTAGAAACCTAACAAACTATTAACTATGATTAATGTAGTTATGAGCAAACACAACTCAAATCTTCTTTACTCAAATCCCAAAAATATTGCAATGAGAAATATTAATTTTTGACAGAATCAACTGTAATTTTCAATCAAGTTTTAAGTGTTTAGAATATACTTACGCATATGGTTGGGTTTGATCGCGCTGACTCACTGATCAACGCATATTTCTAGCCTTTGAAGTTAAAAATATGAAATTGGTAAGAGCATCATTAGAAGAAAATCCAACACTAAGGGGAGAAGAAATCTTAAAAACTATAAGTAGTAACTGAGCTCATCTCCTCATCCACGCAGGGTAGTTAATTTGAATTAAGAGAGAAAAAAATATTTTACTACTTACATAAGTAACAAGTTTTTGTTTAGCATTTTAGCTGTTCTAGGAGAAGGTTTCAGCACCCTTAGACATCATCCCTCAGAGCAAATGGTAGATCTTGATAATAATGCCAAGCATTGCCAAAAAACGAAATTTTGATTAAATTTATGTTAAAAAATTAGTTTAGATGTTATTTTTTTAGGAGGTGAATCCCTTTTTGTATATAAAATTTTGTATATTCATTTTGGCAACTTAAAAAAAAGTATTTTGTAATTTAATACACAGCACAACAACATTTTTCCGCTACAATGAATTGATAGTTTTTTTTAAATAGAACACTGTCCCCATCCATTCCTTCGAAGACACATATAAATTGCCAGGTCCCAATTTTTTTTATGGGCGATTCAAGATCACGGTTGGAGTCTGATAGGAATCGATGCTCTATTTTTTTATTTCAAGTCGTATAGCTTTGGCGTCTACAGCAAAATTATTCGTTATGAACAGCTCGACGTGTTTTTACACAAACCTGCCACTTCCTCTATGTACGCCTCTTTTTGGGGGGTTTTGGTACTCAGAAATAACAATTTTGTATCGAATGCTGTCCCGTATGATAAAGAATTATAATAAAAATATTTTTTTTCTATTTTTAAGAACCTATTTTGAAGGTCGTTACTTTTTTGAGGATCATTTTTGCGCAAGACTGTAGGTTATTATTCCAAGCTATTTACGCCATATGCAAAATTTTCAGAAAATTTTGTACCAACATCTCCAAAAACAGGCTGGTGTAAGGGCAAAAAAAAATCAAGCTTTTCGTAACGAACAAATGTGCTCCAGACGTCAAAGTTGTATGATGTTAAATAAAAAGAATATCCATCAATTCCCATCAGCCCCCAATCTTGACATTGAACCGCCTATAAAAAAAAATTATGGCAATGTCCTCTTTCAAAAAATCATTAATTTATCATATCGGAAATCCAAAAATTTGTTAATCTGTGTTATTCTCATTTTCTAGTATTAATTTTTGTGTGGTATTTTTTTTTTTTTTTTTTTTTTGACTTGAAGTATTATAATTGCCCAAACTGTACGTGTTGGCTATGAAAGCCAAGAAAGTAACTGTTTTCTCATAATAACGAAAGAAAAAGTTTAATACCTACATACAAAAAATAGAGCTAATACATATAAAGACTCAATAAGCCCCAAAAATGAGTAACATTTATATGGCAGCTATGATAATAAAATATCAGAACCAATTAAAATTTAGTTATATCAAAACACTTATTTTGTTTTGCTACTAAAAAGAATCATTCAAGTTGAATGTATATAAGCTTCCCAGTTCTTCAGTAGCAGTAATAGTAAAATCTTTTAAAAAACTAGAAAGAAAATAATCAAACTCGAGATAAAAAAGTAAAACGTTCTTTTTAAAAAAAAAAATGGTTGCTAAAAGGCGAAGATTTCATTTCTTTAAATATTCTTTTCTGGTAATAAAAAGTTATGAATTTATGCAAAAAAAAAAAAAAATCGACAAAATTTTTCAATGAATAAATTAAGCAAAAACTTATTAGCGCGTTGCCTGGTGAAAAATGAAAAGAAGAGTGTAAAGTAGAAGGAAAGAAGTAAACGACCTTGCGACAGTCAGATACTATTTTTGTTCATATTAATTCTGTATATTTTACATGGACACACACACATTTACAAAAAAAAAAAAAGCAAACAAGTTTTCACGATACCGACAGGTGAAGTTTAACCACATTCATTTCCATTGAATACGTTCCGTTTTCTTTTTTTTTCGTTTGAGCTACAGCTACTTCTTTCTACATTATTCCATGTGCCTCAATGCATCCATTGGAGTACATACATGAGCGTACTTGAGCTTTTATTCCTTACCATTACTCGCACGACGAGCGGCGCTATCTCCATTAAAACAACGATTCATCTTCTGTTCGTTCCTGTTTTTTTGCGCATACAAGAAAAAAAAACTTCTTGAATTTACAACATCAACTACTGGCTACTTATAAGCTGCAAGTACATACATACAAATGTATGTATGCCATGCGTACCTCTTTCGATTTTTTCTTCTTTTGTCTTATGTTTTTATTTTCTGCCTTCTGCTCTTCTGGCAAACTGACCTAAATTCGAGAATGAACTGCATTAAATTTGAATTGAACACAGAGGTGCTGCTGTGACGGATGGTAGTGAAGGAAGCAGGGGAGTCGAAAACGGCATAACATCGTATTCATACGCAAGGTTATTCAACGTATCTTGTTATAGTTCATCGCTACAGTTTTTGGTTTTGCCCATTCGTTCGATCACTCATTCACTTTTAATCATTTGCCCCAATACACTACGCTCAGCTGCGTTTGTCTGTCCATTAATCCCATTAATTTATGGAAATTTATGTAATATTTTTTCTTTACTTTGATGCCACAATCATGAATGATATTCAAATTTGAATTAGTTACTATATAAAATTGAATGAAACATGTCTGTCCATTATGCGTTTACAGAATCCGATCTTAACCACGTATCCGTTGGTCTTTGGAAACCGTCACCAGCCAAATATGAAAAGTTTTGGGCAATTGGATGTGGCATCTTCAAAACAATTCCAGTACTTTTTTGGGAATACATATCTGCGGAACCATTTACAGTGTGGTACTAAGATTTGGTACAGGAACGGTGATTGGCATTGCCATGGAAAAATGCAGATGCGATTGAAAAGGGAGACACGGCACATATGAGAGTTGGGACACTTGAATTTTTATTAGGAAATATCTCAGGCACAATTTTTAGTACGGTACTAAGACTTAGTATGGAAGTATTACTTATTTGTCATTCGTTGAAAAAATATGAGTAACCTTGAATTGTTAAAACGACGTAACTGGGGAACCGTAGTAAAATGTGCGTAGACCTAAGTGGTCATGGCAACTCCTATACAAACGAAATGCTTAAAACGGCATAGTTGTAGAATCACAGCTGGGAAAACAATTGCACTCCCATGCATAAAAAAAGAATACTTGAAACTGTATATGTGGGAGCCATGACAAGAACGATTGCAAAGGTTTGTATGTTAAGATGGGATGTTGACAGAATTATGTAAGAAAAATGTGGACCCTATTAGACATGTGGGGATAGAACTACCCATTTAACTCTCTGAAGCACACAATTTCAAAAAAATATAAAAACTCTAGTTGCAAAGAATTTTTATAGCTCATAGCATTACTAACTGAGTGAAAAACTAAAATATTTAACTGTATGAGGAACTTCAGCTTTTTGAGGTGGGTTAAAATATATCCCACTATGCATACAAAGATAAGCAAAACCCTAAAGAGTTAAACGATATTAACTTTAGATTGGAGGTTGCCATGCTCATATGGTCATTTCTTTTGCAAACGGTTTTTTGTTATAATTTTCGTATTACCAAAACAACCAATCAATTCCATCACTTCAGTGTCTACTCTATTTGCGTCAATTTGCTAATTTCTTGTAAATCGATCATCACTTTTTCTTATTGTTGTTGCCAGTTTGTCTGGTACACATCTACTTACATACAAGCATACTTATATTTATTTACATACCCAGTGGGCAAAATCTTTGTAAACGATATCGTTAACGAGAGTTTGGCGAAACTTTTGCGGACAAAACTATCGCGACCGAATCCGAAAACAATACGAAAACGATCATATGCCGCTCAGTTTGTGACAGCAAAAGTTTTGTTTACCACACTCTCAAAAGATATCATTAGCCAGCCTTTTACAAACCAGAGAAAACGGTTGTTGCCTCCTTTTCTTATTAATTCTTCATTGTCATATTCAAGCTCCCAAACGAGCACGTTTACGAACATTAAGCAAATAATCTTGCGATGCTCGTTTATTTGGTGTTGTTTCGTGTGCCAAAGAAACAGTTTGTTGTCTATCATGCCTATTATTTATCATATCTATTTATTTGTTTATTATTATATTTATATTATTATAGTTTGCGAGCACGCTTGCGAACACTTTGCGAATGTTCATGTAAAGACTACAAAACGCTCGTTTCTGAGCCCGTTCTCTCAACATTCGCTGTTTGTTTGGTCCACTGGGTATATCCACAGGCAGACATTCATACACTCATTTCACATTGAGCATCTTCTCTTTGTTTTTTTTCTTTTTACCGGCTTTTTATTGCTTTTGTTGTTGTTAATGTTGTTGCTGTAGTGGAGTTGGTTTTTGTTGTTGTAAGTATTTTAATTTCGCTTTCAAACAAACCAATTATAATAATAATAATGATGATAAAAAACTACAGAAAAGCTTATCATTTTGTTCAAATTTATCATTTCTTCGTTTTACATTTTATATATATGTACCTAGTTATTTGATATGATTTTAACAAATTATTTGGATGAGTTCACCTATATTCGGTATTTCCCGCATCAAGTAAATAACAAATATTGAAAATATAGGTATTTTTCTTTCAAGTTTTTATTCCAAATGAATATTTTCTTCCGATAACCATAGGTTCTTGGGTATGCTCAGGTGTAAATTTTTACAAATCTTATATTATATTATACATATAAGAATTTTGTACTGCCGGCAGTGGCGGTTCTAGGATTTGGGTTTGGGAAGGAGGCTGATTTTACTAAATTAAGAGATAAATATCAGACTCACTATCGACCAAAACCCAGACCTAGACCAAAAACTGGTACAAAAATTTTATCAAATACAGGTTAAAAATTAAAAGATAACTGGAACAAAACTGAGACCAAAATTCAAACTAAAATCGAATAGAAATTTAGGCGAAAATTCCCGACCAAATTTCAAACTAAAATTCAAATACTTTTTTTAGATCGAAGTTCAAACCAAGAAAAGAACCAAATTCAGATAAAAAATCTGGGTCAAAATGAGACCAAATTCAGATCAAAATATTGATTATGACTTTCCTGATGGATTTATATTATTAAATAATATATTTTGAAATAAATAAATAACAATTTGAAGGGAATTTTAATTTCTTTTGAGAAAAAATTCGATGAAAAAATTTGGTACTTCTCCATTTTTTGGGTCATTTTAGGTCGAAACAAAAACCCGAAAAAAATTAAATTAAAATAACAATAGATTTGGATAGTACTTTAAACGAATTTTTAAAATATATATTCATATCACAATTAGCATTTATATCACTATTAATATAGGCGTGACACTTCATTTTTATGAAAAATTATATCTCACAACTTCATAACCAAGCACTTCATTTTTATGAAAAATTAAATACGTTCTTTAAGCCTGTTATACATTACTTAAAATATAAATATATCTTAATTTGACCAAAAAACTAATACGTTTTAAATTTCAACGAGATCCGTATACGGTTCCGGGTACCGGGCAACAACCGGTGAAAAAAACACAATGTTCAGACCACGAATCGGGCCAAAATTCCAACAAAAATAGAACAAAATGAGGTCAAATTCAAGTCAAAACTCAGACTAAAAACCCAACAACTCAGACCAATAGTTAGACAAAACTTTAGGCCAAAAGGACACCAAATACCGAACGAAAGTAAACCAAAACTCAGACAAAAATCTAATAGGAATATTTGATAAATATTTACACCAAAAAATTTTAACGTAAATTAAATAAAAACTAGACCAAAATTCTCGACGAATTCAGCCAAATTTAATAAAAAAATTCAGACCGAATTCGGACCGAAATTCAGACCAAAATAGTATCAAAATTAAAATAGTATCAGATCAAACGCTGGTCTGCAATCGCTGGAAAGCAAACCAAAATTTAGACCAAACATGGATTAAAACTCAAACCAAATTCAGATTAAAATTCAAACTAAAATAAAACAAAATTCTGACTTACAATCAAACCAGAATTTGGATCAAAAACGGGCAAAAACGGAAAAGTTAAACCAATATCAGACTAAAATTCAGTACAAAATTCAATCCAAAAACTAGACCATTATCAAGCTTTCTAAAAGTAAGACATAAGCTGGCATTGAAATTGTAGTTTTAATGTAGTCTAAATGTATTTAATAACCAGTTGCACTGTAACTTGCATCCTATTGGCACGCCCAGCTTGGTGGCTAATCAGAATTGATTCAAATATGCGACCTCATTTTAATATTTATATTAAATTATTATTATTAAAATAAAATATAATATAAAATAATATTTTAAATCTCAAAGTTTTTCGTTTCAAAAATGACTGTTTACTATAAGATTGCCGGATTCTGGGGGGGGAGGGCTTCAGCCCCTATAGTCTTCCCTCTGGATACGCTACTGACTGCCGGCGGTGCACATGGTGATGTAAATTCATTGCAATATACTCGAATAAATGATATTATCTGTGTGCTAAGTGCACTGTTAAATCTGTTTTCACAAATTTATTTTACACCACCCTGGTAATGTATATTTCATCTATATGGCGACACTCAAAGTGTTAAAACCCAATCGTCACGTTATGGGAGTGGATACTATGTCCGATCTCCGAAAGTGACTTCCCATAATAATAAAAGTTTCACTACTCTCAGAATATAATTCCCAAGTGAAAAAAATAATAATATCGAAATTCAAAATGGACTTCTAGGAAACGGCAGTAAAGTTTGTAACGTTGTTAACTTGAAAAAATAAGAACATCAGAGACTTGCACGCCTTCGAGCTAAAAATTTTACTATCTGCGACTCTGAGTTCAACTGTCACTATCCAACAGAAGTAGGCGCAAGGCCAACAATTATTATCAAACTATCTATAACGTAAGCATGGAATGAATTCCGTTTTTAAATTAAAGCAGTTGTAGCACATTATAAATGTATAATAATTTTGCATTGATCATTGATTTTATTTCCATATAAATTATAGCATAATTTAAAACAATTTTTATTGTTCGTTGTCACCTACTTATGAATTTAGTGTACGTAAGATTTATGCGAATGCACTTTTTTAGGAAACTAGCTGTTGACTATTTTAAATCTTCTTCCATTGTTCTATTAAGATGCTAATTTTAATTAATAAATCACACCAAAAGCCACATATATTTTTAAGAGTTAACTAAAAAACAAACAAAAAAAACATGGGAACTCAACAAATCGAAACTTAAAACGTTCTCTATAGCAATTTATCAAAATGAATTGTAAGTTTTGAAAAAATTAGCATACCATTTTTTAATTGCAATATAATAAATCAAAATGATATTAAATTAACAAAGAAAGAAGTCATTGAGATCCATAGAGATCATTAGCAACACTGTCATTTTTCGCCCAGTCAAGCATAATGACAACGATTTGTTAATTAATATTCCACAAAAACCACAATTTTATGCATTCTACGAAACAAACAAATAGAAAAAAAGATTCACACCCATTGAAAAATTAGAATGATGCTAAACAAAAAGTTACACTTAAACTTTAAAACCATAAAATCATAAAAATAAAGTCAAAAAAAAAAAAACAAAAATGTTACGATCTTCAAAAATTTATGAGAACAACTGAAGCCACAGCCTCATACTCCAGCAACAACAAAAATAGCAACACTGGTAACAGCGCCAAACAGCAACTTCCACAAGTTGAAGACAGGAAAAAAGAAAAAAAAAAAACAAAAGCTTTCAACTCAAAACTCAATCGTGTTCGAAAAGAAGCAAAAACAAATTGGTTGCAAAGCGCAAATGAAAGCGAAAGCAACAATCCAACCCCCAATAATATAAATGCCATGACGGATACTTTGGAATACATTAATTCTTATTTAGACCTTAAAGAGGAAACAACAAGCAACTTGCAGCGCAAACAGCAAACAGCATCCAGTAACTATCAGTAAAAAATCCTTCAATATGATGTTCAAACTTGTAAGTTCAGCTATGGAGATACTAAAATAAATTACTATTACAACTAAAACGTTTTTCCGACATATATAGATCATCTTCACCAGCGCTGCTGCACTCATCCTCAACTGTTATGTCCAAGCATTGCCCAGACCTAGTGAATATGATGCCGCTGCAGAAACGCGTAGTTTCAAAAGTGATCTAAAGGAAGATGGCAGTTATCAATATCAATATGAAACTTCGAATGGTATTGCTGCTGGTGAGAGTGGTGTTGGTGGTCATTATGCCAGCGGCTCATCGTCCTACTATGCACCGGATGGACAATTAATACAATTATCCTATACTGCTGATGAAAATGGTTTCCATCCTAGCGGTGCTCATTTGCCAACACCACCACCAATTCCAGAAGCTATTCTTAAAGCTTTAGAATACATTCGCAGCCATCCACATCAAGAGGAAAGACAAGGCAATAGTGGTAATCGCCAATATCAACCACAACAGCAACAACAGCAGCAACTGTATCAGCAACAAAACTATCTGATAAAAAAACATTAAATTGTTGTATCTGAGTCTGTTGTCTACCTGTTGAATTCCTTATAATCATTCATTAATTTTATTTTTATTTGCTTTTAAAATGTTAAAAATGTTTTAAGTTTCGTTAATTCCCCACACATTTTCAAGTATTATTCAGGCCATTTAGCAAAAACTAAAAATTACATAAATTAAATATTAATAAAACAACAATACCAATATAATTAAGAAATGTTATTATTTTTTAAATAGGGGAATGTATCCATGAGTGACTATGTTTTCTTTTTTGACTATAAAGTTTAATTTTTTTTTTTAATAAATATGAGTTTTATATGAGCCTTTCAAACTAGAGTTAAAAGTCAACTTTTGACTGTTATAGTTAATTTTCTTTTCATTACGTTTGAAAACAAAATGTGAGCGATTTTCCGACGTGATAATTTTTGGCAATTTGAAAAAATTTATCCATGAGTGGGGCACCTGCTGAAATCCGCCGAGAAGGTCAGCAAATGAAGTGGACACCCCAGAATTTCATCGTTTATGAAATATTTATTTGTTCCGTTGAATTTTATGGTGAAAATTTAACAAAATTATTCATTCATTTATTCATAAAATTTTTTTTTTTTTAATATCAGATTCACAGAGTTTATATCAAAATATATTGAGTATTCGATTTGAAATTTTTGCATGAATTTTGATTCTGCGACTCATGGGCGGCTATTTTGTGGAACACAGCTTCTGGGGAATGTCGAACCACTTTTTGTGGGGAATATCGAACAAGAGCCAAAAACTTCTGATGAAGACGTAGATCCTGATTCCTGCATCATTTGCGTCAAAAAATTGGCTAAGAGGCAGAACCGAAACCACGCGATTCATTGCAACGAGTGCGATCGAGCTGCTCACTTGCGATGTGTACACATGACTGGTGGCTATTTCACATGCAAAAACTGCGACTCCGAATAAATAACATCGATGTTTTCTCCATATTTTTCATTCAAATTTTATGTTTTTTCATAACAAAGTCATAAATAAACGTTTTACATCAATATTTGTTCGAATTTTCTCAATTTGAAAAGTGGTTCGACATTCCCCACGATTTTTTAAAATGACAAAATCGAATATTTTGTTATAATTCTTAAAACTTTACAACAAATTTTTAAATTCTGCAACTCCCAAAACGTGGCATTTTGCTCCTAGTTTAACCTCCATTTCTAAAATTTTGAAAAATTACGATTTTAGGGTGAGTTATCAGTCAAAATCAAAGTGTGGTTCGACATTCCCCACATTCCCTATATGTTTTTATATATTTATACTCTGAATTCGAATTGTGATGCAGAATTATTCTATCACGTCAAAATTTCGAGAGATCAAAGGCTGAAATTCGGATTACAGTTAGAGAAGAAGGTTCGGACCTTCGCTGTTTCATAGCAGTGCCATTGTTGTAGGTATACATATATCGCTCATTTACTAAAAGACTGTCATAAGTCAAAAAACACGATTTTTGAGTTAATTACGCAGAATTATTAATTTTGTCACGCTTCATATTGTGTAAAAATTTCATATTAATATCTTGTATACTCAGCGCGTGAAAACTATAAGATTTCTTCTTTTTTCTGCAAAGTGGGAGTTAATTGAAAACTTTAAACGCGTTTTCTGCAAAATCGCGTTTTTTGAGTTATGACAGTCTTTTAGTAAATGAGCGATATGTATATCCCAAATGAGAAGATGTCGTTACTACGATTACGCAGTAGGATTTTTTGGTTTTCTGTAATAGGAAAAATACTTTTATTTTTAAAAATACTGTAGTGTTGTTTCTGTCTTGAGTCGAAACGAGAAGTCCTAAGTGTATCAGTCTGCCACTATCCTGTCGAGGCGGCCATTTTTCAACAACAACAACGTAACAACTCACTTCATTTAACAGATAAAAAAAGATTACTTTTCTGTGAATTTTTTATATACAAAGCAAATGAGCTTTCTGCCTCTAAATTATGTGCTTTGGATGAGCAATAATTTAGATTGGTATTAGTTTAACCGCTGGGTATATTTGTGTATACATATGAATGTAGATTTGCGAATATATTATAGCTGCACGCCAATTAGTTTTGATTGTGAAATTAACAACTAAAGTATTTATGTTTAAATTAGGCGATATAGAAATATAGTATTTATGAACCAGTTGATATAATTTTTATAGCATTTAGAATAGTTTATGAAAATTTTATACTCTTGCACAAAAATATACATTTATATTTATACATCTCATTAACCCATTAACGTTTACGTAAGATATATCATACGCAAATGGAGTGTTGTTATAAATTTCTTAAAATTCAGAGTTCACGTATTAGTTTCGGCTATTAAGAAACCTTTCCCTAAAAATTATTTCTCAAATTTCATTACAATTTCTTCTTTTTTTCGATCCCATTTGTGCAGTGTTTAACAAAAAGTGCAAAATGCCACGGAAGTACGTAATATTGTAAAAATAAATTGAAAAAAAAACAAAAAAAAAGTCTTAGCAACGAAATGAACTTCCTTTATAGTAAAATTAAATATTTTAAAGCTGTTTTTTAGCTTATAACTATAAAATATGCAATATCATAAGTAAACATTAACACAGTTACCACGTCCACATACCTTACGATATTTTTCTGAAAATTTGTAGTTTTCTATTTAGGACTAATACTAACAAGTACTGAAAATTTCAGTTCAATTGATTCTGGGTGTGAGCATTAATGGGTTAAAATCACTGCATTAATACAGTAATGCCTAGTAAACAGTAATCAACGGTTAAAAGTCTCAAAAGTCTGCTTTTGCCAACGCATTCGCGACTAATAGCATTTCATCGCTAAATTTCGTAAAATTGTCATGGTATTTTTTTGGCCGAAACTTATATACAACGAGAGGTTATAGCAAAACACGGACCAACAAAAAGATATTGTTAAGGAAAAAAGAACCCGAACGAAATTACGTGTGCGTCTCTGGAGTGGGTTCCTCAGTGAGCAATAAAATTGTATGTATTATGTGTACCATGTCCTTCAAATGTCGCTTCAAAACCAGACTAGTTAACTGCTACTTAATAAATAATATGCATATGATGCGTGTGTTGTCCATGCCGTTTGTGAATATGCTAATACTTACTAGATCCAATTTTGGTAGAAAGATGAACAAAGGCAACGCTATAAATACATATGCTAAATATGTGTGCGCTGGTTTTTTTCTTTCAACTTAAATGATAGAGATTTATTAAATGCATTTTAAGTCAAATTGTTTGACATTTGTTGTTAGCAAAAGAACCACACCTCCATAAAACATGTTGCGGCTTATCAATGACACCACTTCAAATTTACGCTCATTTATTTTTATTATATGCATATGTTTTGTTAAATTTAGCAATATACATACATACACACATGTATGTAGATGTACTTGCCTACATATATATTTTCTTAATTTTATAGAGTAGTTTCAAAATAGTTTCAACTTCTTCTTTTGCTTTTGTTTTCTTTCAAGTTGAGTCGACGATATTATAAATAAATGAGGATATTAAAAAGTAGTTTGATACAAGTTAATCCAAAAAAAAAATAATAAAATAAGACCAAAAACGATAGTTGAAATAAATTTTAAGTTTGATTGAAAGATGACAAACCAATGAGTATAAAACACTTACGATATTTCAGATTAGACACTAAATCAGTTTGGTGAATCCATCAGCACACAGCTCGAGAGCAGCAAAACAAAAACAAAACTTCAATAAAATGTTCAAATTCGTAAGTACAAACAAAAAAAAAACAAAGTAATAGATAAACAGATGAAAATTATTTTTATCTTTCAGATCCTTATCGCCACCATCGTTTGCGCTGTCAGCGCCGGCGGCAATCCGAACGATGTGCATGCTCAAATAACAAAATCTGCCAGCAATGTCAATGAGGATGGCAGCTATAATTATGTGTATGAAACTTCGAACGGTATTAGCGCTCAGGAGAGCGGTTTCGGTGGCCATCATGCATCTGGCGGTTATGGTTACTACTCGCCCGAAGGTGAACTTATCCAACTAACATATCTTGCTGATGAGAACGGTTTCCAGCCTCAAGGTTCCCATTTGCCTGTTGCTCCACCAATTCCACCACAAATTTTGAAAGCTTTGGAATATATTCGCACTCATCCCAGCTATGATGAGTCGTCGGTGCAACAACAACGCTATAAGCCACAAGCCTCAACTTTCCGTCAGTCAAATCACTTCCAAGGACGTAGACATTAAAATGATAACTAGTCAATAATTAAATTTTGTATTATTTGTTGCGAATGGAGTGTAAATAAATAAGTTTATCCTCTACTCTCTCCTATAATTATAATTATGTTTAAATGGCATTTACGGAAAATTATTTTGAGAATAAGCAATTATATTCTTAACGATTTAGGAATAGACTTTCTAAAACATGGAATGGTAATAACAAAAAAAAAATCCTACGAACTAGATCCTCCAAATCATACAAGTTGGCAAACATACTTCGTATTAGAGTAAATTGATTTTGCTTAGCGTTAACTTATTGTTGATTAATTAAAGCTACCAATACATATTTCTAGCCCAAATTCAATATTTTTCTTAACAGTCGTGATCAGTTCAAATAAGATAATTAGGTTATTTAAAAAAAAAATAATTAAAGATAATACATCAAGTAATATGTAAATCTAAGAGTGCCAGTAGCTCATTGATTAATTCGATGAATTTGCAGATTCGATTCTGAAGCCAGAATTAGCAAACTAGCTAATTTGTTTTTGAGCAGTACTAGAGATGTTAAACTTGCCTTTTTAATCCAGATGTGAATTATAATGAAATACTAACACTATCTTTGACCTCAAAAAAGTAAGAAGGAGAAGCGTCTCTTATCGAGAAAATAAAATATATTTAGTATATATAAAAAAAATGAAAATCGTGCAAGTAGTTCAGAATAGAGCCAAGTTTGAAAAAGTATTTTTTTTAAAACAATTTTTTTGAATTCTCAAATTCAAAGTTTTTACATAGGAGCCAAATCACTTACTGTCAAGACTTTAAGTTATAGGAATCCGTAAAAAAAAATAATTAGATTTCTTCCGCCGCTAATACTGGAGTCCCAAACATAATTTATTGTGATTTTATTATTTCATTTTTATTTATGTATGGGAGATTATGGAGGTGATTTTGTGAGCCTACAATATTCCTTTTTTTACTGAACAAAGATAACCAGTCACTCAAATATTATTAATAAGTATAGGTTTCTTACTATAACGAGCTCTAGATTTTATAAAAAGTACTATTTCCCTTCTTGCCTAAGTTTTCAAGAAGTTAACCCTATTCTGTATTCACCTCCATATGTGGCTTTTTTGCAAGCATAGACTTTGGTTTCAAAACCTAAAGGAAGCGATATACATATATTAAAAATTAATTAGTTAAACAATAACAATAAACAATAACAAAAAAAAACTGCCAAAAATGTGTGCACATATTTTAAGTTGATTTTTGAAAATTTAAATTATTAAACGAAATAATTATTTAAATAAAGTTCAGGAGTTCATTTTGGTTGAAAACCTTATTTTATAATGCAATTTTATTAAATTAATTCTTACAAAAGCATGATATATTATAACAAAATATGTATATCCCGCTATTACCATGAGGGGCTTCCTTGATACTAGGAGTATATTTCTACAACCCTTATTTTTAGGCGTATGTTTAATTAATTGTTAAAAATAGTTTTTAAAAACTTAAAAGAATAATCATATGGAATTATTGTCACTACATGTAACTATTTTATAAAACATAAAACACATGTGTTACATACACTTGCGTGACACCACATACATATCACATATAACTTGCCTGTTCAAAATTTCAAACGCTGGCGCTTCTCCTATAGTTAACATTTTTCATTTATTGTCTTATAGGGTGACCGTGCCTAAGTTCGGCATGTACCAGTAGTCGGCATTTTTTGAAATAAAACATAAATAAACAAGGATAACGATAATCAAACATTTAAGTAAGATCAGCTTTGCATTAAAAATATATTCATTTCTCTCTCTGTAATGATATAATTGAACTGAGATAAGCATTATGGTGTCTTTTTATCCTTATGACAACTTTTCATCGGGTGTGAAAGTGCATGTTTTTTTTAGTGATTTTTAGTGAAAAGACCAATTTAAAAAATTAAGTATTTATTATAAATTTTATTTTAACCATAAAAGTTTCTGAGGGTGGGTATTGATTAAAATTTTTTATTGAATGTGATTAATTTAGTAAAAAAAATTGATTTTAGTATTTTAATGGTTGCCGACATAAGACACAAAATTTTTTCACAATTTCCAGTAGTCGCCATGAACTACCGGTAAGAAAAATCTATTGATAATCAACTAAGTTACAGGCTTATGAGTGAGTAAAGGTACGTAAAACCAGTTTTTTTACGGTAAATCAAGATTTTGGGGGTGCTTGGCAAATATCACTAACAGATTCTTGTTTTACCCGACAAAACCTACAAGAAAAATATCACTTCCCAGGAATATCTATTTCATTATTTTTTGTATCACTGTGTTATTAAAAACAATACAAACGCAACTTCAAATGCTACCAACTTTTGCGAAGCAACTATATTTTCAAAAACCATCGAGTTCTGCACAACCCACCATGAAAATCCAGCCCCCAAGTGCTATATCTGCTCTTGCATGGAGAAAGCATATGCTGTCAAAGGAAAATGAAAAAATAACTAAAGATGAAAAAATAAAAAAATAAGAATGAAAAAGAAACTAGACCAGCAAAAGGTAAAAAAAAAAACAAATACAAGTATGTGGTACTTGCGATGAAGATCTGAACTCTGATGCTGAGGATGATGGATTGAAAAACGTGAGTTGTGATTTTTGCCCTCAGTAGTTCCATCTTAAATGCACTGATTTCAAAAACCTAACATAAAACAAATTCAAATATAAAAGATTTTTTAAATTTTTAAATATTTTCTATTTTATGCAATCAATGCGCTTAAAACTGAGTGAGAATTTCAAAGATCTCACTTATATAAATATATTAATTATGTAAGAATGTAAATAACTTTCAGTCAAATAAATATAAAATTTTATTTCTTTACGATTTTATTTTTTCTTTAACAAAAAATATGTCATGCCGACTATAGGATTATCACATGCCGAATACTGGAAAATGCATGCCGACTACTGGCAAATACGATACATTTTATAAAATATATAAATTGATGATATTTAGAAAATAATTTTTAGAAAAAAGTTAATTATATCTAAAATAATAAACTTTATTGAAATAGAATTTATATTTATCAACCCAATACCATGTCCACATACGTAAAGACACCAGTTTAAAAAAAAAAAAGAAGTTAAACTGCCGACTACTGGAACACTCAGCCTATGTGGCGTTAGATGTGAAAAGACGCTTCATTATTTTATTCTTATTTTATTAAATGTTTTTACATTTTATAATAAAGGGGAATATTTCATATGTAATATACAAATTTTTTTGACCAGATTTTTTAAATCAACGGGTTCTAATTACCCTAAAGAAGGTAGGTAGGTACTTTTTCCCAAATAATAAAAATTTGATCTCGGATTGAAATCTGTTAAGTTCTTATAGGAAGAGTTTCAATCCAGAGAATCATTCTCGTGGGTCCAACAGTGATTACTTAGTCTTAATTTTAAATTCAAATTGTTTTTTTTAGTTTTTAAATTCAAATTAGTATTTAGTCATTTTAGAGATATTCACTTGACTGTGAAAATTTTGGAAAGAAAATTTCATTTATGGGCTAAGACACGAATGAAAAATGTAAAATGGTTTGCTAAGGAATCCACCAATTAGCTGTGCCGCAAAAATCTATCAGAACAGAGAAATTCAAGAGGTGTTAATTGCACTGGGTTGTGTAAACTGTAAACTGGCAGTATCTATAAAGACTTGAGGATATCCAACTACCTTGTACAATATTTCATAAAATTTTATCCTGAATCCATTAAATTTTAATATTTAATATTATTATATTAATAACATTAGTATTGAAGTAACTTGTAATTTCCAAGAGGAGATGTGCGGACTCTTTATCTTAAGATCACAATTTGTAAACTGAATTCGATATACCTGAAATTTCCGACTTATAAGCTCTTTTTAATGTCTAATATTATACTGAATTATAAAAAACACGAAAGCGTGTGTTTTGTTTTAAATAAATGATAACATGATTTTATATTTATGTAGTTTTTGTTTCTAATTTAATTTTTTTGTGAATGTTGGAGACAAAACAAATTAACTTAAATTAATCACAGCCAATTTTTTTTTAATTAATACACAAAATATTCATATTAATCGCATTATGCACATTTTGTGCATAAAGTTCGGCAAGTAATTAAAAAATGAAAAAAAAAATTAAATATTATTATGAACGTAAGCCACGTGAGGCAAAGTTATGAGAAGTAATATGTGTGAGCTCGCATCATCTTCAACCATAATCGTATGAGCTTGGGGAACCAGGTCACTCTAACTTTGTGTATCTGAGAAACTCGGTCAAATTACTAATTCCAGATTAAGATTTTCAAATTTATTACTATTTTAATCGTGATGTTTATTGTTACTGAATACTTATTCAATATATATTCATATATTTTTCAGATAACAAAAGAAAAAACAACAATAACAAAAACAGTGATTACTAACCAAATTTGCATGTATTAAATTTTTAAACGTATATAAAAGTGTTCCGATGAATGAATGAAATCAGTATAAAAACTGCATTATTCCAAAACAATTCAAATCCATAAAATATTATTACTACAAACAAGCAAAAAATTATCCCAAAATGTTTAAAATTGTAAGTAAATTCAATGTTGAATTTCAAAATTATATCGGTGTTAAAAAAAAAGTTATATCTAAAAATATTAATTATATCCAAAAATCTTAACAGATCCTTGTCGTACTCGCTACTTTATTCGCATTCGTCAAAGCCGGCGGTGATCCTGCAGATGTTCAAGCTATAATCTTGAGATATGAGAATGAAATCAAACCAGAAGGCAGCTACAATTATGAATATGAAACATCAAATAAAATACAAGCTGAAGAGAGCGGCGTTGGTAGCTCATATGCTACAGGTTCATATTCGTATACTTCACCCGAAGGTACACCCATTCAACTCTCATACACTGCCGATGAGAATGGTTATCAACCAAAAGGTGATCATTTACCAACACCTCCACCAATCCCAGATTACATTTTGAGATCCCTGAAATATATCGAATCAAATCCATTCCCAAAGATCTCTCTAGCCAAGAAGAAGTAAGTTAGAAAACTGAGTTGACTGAAAGTGCCTGTGTATATATGTGTATATTGATCAGTCTATGGAGGATGTAGTAAAATTGTTAAACTTAAGAGATTTAGAAAAATTGTAAACATAAGAATTAAAAAACAAAATTTTAAATATTTCATTTTTTTTTTTTTTTGCTCAAAAGACAAATTATATTAAACTTCTAGTTGGGTGATAGAAAGGTTGAACTCATTCGCCAGGCCACTTTGGTGTGCCAGAATGGAGTTCAAGATACTGATAATCAATTCACTATTAAACTTTAAGACAATCAGTTCAATAAGTATATAATTTAACAATATCATAACGTCGAGGTACCTTAAATGTGATAATAGATTAGCATACCTGGAAAATCGATCGCATACTTCATGAAGACAATACCATTAAGTGGTAACTATAAGAAGCAATATTGTTAACGTGAAACTCAGGATGTTCCTGCGAAAAAGGTATTATAATCGAGCCGACAGTTTAGCGTAAGAATGCCATCACTGGACACAAGCTAAAAAGGTTTGAATTTCGAATAAATCATTAACCAACTTATATTAATCATTAAATTTTAGAAAACCATAAGAAAAAACAGGAATTTTAGCCCACAATTTTGTTTTAATCTTTTCACCATATTTTTTTTATCGAGATCAACCCTAGTACCCAATTTGGCTAATCACGTGCAAAAAAAAAAAAAAATGTCAGAACAGCCGGATATGAAGGTAAGTTCCTTTAGGATAGAATGTCACCAAAAGAATTTTCCCAATTGTTTCCACATACATTCCATGTCAACGTGCATGCGGGTTTTTCGTTCATCCGTTTCTGGTCTAAAAAATTTCACTTATACCATGGTAGAAAAATTAAGAATGTAGTTACAATTTGACAAGTATTGACGATTAGACAATAGAGGAGGGGGTAAAATGCCTTTCGCACCAGCATTGTATTTTAATGGTTTATTATAATGTGCGAATTTATAAGAAAATGATTTATATTATATTTTGGTCTTGTATTCTGTATTTTTGATATTTGTAGTAAATTTGATAAGTTTACAAAATCAAAATACATACGATTTTCAAATACTGTACCCGCTCAGTTATATAGACGCTCGTATAAATGAACATCCAAATGAGTAAACAAAAAAAAGTCCAACATTTTTTATACACGAGGTTCTAAAGAGTGAACAAGGCTAATCTCTATTACGTGAACAGTATTTTAACTTTACTTGTTTTTATTTTCAAGTCCGTTTTTAGTTGCTTTTAAGTACACTATATTGTGAACGCCTGTTGTATTAAATTTGTAAACTTCCAAAATAGGCACATACGCATATTGTATCTAAAATCCAAAGAAGCCGTAACTTCACAAATTTTCAAAATCGATGCACTTGCCCAAACTACATGTAACAAACTAGTGGACGCAAATGAATTTATTAGCTATGGAAACGATATCTTACAATCGAAGAGTTTATTACTGGTCAACAATTCAAAATGTCTACCAGTTTGAAAAATTGCATTTAGAATTCATAGTAAAATAAAGAAGTATGCTAAGCCGAATTCTCCCCTTTTTAAAAATACATCATTTTTTAAACTTCACTCTTTTTTTAAGTAATTATGTGACTCAGTATTTTTTTTTCAGAAAATTGTTAATGTTAAGTTGTATTTCACTTTCTGTTAAAAAGTAAAGAAGAAAAAATTAAAACGCCCTTACGTGTTTATGCGACTATGGCTACAAAATATTTGGAGGATATAAAGAAGCGTCGCTAATTTCGATAACGCTTCTTATATGCATTTTTGTCTATAAATTGTTTTGGTGTTTGTTTTTCCAAATAGCATATTTTATAATTCTAAGCTAATGCAATTAATAAATATAAAACATTGGTTATCTGCAAATATTAATCTTGTCAATTGTTATGCCACCCTACATAATAGTTCACAATAATCCCACGCCATTCCACTTGACATTTCAATAATCTCACTATGCTTTGTTTCATTGCAATTCCATTTCATTCCCATTGTCATTCTATTTGAGCAAGAACTTTCCTATTATTTCTCATGTGCAAATCGATGTTGTGTTTTATTGTATCTCCTTTTTATATTTTGCAAAAAATGCAAGACAATTAAATAAATTAAAAGTTGAATTATTAAGAATCAATAAGTATTGTGATTTTGTGAAATAGCTACTAGTGGAAGACTTAGTGAAAAATCGATTAAATCATACTGCATTTCTCGTTTATTTTTATTTTTTTTTTTTTTTATTTGCTGAAAAGAAAATTGTTTTTTTTTTTGTATTGTACACTTTGCAATCGCGCCGCACTTTTTTGATACGAGCAACTAACGAGCAGAAGGAAAAGGAGCAGCAAGCAAAAACCTACAGTTTATGAATTACATACATATTTATTTTGGATTACTGCGATTACTGATTGAAGAATATATTTAATTGTGTGATTCACAAAAGAAACGCAAAATATTAATCACGGGTTTCGTTTAGAAGTTTTGGCCTAGGTGAGTTGTCGTCTGCGTCGCCGTCAACGTTGACGCGCTGTTGTGTGAGTTCATTTTGATTTATTTGCATTTTTTTGTTTTATTAACTTTTATTTATTTTTTCATGTTTTTGTTTTGTCAAGTGTATTTTGAGCTGAACTTTAGAATATCACAAGTCGACATGTGTTTTCGTCGTTTTAAATATTGTTGCTTGTATTTTAGGGGTTCCAGAATTTTCATACCTAAAATTTCCACTCGAGTTGAGCGAATTGCACATTTTCGAAAACCGCACCAAAAGGACACGTGCAGTTTGTTTTCGCATCTGGAAAACAGCGGGAGTTCACACGATGTCGCCTGCACACATTACATTTTGTTGTTTTATTTACATACAAAATGTGCGTGCATACGCTTTTAAAACATACTCTCAGTTGCAAACAAGTACAACAATTTTGTAGTAGGTACATATTGTGTGAATGCATTCAATAAGTGCAAAAAATTAAACGTTGAAGTTAGAGCTATTCCCGCCAGATGCAGGCTTGCGTCTATCTCTCTCTCTGCCTCTTCCGAGATGCGTTTCTTCCGCTTTTACACATCGAAACAGCAGCAACAAAAACTATCCAATATTTAAAGCAATGAAACAATATTCAGTTCTTCAATCAATAGGTGGAAGTGGAAATGTTTTTGCCAATATTTTGCAAAACAAACCAAATAATAGAAATCATTAATTTAAATAAATCGTTTTAAAAAATTGCTTCCAATTTCAGTAGTTAGTTATCAACGTATTCGATCCCCATTCATTGCTATAATTAATTATATTGTATGTGTATTTTATTAACATCTCAGCGTTCAGAGTATTGCAATTGTAACTTAACACAACACTTGAATTGCAATTCCTTTTCGATTTAAACTTTTTAACAATTTGCTGTCATTTACATCACATTCTTTATAGTTTTTTGATTCATTTTAGTGCACATACGTACATATAAATACATACAAAATATATATTATATATATATTTTTTTTTTGTTATCTGTAAATGATTAAGCAATTATTTGTTTTGCTTTTTTACGCTCGTCACTTTTTAAAATTTTATGAATTGCTGTTGACTTTTTTATCGTATTCTTTAACTCCACACCACACCGCCCAATCACCCTCTGTGGCGCAATACAACATTAAGTATTTTTAAAATGTTAAGCTTAAACTTTTTTCCTTTTTTCGGTTATCAGCAAAAGCATTTTACTTATTTTCCTCTCTTTCACTCCTTATTCTAAGAACTTTTTATACTTTGCAATAAATCGCAATTTATATACATATATACTGTCATACAAAAATTTAATAAATTCAAACTTTTTGAAAGATAAGCACTTATTATTAACGGAAACTCCTTTAAAACTCCTGTGATCATTGCATGTTTAAAGAGAAGTAAATCACATGAATTGAATTGAGAGTATTATGGTCCACACTAATAACTTGAATAAGTTAAAGCTGGTTGAAGTCATTATAAACTATCTACACATTCTTAGCTTCTGCCTAGTTCAATACTAGCGAAAATTAATTGTATGCCAGCACCTCCGTTCATAGTTCGGATGAAGTTTGCAAATTAATTCAGAGACATTAATTCGAAGTCTCTTGGTGACATAACTGATGCAGAGAATGATGATTCATATTGTATTTGTCGAGCTCGGTAATTCAGTCTTGAAACCATTAATACTGAAAGACTGCTATAAGTATTTTTTCTACATTAATAACTATAGATATAGAACTCATGAATATGTAGATTCCGCACCCATACATGCAAAACCAAGTACTTATACGGTCTTGTATTGCCCTTAAGTATGTACGTGTCAATTGGCGTGAATTTTAATTCGGATCATAGAGCTATATAGCGGTTGCCATGTAAGCCACATATACATATATACATATGTCGATCTGTAACCTTTTTATTTCTAACATCACCATCAGATTTCAAGGGTCAGCCTTATTAATGTATTTAACCCCAAACCTCATAGATAAGTCTAACAGTCTCTAAAAAAAAAGGTTATTGCTTTATATTTGTTTACACCTGGTATTAATAATTATAATTAAGCAAATATTAGAATTTAGAAATTTAAAATGTTTTAGTATTTTCCCACAGGTTTTTCTCAGTTGAAAGAATTTGTTGCATTCCCTTGACTTGTCAATATTTTCTGTGCATGCAATGCATAACTTAACGAAAATTAAAGTTACATTATAAATTTATTTGAGATTGCTGCACTCTGATAGTTTAATATAAGTATTAAAAAGCTTTAACGCAAATGAGCTAGTAATAAATTCTAAGCCACAGTATCTAATAAATAAAACAATTGCCTGAAAAAATTTGAATAACGCAATAATTTTAAGAACAAAAATAATAATTATCAGCAATTTTAAGAAAACAAACTATAAAAGACAGGCAACGTTAGGCAACATTCTGTCTTTCTATGCAATCGAAGTAATACACAGTATAAAAACAAAACTCTTCTTCACCCTCTCTCAATCTCACTCTCACATTCACAACCTTGCTTTATTACGCTCTTGCTCTATATCACTCTTGTTATATTTTTCTACGTGGGTTCATTATCAGCTCAACTAAAGTTTATTTATTTTATGATGTATTTTTTCGTTTTATTTTTATAGCTACGCTCTAAATTTGGCAAATTATAAGATTTCAACTATTTTTGGTTTGTTGGGCTCTATCATTTTTTTTTTTTAACAGTTAACAAAGGCAAATGGGCTGCTATGTATGCTAAAGATATGTATGTATTATAATAAAATGGCAGCCAGTTTACTTTGTTTTTGTAAATAATCGTATATTATCGTTTCCACTTAATGCTTCTCTATTCTTAATTCTACGAAACAGTTTTCTGATTGATATTTTTCATATCTTGTCAACGTCCATGTGTTTAAAATATACATATGAATTAATTTGCTTAAAACATTTAAAATACAAAACAAAAAAAAAAATATTGAGAAAATTAGCATAAATTTTATAGATTTAGCTATATTGTTCTAACATATATTCATTCATTTTGTTCCCTTATACATTAGCCATCTCAAATCTCAACTAAATCTATTTAATTAGATATTTGTTACATTTTGCTTTATCTTTATCTTATATTTTGTTGTTATTACTGGATTTGTTAAGCACTAAAACAGATTCTAAATCAAAGTAAAATATAGAAATATCTTCATTGTTTACTTTATTTATTATTTGATAAACAATGAGTATTCTGAATAACAGCTTCGAGTCTATCTGAAAATTTCCCAAAAAAACAACAAAAAAAATCCAATTGAAATTTCAATGGAAAGTTTTGAGTCACTCTTTTTGCTACAATTTTAAATTCCAACTTGAAAATTTTTTGCAAACCCTCTTTTCTCTCTCACATTGCATTATAATTGAAATCAAGGTGAATTTATATAAGGTGGAGTTACCAGCAACTCATTCTTCTTCCTTTTTATGGCGCCATTTTTTTTTTGATTGTCTGTTTGCTTTTTTTCGACCGCCATAATGGTCGCAACAACAAAGATGCATTGTCATTTTTGTGTTGTACTACTGCTTTTGTCAGCTTATTTTGACAGTCAGACTGCTCCGCCATTATCGCCGCAACAACAACGCGCTGTTGTTGTTGCCGTGGTAAACTTGTTGTACTGCTGCTACCACCTTATATAAATTCACCTTGATTGAAATGTAAGAAAGTCTAGTTCATGGTGAAATCATGCAGAAGGTGATAGCAAGATTACAACAATTTCACCATGGCAAAAACAACACATCTTTGTTGTTGCGTCAGATATCAAAAAACAATCAAAAGAAAACAATGATTTTGACAGCCTATGATACTGACCACGATAAAAGAACAAGAATGAATTGCTGGTAACTTCACCTGGTATAAATTCACCTTGGTCCAGTTAATCAATGAAAAGAAATTAAACAAGAAGAGAAAAATTAAATGCATTCACGTACATAGAGTTTTTAAAAAGTTGATAATTGTGACCTAAATTAATTGGAAAATTTTAAAACATTTCTAGGTATATTTTCTCTTTTCACTTGTTTGCATTGGGTCATTTTGTTCTCTTGATTGAATGCAAATTTGTCGTCAGTAATTAGAATTACTCTCTCAATCTATCCTTTTTTTTTTTCATTTTATATGAGAATAACAACAATTTGATCTCATCGGCAAGAACCGATAAGACCCTTAAGTTATTTAAAATAGCAAGAACTGATTAAAAGACTAATAATTTTATGTAACAAGAATGTGTGAAACTAAATTAGGTTAAGAAAAGGTCATAGTAAAAGGTTTCTAAGATACATACACAGTTTTTTACCTGAAAATCGGAAGTTTGATGTCATTTTGGAAGTATTACACTGTGCAACACATTTTTCTAATGGAGAATCGGCCAACAAAGATCGATAGTACTAATCTAGAGTAACAAACCCTAAAAGTATTTGGCAAAGTTAGCTCGCTTTCAAAAGATATAGGCATTCAAAGTTGCCTCTTGCTGCTTATTTTTTAAAAATTATTACTCGAATGATATTTGATATTTTTTACTACTTAAAGTTTGGATTTTCAAATTGTTTTTTTTATTATAAACAGAAAATAGAATTGAAAAATACATTAAAACAGCACAACTTTGAAAGGCTATAACATTTAAAAGCGAGCTAACTTTTTAAAACCTGTTACTCTAGACCAGTACTATCGTTCTGTGTTAGTCGCTTCTCCGTTAGATTCCATGACACTAAAATTGTTGCACAGTGTTATCAAACCATTTCGAATGAAGCAAGCAGTTCGATTGCATAGTTTTTGGCACATTATTGTTTTTCTAAAACAAGGAATTCATTCTTTAAAATACAGTACTGCGTTAGTACTGCCGCAACAATTCAAGCATCGCATTCTAAAAAGCAAAAACTGCCGACACTGATTAAATCAAGCGTTCATAAATACAGAATCAGCACAGCTGATGTGCGAAAAACTTCAAATAACGCCACAAAAATGTGGCTGCTGCACAGCCAAAGTTAGGTGAGGTAGGTCATTCCTACTTTTTTGTTATTCATCTCTATTCCAGAATCTGTTGTAACTGTTATTTGCAATTCTGAAAGAAATCATATTTTGAAATCCACCAAAGGTGCTTATTACGAAATAACGATAAGGTTGGAATTAAAAACATTAAAATAGATTCCATTTGGATCCCAAAATACGAATATTTTGAATTTGTAAATGAAACTACTAATTTTCTCTATGGCACTTTGATCTTTTAGACTTGCCACCCTTCAATAGCTTCTTTTTTTTTTACTCTCCTTATCATTTTTTGCGTAGTTTCACTTTTATTTCTTTGATGTGCTTTCTTTTTTTTTTTTTTGTTCTTTGTACACAAATCCATAAGTATTTCATACTGTGCGTGCGTGCATGTGCGTAAGTTACGTTGTGATTTTAAAAATACTCACTTTCGTCAGATGCTTTTGTGCTTTGAATGTTTTTGCGTTTAAATTTAAATAAAAATTTGTGCATGTATATTTAGTATAGGTTAGGTTGGAGTGGCTGTCGAGAGACACACTTAGGCCTGAACGGCCCATTGTGATACCACATAGTTGGACCTACAGTTTAACGCCGATTCCGAACGGCGGTGTGGCAATTTTTTATCGGCTTGGTGGTTTTGCCATTACCAACCAATGTGTGTACTTGTACACTATCTTATAATTCTCATACACTTCATATTGATAGTGAATATACGAAAGTTATGAAAATTAACCACCAGACGAAGACGGGAATCGAACCCGAACCTCCCAGATGAAAGTCTAGTGCACTATCCACTAGGCTATCGAGGTCGTCTATATTTAGTATAACAATTAATCACAATTGCATTCTAATGCTACTTTTTTAAAATTCTTTTGTTGGTTTTTTTTCTGTAACCAAAATTAAAATTTAATTTTCTCATCCTCAAAAAAGTATCGTGTGAGTCATTTGTGTTTGTTGATATTACAGTTTGCTTTACTTTATGTTTCCCCTTCATTTGATTGGTTACACATTATTTTCTATACATATGTATATCGCTACCTTATTTTGTTAAGCTCTAACACACATTTTTCAAATCTAGCAGGAGAAGCAAAAAAAAAAACTTTTAAAAACTGTAAGTTTCGGAATTTTGTTTCCAACATTTGCATTTAAAATAGAAGCTTTCTTTTGATTACTTAAGTTTCCAATGTTTAGCTCCAAAATGCTTAATCATAATAAATCAAGAACTCTATTTTTTTGAAAATTTGCCTTAGGCCTTTTGCAAATTAAGGTAGCGATATATGCCCCCTTGTACCGAAACAAGTAGCGAAATTATCAGTACTCAGTATATCGGAGGTGAGAAATAACACTTTATTGAACCAATTATTTTTCATTGATAACTACCTACTCTTAATAAATGATATCTTTACTGCAAAGTAAAATAATCAAATATTTACTCAGTTCGATACTTTGCTCTGAGTATAGTAAATCGCAGAGTCTAAAAGTAAACACTAAAACCCACTAGCGGATTCAGAGATTTCATAAGGGGGGAGATTAAATTTTTTTTATCTCCCAGTTATAACCAACAATAGAAATGTATGAGATTTTCATAAATAAGGAAGAAGATTTTAATCCAAAGAATCCAATAGTGCTGCAACCTGTAAGGTTTCCTGGCCGAATAACTAGATTGGCCGTGCACTGCGTCCTTTAAATTCTGTTGTGCCCCTTCATAGACTTATAGTATTTCCATAAGTCCGTTGTTTGAATTAACATCTAGAATTTTATTAAACAATATTTATTTATAAAAATATATTTAAAGAAGAGAATGGTGGGCTTCACTGTTAAAATCTCAATTTTTTATAAAAACAAATCGTTAGTTTTTATAGAAATAAAATATTTAACAAAAAAAAACTTCTTTCGTTTACAAAAAATTGTAAGTAATAGAGATTCACCGATTCTAAAAGTTGTGATTTTGAAAAAAACGCTTCCAAATATTTGTGTTGCTTTGTACATCTGCTTAATGGTGAAGTTCTAAAAATGATTAGTTGAAATGTTTTTGTCGCATCAACTTAATATGTATTTACAAAGAATATTCTCGGATGATGATAACTTATATTCTAAAATGCAAAAACAACAATTTTTTTTCGAAATCATGACTGGTTATGACCCAATAAATCAGATTCAATAGTCAAAAAGAAAATCCTCAATAAAGTTTGATAATCTCCTTAATTGGCCAATGTCGGCCCTTTTAGTTTTTCACTTTTCGTCTCCCGAAACTCTACTAGTCTTATTCAAACATCCCACAGCAAAGTTCTACATGAATTTGTTCAGTACTTTGCTTAACTTTTTTCCTTAAACCATAAAAAGCAGGGCCATAATTTTCGTTACTATGTGTTACTCTTAATAAATATTATTCAAGTTAATAATAATAATATAAAAATTAAGATAATTGTCATTTTCGTCACACAAATGTGTAATACTATAATAGTAATACACATATGTGCCTTATAGTCTCTAGGTAAATTTGTTCAGAAAAATACACAAAATAATGATAAAATTAAAAAGCAATAAAATTTTTTTAAATTTTCAAATGTGTTAAATTGTTATCTATAAAAATCACGTGTTCATTTTAAAACTTTATGGGTATTAAAGAACTGATAATGTGTTAATAAAAAAAAGAAAATCTTTTGCGTAATAATAGTAGATATTTAGATATAATATCCAACTCAAAGTGTAAACAATTATACTCAAGAGAAATATAGAACCAAGCGAACTTGAGAGTCACAATTTATGGGCAGAGATGCCAACTAGTTCTCTTTTTATTTTGTGTTTTCCGGAATTCAATTGTTTATTAACTTTGGTATTAACCTGACAAAAGCATAGCAATTCACAAATCGTTCATCTTAAGTAATTATTTGTAAGGATCTTTTAACTAGTAATGTTTATATAAATTTGTGATTAGTGATTAAATTTTACTTTGACTAGTAGTTTGGGTTGGCGAATAATGAGCTGAGAGAAAGAAGAAAAGATAATCAAAGGCAATATTTACACAGAAATGCCCACAGATTGCAAGAAGAATAAAAAGAGTGGATGCGAAAACATTGATTTGATTTCTGTACATATTCATCGTCTGCATATTGTTGAAATAAGAATTTTTGCTTAATTGTTAGTATAGATTTAGACAGGCTGATATTTTGTTTTTAAAGTCCTCTATATTTGTTATTATATTGGCATATGTTTATTTTTTCGCCAACCTCTTATTTTGGCTTAACGTTACCCAAAAAACAACATCAAAAAAATTATAAGAAATCTATAGAGAAACGAAAAAAACATCAACTGTTCTGTTCCTTTTTTGTCTTGGCCTTTTCTCTCATAGAAAATATTAGAAAATCTCAGCCTGCGTAAATCTAGACCGGTTTACCGCCCGTAGTACTGCAGTGTTCTGTCAGGTTTGCATTGTTTTAGTTTTTGAACTTCGATGGATTTACCGATCCTTTGTTGTAAGTTCATCTGCTACTTTTTCCAGTACATATATTATTCTCTGTGAATCTAAAAGAAGCGTTACTGGACTAAGTATGTGACATCAAAAACAAGAACGAAACTGCATGATAGATTTGTTAGAATAGGGGTGAAGATTAATAAAATTGCATACTGACCAAAAATATACAGCTGCTTTTTTCCATTGCAAATTTCCTATATAAAAAAAGAAAAAAATATTGTTCCTTTCCCAACGTTCCTCACATCATCACAGTTTTGCTTTCGCATGTAATTCGCTTAAATTGTGAAATTTGTCATGAGTTGGCATCTCAGAATAAAAATTTAATGATTCCATCAGGCATTGGCAACTATACTAAATTAGTTTTGAATCACCTAAGATGATGATGATGAAACTATTTGCTTTTTTAAAGTATTTGTTGTTTTGCTGTTTTTCATGGAAATTACTCATAGGCTGAAGTAACTTTAAATATTGTGCGAACGAATCATACGCATTTCCACTGCATTTACTAGGCATTTCATAAAATTTCCATAAAAAAATAGTTACATACATTTTACTTTTTTTTCTTTTGTCATTTATTTCCGCTGTCAGTTCGAAATTGTATCAATGTTTTTCAAATCAATTTTTAAAAATTACTAATATTTTAAAGAACTTATTTCTAAAAAAAAGAAGGAATTTTTCTTCCCTCGCAGTAAGTTTAAAACAACTTAACCACAGACTTTGCGAAGACTTTGATACACAAATTCATAATTAATTCGCCAAATTTTCGTATTATTTGTACTTGAGCTTGCCATTGTAAATTTTTGTTTGACTTTGAAATTTATTTTATATTTTTGTATTTGTCTTTTTCACACCACAGTCACGTCACAGCAACATATTTGGAGTGTAAAATAATTCATAGAAGAAACAACAAATAACAACAAATCGCTAAAGTCCAAACAGAAACCAAATCAAAAACAAACAAATATAAAATGGGTCAAACGCTGTCGGAGCCAGTTACAGCCAAGGAATCATCATACTGCCAAAATGAATTGTATCGTGTTGGCTCGAGTTGTATGCAGGGATGGCGCATCAACATGGAAGATTCCCATACACACATTCTTTCGCTGCCCGATGATCCGGGTACATCATTCTTTGCCGTTTACGATGGACATGGTGGAGCTACAGTAGCACAATACGCTGGCAAACATTTACACAAATTCATATTGAAACGTCCCGAGTATGGTGAAAATATTGAAAAAGCTTTAAAACAGGTAAAGCTAATGTCGATAATAATGAATTTTGTTCACTAATGAGTTTGAGTTTACATTTTAGGCTTTTCTTGACATTGATTATGAAATGCTATACAATGAATCTTGGGGTGAACAAATGGCTGGCTCAACTGCAGTTGTTGTTCTCATCAAGGATAAAAGCTTACATTGTGCCAACGCTGGCGATTCACGTGCCATCGCTTGCATCAATGGAGAGGTAGAGACTTTATCAATGGATCACAAACCCAATAATGAAGCTGAAGCAAAACGCATCAATGAAGGTGGCGGTTGGGTCGAATTCAATCGTGTTAATGGCAATCTGGCATTGTCACGCGCATTGGGGGATTTCGTATTTAAACGTAATGCAAATAAGAAACCTGAAGAACAAATTGTTACCGGTAAGTTCAATAAACGCTACATGCTTTAACAAGTACCAAGGACAAGTTTCAGAAGTTCTTATGTTCATTTATTTTGTTTAATATTAATCTATTTTTAAAGTACTGACTATTATTAATTCTAATATTTTATGCACTAGATTTACCTCGAACCAATAATCTATAAATATTTTAAAGGCAGACATTAATTAGCATTGGCATTGATTTCTCATTAAAAATTGTGAGGACAATAAAAGCTTAATTTAATTTGTGTTGAAAATTTAAATGCTTTGCTAGTTCAATTTCATTATAATTGAAAATTTAATTGCTACTTCCTATTTGAACTTCCTCTTTTGATTTTAAAATATTATATTTTACAAAACACAAAAAAATGAATTATCTGGAAATGGCTTGTCTAACAAATCCCAGCTGAGAATTGGTTCCGAATATATTTGCATATATACACGTTTATATTTTCAATTTGAAAGAACAGTTTTCTGTTTTTCAAAAGCCGAGATACGAGCAAAGTTGTAAAGCATTCATGTGAAATATGTGGATTATGTGGAGTATGAGGCTCAATAGCTTTTTTTTGGTAGGCGAAATATAGAAAAAAATAAAATACAATTTGTATGCCGTGCGTAATGGTTATGTACTGAACTATTGCGCCGAGTGCCCGAGTTCAAGTTCGGCACGGCCAAAAATCAGAGATAGAAAATATGAATTTTTTTATACGGTACCATCTCTTAGTTAACAATGAGAAATCTAGAAAAGCTTTTCATTTCGCTGCTCGGATTCTGCATAAAAGTGTGTGTATGAAATTATAGTTCTGTGGTCACAAGCCATAACAACACAACTCGAGTTTTGTCGAATTCGAGTTATTATCATAATTGAATCCTTCATATCCGATTTCATATTGTGTCAAAATTTTATGAATATCGGTTCCGTGGTTTACGAGATATTAAAGGAAAAATAGCGCAACTCAACTTGATTACTATTAGCATTTGAATCTTTGAAGTGCTCTTCTATAAAATTCAAAAAACACACTTATGCTGTTATGCCTTATGACCACAGATTTATAGATTATTAGTTCGAGAAGTAATTTCATACATAGTTCAAGAAGTTCTGCCTAAGCCCCCTATGGGCTGCTATGCTATGATATTATAGTATTGCTAGTATGTAAAATCTTATCTTATCTTTTTACGTACTCTAAAAACTTGCAAGGAAAAAGAAAAACTAGAGCGTAAAGAAGTGAGAGAGAAAAAAGTAGCTGCATGTTTCTACTAGTAAAATTTTTACTTGCAAGGATTCCCAGCTGCCGAAAAAAGAGAACTGAAAAAAATCTAAACGTCAACAAGAAGCGTGTTTTGTTAATTTTAGTGTATTTGTTGTGGATTTTAATAAAAATTAGTGAAATATTGATGATGTTGTGTAAGATTTGAGCATTTGTTAATACTTATGTGCAATAAGAAACGATTTCAATAAATTATAATATTCGATTAGCGGTTTACTTACAAGTTTCTACTAGCTTTTTGTTCGCGCACTTTTTCTCTTTTCGAGAATTTTTTTTCTCAATCTTTCTTTTACTCTCTCGCTGCAAGTTTTTACTTTGAAAATATGTGAACAGACCTATCTCTTGTTTCACACATTTTTTCTTTCATTGGACGTGCTTAAGTTTGTATTGTTAATTTCCCAATTTCAGTAAACATGAGTCGTTTAAAGCAAAATGGCTGGGAACTAGCCAAAAGGTTCTATGTTTGTGGGCATACAAGTGTAATTGCGGCTTTAGTATGGTTTCTTCTAATTTACAGGAATACACACTTTTTTTTGTTGTGATTATAGTTGTAATTTATCACCTATTTATATAAGTTCAAAAAAGGAATTGATAGATATATTGCCTGCGTATCCATCAACCATTTCTTGTTAAGAATATCCGATTTTTTCTGAAATCTAAATAAAATATTTAGGCTTATCCTATTTTCTACACTATAATAAAGTAAGAATTACTATTATTTCTTAACACTATTTTCCAAGAATATATTTTCTAAAAGAAGCCTTCTTAAACATGTGCATACTTTCTTGCCACAGATTTTCTCCACAGTCATTCAAGAAATAATATAAATTTTGAATTATATTTTCAATTGAATTCTCTCATAAAAGTATTTCTTGTGTTGTTGTGTGTCTAGCGATTAATTTAAATTTCAACAATTTACATATTAAGTTCAATTCCACAATATTCACTAAATATGTGCTCGTGTTTATTGTCTATAAAGCTTAAAAAATGACCACATTCACTTCCTGAGTAAACAATAAAAACAAAAAACAAAAGCAAAGCAAAATTATTTCATTGTTGTTGCTTGGTGCAAAAAGTTAATCTTGTGCCTGCTTTGTTTACTTTTACACCTGCCTGCCAGTATGTCTGTCTATCTGTCTGTCTGTCAGTCTATAGTGTCCAAACATTATCACCCACACACGAAAGAAATTATGTATACAACAACAAAAAAGAGCTCGAAAATAATTTATAAAGTGAAGGCAATTGCCTTTCAACACTTTTATATATATATATGTATGCATTGTATATTTATTTATAAATCTTGTACGCACTTTTTTTTATAAATTTTATAAATTTAATTTCAACTGTATGCATGTTTATTTTTGAAAAATGTTTCCCTCGTGTTTTTCTCATATTTCTTATTTGTTTGTTGTAGCCTACCCCGATGTGGAAACACGCGAAATCAGCGAAAATTGGGAATTTATTGTATTGGCCTGCGATGGCATCTGGGACGTAATGAGCAACAAAGAAGTCGTTGACTTTTGTCGAAAGCGCATTGGCATGGGTATGCATCCGGAAGAGATTTGCGAGGAGCTAATGAATCATTGTCTAGCGCCTGATTGTCAAATGGGCGGTTTGGGTGGTGATAATATGACCGTTGTACTTGTCTGTTTTCTACATAATAAACCATACGAGGAGCTTATAGCACGTTGTGCAGCCTCAACAGCAGCAAATGCCACCACTAGTGGTAGTACAGTACCGTCGTCGCCGTCAACGGATGAAGATCTCGATTTAAAATAACATAAATTCTTGAGAATTTTTAGATGCGATTTCGGCAGAGGAAAAGGAAGCGGAGGAGGAGTAGCAGTAGCAAGTGCAACTAATAATAATGCAAACGTTAAGAAAATTCCCAATAATTTAATTATTACTTTTAAAAGCATTAATTATATTTTACATAAACTCTATACGTTACGTTACTTAATAATTGTGTTCGTTATGGTTTTCTTTTACCTACTATATTTTTATATATGAAAATTTTGTCGAAACAGAAAAATTTAAAATAATTTAAACTTGATACACACGGACACGGACACCGACACACACAAACACAAACTTTCTTGCAAAATTTAGCGTTTTTTTACACTGTTTTCTTCTTTTTTATTTTGGTAATAATTATTAAGTGGTAACTAAAAACAAAAATGGAAAACATCCAAAATAATGATTATACATAAAATTAATATTTGTTGATGACGTCGCTGCTATTAATGTTGACAACGTTGTTTCAAAATTGTAAGAAGTGTTAATGATTTTTTTATTATTTAATTAACACACATGAGAAGAAAAAACACTAAATTTATACTATAAAAAGAAATTAAACCTATTGTAAGTTTAGCCAACACACAATCTGCAGGCATAATTTAAATGAAATCGTTGTAATAAGATTTTTAGTTTCTACACTTTTGTTTATTTCTATTTTATTTTTTATGTTTATGGAAAAATTACTTTCTGTGAGAGATAAAATGATTAAATAAAATTATTTTAGTTTTTATCCTCTAGCAAGGAAAAGTTTTTTTTTAACGAAAAATTAAAGAACAGCTCTATTCTGAATACAAATTTCGGAGTTATTCTATTTACTTTTGAATAGAAATTCAGTTTCTCTGAAAAAAAAAGAAAATTTACACTCACTTTCATTTTTGGTGCGAGACTAAAATCTACAGCACAACTGAAATGAAATTTCCCATTCGTATTTTTATTCAAGGATTTATTCCCGAGAAATACAGGATGAGTGAATATTGTTTCTCCCAAGAACATTCAGAATAGAATTGTTGCATTTGGATTTTGAAGTAATTTTCTAATTTTCATTTGAAAATATTAATAAAATAAAAAAATTAATTGTAAATATTTGATATTGAAATTTAAGTAAAATTAAACATAATGTTTTTTTTTAATATACAAGTACACACCCAAGTTTCCAATGGCTTTTCGAGAGCCATTTTACATACATATATATGCATACTATATATACATATTATTACTTTATTACAAGTATGTAGTAGTTAAATTTTGTGCCTCCAAAAGAAAACGCTTTAAATTTACACAATACTATAACAAAGTAATAATATTGTTTTAAAATAATGATTTGTATGTACACAAGAAGAAGAATAAAAATAATAACAAGTAGTAGAGGTACATAGTTATATTACACACTCGTAATTCTTTTGTAGAGCGTTACATTTGTTTTATTTGAACACAATAAAACTGAAACTCAAATAGTTCAATCAAACTTTCTAAAAACAATACATACATACATAATTCCTTCAATTTACTACCTAAATAAATACATATATTTCGAACAATTGTAAGTCATATTCTCAAGAGTTATTCAAAACATACATAGTAAACACATAAAAACAAACAAAATAAAATTCTGTTTTATTGCAATAAATTTGACCGAAATAAAATCAAATAAATATTTTACTAGTACTTAGTAAATAAATTAATGCATTTTTATTTTATTTTTTTTCTAAGGAGGAAAATACGTAAGTACATGCATACAAACATATAATGTGCAAGTATTCCGACAATCGATTGGTAATCGGCGGAAAATTCAATTTGATGGCAACAAAAAAAAAAATGGGAAGATTTGCCGTGCTACGGTTATGGAATTTATTTAGGCCGAATCAGAGAATATATCGCTCATTTACTAAAAGAGTGTCATAAGTCAAAAAACACGAATTTTGAGTTAATGATGTAGTATTGTTCATTATATCACGCTTCATATTAATATCTTGTATACTCAGCGCGTGAGAGTTATAAGATTTCTTCTTTTTTCTGCATAGTGGGAGTCAATTGAAAACTTTAAACGCGTTTTCTGCAAAATCGGGTTTTTGTTGTTTTACAAAAATGGTCTATACAACATACCCTTTCAGGATTATAGGGTGACTATTCTGTTGCAGCCAAAAAGACTTAATTTGTTGTACTGTGAAATTAATAAAAAACATAAATCATTATCGATTCTTTGTTGATTTAGATTTATTATAATGGTGAAAGAGGCTGTATGATTTTCATAAAAACCATATGACTGCTGCAAAGTAAAAATACTTGGCATCATTTTTGAGATGAAATCAGAACATCTCGATCAAGTGAGCGACATCATCCTAACCCCTCCATGCCTTGTATGTTCAGAACTAAAGCAGTGCCTTAACGAGTATTTCTCAGTACTTGAGGAAAAACACATCAAGCAACTGCTTAAAATATCAATATTTGGCACAAGAAACCTAGCTCTCTCATTCGCGGAACGCGTTCTGAACATTGACACACCATCATCGAACATCGCTACTAGACAGCCATTTCCGGGATTTATATGCCAACAGCTACGTGCTATGGCTCGTAATTGTCGTTAGCCTTGCTCGTTCAAATAATCTTATCAGAAACAAAACTCTCCAGAAAAACCATTTTAGTTAAAACAGGCGCATACATATCTATCCTACCTGTGACCAGTGCTGCCGAAGGAAATCCGATCGAAGTATTCGTACTCCGCTCAAATCTCAATCCTCCTGTCCTCCCCAATCGGAAAAAGTCCTCCTATTTCATATTCTTGAATTTTCGGGTTGTATTCTGAATTTTTGGTTATAAACGTAAATCAAACTAAACTCGAATAGGGCCCGTTCAGAAAAAATTGACACCAGAAATCATTTTCTCACAAACACACACACTCTCTCATGTACTAGACTTTCAAATAACGAACTGTTATGCAGACTAGCTACAATGGAAAAAAAACAACAACATAAGTATATAGAACGGTAGTGGTTGTTTCTTTCAATATCTCTATTCAGTGAAGGTATTTGGAATCAAATCCGTAATTCTGGCTTATGATTTCAAATATTAGTAGCTTATAAAGGATTTTGAAAGATTAAGAACTATCACTAAGATCACTGATGAGGAATTGTGGCGGATTCCGAAACGGCCGTCTGATTTGCCCGTCTCTATATACATTGTTGTTGTGATGACTACATTTGTTCATTAACCTGTTTATATATAACTTCAAATAACGAAATTGACATGACTTAAGTCATGACTTTGAAAATTAACATCTAGATTTAATTTTCATAGTCTCCTAAAAACTAAATATGTTCTGTTGGGTTATTTTAGTTTCTGTCTGTGAAATATTTGTTACTATGACTAGCTCTACTTTATTTATCGCTCGATTGCTGTCAAAATTCAAAAGTTCGTGTTTCATTTCCAGAAGTTTTTGCTTTGTATGTGTTGATGCTTGTAATTTTTGACAATTGAATTCAATAGTAGAAAAACCGCGTAAAAGTAAGTTTGCATATTTAATAAATATCAATAAATTAGTAATAAATTTATATTTGATTTGGAACTGGAAGAATTTTGGTGTGAAATTTTTCATTTAAAGAATGCTTTAAAAGAAAAAATGCTTTTAAAGCTGGAAAAATATTTATTATTATTTACTGATACTACCGTTTGTTTCCAAAAAAGGAATATTTGGTTTTTATATGAATTCGTTTTATTTTCATAAATTTTTTTTGCTTTAAGTATGACTAACGCTCGTATCTATACAGTTTTTCGCGGTAGTATACCGTTTTTTCAACTCCAAAACCGCATACTGCCTTTTTTACCAAAATACCGCGTTTATACTGAGTGCTATTTTTTTTAGCTATTCAAATTTATCAATCGAACAATGGCAACTCGTTATGAGTATACTTTTGAAAGAAGTGGAAACATTGAAGGAGATTCTTGTCGTCAAATGTAATATCCATGCGTCGATTTCTATAAATATCTCATAGCAAAGCCGGAATCGCTTCGCCAAATATCTTCAAATCACCAATTCAATACAACTACAGAAGGAGACATGAAAATGGAGAACAACGACGATTTAGATGATGGATAAATTCCTTTCCTTGTTAATTTTCATTGAAAAAATTGATACCGCGATAGTTTTTTAAAAATTTTTGTAAGAAATATACAGTTTTTGGTCCGAAAAAAGATACGAGCGTTAAGTATGACTGAAGTTGTAACAGCTGTGATTAAAAAAATGTATTTTTTTGTAATAAAATTTCTATACATTAGTGCAACTGTTTGCAATTTTCTAAAACTCTAGATTCTAAGTAATACTTATTTGAAGACTTGTAAGACATTTTGAAAAATACCTCCCCTGTAAAGCAAAATCCTCCTCTTAAAAGGAAAAATTCCTCCCCTTAAAATTTTCAAACCGACAGCACTGCCTGTGACTTGTAAGACTTCCCGCACAGACAAGTATAAGCTCTTTACCGCGATTGGGGCACTCATCAACACTTATGGTGATGAAATAATTTTGTATTGCAAATATTCTTCACATTGGGCAATATGTCGCTAATCAACAAAACGCAGGGAGATTAGTCAAGATCTCATAACTTATTGTAGGCGAATAATTTAGCATTTCACACTATATTTGTAATAAATAAATGAAAACAATTTTTGTGTCAAGCATTACATATTTAAATTTATTTCTTAATCCCATACAATAGTTTTGACGGACTCCTAGGCATCTAGAGACTTTTTGAAATTCACATTTGCACCGCGACTGTGGCAGATCCCGAAACTATTATGAGATTGTTCCTGATCCACTTTCATTATATTTAGAGAAGATTATGAAAATAAAATTTAGGTATTTATTTTTCATAGTTATGAAGTTCATGTCTAATTTGTTTACTTTTACTCCAACCCACATCGACCAATTAAAACAAATTACATTATAAGTTTTGGTTTTGCGTTTTTTATTTATTTTTATTTTATTAAAAACTAATTAATAAGTATATATAATTTTTTGTTTTGCTTTTTTTTTACCAAAAAAAAAAAAAAACATGACTTCACAATTTTATGTATATTCTTCATACACATATTTTTTATATTCTCTTCAAATATATATGAAATTAAAACTAGCGTAAAGAATAAAATTAAAAGAGAAAATATTAAAAATATTTTATAGAGATTAAATTATAGTACGATAACAAAAATATCAATTACATTTTAATATATATTTTAAGTTAATTGTTTTGTATTTTGTAATTTTTTTTTTGTTTTTGTTTTGTTTTCCTTCACTCTTTTTTTATACATATTAAAAAACAAAAGAGAAAATCATTTTCTTTTTATAAGTTGCATTTTTTAGCGGCTCCTCAAATCGTTTTTGTTTTTGTTTGGTTGCTTTAGTTTTTATTTTTAACTATTTTACAAACTTTTTGCAATTAGAATTTGTTATGTTAATTTGTTTTAGTTTATTAGCATTTTTCCTTTATAGTATTTCCAAGTAGTTTGCAATGTTCTTGTTGTTTTTGCTTTTTAGTACAGATAATTTTGATACTATAAATTATTTGCTATATTTTTATTAAAATAGTTAGATTCATTAAATATTACATTTTGAATTAGTTTTTTAATTTTCATTTGTTTAGTATAAATTTTGCTTAATTCTTTACGCTGCTCATTTTTCATTTTTCACATCTTTTGTTTTTGTAATGCAATATTCAATTAAAATATTGTATTAATTATGAATATGTATATTTTTTGTTTATATTTCTGTTTGTTTGTTTGCTTTTTACATCATTTTGTGGTTTCATCATCAATTCATTTTACATATTTTATACATTATTAAATATAAGATTTAATTTATTAATTATTAATATCTTTTCTAACTTAATATTACATTTTATTTCTAATCATTAATATATTTTTGCATATTATTTAATGATTAATGTTTTGTCTTATTAATAATAATTTTTATGTTTTTATTTTTCATATTTATATGTAGATTTCATGCACACATACATACATTTTGTATGTATGTATAGTTATATTTTTAATTTTGGTACGATAAAATAACAATCATAATTATAATATATGATAACAATGTGCGTAATTAATTAATAATATATAACAAAAAGAAAAATCATAGTTTATGTATTTTTTCATTTCTATTTCAACTGCCTTTGATTCCCTTAACAATTTAACACTGTGCTACCAGCTGAGGTTTGAGATTTTATAATGAAAAAACGGATAGATTTAGTAGGATGTGTTTTGAAAAGAAAAGAAGGCTCACTTTTTAATCGAGAATTTTGATTATTCGAAGAATCAATCAAGTTATTTCTGATTAGGTTACAGCGTTTAATATCAAAAACCTCAATTTAACGCACAATCATAAAAATAGACGATTTAGTAAGTACTAGAAACAAAAAAGTTTTACGGCCTGAGCTGTATATTTTTGGGATTAAATTCTAAAACTTTTTATAATCATATAAGATTTTCAAGCTCTCACTCAGTTCAGGGATGGTCGAATTTAAGTTGTGTGTACAATGGTTCAGGAAGTGAATCCGATGAACTGTGCATAGTTAGATGAAAATTGGAACGTATAGGAATATATCAAGCAGAAGACAATGGTGACATCAAATTTTGTGGCAGTTTTCACGAGGGCAAACATAACCAATTGTGTGAAAAAGCGAGGTCGAAAAAGAGATAGCAAGAAAGAGCGAGTCGAAAACTACATCGAAAATTCCTGTTCCATATTCAAATTGTTCCAATTTTGACAGCTTTCCTATAACATCAATATCAATTAATTTACATATACGACTAATTTTTTGATACTTGAGTATGTCTCTATTTTTTCACAGAGGAAAAAATTTAGCCAAAATATCCCTGCAACTGCAAAAAAAAAAAAAAAAATCAGTTACATGTGGATACAACAATTCCAATGACGAGCATACATGCTCTCGTGTAAACGTGATTCTACAAACAAGTTTAAATATTTGTTCTGTCGATTAATATGAAATTGATAAAATATTGACATAAATTTTTCACTTGTTTCAACAATCGTCATAAAATTCTTCTTTCGTAGCTTAGCCCTCTAGTTCTCAAATTTTTGATTGATTAAGAAAAAATCGGAATTGATTAATATTGGCGTAAAAATCATAAACTGATTTAAAAATACAAAAAAAAAAAAAAAACGAATGGGCGTGGTTTTATGAAGTGGGAAAGGTTGAATGCCTAAAATTATTTGTTGTTGAATGAGCTTTTTAGCAATTTATTTTAAGTAATTAAATATTTTATATAAAAAATTCCCAGCTATTCACAGCTAGTTTTTTTTATCTGGATAGTATGACGGGAAGTATTTTATTTATTTTTTTCACTTTTGTTTAAAATTCAATAATTAATTTTCCTATTTTTTATAAATTTTTTACTTTGACTGTCGGTAACTACTGTAATACGCATCATAACTGATGCATTTTTTGTAAAAGCTTGGGAGATTCCCTAAACGATATGGTAAAATGTAGCAATAGAAAACCCGTCTAGAGGCGGGCTTTGGAACTAGAGGGTTAAAGCTTTCCCTTTGCTAGTTTAGAAGTCTCATTGGTAAACTTGTAGCTTTTCGTCCGTGAACATCAAAATAGGCACCACTGAATTAGAAAATTAATTATAGCCAGGAAAATTTCGACTCATTACAAAATTTATCATCAGTATCCATCGAAGTCGCAACTTAAATCAAAGGCAATTTTCGATCACCGACCAACTAGTACCAACATCCAAATCTATCTATCTATCTATCATCCAATCAAAATTACAATTCATGTAATGCACCTATATCCAAACGTATACAATGTGTGTATTTAGACCTTGAGAGAAAAATCAACATAAAATTTAATTTGTTGTTAAACAAAAAGTTTTTAATGTCTTAAGTTTTAATGGAAATTTGATGGAAGTTGTGTGTATGCTCATACATACATACATTTGTATATAAATAGTGAGGACGACCGGCAGGAAGTGTGATTATTTTTAATTTTATTTCATGGTGAGGAAAAATAAATAAAAACTCAAATTTTCAAAAAATAATAATTTTAAAATTAAGAAATAAATATAAATTATGAAAATGAATTATAAGCTAAGATTGAGAGAATGGCTTAGAATCAGTGAAAAAACAAAAATTTTTTTTTTGTTATTTAAAAAAGTGCGACTAGCATTGCATTTTCAGTGTATTTGCAACTTTTTCTGGCTTTCAAGTAAAGTAAATAAAAAAAAAAAAGCTGCAGTTTATTCCACAAAACAAAGTTAGAAATTGTAGGTAGGTAAATACAATTATAAAATTAATCCAAATAACAAACTAAAATTCGTGTATAAGTTTGATTATAAATAAGAATTACTTATGTATACATATATTTTGAAAAAAAAAAAATACTTTAACTTAATTGTGTACAACCCAAACAACTTAGACCTACATCAATTTTCATGCATTAAAACTTTATTTTACAAGTTCATAATACTCATTGGAAGTCCATAAGTTAAAGCTCTGCCAAATTTACTACCCAAAACAATGCATGTTCAACTGTTTCCTGATGACTTGCGATCATTGAATTATATTTGTTTTTATCAATACAGGAACAAATATTATTTGATGTTTGTTGATCTAACTCAACTGGACTTTTTGTTTGATAACAATTTTGATTATTCGGTTAATCACCAAACAATTTGAAGGCATTGAGTGAAGAAACTTTCAAAAAATCAAAGCCCTTGTTGCCGAATTCGACAAAGTATGTCGAAAATGATTTCAGTAATGATGTTTTTTAATGATTGTATGTTTATAAATCGCACCGATCCGCAGTTATCAATTTTTGTGATATTTTTCAACTTCTTCTGGGGCATAATCTCGCCAGAAAAGTGTAATCAAAATTTAGACAATAGAGCTAAGGAACTCATTAGTAAAGCTTTTCGCTTGCGGGCACAGAAATCAGCATTAGTGAATATCGCTATCCAAAGTGAATATTTGTGAACCAGAAATATAAAGTATAAATAATAGGAAAATGTGGGCGAATAAAAGTTGTCTGGGGGTATTGGTAGTGTTAATAAAATTTCAAGAAGAGCTTTAAACGTTTTTAATTTTGTTTTGTTGATTTTCATTTGTTTTTTTCATGCTTAAAATTAATTAACATTAACAAAAGTATTTTTTGTTGTAAGTTTTAACTTTTTCATTTCTTTTTAGAATAAACGCGCAGCACAATTTTATAAAGTTTAATGCAATTCAGTTCGGTTCAGTTCAGTTTCTATTACGATATACTATTGAAATTTTATCGATATCGATTTTAAGTTTGTTCCTGTATGAAGCGAATGTGGCGGCGGTTCATGTTTTTCTGCTATCGAGTAATTAAAAGTGTTGTTCAGGTTGAGGAAAGAGTTAAGAAGTCAGATTGATATTTACAATATAAATATATTCACGTCTACTCCGGAATTCGATGTAACAAGTGTAACGATTTAATAGACACAATTATAAATCCGAAGAAAAAATTAAAAGCATCTAGATTTTTTTTTTCGGATTTGTAAATGTAGCTATGATTATTATTAATACGGAGTAAGAAATCGGGGTGAATATGAACCAAAGTTCGTCGAAATTACTAAATTTAATTGCCAATGATAACAGTTTGATAGTAAATTATCAAGTAAACTACGGATGAGTGCTTAACTCTTGAACTAAGCAGAAAAAGGAGCAAAATCACGTTGAATTTAAAAGGAAAGATGAAACTTCATATATAGAGATAAGTCGTTTTGTCAAAAGTCCACAGATATGCATTAACGATCACACACGCATATGTGTGTGCAAAATAAATATGAATATGTAAATATTTTGCAAATATAGAAGTCCATACAAGTACGATTGTAGTAAAAACAAAGAGCATGCTCTCTACTTCTAATTCCTCACACTAACACCTCTTGCCTTTTCTTACAGCAATACCCAACGAGAATTTATAAAGGGTTTTCCATTAAGGTCATTCCATAATCTATTAATAAAACACAGAATTTTTTGAGATATTGAATTGATATATGAATGAAATTCGATTTTGGTCATATGACCACCACGAGCCCGTTTACAGCGAAATCGACCGTCATGTTACCGTCAATGGAGAGCGCTATCGTGTTATGTTGGAAGGTTATTTGTGGCCAGAATTGGATGAATTTGACATCAACGACACGTGGTTTCAACAAGACGGTGCCACTAGCCACACAGCACGCGTCACAATCGATTTATTGAAAGGCAAATTCGGTGAACGTCTTACCTCGAGAAATGACCCGGTGGAATGGTCGCCTCGTTCATGCGATCAAACGCCATTTGATTTCTTTTTATGGGGCTATATCAAGTCACTGGTCTATGCCAACTAGCCAGCAGCTTTAAACGAGCTCAAAGACAATATTAAACGCGAAATTGCTTACGTTCCGATCGAAATTGTGGTGGAAAATTGTGTCCAAAGAATCGATCACTGTGAACGGGCTCGTGGTGGTCATATGACCGAAATGTAATGCTTGTACTACACCCACAATAAATTTGAACTCAATATCTCAAAAAATTCTGTGTTTTATCAATAGATAAAATTGTTATGTCTCTAATGGAAACCCCTTTACAAGGTGAAGTTACCCGCAACTCATTCTTCTTCTTTCTTTGTGGTCCATACCAATGGCTGTGAAAACCATTGTTTACTTTTTTCGACATTTTGACATTCACTGCATGCCGCCATTATGGCAGCAACAACAAAGGTGTTGTACTGCTGATTTTGATATTTACTGGTATCCGAAGTGATTTACGTGTTGCATATCAACTAGTCCACTGAAATTAACTAGCTTATTCTTCTGAAAGAATTAAAGAGACTTTTTCTCTAAGAATATAAATCAGTCATTGTTAGAGCAAATCAAAAATCTCAATTTTGCTAACGATGTTGAAAAATCCTTCTGTGTTAAATTCTAGTAGCTTTTGCACTTGGCAACGAAAATAATATGCAATTTTAATTTGATTTATTTATTATGCTACTACAATTGAACACAGAGTGTACTTGAAAATTTTGGGCCAATTTGCAATCTAGACGAATTCAGATTCATCCCAACAGAACATGAATTATTTTTTAAAAAATAGTTAAAGTTTATCTATTTTTGTAGAAGTGATTTGATTCTATAAATTCTAATAGCATGTGATACAAGTTTTATAAAAATAAATGTTTTACAATTGTATTAAACATTATAAATATATGTGCTGCACCAATTCAATCTTGTTTATTTATTTGTTTGTAAGTATATATGATTTTTGATATTCTATGTATGTATATAAATAAAATATATAAACATATATATATATTTATACATATACATTTATGTGTATGTATGTATTTGATTTGTATGCTTTGTAGTGTGTCATTTATACTTTTGTTTTACTATTAATGATAACTCTATATTTTCTTTTAATCTTTTCATATCTAAACTATGTATGTATGTATGTATATTTTCTATATACATATACCGCATATGTATGTACATTTTTGTTTTTGTTTTCATCATTATTATTATTATTATTAGGTATTATTAAATACTATATATACTACTTTTTATTATAGACTTTTTGTTATATGAACAATATTGGCTTATATAGTAGTAGAGCTGCCACTATATGAGCATTTTCTTTCCTTTTACATTAAGCAGCAGTATGTTTTTTTTTCATATGTATTGTGTGTGTATCGTTTGTATGTATATAAAAGCCAAAGTTTATACAAAAATTAAAAGCAAAAAAAAAAAAAAAATTCTCCTCATGTAAAAAATTAATTATTTTTCCTGGTT